>JAACJO010000008.1:1200000-1800000 GCA_013368445.1 Leucocoprinus leucothites
ATTCGTCTGGTGCCCAGGAGGCAGCAAGAATGCCAGGTTCAACTGTGCCTTCTACATCTGGCTAAAATAATCTTATCAGGTTCATTCACGTCAATTGCGGGGAAGACGCACGATGGGTTCAGGATCTTCAAGAGAAATCGTACTTATATCACCACCCGAAGTGATCACGACAATTCGTCTTGTCTCGGCAATGACTTTAAACGACACTACTTGTTTCGATTTGGGATGTGAAGACGAGGCAACCGTAGAGAACATGGTCATTAGTGAAGGCTCCTTCAAACATTGTGAGCTAGACAGGTATATAAAAGCAAAGTGTTATCTCGTACTTGAGTTAGGCCATCCGCATCAAAAGCACCAATCTTCCAAAGCTCAACATCCACCTCCCCGTCCAGATTCTGTCTCTCCGAAGTTACATATAAAACATTTTCATCTAGATCTAGGGTGGTGGCTGAAATGTTGAGATTTTCAAGCACAACTGCGCTATTCGCGATAAGGGCCAAGTTTCTCATCTTCTAAGTAGATTCATAAAGCAAGCAGAGCAAAATCGGTTTTGGGGGAGGTAGAAGAATTTAAAGGATCTCTTGATCAATGCGTTTATGAGATCAGTTGTTTGTCCACAAACGGTTAGATAAACATCGGTTATCAAACTGGAAGTTCCAGCCACTGTTGGCGCGGAACGTTGATGCATGATGTTCCACTTGTTACTGGCGTCAGCTCCCAATTTCTCGGCTCGCAGTCGTCTTCTAGTACTCTCATAGTATCCTGTGCCAGATGGAGATCGATAATGTTGAAGGATTTGTCGTTTACAGTGGACTAAAGAGAGGACATTTCGCATTCGAGAAAACCGCGTCGTTGTGACTGTTGGAGCCCAGGCGGGCTCAACTGAAAGGGAGAATTTTAGGAAGGTGGATATCATGGTTCGTTCTTCAACTATGTGCAATCTCATTGCGTTCTGCTGACCCCGAGGCAGCCAGCATGCAGCTTCTCAATGTGCCGTCGGTACACCGAATCAAGCAGCTGGCCACTTTGATTTCAACCACAACCCCTATTTGCTTAGTGATCTTGTGAATATCCTCACTACGCGTATTTGACACAAAATCTGACGCAATCGCTTTGCTGAGAAATGTGGAAACGGTGGAACCCAATTCAGGTTTCGCGTTCTCACTCAAGGATTTATAAACAGGCCAAGCGTTGTCCACTCCTTGCCAAGTTCTCACAAACAAACGCCATGTCTATCCCGGACGTACAAATCTATCCTCATGCCACTGGAGCAGCAGCGGAGACCGTTAAACAACATCAATCACCACAGGAGTTGGTATTCTGGTCCGGCTGGGTATGGACCTCTTCAATCGAATTTGTATAATATGTGCGATAATTAATTCACATGTTTGGTGTCTACATTTAGTTCTGCCCATTCGTTCAGCGAGCTTGGATTGCATTGGAGGAAAAGGGTATCCCCTATCAGTACAAGGAGGTCAACCCATACAAGAAAGAAAAGCACTTCCTCGGTGCGTATCTATGGTTTCGCTATCACTCGGATACAAATAAGCGTACTGATTTCGGCCCCACCCCACACCAGATATCAACCCGAAAGGGCTGGTTCCTGCAGTCGAATATAATGGGAAAGCTCTATACGAATCGCTAGTCTTGCTTGAATTCCTCGAGGAGGCATATCCGTCACACTCGCCAAATCTTCTTCCTCCCGATCCCTATGACCGGGCCGTCGCCAGGATTTGGCTTGACCACATCACCAAAAACTATTTGTCCGCTTATCATCGCCTCATGCAATTCCAAGAGAAGGAGAGACAGGACGAGGCCCGCGAGGCGCTGTACGAAGCTCAACGAAAGCTGGTCAAACAAGTCAAAGGACCCTATTTCTTTGGCGACGAATTCAGCATCGTTGATGTCGCTGTGGTTCCTTGGGTACAGCGAGATTGGGTCCTCTCAGAAAATAGGGCGTACGATCGAAGTGCGGTAGGCGAAGCTTGGGTCAAATACGCAAAGGCCCTGACCGAGAGACCGAGTGTCCAAAAGACCCAAAGTGTGAGTGTCGAAAACCGGATCATAATAATTGACGGGGCAACGACTGAATGAGGTCATATAGCTCAGAGAAAACTATCTCCCAATCTACGGTCGGTACCTCACGAATGAGGCTCAAAGTGAAGCAGCCAAAGCAATAAGGGAAGGAAGAGCTATTCCTTGATGGGCGAGCGCCAAGATGGGAGTCAAGAGGGTTTGAGAGGAAAGAAAAGTTGCCAAGATCTATATATTTGCAAATAGTCATGTTAGTAGCTAAAGTAGTGGAACAGAGTGGCACGTTTATTTCTATAGTAGATGTTCAAGAGATCCAGGAAAGAATGATCCAATCCCAAATATTCAAACCATTACATTTCCATCAACAAAATTGGAAGCTTGCTAGACAGGCTCTCCAAAGTGACGGCTGTTTTTGTGATACACACCCCACAGCTTGAGAAAAATGGTTGACAGGTGGTTCAGGACACTCACCAGTATTTGAAACAACAGAGGGGAGGATTTGTGTCTCAGCCTACACGAATAGTGTTCATGATGTGCCAAATATTCAAAACAGTGTATTCATTCAGTCAGTATTCATTCAGTCAGTGATCAGGCGGAGTTGAATTCCTTAATGTTTAACATCAAAATATGTTTATTGGTCCAGTTATTTAGTGATAGTAGACATATATATACTAAACTATTAATAAATCCTAGACCTCCTATTGGCCCACAAAGCGATTTAGGGTTAGGGTTAGACCAACAAACCGGCATAAAAAAAGAGCCTGCCCAGCCAGAGTGGCCGAAGCAGGACAGGAAAATATTAGGACGGTGCATGAGCCGAAGCCCATACAAACCGCGAATTCTCCCTGAGGACAAGGTCGCCGTGCTATGGGGAGCCTCCACGGCCCACAAACCCGGATCCTTGAAGGGGCTTATGCCATCAAGGTAAGTATGAGTTGTTCGGATGGCGCGGCGAGGTTTATGAATGGCCGGTGAATGCGCACGGACCATTTACTTGTATTTGGCTTTTTGGGTGAGTGTTCCTCCCGTCATGATCTACGAGCTCAATTACCTTCGAGCGAGTCTTTGAGTCTCGGTGACTTTCTCTTTTGGTGAAGGGCACGCTAGTTGGCTGTGCCATTAACGCATCTCAGCGATTTCTTTGGTTCAACTGGAACTAGTGGCCGTATTTCAAACACTCTGAATCTGAAGCAGCCTATGACACCGACAAGGTGAAGCCCGCACTCGAAAGGCGATCAAGGAGTTTGGGCTTTCAGGGTTGCTGGGCGATTATAGTCACTCAGCAAAGACGCTTGGATTCACATCATGCCTCGTTCGCAAGTTGTATTTGTATAGACACAAGACATTATATTTCATACAAAGACTGAAGTCACATATTTAGGCGATAAATCACTACACTCCCTCCTCAAAAGCAACACGCTATTTAACCTTAACCTGAACCCTCGCATCCTTTTCCTCCGGCTCGTTAAAGATATTGATTGACCACCCAGGAGAATAATTAAACGGAATATTGAACCTAACACATGCCAAAAATCAGAATCAATTCCACTTGAAAAACCTTTGAACTACTCACCTCTTATAGCTCACAACACCAAGGCTCGAAATGTTGTTAAAGTCCTCATCGCTCAATTCCACTTCTTGGAAATTCGAGATAATCCTTTCCTCTTGCACGGACTTGGGTATAACAGATTGACCGCGGCGAGCGCCCCATGCGATAAGGACTTGGGCTGGTGTGGCGGAGAGTTTTGCAGCGATGGAAGTGATGATTGGGTTTTCGGTTAGTTTGGGGACGCCGACAACTGTTGGAAGGGGTGAGTATGTGAGAATGGGGGGATGGGAGGGAGAGGACGTACGGTTGTTACCAAGTGGACTGTAAGCTGTAATGTGAATGTTTTTCTCTTGGCAGTACTTGGCGAGGTTGGGTTGAATAAGGAGAGGGTGAGCTTCGATTTGATTGGCGACCTGATGAAAGTAATTTTCCGTGCGAATAAGTGAGTGTGTCTCGGGTTTACAAACGTCGGGACTTACAGGAACGACACCGGTGGCATCAATAAGTCCTTGAATATGGTTGACGCTAAAGTTGGATACACCAACGGCGCGGACTTTGGATTTAGGGAGCGCGATCATGACTTTCCAGGTATCGACAAGAGAAGTCTGTGTGTCAAGCTCGACTTCGCCTTTGATAGAGCTGTGGGCGGGGTAGAAGCCATTGCCAGGTGGGAATGCCGCTGGCCAGTGAATCACTGAAAGTTATTATAACATAAGCACACTGGGCCGTGCAGTGGAGTGAAAGAAACGTACGATAGAGATCGAGATAGTCAACACCGAGCTGGGCTAAAGTTTCATCAAGCTCCTTCTCGACTTGGTTAGGTTGGTGAGAGTGGTTCCAGAGCTTCGATGTGATGAAGAGGTCCTCGCGCTTAACGACCGAGGGAATGACTTTCTTCAGCGCACGACCGACTTCGTCCTGGTTTTCGTAGATCATGGCGAGATCGAGGTGGCGGTAGTCATTGCGGACAGCAATTTCGACCTAATTACAGTCAATCAGTCGTCAATCAATCTGTATCGAGCTGATACTCACAGCACGCTCGACCTCATTGGGCTTGGACATCCAAGTACCGAGACCAATCCTTGGGAGCTTGGCTCCATTGGAGAGAGTGATAGTCTTGCCAAACGACATTTGCGATTAAATAAACCAGAGATCAGGAGATCAAGGAAGGGAAAGAGAGGAGATGGTGCACGAGATCTCTTCAGGTCTTCTTCTTATATCTCTCAAAAGAAACACAATACAATGCGCCATTTGGCCAGCCTATCATTGGAGAAAGCGGGAGCCGCCTTGTGGACAGTAGGCTTCTGAACGGCCCGGATCGGCGGACCGACTCGACGAGAGGTGAGAGAAGCAAGGTCCGTGAAGAGGATCGTCTGCAAGCCGGTCCTTGGACGCCGGTTGGGAAAGTCCTGGATATGTATCACCAAAGAAGTGTATCAGATGGATGACTTCTGCTGTCAGGGAGCGGGAACAGTGTTTCAATAAGCGAAGCGAAGCAGACTTTTGGCAATAGGAGATTTTCAACATGCTTGAAGCGCCAGTGAGAGAACCACAAATACAGACAGGAAACCCGGGAATAACTAGAAGTAGCCCGCCACGTTGCCCAACAGCGAGGAGCACGAACGTGGTTGAAAGAGAAAAGATCTGAGAGCTCCAAAAGCTATGTTTGGTTGCGAAGGCAAGACCAAACAGGGACGTGTCTTCTGCTTTGATGAAGCAGAATTCATAAAACATTAGATATGCGGCCTCCCCAGTATCCACCTCCACACACTCCCCCAGCTGGCATGGGCTCCAAACACAAGAAACGCAACTTCACCGACATTCCCATCTCCCCCACAGTCGGCTCAACCTCCGCCTACTACCGCCCACAACAACACACCACTACTTCTACCTCCGCAAACAATGGCCGACGGAGCCCTTCCCCTCCTGCCTCGGCGTACTTTCCTCTGCTATCTGCAGATGCAAACGACAGACTCAGACCTACCCCTGACGCGGAACAACATTTCTCGTATAGCACGACGCTGAGGAGACATCATTCGGAAGGCGCTGCGTTAACTTCCCCGCACCATTTCGCGGCTGCTGTCGAAGCCGAGGCTACGAGTTTATGGAAACGTGCGATTTTGGCTGTTACAGGACAACCTGATAGGGATGCTGATGGGTTACCGACGACAAGGCCAAGGGCTCCAGAGGGTGTATCGCAGAAAGAGGAGAAGAAGGATACGCTTTCGGCTAAATTTGCTCATTATAGCGTCGAGGTGCGTTTGGTGCCGCCACCGTGTCATTTTGCGAGCATACCCGTTGACTTAGGCGCGGTGTAGGACACAGTGGCTTATTATCGGACAAACTCAACATATGGACTATTACATTCGGATATACCCCATCTACGTGAACAACATGGCTACAATGAGTTTTCGGTACCCACACCTGAACCAGTCATTCTCAAATTTCTGAAAACAATTTATGAGTCTCCACTCATTTTGCTGTTGTGTGGAAGCGCAACTGTGAGCGCGATTATGGGGAATGTCGATGACGCTGTGAGCATTACTGTCGCTGTACTGATCGTCTTGACCGGTATGTCTTTGCTTTATGATATGATAAAAGGGACAAGGCTGATGTAGTATGCGCAGTCGGTTTCGTACAAGAACGAAGGTCAGAAAAAAGTCTTGAAGCACTGAACAAACTCGTGCCTCACCACTGTCACGTCGTCCGGTAGGGCTTCTTTTCCCTTCTCTCCACACATCCTAATCCCCCCTAACAGTGAGAATGAAACAACCCACGTCCTCGCAAACGAGCTCGTTCCGGGAGATCTCGTCAAGTTCTCAACTGGCGACCGCATCCCCGCAGATATCCGAATCACTGACGCCGTAGACCTTGAAATTGACGAGAGCTCGTTAACAGGGGAGACGAACGCGAGGAGAAAAACGAATGAGACGTGTGCGTATGTACATGGTAATGGTAATGGTGGTCAAATGGGTAATGGTGCTGGGGAGCCTGTGGTATTGGCGGAGAGGAGTTGTATCGCCTACATGGGGACTTTGGTCCGGAATGGTATGTTGTGATCCTTTCTTTCCTATTTCTGAGAACAGAGAATAAGAGGACGTTTTTTGTAGGTCGTGGATCGGGCATTGTAATTGCGACTGGCGAAGCTACAGAATTCGGTGTTATCTTCTCTATGATGCAAGAGGTATGTGTCGTGTCCTCGCAATAGAATTCTATCTTACTTATCTCTCTTTCCTTTAGGTCGAGGAAAAACGAACACCCCTTCAACTAAGCATGGATGAACTCGCCAAGAAACTTTCGATACTCTCATTTGGAGTGATTGGCATAATCTGTCTGATCGGAGTATTACAACAGCGGTCATGGTTGGAAATGTTTACTATTGGTGGTGCGTTCTATCTCACAGTGCATAGTACCTAACCCCGTTGACTGATGCGGTACCCTTCCGTAGTTTCCTTGGCTGTTGCTGCTATACCCGAAGGACTACCAATCGTCACAACTGTAACACTCGCATTGGGAGTGTTGAGGATGTCGAAACGCAAGGCCATCGTCAAGAAACTGCATTCCGTTGAAGCATTAGGCTCGGTCTCGGTTATCTGTTCCGATAAAACAGGTACATATCCCCATCTCTTCCTCCTTTCACCAATCATACTCATCCATTTCCTTTCCTCCCCAGGTACATTAACAAAAAATGAACAAACAGTAACCGAGGCCTATGCCGTGGACGAAACAATCTATCTTGACCCATCATCCTCTACCCCATACACCGGTACAATCTCTCCGGCTATGAGAAAGGCTTTGGAGATTGGGAGCTTGTGTAACAATGCTTCGTTAGTAAAGAATGACGATGGCGTGTTTGTGGGACAGAGTACGGACGTGGCCTTGTTGAATGTGTTGAGTGTCGTTGGTGTTCCTGACCGTCGGAATGTGAGTGCTATCGTCCAAATGGAGGGTTTTAGTGAACTATCGACTTACCCCCTGTCTAGTGGTTCAAAAGAATCTCGGAAAAGCCGTTCAACTCCGAACAAAAATATATGGCCGTGAGCGGTATCCACACCGACACTCAAGCCTCCTCAACATCAGGAAAAATCTCCCCCTCATCCACCAACGGCAACAGCTCCATCAACAACATAGCACGAGAAATGCACTACATCAAAGGCTCAATTGACACTATCCTTGACAGGTGTAAATTTTACTACGTCAACGAAGACTCCACACCCGGTCTAGACGCTCACACGCGTAGAGCAATCTTAAACAAAGCACAGAGTACGGCCGCGAGAGGGCTGAGAGTCATCGCCATGGCTTATGGTTATGGATCTGTCGATGCACCGTCGGCGATAAATACCCCGATTGGTGGACAAAGCAGAGCTGCTTCGAGGGCTTCTTCCCCCGCACCGCCAGCTTACCTCGGTGGCAATGGCAATGGGGAGAAAGATAACTTGGTGTTTGTAGGTTTCGTAGCGATGTTTGACCCGCCGAGGAAGGGTGTAGCGGATTCGATCGGGCTATTACAAGCTGGTGGAGTGCATGTTGTGATGATTACTGGAGATGCGGAGCAGACTGCTGTGGCGATCGCGAAGGATTTGGGGTTACGTGTTGGGAAGGCTTTGCCTCCTACATCGAATGGCTCTGCCCTTACTAGCAACTCGTCCCAATCTCAACCCGAACAACGACAGCGATACACGGGCGTTTTAACTGGCCCAACACTCGATACGCTCACATCGTCACAACTAGCCGAATTATGTTCATCAACTTCAATATTTGCGCGTACGACACCTAAACACAAGATGAGGATTGTGGAGGCGTTTCAGAGTAGAGGGTTTGTGGTTGGTATGACTGGGGATGGGGTGAACGATGCGCCTGCGTTAAAGATGGCGGATATCGGGTTGAGTATGGGTAGGAGTGGGACGGATGTTGCCAAGGAAGCTGCGGATTGTATCCTTGTGGACGATGCGTTTGAGACGATTTTATTTGCTATTGAGGAAGGTGGGTTCAATTTTGAGTGTTTATGGCTTATGAACTTGGATGATTGATATTCGGTGTTTTTGGGGTAGGGAAATCGATATTTCATAATATACAGAACTTTTTGTCGTTCCAGCTCAGCACGGCGGCGGCTGCGTTGACGCTGATCACGCTCAGTACGATGTTGGGGTTGGATAATCCGTTGAATGCGATGCAGATTTTATTTATCAATATCCTCATGGATGGTGCGTATCTCCCTTTTGTCATGTCAATCCCATTCATCTTATCAACCTGTACAGGCCCGCCAAGTCAAAGTCTAGGTGTAGACCCAGTCGATCCAGCGGTGATGCGTCGACCACCAAGAAAGAAAAATGCACCGATTATAACGAGGAGGTTGTTGTATAGGGTCTTGTTCAGTGCGTCGATAATTGTGTTGGGGACGTTGTTCGTGTATAGGTTTGCGTTGGAAGATGATGACATGTCGAGGAGAGAACAGACTATGGTGAGTGGGTTCCCCTATTTTTGGCTAAGCACGTTTCCAGTGTCTGGTTCCTATCTTCTGTTTCTATCCTTTTTTGAGCTCAATGCTAATGGACATAACGAACAGACATTTACATGTTTCGTCTTCCTCGACCTAGTTTCCGCCATCCAAAACCGGGGCCTCGGCTGCGGACTAACACAAAACAAAATGCTGATAACAACTGTATCCATATCCTTCATCACACAACTTGCACTGGTCTACGTTCCTTTCCTACAAGCGATATTCCAAACTGCAGCGTTGGATTTAAGAGATTTGGGCGTCATTTTGGTTCTTGCGGGTACTAGCTTCTCGTTACATGAGGTGAGGAGACGGTGGGAACGTAAGGGGGAAGAGGAGCTTGGGTATGCAAGTGTTGCGATAGATGAGATGGCGTAGAAATAGAACTCTATATTTATTACATATGCATGCTTAATTGAATACTACACTATGTGAACATGTCCCAAGCTACGTGCATGTGATCTTGCGGGTGAAGCCAAAACACATGGTTAGAGCTATGAACGGTTCCAGCGCCTGGCGTCAGGTTTGGTGCCTTAAACGACTCGCCGGTGAAGCCTAGTAAAGGGAGAATGATCATGCAAAATGAATATGAATACATTGATTGAGTGACTATATGCGAGTAGGAATGAGAGACACGGGTATATAACACATATGAGATCGTTTGACGCAGAAGAGAAAAGCCAAATATCAAGAGAGAGAGACGTCGGGAGGGCGACTGAAAGCAACAAGGTGGATGATTTTGGCGCTAGGCCTTTCCTCGGGAACCTATAACAAGATCAGTTAGCTTAGGGACTTCTGTGAACAATCAGAGAATTACCTATTTCACTCAAGAGTGCGAACACGTCGGCATAATCGACTCTTTTTGTTCTCGATCTGACGCCTATGGCAGGAAAGTCTTTCTCGATGGGAACGGGAGGACGATCGTTCGAGGTGTTCAGACTATTGAATAAACTGGATAGTTCTCGAGCCGTTGGTCGACTGGCAGGATTGGCACCCCAGCATCTTTGCATTGCCTCCCAAACATTATTGTCCATCGAACCCTGACCGTTCCTCAGCACCGTTGGACGGCTTGGGGTCAAGGGTCCTCTCGCAAATGCAGTAATCAACTGGGCAGGTAATTTGTATTGGGAAAACGGAATTTTGCCTGTGAACACCTGAAAAATAATTGATAGATCGCTCAAGAAAGAGAAGTGAGATGCCAAATACCTCATAGCAGACACAGCCAAACGCCCACACGTCACTCTCTCGTGTAGCGGGTGCATCTTCAAGAAGCAATTCCGGAGCCATCCAATTTATAGTCCCTCTAGAAAGCTGACTGGTCAAACAGCCCGTCATCAAAATCTTGGATACTCCAAAATCTGCAATCACTGCTCTCCCGGTATCGGAAACTAGGATATTATTCTAGGATTCTTGATATTAGCGGGAGGGTTCGTTTGAGAGCGTATAAGTAGCTCACCGCTTTGAGGTCTGAGTGGATGATGTCTAACTCATGGAGATATTGTAACCCAGCTGCGGCATCGGAAATCTGGCAGGAATCAGCAAAACCACGAAAAAAAAAAAAAACACAGAGAAAGCATTTACCAGAGGTAATGGGGGTGTCTGAGGAAGTGACCGTAAGTAGCGGGAGAGATCGCCATTTTCCATCCATGGCGAAACAATACAGACCCGCGGTATTGTTCCATTGGGAAGCCAAACGCCATAAGATGGGAGGACATTTGGATGACGCAAGTACGTAGACAAAATGAAGTCTTTCGCGTGCGCCTGTTAAAAAATAGTTGGAGGAACTACTCGGCAGCGTGAAAAAATTGACTGGATCAGAACCCACTTTGAGCATCTGACTACTATCCGTTCTCTCATACATGCGAACGGCTTTGATGCATAGAGTTTGTCGTGAAAGCTTTCCTTTGTAAATCAGACCGAAGGCGCCCTCGTTTTCGGCTTGAGAGAAGTCACATTCGATCCCTTTGATCTCATACTTTTTGGGGAAGACTTGGGTAGACGTGGCAAGTTTCGCCAAAAGGTGCACGATATGTTTTCGTTCAACATGACTGAGAGCACCCCCATCTATCAAAACCTGAACACGTTAGATCAATCCAATAGCAATCTGGTATACAAGGAAGATAGCACACCTCATTCAGAAAATCGGCCATACGCTGTGCCTTGTGATCCTTGAGGGAGGTGACTAGGCTCCGCGTGTCAGCACTGCTAGCCAATCTAACGACAATCTCACGAGAGCGGTCATAAAAGGATGGAATATGCGGTCGAGAAGATGTGCCATTGAAAGCAAATTCTTTGAGTCTGAGCTTAGGCAAGACAGACTCGAGAACATTATGGAGCAAGAGAGTGTTCGATGCCTGAGCAGAGGATGTTTCGTTTTCGCGTCCGCCAGTATTCAAACCCCCCATAACCGAAAGGGCCCTCAACAAAACATTCACCTCATGCCACCTCGAGAACCACACGCTCACAGTCTCCTCCCCGCCCCGAATCGACTCATCCTCCGATCTCAACATCTCCCACAGGGTTGCCCATTGGTCTTTCATTTTTGCATAGAATTCCGTTTGAATGGCTGCTAACCGGTGGATGAAGATTCTGAGCCCGCGATGTAAGAGGGATATGTAGGTGGGAAGTTCGGCGGCGAGCTGTCCGCGGAGAGCGAGGTAGTTTGCGGATGCGGAGAGAAGGGAGGGCGGGGGTCGGTTTTTAGGTGAGACTGTCATGGTCATAAGGTGAAAATGAAAAGGTTCTTGTTCGTTCATACTGGCCAAGAGCTTAAGCGGTTGAGCCATCGTCATCAGTAAATGCGAAAGCTCCTTTGACACCCTCTCATTAATCACCGCTTCCAAATTGACACATAGGGGTATAAGCTGTTTTTCAACAATGACGAGGTAGGCATCAAATGCTTCTGATTCAGATGTGGGAGAGAGACCAATGACTTTGGAAAACGAGAGGGACCAAGTGCGGAGGGAGAGCATAACATTGGAGGTCATGCGTGCCCATTCGACGATGTTTTTGGCGAGGAGTTGAGCAGAGGTTTTAATGGAGTGAAGTTCGGATTCGAGGCGGGAGACGAGGATGGCTTCTTCATTTGTATTATTCTCTGAGGTTTTGCCTCCAGCGCCACCATTGTTACCCACTCTCGTCGACTTAAATTTGGTCAAACTGACACTGACGGGGATAGCCACCCCAGGGGTTGGCGACTTTTGCTCTGCCATTAAGACATCTCTGACAACCTTTGCTCGTCTCTGTCCCTCGTTGACATTCCGTACGGCTTCTTCCATCCCCCTCCTTGCTTCTATCAGGTTTGCTTTATCTGAGTGCAAATCGGATGTCGCACCGATGATGGCCGAAAGTAGGAGTGGATATGTCAGGAATCGTTGGACGGGTTTAATGAGGAGGGAAGAGAGATCCCATGCGTGTGAGAGTGCGGAGGCGATATGCTGCGTTAGGGAGAGGTAGTTTTGGAGAGATAGAGTCTGTGGTAGTGATTGAAGGTGGTTGAGTGCGGTTGGATGTCGAATGATGTATTGTTTGTACAGTCTCTCCAGCTCGGGTATCTGTTATCGCGTAGTTTAAACAACCGATTGAATATATAGCAGTTGACAGCACCTACGATAGAAAGGAACAAAGCCCCAACATGATCCCCACCCTTGCCGCCCTCCAGCAAGTCGCCCAAGGCCTCCTCGAATCCCTGACAGAGCATGTCCGAAAATACCGCGATCTCGGTGATATTGCCAAAGATGAGCTTTACGTCGTCTGGAGTCATAGGCGGTGAGCCCGGGTCTGGTGCGGCGGAGGCGCCGGTAACTGTGGCATTAGCAGGAGGAGGAGGAGCGGCTAATCCATTACTGGTAGGACCAAGAACCGCGGAGGTAGAGGTATCAGAAATGGTGGAGACAGTGCGCGAAGAAGAGCCCGACGACGACGGCGGTGATACCGGTAGAGCGTGCGGGATGGTTTGACCTGCAGAAGAGCATCAGTATGGGCATGGGTAGTAGGATGGTTTGGAGCTTGCCTAGAGCGAGAGGAATGTGAACCTCGCGAATGAGAGCAAGATCGCTCGCGTATGCCCGCTCAGACGACAACAGCTCGTGCAGCACATGCTGTCTCTTGGTCAGTACCGGCGTCGATGGGCCTTCTTTTTCTTTGGAGGTAAGCAAGAGTGGTGGTTTTTCCTTCTGGGCTGAACCATGGGGGTGAGTGAGTGAAGCAAAAGCCATAGCGATGCTATGATTGTCTGCGCCAATTGGTATGACTTGCGAGACTAGGACTGGACGTGACTAGAAGAGAGCAAGGGGGTTTGCTGAGAGGAGGGGAGGCAGTGTGCATGCGGCTTGGGCGCCTGGCACAACAACTTGGCTATCCAGTAGTCACACCTGAAGCTCGAATGCTTTGTCTTTCTTCTATCCATGCCGTCCAAAATCAAGGTCTTGGCTGTGGGCTAGTGCAGAGCGAAATGGTGATAAAGACTGCATTTGGTTCTCGTAGGTGCTAATTCTTCATGGTCTAAGGTGAGGGGAGAGAAGAGAGTTGGATAGACGAGTGTTGTTCGGACCAATGGCATACGTAGAAATATTTCCTTTTACAACATAAGTACATATCTACACATTTAAGATAGGCGTCGCCAGGAACATGCACCCCTTACATAAGCTATCCTCTCCCCATTGACCTCGACTTTATTCCTTCCCCTGCCTCACATCTCTGCGAAAAATGGGCCCAGGGACTTGTAGAGAGACTAGGTCAGGTCCTCTGCCAGGAAGAAAATTTGAGAAATATGAAATATTGGCAGAGATATTTCCGAAAAAAATGGTTTTCACCAAAGATGCTTCTTTTGACGTTTTAATGCTTTTGAGAACAAAAAGCGGTGGGGGACCTTCGGGCGACGAAAGATTTCGCCGCTTACTAAGCATATTAGTAAGCCGATATGCTTATAAATACTTTTGCACGTGACTGATCTCTCCTTCCCTTCCCCAAAGCAGGCATCCAGGTAGGTGGAGGGTATAGAAAGAGCAGCGTAAAAAGGCTTCTACAATAGAATTTAGTGCTTTGCTATACTTCTGGAACATAAATGGATCATTACAAGTCATCCCCGCCAATGCTGGCCAGAAAAATAAAAAAATAGTTTGCTAGACCCCCAGATTTTGCCGCTCTTGGCGCTTACGTATTACAGATTATATAAGGTGCTTGTTCCTAGCGACGCCTATCTTACATCTGTATGCTGATCTGAATGCGAAATTACCTCTCGCGCCATCCTCATTACTCATTCATGTCATACGGTCCCTCCCGGACCCGGTATGACCTTCAATACACTCGAACCGACTTGCATTGTATACCCTCACGTTCTGCATCCTCCTCATCCGTCCGCCGAACCACTCCACTTGTGTTCCACTGAAACAAGGCGTGGGACTATTGCTACTCTCATGAATGCTTTAAGAACTAGGGATTTTGCTCCCTTTGATGCATGGCCTCGACACTCGAAGTTAGGCCGAGAACTCTACCGACCCGAAGTACCAAACCCCACTGTGTGAAGAGACCCAATTTGATACGGTTGTGATACATTAACACCCTATCACTCACGGTTATGGACATCATTTCCTGGGCTGGTAACTACAGTAGATCGGTTTTGGTACAACACTACGGCATGCATCACAGATTTGTGTTGTCAGAACGCTTTCCTGGCTCACTGTTCATGGATTTTGATTGACCTGCGCCTGGCCACAGGAGGCCGGGCTCTGTACGAGCAGGGATCATCAAGTAACATGTATACTTCTACAGCGTCTCGTGAGTTGTCTACTCGATGTAAAGTCGTCTCAAAATTCCTGATCGATACTCCCGACGTGACCAGAGCTACCAGCCCGTGGCTTAAATGATCTGCCACAACCAAAGGGCCATAGTCTTGCTGAAGAAATAAGCTGCTATAGCATACCATACGGCAGCGTCGGAACCTTGTGTCATTTCTTGCCAACATTCTACACTGTAATATGCCTTCGATGGGATTGTCGTACGTGGAACCCCCGAAACCTAAAATCAATCGTTACTGGTACAGGAAGGCACCTGAAGCTTAACCTCGACTTGCTACCCCCATTATACTTAGCTATCTTTCTCGCAGTCATCGGTCTCCTGGGATCAACCCGATTGCGATATACGCTACCATGCATTGTAAGGATTCGATTGCCCTCTCATCCGCCGCTGTCATATGGAAGACTGCGATATCAATCATGGATAGTGCCACTGCGGGGTTTGTTGCTTGGGTAACTGTTAAGAGTATACTGGACAAGTTTGTCAACCCTCGTTCTCTTGTGATGCGCCCTGTTCAAGGGCTGGTGAAAAGGTGATGTTAAGCAGGTTAGTCGGCTTGGGATTGGTGCTCTTATCGTTATCCTCTTGCTCTGTACGGCCGTTCATTTCCCTATGCGGAGCTGCCAGTACTCACTCTGATAATCGTAGGTTTAACCGCATATGTATCGGGATTGCAGGGATTATCATGATTGCCGTTGAAATATGTAACGAAATACGAGCCCTCCGAGACCTCACGTTTTGTTTTGCCGGTGTTAATAGGGATTGAAATTCTCCTGGGCATCTGGGTATTGATGGGATGGTTTCTAGATCCTGACTGTAACCGCTAGACGACTCTCATTGTGACTTCAAACATTGTCTTCGTGTTTTTGATAACCTTGGTTTCTACGCAGATTGGGTTCTTGCCATTGGTACTTAGTTGTGATTTTCTTAGTAAACCAAGCTCGGAAGTAAGGAAGCTTTACTGGACTCTTTTTTGTCTTTTCTAGAGTTCCTTTACTTTCCTATTTACTGGGTTCATAGAATATTTCGTGCCATTAATGCCTTGAACACTTGTTGTTAAGGATTGGTAGGAGCATGTAGACGCTGTCTTAGTTGCTTAGAACAAGGGCACCTGTAGTGCGTTCATTAGAAACTGTACTCTCACCTTCACACAATCTTCAATTTCTTCAAATTCACAGTGCTAGACCATTACGGCCCTATCACTCTTAGGATACTTACTCGGTTCGTACTATTTAACCACCACCATGCCAATCCGAAAATAGCCTTTGGCCCTGAGATTGAACAAGGCATCTTTCTTTGGATATAGGATCACCACTTGGCAGCATCTCCAGTGTGTGGGCACTATAAACAAACTTGGAACAGGGGTGGCTAGTTTCGCCGACCTTTCCCTCTTATCTCGTTTGTCACCGTTTTCCGGGCATGGCTGGAATATGGGAGCACGGATACATCAAATCAGCCGATAAAATCGCTGAAATAATGCAGGAGGATGACACTGTCATCTTGTGAGTATCTACTAGCACCGATGAGCAGTATTTCCTAGGCTGACCACAATTCCTTGAACCTTTTCAGTCTGTGGGGCTATGATATTTTGGTCCTGAAACAAGTACATATTTTTTTAAAGCGTTTTCTCCTATAATGCATCCAAATTCATGCTCACGTCCTACTCGTAGCTATTCAGTCTCGTCACTAATTCCGTACATGAGCTCTGGTGGGAATTCAATTCTGTGCGTGTCGAGCACCCCAGATCTGGCACTGGAATCCACTTTGTCTCCACATGTGGCTTGTTGAACCGTCTGGCTGGGGGTCATGGTGAAATCCAAGAAATTGAGTACCTGCTTGGTTGGATGTGAGCTATATCATGCCGTTCAGTGACCCTCTTGTTAATCTCGGTGACTTTAAGGGATGTGGTTGGTATCAAGTCCGGCACCCATATCTGGGTGCATGATTATGCCCGTCACGATGCCGCCTTCTTAAGAGATGGAAACCCAATTTATTGGAGAGAGCTAAAAACGACCTTTGCTAATGGGAAACTGGGGATGGACAATGTGACCTTTCTCTCGATATGCACAAACTCGAATCCGTCTTTCTACCTGGTGGGGGATCAGAAGTGGGAGGCGAAGATTCGGAGGGCGCTCAAAGATGGGGTAGCAGAAGGCCTGGCATTTGAGAGGTTGGAGAAGATGAACCTCGATCAAGTGTGGCGGGTGATTGATAAAGTGATTGAAAATAGTAATGACAAGGCAAGGGAGAGGAGGCGAGAGCGTGGAGCTGAGAAGTTGAGGATTAGGAATGAGAGAGGGAAAAGGAGAGCCGAGAAGGAGATGCAGAGAGAGAAACAACAAGCTGAAGATCGGCGAGTCAGACAGCTTCAGGGCGAGCTGGGCACTCTTTATGCAGAACTAGATCTGACGGAGTATGGGAGGAATATACGAGCGAAGCTTCGAAAGGTCTCTTGCGATCAAGAGAAGATGATGAAGCCGCTCTTGGCTGAACTTGATGATAGTGTCGTGGATTTGAAGCAGGAGGAAAGGGAGCGGTTGGAGGTGCAGATCGAGGACGAGTATCATTTGTTCTTGCGCGAATTTCGTGGTTATTTTGCAGAGGTGAGGGCAATGGGGATTGAAATTGGGCCCACTCTCCGCGAGTTTTATGGGCTTCTCGAGCCGGTAAGTTGTTGTTTACTGTTTTATGTCTTCTGGTGGCTTATGGCCAGGTAGAAAAAGAAAAAGAAGTACCTCGACCTATTCTAAATAAATGTATTTGTGTCGATTCGTCACACAAGTGCGGTGGGAACAAGTGTTGCAATAGCGTAGTTGTTTCTGCACTGCATGCTTAATTAGATTTGCTTTATGGACATAATCGCAAATGGACGGAGTGTGCATGTGAACCTGAATGGAAACACATGGGATTAGTTCATATTTGGTAAGGTACATATAGGAGACGTGGTAGGCTGAGAGAGTGAAATCTTAGAGACCTTCACATGCAGGAGGCAGGAGACCAGGCTCCGGCAGTGGGACTCCCAGTGCCAGCCCCAAGCCGCGTGCCCACTGCCTCTGTCCCTCCCAGTAAACCCCCCCGCTCCCCTCTCCGGCCACCTCCTGTCCCAGTCCTCCAAGACGACTCTGACGATAGCATCGCCATGGCTTTTGCTTCCCTCACCGGCCTCGCTGCTATTACAGCTGCGCAGACAGACAAGCCACTGCCTGTGCCCACGGAAGAAGAAGAAGCAAGCACATCGACGCCGGTATTGACCAAGAGACAGCATGCGCTGCACGAACTGTTGTCGTCTGAGCGGGCATATGCAAGCGATCTTGCTCTTATTCGCGAGGTCCACATTCCTCTGGCTCTAGGCAAGCCCCAAACTATCCGACTACCAATGCCTATACTGATGCTCTTCTGCAGGCCAAACCATCCCGCACGCTCTACCGGTATCACCGCCGTCGTCGTCGGGCTCTTCTTCGCGCACTGTCTCCACTATTTCTGATACCTCTACCTCCGCGGTTCTTGGTCCTGCCAGTAATGGATTAGCCGCTCATCCGCCTCCTCCTAATGCCACTTCTACCGGCGCCTCCGCCGCACCAGACCCGGGCCAACCGCCTATGACTCCAGACGACGTAAAGCTCATCTTTGGCAATATCACCGAGATCGCGGTATTTTCGGACCTATTCTGTCAGGCACTCGAAGAGGCCTTGGGCGACTTGCTGGAGGGCGGCAAAGGCGAGGATCATGTCGGGGCTTTGTTTCTCTCCATTGTAGGTGCTGTTGACTGCTATATATTCAATCGGTTGTCTAAACTACGCGATAACAGATACCCGAGCTGGAGAGACCGTACAAACAATACATCACCCGACATCCAACCGCACTCAACCACCTTCAATCACTACCACAAACGCTTTCGCTCCAAAACTACCTCTCACAAACTCAGCATATCGCCTCTACACTCTCACACGCATGGGATATCTCTTCCCTCCTCATCAAACCCGTTCAGCGACTCTTGAAATACCCGCTCCTACTCACAGCCATCATCGACGAAACACCCGATTCACATTCGGACAAGGAAACTTTGATAGAGGCGCGGAAACAGCTCGAAGAAGTTGCACGAAACGTTAATGAGGGAAGAAGACGAGCAGAGGTCGTACGAGATGTCTTGATGGCCAACAAGAAACTCCCTGCTCCGGGGATGGCAGTTTCCGCTAGTGTCAGCTTAACCAAAGTCAAGTCGCTCAGAGCTACCAACGCCGTTGGTACGCCCGGAACTAAATCCTCAGGGAGTAACAAAGACGATAAACCTGAAGAGGCTATCCTCGTCTCCCACCTCGAATCCGAACTCGATTCCATCAACACCTTTGCTCAACAATTCGCTAAAAACATCGTTGAATGGGCACGCATGACCTCCAATGTCGTCCTCTCCCTTCGCAACTGGTCCCTCTCCTTTTCTAAAGTCATCGGTCTCTCCCCCACATCCGGATCAGAAGCATTCGACGCCTACCTCATCGTTGTTGAAAAACAACTTATGCCCCTATGTGTCGATTTGGAAGCGGTGATTAATGAGAGGGTGCTAAAGGAGCTTGCACATTTATTGATGACGATGACCCAACCGCTTAAGCTCTTGGCGAGTATGAACGAACAAGAACCTTTTCATCTTCACCTTATGAACATGACACTCTCACCTAAAAACCGCCCCCCTCCCTCCCTTCTTTCTGCATCTACAAACTACCTCGCTCTCCGCGGACAACTCGCCACCGAGCTCCCCACTTACATATCCCTCTTACACCGAGGACTAAGAATCTTTATCCACCGGTTAGCAGCCATTCAAACCGAATTCTATGCAAAAGTGAGAGATCAGTGGGCTGCCCTGTGGGAGATGTTGAGGTTGGAGGAAGAGTTGAATTGGGGTGGAGAGGAGACTGTGAGCGTGTGGTTTTCGAGATGGAGTGAGGTGAATGAAGTGGTGGCAAGTCTTTCGGTGTTTAAGGATCCCAAGGTTGTGTATGCCGAATTGAGAGCGAGAGCGAGGAGTTTAAAGGAGAGCCAAATTATTGCCGAGCAGAGGGAGAGGGAAAGAGGACGAGAGAGAGAGGATCGTGGTCGTGGTCGTGGTCGGGAACGAGACCTCGACCCGGAAGCAGATGCAGAGTACTATACGCTCCACCACCTCCAAGCATTCGTTCATCATGACCATTCCCCATCAATACCATCCTCCTCGCCCTCGATAGCAGCAAAGGTATCTTACTCCCCTTCAGACATCGGGAACGGCTACGGAGGTTACTCCAATTCATACGCTGGTACTTCTGGTGATCGTCGAGACTCGCAATCATCACACCACTATTACCCCCAATCACATTCACACTCCCACCGCAACTCGCACTCGCATTCTCGAAGATCGCATTCAAGAGACTACACACGTGACCTCGCTCGTGAAATGGAACGAGACCGCGAGCGCGAACGAGAACGACAAGAGAGAGAAAGGAAAAAATCTGCAGCTCAAGCATCAAACGCTCTTTCACTCCTCAGCGCACTTGACTCCCCTGTATCACCCAAGTCTAAACAATTTCCATCCCCCGTCGTCCCTCCTCCCAATCGAAATAGTGCTGTGAGCGGGATTTCCGGTAATAGTGGCGGCAGTGGAAGTAGTGGTGTAGGGGGAGGGAAGAGGAGGAGTTCGGATTTAACTTCGAGTATCGGGAGCATTATTAGTGCAGTGGGGCTGGGGAATACTTTTGGTGCGGGGGGAGGTATGATTGGTGGGATCGCCGGCAGTGGTGGTAGTAGCGTGACAGTGGGAGCGGGAGGGGAAAAGAGTAAGAGTAAGAAGGTGGAAAAGAAACCCTCGAATGAGAGTTTCGTTTCTAAAACTACCGTTCGAAGTCCTACTCAGCACTCGCATCATCAGCATCACCAAAACCAACAATCACATCCTAGTCCGTACAGTCCACCAAACAGCCCGAATCGCCCTCCTTCCACGCATGCCGGTACCTCAAGTGGGAGTGCAACAATGGCGAGACAGCCAACACCACAGCCACAACCACATAGAAGGCGTACCACTGGTGGAATGGAACCTGCTCCTGAGGATCTGAGAGAGTATGAAGCGATGATGATGAGAGAGGAGGAGAGGAGGCGGGAGAGGGAGTTTGCTGGGTATCGCGCGACCCAGTATGAGCAGCACCCACATCAGCCGCAGCACCAGGCGTCTACGGGTCAGAGGAGACCGTCAGTTGGCAATAGGAGTGTTAGTGCTACGAATACCGCCGCCGCAAATGCTGCTAGTGGTCTTCCGAGGACGAAGAGCATGCCGTTACCTTATCATCCTCTCTTGAATACTTCGCGTCCTGGAACGTCGTCTCGGGGGAATGTCGGTGAAGAGCAGTATTATGGTGATGAACAGGCGTCGAAGAGAGGTGCGGGGGAGTGGTCGACGATGGCTGTAGCTGATTATGGCACGGTGGTTGAAGGCGGCGATGAATATTTGGAAGAGGATAGTGAGCTGTTTTATCAGTCGCAGCAGCAAGGGAGTGGGTATGAGCCTCCTAATACGAGTGGTGGTCCTAGCGGGGGGAGGAGTGCGAGATCGAGAGAGAGGAGGGATGGTATGACTGGTGCAAGGTCGAGCAAGAACAAGAGTCAGAGTCGACCACGTTCGTCTGGAGGAAGAGACGATGAGAGCCGGAAGAGGTGTTCGGAACACAGTGCTCATTCTTCCAAGTCTGATAAACGTTCCGGGGAGAAAGAAAAGGACAAGGCTGGACGAAAACGATCTGGATCGATTAAATCCATCACTTCGTTCTTCACCTCTACCAACCATCGAGATAGTAACGACGTCCCGCCCTCTCTTACACATTCCACCACCACATCGACATCGACATCGACATATACAGATCATACACCCTCTCCACGAGATTCTTGGGCGCTCAAACCAGCCAAATACACATGTATCGTCATTCATCAATGTAAACCACCCACCGCTGGACCGTCCAACAACAACGACCATGATAACCAGCCATTGTCATACTTTTCATTCCCGTTTTTCACATTGAAAGAGGGAGAGTTGTATGATGTGTTGCAGGAAGCTGGGCATCCGAGTTTGCATCCGAATTTACCGTTGATTGTGGATGAGGGTGAGGATTGTTTGTTGCTTTGTAGGAGGAGGGGTGGGAAGTGGGGTGGAGGAGGGGAGGGAGATCATGTGGGGTGGGCGTTGGCGAGTTTTTTGAAGCCTTGTGATTTGGGTGAGGAGTATTGAGGACGCGGGTGTTGGTAGAAGGGGAGGAAGGGGGAGGAAGGTGTGCGTGTGCTATTGTTCTTTAATGACTCTTTTCCTTTTTGTTCCTCTGTGGGTCCGTTCTCATTGGTTCGTGGGCATTGAGGGTCGAAGCGTTCTCTTTTTGTTTTTCTCCTGACCTTGTGTCTTCTTCGGCTGACGTCATACCCACCCCATGTGCCTCAACTTCTTGGTTTTTTCTTCTTCTTTCTGTTTCTTGGTTGTGGCTTCGGATTTCTCTCGTCGTTGATTTCCTCCCTGCTATCTTGCTTCGTTGCATCTCTCTCTCTTGTCTATGCGTGCATATCTTTCTAGCGCTGCTTGGCTCTTTATCTCCCTGCATGTATTATGGTTTCCTTGGTCCTTCTAGTCGAGGATGGATTGGTGGTTGTTCTGAAGCTAGAGGACGATAGGACTTGCCATCGTCCTCGCTCACTTTTCTTCTTGTGTATGTGTCTGTGTGCGTGTATGTAAACTGGTCTGATATTCTGTATCGTATTGTAGACTAGCAAACCACCCTTGGTCTCTTTTCTTGTCATATGTGTGTAGCTCAAAAATGGTATTTTTTGTAGTGTAGATAGAAATCGAATTGATTGCGACTCGAAAATATACGCCGTCATGAGCACAATGTTCGCATACAAATAGCAAGTACAAGCTTTCACGAGATAGACAGATGGACGAAATCCTTTGCAAGGTACATCTGGGCAGCATTAATCCAAGGACAAAAGACGAATAACAGATCAAAGCAATAGGAACGCTACTTCCCAGCCCATTAGGATACTACTTCCTAGTCGAAATGTTGTGGGGTAGGTGGTTCCCGAATTTTCGGATCGAAATCTTCGCCATCAGCATCCAAGGGCCAAAACGTGCTCTTGAACAGATTCTTAGGATCATACTCTGTCTTGACTTCGCAGAGTCGTTTCCAGTTGTCCCCGAAACACGTTTTGACGCGACTAGGGGGCTCGCGGCGTCCGAGGAACTGTATGATATATAAATATGAGCATTAGTGCAAAGAGAAGGACGCGCCCCATGACGCAATACGAGGGTTGGATTTACGTACACTCGGGAAAGGACCTCCAAGTTGGACTGGCTCAAGTGTATCGGCTATCCACTAAATTTCCCGGACGAATGTTGGTGAGCAAATAGGAAAGGATAAGTATAGAGGGAATGCCTACGAACCTCCTCGGCAGAATCTTTGCACCTGTCGTCGTCCATCTCCATTTCCCACTGGTGTAAAGCGGCAATTGTGAATGAGGCTTCCCGCTGGGATTTCGGAATGCACGTGTCTTCGTAGTCTGGAATAGCACCCCCTGCCAACTCAAAGAGCCAAGCTACATAATGGGGAAGGGTTTAGTGGAGTGTCGAGGCATTGAATAGAAACTGGAATACGTACTGCAGCCGACAGGGGTATCTGAGAACTGTATGACAGTTTGATTGATGATATCATCCGGAAGCGAGGAAACCAATGCAGACCGAATAAACCACTGGCGTCCGGCTAAAGCGAATAGGATCAGTGATTAGATCGAGCTATAAATATATTTAAATACCTTTTCCTCTCAAAACCTGAGCAACGCTGTCTTGCTGATGCAAGAAACTCTTCTCGTCAACCTCGTTCAGGAGACACTTCTCCCCATCCCAAGATGATATCGCGTTGAGGTATTCCTGACCCTTTTCGCGAGACCCAACGTAGCACATTTGTATCACCATCAAAGAATCTTTGCCCGCGGGTCCCGCTGTGAGGAGAACATTGGCGTACAGCTCATGTGGAGCACCTTTGACACAATCGCGGAAGTGTTTGATAAGAGAAGGTGCTGTGGCCTTGTTGAACCGACTATAAGATTAGGGTCAGTCCTGTCAAATGGCGGATTTTAGAGGGGGGACGAACTAGATCAGATTTCCAGCGAACACGACGGGGACAGGATATGCCTTGGCCTTGTAACGTGTGGCAATTCCCAAGGTAGTCCCAGCACCTCGAAGGGCCCACCACAAGTCTAAGCTCAAATCAGTTACTGCGGATTGACTGACATCGCCGAGTGATAAATTAGTTACCGGAATGTTCATTCTCATTTACGACTACAATCCGGCCGTCAGCGAGAACCATCTCGACTTCGACTAGATTGTCCACACTTAGGCCATGCAGGCGACTGAGAAACCCGAAACCACCGAGGAGCATGATAGAAGAACCAACGGGGTGAGCCGAGCTAGTCAAGAGTGGATGAGCTGGATTACCAATTGCGCGGGGGGGGGGGTGGAACGAACAGAAACGTACAATGGAACATGATATGGGATAGTGCAAGAGCCAGCACCGGAGGGATACCTGACTTCGAATGGGTTCTTGGCAGTGTATGTGTCAATCTCCTTCTGCCTCATGCCCGCGCCAAAAGTAACGTAGACATGAGAATGGGGCGGTTCGACTTGGGAAAGCATGTTCATTTGAGCTAAAGCGCTGTTGGGGTCATCTGTAAGAAGAGCACTTGGATTGGCGGTGCCCCAGATATTAAGCATTGCATGGGGATTGTAAAAAGACTGGACCGTGCTGGGGGGTATGACAGGCGGGAAGTTGGTGGGCGTGTCCAAGTATCCAAAGGGGTCAGCATTAGATGGTGCCGGAGTAGCAGGAGTCGGATGCTTGGGAGGTTCTTGAGGACCGCTCTCGTTATCGGCGAGAGGCCCAGGGGAAGGAGAGGTAGATGTGGCCATGGTAGAAGGAGAAGACCAGGCATTGCTAGACGCATTTGAACTAGATTCCGTAGATAAAAGTGGTGTCTTGTCACTTGGAGACAAGGAGGACGAAGCCGAAACAGGTGGTGGAGGGTCAAGGCGCCTCTTGTTAGCTGGCGGCGGGACAATGTCTGAGGGAAAATCGGGGCCACGTAGAAAATCAGCTACGGCTCTGGATGCAGAGTCATAATGCCTCAGTTCAGCATCCTCCTCTCGGCGACGCTTTCCTGTGCTGCTAAGACCTCCACTGACGGCTTTCTTGCCTTTGCTATTGGCAGCAGCGACGTCCTTAAGGCTAGTAAAAGTCCCATCTTCTCGCGGGGTTTCGATGTCGACCTCGACGAGCTTGCTTAAGTCAACAATAATATCTCCACCGATTGCCCATCCACCGGTACCGTATCCACCAGCTCTGACAGAGAGTGAGAGCGAGTGTTTGTTGCAGAAGAGAATGATCCTGAACAAGAGCGATGAAAAACAAAATTAGCGACGCGTCAATTTGGGCAATGTTTTCAGACTTGAAGCACGCACTTGCTAACGTCCTCAGCATCGAGGGGACAAACGACGGCTTTGGCGATGGTAATCACATTGCCGTTGAAGATTGTGGAATAATCTTGGAAACTAGGTAGAGTCAGAGTGGTGGACGCGCCGACGGCCGTGACCCTGATTCATGAAACATACCTAGCTTCTCCTCTGAGGTATACAGGGCCTCGGCACGCTGAGCCCAGCTCCTGGTAGAGCTCGTCTGGGAGAGGGGTAACGACGATATCGAGAGGAAGTGCGAAAACCATGGTTGTGGTTTTCACCTGAAGATTGTGTGGAGGTATATATATGTTACAGGGGATATAGATGGTCCTTCGATCTTACATCCTTATTCGGACGCCTGTTTAATACACTCCATACTATTCCTTTTAAAGTCGCCGACATCCTGAATCCTTTGGTAAAATGGTCACCAGGTCTGATAAAACTGGTAAGGAGCAAATTCAGTTAGACGCTATGCATTCAATGAGTCGTTAGATACTAAGTTACGTGTACTCAACAGGCAGAAAAATGAATTCAGAGGATAGCAGCGAGAATCGGTGTAAAGGTGCTTATGGACGGAGGTGACACTGGGTCCGAGTGGTTGTGCCTTAGCCATGTATATGCAAATGGGGATTACTTTTCAAGCATTTTGTTCCGATCACGATCCATCATTGTAACTCAAACTCGCGGTTCTTCAAATATTTACCAGCGCCCTCGTTCCACCCACCTGCTTCCTTCAATAAAGATTCATTCCCAGCGAACGCCTCGCGCACGACTCAGATGTCAGGGTGCTACCAAGAAGTAATGCCAAGCTGTGCACGATCGGGCTGGAGCGGGGCGGAAAAATGAAACTCTATTCTTCGGCAAAGCAATAGGCACTCATTTACACTCCCTCATGACCTTGAATTGATACCTAAACACCAATCCATTGGAGAGGGCTAAACTACAAAGAGGTGCGCGTAGGGAAAAATGCCTCCGCATGACCATCCTTTTAGGAAGGATCGCATCCTAGATCTCGACATTTTTCAACAGTCTTAAAATGCGCAGCAAATCAAAGTGAATGACCACACGCCCCTTCTTTGAGGGTGTATCCCTGCTGTTCACGTGGCTGAAGAGTGAGTTTCTTGGAGAAAGAATTGGCTCACTTCAGCCTGTAGCGCGATGGAAATTACTCCCAAGATTTCTCTCGCATTCAAGCGCGATGAGAGGCAAAAGTTTGAAGACACCGTAGGGTGGAGTGGAGTCTATGAGTCAAATTCAGGTCCACTTGATTACACGGCAAACTAGTCATTTGACTGCTGAAATTCAGTCAAACTTCAGGAGCGAAGATTCCACGTTTCTAAACCCCAAAGAAATGACCGCAAGAGCGCCTCGATACAATTCTGATTTCATCTCCGTCCCATGCCACCCACACCCAAAAAATGCAAGAGTTTTGAGTACGGAACGACAAGGATCACCTGAGTGAGTGAATAGGTAAATATTCAGGACCAAGAACTGGCAGAGGCCTCGCCGAATCAAGATAAGGTTCCCCGAGCGTATTGACGAGGGGTAAAAAATTTAGATCCCCAAGATCTACATAGAGAGCTTGAAAGACAATAGACCGCTGACCATTTCCAAGAGTCCGCTTAGCCCCGCCAAATTTCGGCGGCCGTTATTTAGACGAGAAATTTGGTCCATTCAACCGGATGAGAAAGGATTCTTGTCCAAGCCACTCAGAAAGTGGTGGCATCATGTAAGGGTGTGATAAGCGTTACGATTCTGACTCTAAGCGCAAGTAAGTAGGGGTTATAAGTAGTCCCGGATGAATTCCGCTGCAATTAGGGGATCCGCGGCCTAATGATAGGCCGTTGGAGTGAGCTATCGAGGGTTGCTTCCCAACAACTATTCGTCAAAGTTCTTGAAGCTGAGGGGAAATAACGTTTGGAATAAATCAAAGTCTTCGGGGCGCGTTGAATGAGGAATAAATTGATAAAGCAGAGAAGAGCTCGATCGCGCCGCCGAAAGTCACCTCGCATCTCGGCATCTTCCGGGTCCAAATCCTTCAGCAATAAACAGATACGGATCATATGCATCAACACTCTCACCGGAGGTCCGGATGTCCGGACCCGAGGAGGAATAGGGGCTGTTTCATGGTCATCACAAAGCTCTGAGAGTCCCTTGTGCCAAGGTTATCCGTCTTGGAGCCCGAGGATTGCGATAACTTATAGCCTGAAAACTTTCAACACGGAGAACAGGAGAGGCAGGGCAAGGCTGTACGAACTTCACAGGATAGAAGTTTCTGATTATCGGAACAAGCTCAACTCCCTAATTGCACCACATTGAAGAATCAGTCTTTGACTTCGTGGTCGTTATGGGGTTCAAAACTCGAATATATCATCCTTTTCGTCCACCAGTATGCCCCATATGCTTATACTGCCCTTGGGAAATAGTACCCAGTAGTTGGAGACATGTATGTCGAATGATCATGTACTGACAGTTACTTGCTTCTAGATGTAGCCATTTTAGTTTTATCGCTGAGCGCATATCAGAATGATACCCCAGCAACACTTTTTAGGATGCTTTGGCCAGGGTCTCATGTAAAATAGAAGTCCAGATGGATTACTGCATAGGTATATTTTTAAGGGTGGTTGTAGTTTGCTTGATGGAGCAGTGTGCATCGTACTCCGTCCTATTACCAAAGCCTTCACGTAGTACGAGACCTAGAAAAAGTAGCTGGTTTAAATAGAAGAGCATGTGAATCGGTGATAAATGACACTTACAAATGACACCTTATTTTTTTTCGAGGGCGCTGACAGCCTAAGACTCGGACTCCCTCGAGGACCGAGATTTGCTAGTGCCATCGCTAATCGTCATTTTTGCAATCTGCCCATCAGCATCCTCAATCTCCACCTGAAAATCTTGCGCCGCTACATTTCCTCTATCCTCATCATCCTCAGCTGATTCTCCTTGTTCTGGCTCCAACTTCATCATCTCAACTAGCCATTTAGCTCCCTCATCCCATCCGACCATCTCTGCTTCTGCGAGTGGTGATCGTCCAGCAACATTTTTGATGTCGATAAGATCAACGCCAGGCCCGCCCGGGAACTGTATTAGTTTTTGGATGACAGAGAGATGAGAGTTGAGTGCCGCCCAATGCAAGGGCGTTGATCCAGAGCTGTTCTGCGCTGAGAGCAAGGATGGCGAGATAATAGGAAGCAAATAATTGAGGACGTCTATGAAGTGCCTTGCGAATATCAGTTTTCGATCCCCGGGGCCGGACCATCCATCAGTTATTAACATCGTGCTCACCTTCATGTCCGTTTGCCGCTGTCATATGTAGAACGGTGTTGTCATTGTCATCTCTGACTTGAGAAACTACATCCTGTCCGAACTTTTCTACAAATTGTTGAATGTCTTCAAGATCACCGTATCTGCACGAGAGAAGGAGTTCGTCTTTATCGTCGCTCGTGGGCACAACCATTTTTCGTTTCGAGATGAATGATGATAGAGCGCGGTAATCAGTGAAATTATTGAGCTAGAGGGGCATCAATGGCATCACATGGAAGAAATCATTCTTTGATCGGCCGGAGCCCTGTTTCTGGCCAATCAGCATCCTTCATCTCCACAATTCCCTGAATCTAACCTCAATTCTGATACTCCCCAAGGACCGCATGGCTACCGACAACGCCTGTGATAAAGAACATGTTCTCATGGGGATAACTGACACAGAACCCATGCACTGATCTAGCGTAGTCAACGCATGTGCATGAGGAGGCTAACCAGTTCTTCGCTAGCGGCTTTGAGAGCTCGGGTCTGAGCCCCTACCGACCACTACAAAGGTTGTGGGGATGTGGGTGGTGCAGGAAGAGACGAGGAACGAAACTTGTGACACGCAAGACCGTAAAACTCCGGTTCACACACCGAAGCCTGTCTTAAAACGCCATGCATCAATCGGTAAGCATTATAGATCTCCAAGAATCTAGTGCAAATCCATATGACACTCATCATGTGGAAAGCTATATACACATAGACTTTCCCCCAGGATAGGGTTTGCTGGCCACCTGAACTTTTAGACTTTTTCTGGTTGACGTTTCTAAAAGCGTTTCCCTCCTACGGTTCACCCTCGCGGGCTCGAGCTTTGCTTCCCTCACCGATTCACTTCGCTTCTCGTTAAGTCCCCTCCTGCACTTTCCTCAGAATGTCGCACATATCTCCCGCGCCGTACCTGGTATGGGCGTTTGTTTCGTGTATGGTGAGTGCTAGACGCAGCCAACGAGTCATGGTTTGCATATTCATGTTTTCATGGCAGCTCTGGGGATTTCTGCTCTTTCATCTGTGGTCCTTCGACCGCTTCAAATGCTTGAGGTACGAACATATGTGTTGTGGTCATGACGGTCTTAATGCTGACTGTGCTTTTGGATAGGTGGAATAGCGGGCCATACTCAGGAGCATTCAAGCGAATCATGACTGTAAGTTATCGTTCAATCAAAGAACGCTTGGCTCATGCTCGCCGCATTAGTATTCGTACTTTCTCAGTATACCGCTAATAGCAATATATGCAATTGGAAATGCCGTCATCAAGTACCGTGAAGGGTTTATGGAGATCCCCTTCCATGGGTGTATGTGCTTTGAGGCTTCCATCTCGACTCGAACTGACAACAGGTTTAGTCCTTCCGAAGCCCTACACATTCTGGGAGCCTTCTGCTAGGCGTTGGATCTTCCCCCTAACCCTCTTGTTCTCCATTGCATGGGGTCTAGAAATGTACGTGAGCCTTGGTTCTCACCTGGCATAACACTCGGACTTTGAAGTTGATGTCATGCTGTTCGGTCAGGGTTACCCACTTAGAAGGTGAGCTCGGGTCTCACCGGTAGCTCAATCATACCGAGGGCTGATTGGAATCTCTATTACTTTGACGACCAGAGCTCTGCTTCTGGCTCTACCTAGTCAATTCAACAGCCAAGAATCAAGACTGGTTCAAGACCTTGTACTTTAGAACATGGGCCGTCGGCTCTGTGATCGCTGTGATCGGCATGCCTCTGGTTGCTATCTTGACGCGGTCAGATCCCATTAAGGTGTGCCCTCTGTGCTTGCTCTCACAGAATGTTATTTATCCCAGCAGAATGAAGCATACACATTCTTGGCAGGCAGCCTCGGCAGTTTTGCGTTGACTTTATGGTTCTTGCCCATCTTGTAAGTGTCTTTTTGGAGGGAGATGTGACGCAAAACCCTGATTTTCTATCCATCAGATACATGTTCCCGTCATTCCTAAGGAACCTAGTAGGTTATTTCGGTCAGCTAAATCAGCTCAAGAATGCTGATTTACTTGCTCCCTGATTTTAGAAGTCGGAAGGTGTTGATGTGGGAACTATTGTTCGACTTACGAAGTTTGAGGAGTTGAACGTGAGTTCCTGTCTCCAGGCGAGTGGGTATCGAACTTACGTTGAGCTGATGCAGAGAATCCGTGTCCTATTTCGTTTCTTCTTCTGTGTACCTCTTCTTATCCTGGGTATTGATGGATGCCGGCCGCATGATCATCATATCAACGAGAGTATGCTCTGGACAGGTGTGCCTCTCATGTTCATGCGAAAAACCTTTTTTAATTCATCGGTGATAGACTTTCTTGTGATTCTTGCCTCCTTCGGCGTTGCCGTGTCGTCAGGAATTACGCTTGTCGTAAGTTGATTGATCGCCGTTGGCAGCTCTGCATGCCACTAATTAATCCACTAGATATTTTTCCCTCGTTCGATCGAGGGGGAGATCGCAGCTAAGGATGCTCAGAAGGAGCGAAAACGTTCCCGTACTGGCCGCTCGACTTTCGGCCACTCTGCAAGTTACATGGAGTCGCATGGTCCGAGCCGCATGAACACCTACGTATCAGAAACACACTCCTTCAGTCAAGCGCACTCTGCCGTTGGATACAGCGACCGGCCTTACACCGCTGGTGGTCAGAACACCTACCATTTTGTTTCTTCACCATCGAAGACAAACATCCGAAAGAATAGCTTTGAAAGTCCTTTCACCGACGATGGCTCACAGCCAGCGCATGACTTCAAAAATATGGATAAGCCTTGGAAAGAGGAAGAAAGAGATGTTGCAGCACCACTACCCCCCATTAGGCCCAACAGGAGGCGTGGAACTGACATTGAGCTCGGAGGATTTGATACTCTCACCGAAACAAACCTTTCAGTTCATAACTTGCGGATGTCAAATGTCAATCCGTTAGTACACGGCTTTACATCGCCTATCAGTAAGTTCTTAACTGCAGCACCGTTGTACCTTTTCTAATCACCACTCGAGACCTTGGGTATGCGGCTGAACAGGTTGAACGCGTCACCCCCAGATATACCTTCAAAAAGTAGTGGTACACCCATTACCTTCGCATCACCATTTCGTTCGTTCCGCGGAGGGAGTAGTGGATGCATTTATTCCTGTTAATTATTGACCTAACGCTAATTACGTCATCTTCGCTCAAGCTATTCTTTCACGTTGGACACTTCCACCATACATTGTACAATATTCTTCACGGGCCTTAACAATGCTGGATTTGAAACCCTTACTTCCAATCCAGGACCCTCGCCTGGATTACGGATATTGTTGTAAGGCCATTGACCATACCTGATACACGGGTAACCAGGTGGATTGTCGGAACAATTTCCCAGAGGCCGCCTTTCAGTAGTTTAGTGTACTAACAGTTTTATGTAGCCGATTTCCATGTGAAGTTCCCAAGAAGTTCTTAGTCTTGAGGGAAGTCTTGATCACAGGGTTGATGCATGGATCACGGGTACCCGGCTGAAACGGGTCGGTCCCAACCCCAGAGGTGAGATGGTAGGCCTTGTAAAACCCAAACCTACTTACCACTTCTCACTATTAGGCCCGAACACTCATTCAGCGCAGTTTTGCAGACCAGTCCAATCGGTATCACTGTGCTTGTCTCTTCAGGGACTATCTCCTACACTTCGGAAACTTCGCGATTGCACCGGTCCGCAGTGCTGCTTCGTTGGATGCCGAATGACTTGTTCACCTGGTCCCGTCCTTTCGTTTGATGGCTTCTTCGACACTGTAGCACGCAGTTGACGGAGAAACCGGGCATGTCATATAAAACGACGTCTCAGCTTTCCCGGCCCTGGACCAGAAGGGACAACTTGATAGTTCCGCTACTCTTGAAGTTCAACGGCCTGAAACTTTGCAAGCCTGCCACACAGTCGCCGACAACACTGAAACGATGTCTTCTACGCGGTCGCGCATCATTTCCCAGGTCCTCCTCGGTATCCTCTGGGCATCAGTTGTTCCAATCATCGGGGTAAACGCCGCTACAGTCTCATCCACGCCGACTCAAACCTTCACGGGCATTGGCGGCTCAGGGGCGTGGTGGCCAAATGATCTTTGGCATTTCCCCGAATCGACCAGGCAGAATCTCTCTGCATTGTTATTCAGCTCTAGTGGGCTCGGATTATCGAGTTACCGGTACAACGTCGGTGCAGGAGGCGTAAACGTGTCAAACCCGACTAGGGCACCGGAGACCTTTTATGTTAGCCCTGGCGTCTACGACTTCACCAAAGACCAGCAGGGAGTGTACTTCTTGAACGAGGCGTCCAAGCGAGGCGTTCGGTCCCTGACAGCATTTGCAAACAGTGCACCAGCCCGGTTGACTTCTGGTGGTGCCAGTTGTAATGGACAATTTGTGTCTGGTCGGTTGCGATTTCATTTAAAAGCAAGCACTTCCTAACTTCCAGACACTTGCGTAGGGAACGGGAATGCTTATGGAACATACCTCGCTGATGTGATTGCCCACTTCCGCTCTCAGGGAATCAATATCAACCTCGTATCACCAATAAACGAGCCGGACAGTAGTTTTGGGCCATCGCCTTGTGGGCAGGAGGGAATGCAGGTCTTGCCTTCGCAGTAAGCGTTGTTAGAAATGAGACATTGGTCCATTAATTAACTATCTTGTAGGCGTGCTGAAGTCGTCAACGGGCTGTGGAATGCCCTCTCATCGCGAGGTCTCACATCTTCCGTTGGTATACTTGCGGACGAGTCTTCAACACTCGGAAATGCAGCGAACGAGTATTCCTCTTGGTTGCCTCAAGTCATTGACAAAGTTGCAGCGCTGGTTCATCATACCTATGATTTTCCAAGCGATTCTAGCTATACGTCCTACATTTCAAATACTAACCGACAGTTCCCTGGGAAGCAAACCTGGATGTCGGTAAGTTTGGCTGGTTGACGCGGCTGGAATTTGACTCACATCAGTACGGCTCAGGAAATTTGCTGCTCACTTGGAAATGCTGATGGGAGTGGAAAGGGCTATTCCCAAGGATATGACCCAACGTGAGCGACTTTTATTGGTAGATAATACTGGAGGGCCTTGTCTAATGGTCCCGCAGGATTAAGAATGCCTTGATGTTCTCTGGTCTCGTTTTCCAAAGTCTTGTCCTGGCAGGCGAGCCTCATTACGATGTATGTGGCACATTGCTCCGCCTATGGCAATGAATTGTCTGACACACAGTTTCCAAGTTCTGGACTTTGGTCTCCAACGGTGATAGATCTACCTCCACGTTGTCATGACCTGAAAGACTGACCCACGCAATAAAACAAGGCCTCGGGTGCTCCCCGTTGAATAATCCTTCCTGTGCCGCTACGGCTAATTCAAACGGCTGGAATGTGAGTTGAGAGTCCTTCAATAGTTTGCACAATCACTGAAATTGACCCGGAAGGATGGTCTGATCTATTACGATGGAAATTATGCGAGAAACGGGAATTTCCAACTTTGTGGGTGTTTTCTGACTCTTGGAACTCGTCATCATACGGATTCTGATCGACTCTGTAGATATCAAGAAGCAATTCTGGACCTACAAGCATTTCGGCAATTTCGTGAAACGTAAGTTACACCGTTGAGTTCCCAGTGAATAAACGGCCACGAAATGACAGCAATGTCCCAGCTGGTTCCCAAAGGCGTGCAATCACTGGCTCGGGCTCAACGAATTCCATGATGGCGGTTACAGATTCCTCCAGCTTCTATATAATCGCCATGAATCCCACTAACTCGGCCACGACCTTGACTTTAACCTTCCCCGAGAACGTGTGTGCTACTGAAGCTCACCGCACATCGGCCTCAGAGGATTTTTCAAACATCGGTGCTGCTACCAGGAGTGGTAGTAACTGGGCGCTGCCGCTCAGCGCAAATAGTTTGACCACTTATATCTTCGCCAGGAGGACCTGCTAGTGAATCGAAAAGGAAGTTTCGAAATTTTGAAATGCTGTATCCATTTTGCACGATCGTCGGTGTAATAAAATACCAAATACGTTGAATGTGAATATCACTGATCCATGCACGGCCTGAGTAGAGCAAATTGGGAGCAAAGGTCAAGAACAACCTGGAAAATGAGTGTGGGAAAGGTGTTTACGGTAGGTAACTTGCCACCAGCTACCACTACCCTCTTCTTTATCATATACGCCACCCCTCTTATATCTCGGTTCATTAAGACAGTGATACATAGATACATGTGGTATGTCTACTTTGTATACTGCTCATCTGCAGGTGTACTGAGGCCAGCGTGACCAGCAAACATATCTTGAATGCTCAAGTTTCCATTCGTGCCCCTTGCTGCAAGCAGTGGTACGATTGCGCCGAATGTCACGCGGAAGCTCAGACACATCCATTGGCTAAGACGACGGAAATGGCATTCATTTGCAAAAAATGCAAGAAAGCTTTTAGAAAAGACATGACTGCATATGAGGAGAGTGATGAATACTGCCCCCATTGCGATAACCACTACGTATGTCCTTTCAGATACACTCGTGACAGGTGATCAACACGATTATTGCTTGTAGGTGGTAGAAGCCAAGACGCCACAAGCCGTCTTAGGGGTGGAAGGAGAGGATGCGAGAGTCGATAACAGGTGTGTCTAGAAAGTTATGATCGATGAACAAAAATGAAATACGCGGGTCAGGATGCTCAAGGATGATCGCGCCCGCCAAACGAAGAATAAATCATTGTTCACCCTGGACTCGGATGATTTAATGGAGAGGCTAGGATAATGCTCCACGCTGCTATGTATCTTCGCTCACAACTGGACCTGGCATTACCCAACTTGAAGGCTTGATCTTGGTCGTTCTCATGGGAAATCGGCAATTGATTTTCTGGGCATATTGATGGTGTGTACTCGCGATCTAGCATATGTGGTATACAGTCAGAAGACTTTTCTGTGTACACATCAGGGATGTCGACTATCAGAGTGTCTTGTGGTATTTCTGCATTGGATTGTTATAAGCCAAAAGTAATCGAAAGTCCTTCTTAGCTCAGTTGGTAGAGCGCGTCACTAGTAATGACGAGGTCAGTCGTTCGAGTCGGCTAGAAGGAATTATATTTTCATGCTCTTTCAGAGACCATCGGAGCGACAGGGGAGGGATAATTTGGGGCAATATCGTCCTCTTCTTGGACACAGTAGATGATTGCCTCGATTGAAGGTTTTACAAAGTTTCGTGTGGCAATGTTGATGGTACAACTGAATGGGCATGTCCATGACGGTCAGCTGAGCACAAAGCCACACACTCTATGATGGCTCTTATCCACGGATCATCTCCGTACTGGTTTATATCGGTTTTGTCGGACTGAGAGGTAGTGAGTGGTTTCATAAAATACCATATTCGCGCCAAAAAAAAATAGTGAGTCTGACCACAAGAAATTCATATCTTTGGTATCACTCTGGCTAGGGTGAACGGAATTCATTGGAAGAACTTCCTCTCATTGGTATGCAAAGGGATTCCCATGCCCTGGGAATCAATGAAGAACAAACTTGAAGCCAGGGCCGATCTGATTAACTTCTCGGCTTCAGATTCCCATACTAGTAATGGCTTCTTGAATTTCCCTGAGTGTTTGTCTGCACATCTCCTAGCTTTGGCCAAGGTTACTGCTCTCAGGCCAACATAGCGGCTAAATGAGCACTCCCACTCCCACTTCAGCCAATCATGCTAGGCCTGTAAATACCGACATCAGCTTCTCGGATAAGGAAAGCGAAAGCACTTCAAGAGATGTGTTGAACGGCGGAGAAGGGAAAACCCCGATAGCATCAGTCCTCAACGAGTCTTCAGAAGCGAATGCTATCGAGTTTCCTGAAGGTGGATTCTGCGCGTGGGGCGTTGTCTTGGGAGGGTAAGCGCTGGTATCTTCCCATTGTATCTCCCAAAACCTTGACAATCATCGATGTCCATCCTATGAAGCTTCCTGACTCAATTTTGTACTTACGGGTGTGTATAGCTGTCGAGTGATGTGTGGATGTTCACACCAATGAGGAATCGGGCTTAGGTATATCAATGCATTCGGGGTTTACCAAGGTATTGAACTGAGCGGGGTTCAAGATTACTACACCAGAATTTATATGACAGAGTACTCAGCTTCTACCATTTCGTGCGTGTAGCTTCATGGTAGTCTCCCAAGTGTAGCTGGAAATTCAACAACTAGATGGATTGGGAGTGTCAATTCGTTCTTGACCGTTTCAACAGGTCTTGTGTGCGGGAGGGTTTACGACAAGGGTTATTGGTGAGTTCTCTTTTATGCTGGGAGATAGATTTTTCTGTCAGACTCAACTTGACCAGGATGTTCCTACTTTATGGTGGTGCATTCGTGATGTCGCTCTCGCTGTTCATGCTTTCGTTCGTGAAACCAAATCAATTTTTCGGAGTAAGAGATACATACCATAACCGAAAGCTATTGATCCCTTGAAAATGTTATATTACAGGCATTTCTTTGCCAAGGGATAGGCGTAGGGTTAGGGGGTGGCATGATATATGTCCCTTCTTTTGCACTGATTTCGCACTGGTTCAACAAAAAGAGGGATGCGGCTATGCCCATCACTACGGCAGGGGTATCGTTGGGTTCAATCGTAACGCCTATCATGGTCAACCAGTTGCTGGCAAAGCCATCCTTAACGTTTGCTACAGTAACACGATTACATGCGGGACTTACGACGCTTGTTCTCCTGGCCGCTTGCTTTTTGATGAAACCAAGACTTCCCTTTTCGACAGAGCACGCCGAACTCATGGAGTGTCTGAAGAGGTTTTTAAGAGACTGGGCTTACATCCTAACAGCACTCGGGTGAGTCTAAATGCCTACTTGGAGACCAATAGCTTGATTGACCTACGTAGCCTTGGCCTATTTGGGATGGGTTTCTTCTTCCCCTTATTCTATCTCCAGCTGGCGGCTACAACCCATGGCTTAGATGAGAGATTTGCTTTCTACTCGGTGCGTTCAAATGATTGCGATCACAAATCAGGTGCAGTGACAGCTCATACGAACGCAGCTGGTAATCGCGAATAGCAGTGGATTTATAGCTCGGCTGCTGTGTGGACCGCTGACACACAAGATAAGTGTCAATAGCTTGGCAACTATATCCGCTGTAGTATGTGGTTCCGTCACATTTGCATATGCAAGCATAGGCTCGGTCGCAAGTATTGTCACTGTTGGCATATTGTTTGGGGCTTTCTGCGGTATTTGTGGGTAGACGCGGTCAATTTCTGAGTTGAGTTTGCTGAGATCACGGAATACAGATGTTGGGACAATGGCGCCTCTAGTAGCCTTATTGACCGATAATCCCGGCGAGCTAGGGTAAGTGCTCAGTTTTTGGCATGAAGGAAGAGGAATGTGATTGACGCTAGGAGCGAACGATAGAATACGACTCGGAATAGCCTTCGCAATTTCAGGTCAGTGGCGGGTAGCACGTAGAGGGATCAGCTTCGTTGACCTTCCATAGGGATTGGAGAAGTGACAGGTAGGATAATACATCCTTAGGCGACCTCGAGAACTCAAAAACGACAGGTCCGCCGATCATGGGCGCGTTACTGGGGACTACAGAGTACCACTGGTGGCGCCCAGCACTGGTTGATGGAGTAGGTCTTGCTAAGCTCGTGCGTTCCAGACATCCACTAATTGGTTATGAGTTAATCATACTGGGCGCTGGTGTATGCTTCGTGGCTGTTCGGCTGATTCTTCGGAGGAGGAAACTTCAAGTGCTTATTGTGACTTAAGTGTAATGCTAGTATGTGCATAATATATATATATATATGTGAAGGACTTTGAGGATAATCTTCGATGAGATGATTAGTTTATCTGTCCATGGAAGTCAGGAGCGCGTTTCGAGCATTGTCGTTTTATAATAGGCCTGGTGTGAGAATCTATCGGATTGTCTCATAAAACAGGTTGGCTGGGCTGTTCTGAAATAGATACGAGATAACTGGGAAGTAGATTGTTGGTACACAGAGGAGAAACGATGATAAGGAAAACTTGTAGGAGGTCTGACGGCACAGGCAAGGATTTTACCTAATTGGTCGCGTGACCCGCGTTTGACATCACACGCGTCTCAATTTACGCGTCTTCCTGCTTGGCCTGAACTTGCTTGTCAGTGCATTCACAGTGGTGTACTCACACTGTTTTCGCTATGGCTCTCATAGAACCCTTTCATTATTCATTAGAATCGGCAGAGGGTCGTCAATGGACTGCTACACAAGAGAAATCCATCGCGCTTGACTTTCCATTTGATCTACACCAAGAAGCCGTAGATCAATTTGTGAGCCGCACTTATTTACAATTTCTATGGCTTCCAGAGGTGATGAAACTTTGTCCGAACTCTCATCTTCACTCAACTGAATCCTCTTACTCAGTCTATTGTACCCTTGCAGCATCTGGTTCCGTCCCTACGCCGTGTTGTAAACTTGCCTTCATCGAGCCAGTCCGCTCACTCTCTACATTCCCTCTTGGAGCCACTGCTTCAAACTACCCGTGCAATTACCAATAAGTACCATGTGGAACTGCTTCAGATTCTCCAGGATGGTGGAGGAGCTGGAGAGATAGAAGAAACCATGATGTGGTATGCATTACATCACGAGAAAGCGACCACCCAAGAGCTACATAAGGACGCTGATACAGGGTCCCAAGAACTTTGGATGGATGGAAAATGGAGGCAGGAATGGCTTGAACGTCTGGAGAGGCGCGAGTACGTATGGTTTTCCTGGATACTACATGTCATTAATTGGATGAAGAGTGCAGGTTCAGATATTACTCTACATGATGAAGCTTTCAATCCCGGGACCAACTCCTGTGGACACAAAACCCAAGAAAAGGAAGCGTTCCCGAAAGGAGGCCCAGGTGCCATCGACCACTCCAGAGGAACGGTTGGAGAGTCTCATGGACAAGTTATCTATGTTGCAATTGACTGGCCATCTACCAACCAACGGGCCGCAGCTTAACCACAATGAAAGGGATTGGGCTCAATCATTTTGTGAAGATATAGTGGAAGTGACGTAGGTGAACTAAACATTCAAGTGCCGCTCTGTTTCTAATGAGAACTCCAGATTTAAGCCACTCTTACCAGAGCTATGCTCGTTACTGAGGTCAAAGGTCTTCCCGGATTCACCTTTCTCCGATACCGACACTGTCACTGCCTCACCTTCTCCCTCTCCTGAACCTCAACAAGTCGAGTCGCAGACATCATTGCTAGTACCATCAGCCGATTCAATCCCCTCTAAGACTAGCTCACGCTCTCTAGCCCGCGCGCGGTCGCGTTCGCTCTCCCTGTCACTAGCACAAGAAAGGGAAGAGCGTGAACGCTCGGTCAGCATTGGCCCAGGGAAGAAACGCGTCTTAAACCGCGAGGTTAGCATGTCCAGGGCATTCAAGCCCAAACCCAGGCCGGTACTTAAAGCTGTCGAAGCCAGCTCTGATTCTCAGTCAAGCGGAAATGGCAAATCTCAGTCTGAAAAAGTCGAAGTCATTCTAGTCGAGGAAACCCCACAAAAACCTCGTGCTGCAAATCGCAATGCATCTCAATCAAAAGCTACTGCCACCTCTTCTTCAAACAACGTCTTTGGCACACGTCAGAGTACTCAGGGTCTGTTCGGCACGCGGATCGACGAGACGGACGATGATGATGTATGGATGTTGGATAGCTCCCCTGACGTACTGCTTTTGCAACCCGACCGTAAAGCGGAAGGTGACTCGGATGATGAATATGAGGCTGTTACTTTTCATACTCCCAGCAAGAAACCACGGCGGCGAGAATGACGGCGCATGGACTTAAATGAATAGCTATAGAGATATTTCCTTTACATCACGATCACTTGTAATGTACTGATTTAATAAGAAGGGGCTTTGGTGGTGAGCCCTAGCAGCTGCGGAGCCCGCAATGGTCGGAACTAAAGTTGAGAGGAGACACTTCGTATGCACAGGTTCTGGCCGTGTCACTAGGGTTGTAATGACCAGCCATGTTCTACTTCCTTTTAATATCCTTCCCGCTAGTTTGTGGGCATAAAGAGCAAACTACCCGGGGTGATGTGGGTTAACGCATCCACCTTGGCTCTGAAGGGCCGTCCAGCATATACTTCATCTTCCAGGAATGGAGGAATTGGTAGATTCAAGAAACGATCTAGCTGAGTGACGAGCTCTGTGAAATGGATTTATATTTCTACTTCATATTTGCCCTTGTGCCCCTGGGTGACATGGTACTCGCGGCACGCTTTACGAGCCTTTCAACCTGAAAAGAAAGCAAGTACGACGACGTGCTGGGAGCCGCCGGGTCATACACTCTTTTTGAAAGGCTGTTGGACAACCCAGTGGAGTCTTCAAGCTGTCACATGCGCAAACAGGTCAGATTTATGCCATTCGAAGAGTTACAGATCTCCAAACCAGAACGACGGGTAGTTGTAATGAAGGAGGGAAAATTATTATTGGCCAAGTTCCCCCTAGCCGGATTGAACGACTGACCTCATCATGCCCGTAGTTGCCTACAAGTGATGCGCTCTACCACTGAGCTAAGAGGGAGTTATTTCGATCGCCTAATCGTTCGATCCTGCTCCGCAACGTTTACCGGCCAAAAGACACGAGTTGTATCTTGAAAGGTGAACATATTGAAAACCAAAGGCGGAAGCGGCGGCTAAATTGTGATGTGCCGCTATTACTATCTCTATCAGTGGCATCATCGAGCGATTAACAGTACAGTCAAAGGAGGTTCAGAGTTGGGGGAACAGAGTATAATTTAAGGACAGTCTGGCCACTATACTCAGTTTCATGGGAGTGCGATGGGAAGGGAGGGGAATGTTGGCTCGTGGAATGTAACCATCCGCATTAGCAGCCGAATTATATTCCTCCAGCACCACACATACTACTATAGTAACAGCTAATGAGATCCTACTGAGGGCGGCCAACGTTTTGTCTGCAGTGTAAGTTGAATTGAGAAATAGTGGATATGAATCGCAGGTATAGCCACTTACGGGAACTGGCCTAGAAAGTTACCGGGAGGGGTGTAGCGACAGACAATATATGTCCACTCCCCTGATCCAAATGGACTTCCAGTGTTACAGACATGGCTCGCACAGCCAAGAGTGGTCGTTGCTTTCCAGACCACCTGTCAAAATAATTAACATAGGCCGCACAACAGTTCAAGTGGCAAATACCTGAGTGAAATGCCCGGTGGCTGCGCTGAAGCCGGGGTTATTATCTATTTGGATCAATTTAACTTGTAGCTAGAAATACTCATGGACCGATCTCAACATACAGTCGTATTGTGCTATTAAGGTGCGATGGGTTAGAAGGTACAACACTTTTTGAAGGAAAAACCTACAGGCTTCGTTCATCCATGATTGAACAGCTGCTTGAATAGTGCCTCCAGAAGTACTTAATGACCACTGAGAATCTGTATCAGTAATTGCTCAGTACATAGACAACCCAACCAACCAGGTTTTCGCCATAATTTCCGCTATAAGTAGTCAGAGAAGAAGCTCAAAGGTCATGAGGGTACTGGGTGACTGACCCGCTGTGGCCCCAGTGACATTGGGCTGCGTAGGAAGCTGCTCCAGAAGCAAGGTTGTTATCGTAGCTCAGAGGGCCTGCACCATAGTGAGCCCTGTTGGTATTATGCAGGTTCAAAGCATCGTTGGAGAACTGATCTACAAGGGCAGCAACAGCTTCGCTCAGACTGTCTGAATGCTATGAAGCGACCATAAAATTCACTTACCTCGTTTGAGTGGTTTGGAGGAAACGAAGGCTGCAAGGACGGTCAGAGAGATGAGTGTGAACTTCATTGCTTGCTGAAGACGTCAGTTCGTTAAGACTATGAGGAGGGAATTGCTCGGTTTATATCCGTCTGCAAAATATATTTCGGGAATGGAACCAATATGTTGAATCGGGGCCAGTTCCAGATCCACTCCACAGTAAACGGCTAGCTGTCAAGGAGACTCAGAGCGGCCATGTGGGCGTGCGGTTAATACCTTTTGGGTGTGACGTAGCGGAAACCATGCAATGCTCATACATGTGCATCGCCAGAGCCTCCGAAATAGGCCGTTTACAATCGAAGCGATTTCCGGGCTATCATCAGAGGAGAAGCATATTCTAGCTCATGGTTGCGATGATCGGTTTGTCGGATATTCTAAGCTGGCCAACAAGATGAGGCACAGCGAGACTGGCTGGGCCTCCGCGAGGATGATCCTCCAAGTGGAACATGTTTTTGCGCTAACAGCGGACTGGCTAGAATTTTCGTGATCTAGCTGTAAGCATCAGTTCCAGTGAGGCCAGCAGTGAGCATTTGACCCGCGAGTGTATTTTCAGAAGTCAAACTTGAAACATTGTAATGCCAGTTGTGCCGCCGCCTAAAATCAGCTCATATTCCCCGATTAGTAGGTCAATACTGCCTGCCGCGGTTAGGAAATATTGCACTTGTGCCGAGAGAAGAACCTAGATTACACATTAATGGGGCCACAGAAACCATGGGAATTGATACTCTAGAGCGGGGACCAGGGTTGACTGGGATTGTTGTACGAGAGTTGCGAATCAAATCGCTCGCGCGATGTGTCCGAATGAACCTTTGCGGGCAAAGGCTTTGTTTGTTTTTGTTTTCCGCAGAATGATGAGAGATATCGTCGTCCATATGTTCTGTTTTGTGCTTCCTCTTCGGTACATCCAGAAAATCGACCAACACTGTAGCATGTTGGAAATACCGAGGTCTGTGGCTTTCATTTCCTCCCCCTCTAACTCCAGCTTGGTAAAATCCGAGTCCGTAAGAATACTACTAGTACGTGAAGGCTGCAGTCAGTCTAACTCTTATGAATGGGGCTCATATGAGCCTATGAGGACAACCCGGCGCTGGCCCTCATAGTTTCTCCACAATCAGCCGGGCACCTCGCACTACCCCTGATGCATCAGCGCTCCGAGCCAGGACAAGCCATCTCATCGGCTTCTCTATTGTAACTTAGTTCAGGAATCAGCAGCTCCTCAAGGCCTTGTGCGTTCCGCTCTGTACGGGCCACTGATTTATCAGCACGGTCATTATCTGCAATGGACTTCAATATTTAATTGCAGCAGCTCGAATGCTCTGCAGGGGTTTTAATACGACAGGGTATACTACCTCAGCGACCTGGGTACCATTTGGTCCAGTGACAAGCTGCAGCACGCCACAGACATGGCATCGCATAACGAGCTGCCGTCTGGCTCCAACGTCAACGGTGGTGCCTCCCAGGTTCATAGCGCCACACCTCCAACTTGCCAACCAACGACTTGATCTCAGACTTGAGCTTACGATAGGAAATTAGTATATCGTAATCCTAAGCTTCCCTCTTCCTCCACCTGAAGCGCCTCAGAGCCTTTCTGAAACGAATCAGGATGTATTGGTTCAACCTGGGTCATTGCCTGTGTTTACATTTCAATTGGTCGGGATGTCTACACATCTGCTAAACAGCATTTGCTTCGATCCAGCATCACGCTATTCAGACGACTGTTATCTGCGGGAATCCGGCTGCTCAACCTGGTAACATTTACGAGAGTTTCAACAGCGTCGGCGCGTCCATTGGCGAACTTATTGCCGCTCCAGGTTCCCGGCCGGTCTTAAATGCCACTGTCTCGCCCAGATATCTGTCTCGAAGAGCCAGGCTCCACTTTTCTCTCACTCAAGAAGCTACTATGTGGCGCTGATGTAGTTCATCAAGCGCCCGGCTTTTATTTCCGCTCAAGAGCTTCAAAGCCTGATCTATTTAGCATTCGTTCTGAAAGTGATACAAGCTACAAAGATAGAAGATTAGATATAGCTTCCAGAAAATCATCTCCGTCTCATAATTCCATCTAACTCTACCTTTAATGACATTATTCCTGTTCAATAAAACACCCGCAGAGCAACTGGTAGAAACCCAACCTCGTCATCTCATTCATGAATTACAACCGAATACCAGTACTTTTCCTAAGCTACGACGACGACCACTCACAGAAAGAAACGAAAACCTCAGAGTGCAAGCGACGATGTATTAATTCCAACGCAATTAACACTAACTACTACCTATACTAACTACGCATTACTACTACTACGACTAAAAACCTACTGATACCTTCCCCTCCACACGAGCAGGGCTCACAATCCATCTCTCCTCTTCTGATCAATACACCGTCACCAACAGCAGCAGCAGTCCATAAATGACCCGAAACAGGAACAGAAAACAAGAAAGAAAGAAAAACAAGTATCTGAATACCACGTTCCTCCTTTCACGTTAAAGGTTGGAGTAAAGAACTACGAGCCAGTACATACCAAGAACAAGTTATCAAAGATCGAACAAATTAAAGGGGTGTACTAGCCAGTATGGAATACAAGTTTTTCAAGTCCAAAAAAGCCAAGGTAATAATGATAGGTTTCAAGCGGTCAAAAAGAAGGGGGGATGAACGAATTTTGTTGGTATACGAATGTGTAAGGAGGTTATGGCGGGTGGATGAAACCAAGGGGAAAGAAATCAAAAATAGGGATGATGGGGTGATGGTGATGATGGTGTCGAACTACTACCTAACTCCTCTTGTGCATAAGGTACAAAATAACTGTAGAACAATTGCCAAGTAAAATGGAAAACTGTTACAGCAGTATCATTATCAAATGCTGTGAGAAGCCCAAGGGTACAAGGGGTGAAAGAGAGGGTAGAGTAGGAGGGCAGGGGTGAAGCGACGGGTTGAGGATATGAGCAAGCAAGAAGTTGAAGTCAAGCAAGGGTTTCCCAGAAGAAAATAGACGTCCATTACAGATAACAAACATAGATTATCAGGCGAGCGAGGAAGGGGTGGGGGTAGGGGGAAAGGGCGGCAAAAGACATAGATGGGATACGAGGGATGTATTAATCGAATTATGCCTTGAGTCGAAAAAAAAGTCAGACCTGAACCAAAGAGTGTCGTTGTCAAGTGAGCGGACGGTGAGCATTGGCAAGAAAATGTCCACCAAAAAGGAGTAGCACAACCCGAGAATCGAGAACCGAATTGGAGAAACTGAGGAACGAAGAGAGAGAGAATAAGTAAGAGAGAAACAACGATGAAATTCGAAGAGATCATATCACAAACGCAAACTAGTAATACTAAAGACAAAAAGGTAACAGCAGTATCATAGGAGAACAAGGGGAATAAAGAAGTCACAACCAATAGCCCAACAATAGACCCGACCTTTTGATGAGGGAACGAAGCAAAACCCAACGTGGCGCCGTATGGGTAGAGCAAAGTAGATAGTTGTTGGAGGAAGGATCCCTGAGCCTAAGCATCTTCCATCCACTTGTATTTGGAGGGGGGAAAAGCGGTCTTTTTTCTTTGATTTTCGATATTTGTTAGACGATGATGCACGTAGAGTGTCGAGTCGAGGGAACGAGATAGATATAAGAGGGAGGGACGGAAAGAGACAGAACAGGAAACAAGAAGGAGAGGAAGCAAGTGACAGTGTATGCACGAGCGAGGAGGGTATCTGGAACAAATGTCCAATCACTCAACACCAAAAACATCAATCAGCAAGTGCCCAAAGCGCGGTGACGATAGCAGTAGACAACACAGCAAGGAAATTATGCAGCAATGGAGACTTGCTGGTCTCCATCAATATGCATCTCCTGGTTATCAATCATCCTATCAATCACATCATGGTCTCCGTTCAAGATGGGGTTGGACACTTCGCCATCTTCGCCTTCACCAATGGCGCTGACGGGTTCTGCGGAAGTGGGGCCACCACTGCCGCTAGCGTTACGCCTCCCCATGCCTTGAGGGCCCGACCGTGGAGGGTTGGCACAACGATCCTTGCCATGAGCGATGCGAAGGTTGGTGTATTCGGGCTTATTCTTGATGCCATCAATCGCTTTGATGGCATTCGCGATGTTAGTGAAATTGACGAATGCACAGTTCCTGACGGGAGAAATGTTAGCTCATAACCTAGAAACGAACGATCGGTAAACTCACTTCTCCTTGAGGAAGTTAACGAGTTCGATATCACCATACTCGCCGAAGTCCCTCTTTAACCTCTCATCAGTGAATGTCTCGAAATCTTCAATGTTCCCAATATAGACGTTCCTCGTCGCGCCCGAATGCACAGCTAAAGCAAGCTGAGGGTTCAGAGGACCTGCGTTTTTACCCCAACCAATTTTGAGGCGTCGGTTGTTCAGGCTAAGCCCCTGGTAAGATGCAACTTGGTTGAATGTGAGCGCAGCAGCGGGGTCAACGAATGTCACGAACTAATGAACAAATATAAATTCATATGAGCGGGTGATAGGAATGGAACTGACGTACAGCAATATGCTTCTCTGGCATATATCGGATGCTTTGCAACACACCACCCCGAATAGCATTGCACAGATCTTCCGTCGTTGTCTCAGGGTGAATGTTTCCCAAGTAAACCGTCCTGTTCATGCCCTGCGCGGCTGCAAGCCCTCCCGTCATATCCATAGGCGTGAATGGTGTTGCACCATAGGGGAAGGGAGAGAAGCCGCCGGGAGAGAGAGTCGATTGAGCGACAAGGGATTGAGCAGCAGCAGCTTGTGCCTGCTGGGCGGCCACCTGCTGAGACTTGGGTACATAGGCACAACGATCTTTACCGTAATTGACACGCTTGCCGGCCCATCCAGGTTCTTGGGGCAATGTATTCACGACCTGAAAAGGAACATTTAGCCTATCTGAGCTATGAATTAATGAAGTCACTGGAACAAACCTTGGTGGCAACAGAAATGCTCAGGAAATGAACAAAGCCGATGTTCTTGTCCCGCACAATCTTTACCTGATCAATGAGACCAAATCGACTCAACTCATCCCTGAGTTGTTCTTCGGTCATGTTTTCATCGAGGTTACCAATATATACGTTCCTGGAAGCATTACTCTGACTGATAGACAGGGCAACCTGAGGAGGAACGGGTGAAGGCTTTCCCCAACCAATCTTGAGTTCCTGTCCGTGGAGTTGCAACTTTTTGATGGTTGCATCGGCATGGAAGGCGGCGGCTGTGGCACCGTCAAGGAAAGACAAGAAAACGCAAGATTTCTCGGGGAGAACGCGAATGTTCTCGAGGGGACCGAAATGAACAAGATTTAGGAGTTCATCGACTGAAGCGGTCGCAGGCAGGTTACCAACGTAAACTGTCCTACCCGTCGCATTGTTTGACGCGGATAACGCGGCCTGCAAAGCGACAGGAGAGTACGCCGTGGCAGCTGCTTGAGCCGCGGGAATGTTCAGGTTCAGTGAAGGTAGGCGCTGCTGGTTGTTGAAGTTCTGAAGCAATGCATAAGGTGTCAACCAATTGTAGACGTGGGCCATGGAGGGAGAGTCACCTGAGCAAAGTTAGCCATCTGGCCATTATAGGGGAAATTTCCCAGCATGTTCATGCCGGGAAGGCCCATTCCAAGCATGCTGTACCCCGGGAAGCCGGGATAACCATTCGCATTCGGGCTGCCCTGTTGTTGGTTAGATTGCTGCTGTTGTTGTTGCTGTCCGGCTTGATGCTGCTGGTTCTGTTGAGCAGCAAAGGCGGCAGCCGCGTTATTCGGACTGAGCTGGGAGGGAATGCCAGCTCCATTCGTCTGGGTATTAATGGACAGGGAGGGGGTAGTGTACAAGGGGCTACCACCAAATGCGGTGGAGGTCGGAGAGTTGTTGAATGCAGCCGACTGGGCAATGTTAGCCTGGGGACCGTACCCGTAGTTGGCAAAGGCGTCGCGGTTGTTAACGTTTGACGTGTTGTTTTGGCCGGCGTACGTGGGAGACCAACGGGCCTTTTTGGCATCAGGACCACCAACGGGATCCATAGACCTCTGGAAAACGGTTGGCGACGTGTCAGCAGACCAATAAAAGGGACGAACCTTCATCATGTCGATGTCAAAAGGGTAAGAAGGATACTGGGCTGCGAAAGCTGCTTGGGGGTCGTCCATTACGCGCGAAAAGGGGGAGTGAAGTGGTGGAGGATGAAGGCAAGGGAGAAATAAGGAGAAAAGGGGTCAGAATTGTAGGGAGCGTGGTTGAGAGTCGAGAAACGAGTGTGTGGGTTGGGCAGAAGAAAAAATACGCACGAAAAAAGAAAAAAAGGGAGGGGAATTCGAATGGCGCCTGTGCGCGGCGCTCGCTACAATATTCGACGCAAATTCGATAACGCGCCGGCGAAGAGCACGACGGGGAGAGCAAAGAAATAAATGACCAACAACGACAAGGCTGAACAAGCTTAAGCGAACCAAACAGATTCTACCATATCATACATCACATTCCCACATACCCCTGCACGCGCACGGACCTATTTCCCCCGTCCCCCGACCATCATCCCCACAGCACCAAAGCACACCCCTGCAGCTAGAACGTTTACCTAGAGTACTATGAGTAGCCATCCAGTCTACAGCGCCATCCACGCACCCCCGCGAATATCGCTGGCCGCCACCAATGGTACTCCTCCGTGAGAAGTGCTCCTATAATGGGCGGACCTGTGACTCTACCGTATCAGCCGTCTGGACCCCTTCGTTACTGCCGCGCTCTACCTGTCAAATCTCCTAGCCCTTCCCCAAAGTTAGTCATGCCTTTGTCATGTTCCAATCACTACCAACCTGAGCATGCGAATGAAATTCCAAGGCGGATTCTACAATGTCTGAGCTTCAGCCGCCCTGATCTCTGTGCTCGAAACTCACCCCAGCTCGGCAACATCGTCTGTGACCAAACTTGTCATCGGAGCCATAGCTGCCACAACTACATGGCAAATCGTCAGCAGAAATGCTGTGAAACAACTGGTTTAAGCTCCGGGCGACCCACACACTCCGGAAAAGAAGCCATAAAACACGCCTATCAAGACGATGCTTGCTGCCGATTCTATTGATAAAAACGCAAAAATAATGGTACCACACCCAATCGCTGATGCAACCGCCAAATGTTCAATCTTGGTCGCTCGGGTCGCTAGACCGCAGGAGATGCGCCCTACGGAGCTGCATGCGTTCAAGATGACCAGCTACACAAGTTAATCAGCGCCCTGTTAATTTTGTACCTGTCCACACATACCGAATAGAACGCGAAAGTCTTGTCTAACCCATGCGTTGTCGCTGCGAGCTGCAAGTAGAAAATAGGAAAAAAGAACCCCCAGTTAAAAAGAGCGAATCTGGCGCGATCTCGGATGAGCACCTTCAGGCTTCTTTTGGCCAACTTCAGACTCACCCTGCGGTCAACACAATATACGCCCAATCCTTCGAAAACTTTCTTAAACATTGCTTCAGATTCTGGTGGTTCTCTGCAGGCGGTAACCTCGGTCTCATCAAGATACATCCAACCAACAGAATTGCCGTTATCAACCCGGCATGGATCCTTGTAACTGTAGCAAATCCTAAACCTGGTTTCGCAATGAGGTTGTTGATCATGATCGGCGTCACCGTTGAGCCCAAAGAAGATCCAGCGGTGACAATGGATGTCGCTAACGAACGTCTTTTGTCAAAGTAATGCGAAACGATGGCGAGAGACGGAACGTAAGTCATTCCACCCCCTAGCCCAACACCGATGCCTTGACATATGAACGCCTATGACCTTCGTGAATGGCACGCTTTCTGTGGTCGAAACTTTACGCTCACCAAGTAAAGCTGATTCGGCTTCGCGAACGAAAGCACGAATAACGAGACGATTACCAAGAACGCGCCTCCATACAAGAGGAATAAACTAGACGGTCCTTGTCAACATACACTTTTCTCGGTTGCTATTTTACTAACCAGTGTCCCCTGTCATAGAGCCTTCCTCCAACGAGACCAGTCGAGATGATCAAAAATCCATTGAGACTTCCAATCCATCTACACCCGCAGTCGCAGTCGATCGCCGTTAACTCTACTCCCGGTGCTTAGGCGAACCAATAAAAACGACTCACGAGATAATAGACGGTGAGTATGTCGTCATATAAACTCTTGTGTAATAATCTTTGGTCCCTCGAATTTCAGTTCTATTATTCTGGTGTATAAATGCATGCTTACCTTGATAAACGCCGAAGGAATTCAAGTATCTATGGTTCGAGCCGAGTACCCATCAGCGACGGCTTCCAATAGCGAACGGCTACGGTGCAACCTCACCCGTAACTACAAAACTGGGTCAAAAACCTAGGAGATATGTAAGCAAGCTTCCACTTCCGATTGAAAAAATACACATACGCTCCAAATACTACACCCCACGCGCGCAGGCCACCTTCAGGATACACCACGCTTCCTATGGCCGGATCTTTCTCGTATACCAACCCGGCATCTTCAGCCTTCGAAACTACCTGATCCGCCTTAGCCGTCCTGCACTGCTGGTCTTCTCGTTCTGCACATTTTCCTGTTTGGACCCCCGGAACACCGGCATCTTGAATCATATTGAATCTGCGGGAAGGGTTGTATCTGGAGGGCAGCAGGAGAGACGGCAAGAAATATTCTCTGCGTCAATAGGACCCCATAGAGCTCGCAACTCAGGCTTTATTGACTTCGGATGGAAACCCTATTGAGTCACCTTTACTCTTATTCAACACTAGTTATCTCTTGCCGTCATCACCCACCCCACCAAATTTCACTCTTTCCTGCAATACCGGCCCAAATGGCTGGACGAAACTAAGTATTTCGAAATATTTACGTAGACTTTTTAATCTCTGACCAGGGACTTGGCGCATTATCAAACTTTAAAACACAAAATCCCTCAAGTTATTGTCCATAGTAGGAGTTCCGCATTGATTCTGAGAATCAAGGGCATTTTGTAATCGGGCATTTCGTCTGTCAGCGTGTGGCAAATGGGCAAAGGGACCGTCCTCATGTTACAGCCAGGTGAGCACATTCATTACATTACAGTTCCTTCCGGCGGTACCTCTGGTTCCTGAGCGCTTCACTTACCTCTCGTGATATGCGAAGCGCTTCAAATTCGGTACCGCACTTCACCTTCAATGTATCAAATCCAGGGCCTTTTTAGTCGCACCTTCGCAATCGTTCGTCAGTGTTGTAGCTTCGTTGATGTCATCGACAGCACAGATCAAAAGACTAGCTAACCTAGCACGCGAGCCACACCACCACCATACTCGCCGTCTAAGTTGCCACAGTATCTTCGCCCTCGCCACAACCCGCCAACCCCCAGAAAATTAGAGCTCACGTGCCCCCAGCTCCCCACCGCCATCCTGCCGTCCCCGCCCAGTCCGCACACACAAACCCCAAAACTCAATCAATTCCTTCCCCGACAAACCGACCTCCGTGAATACGGCTGACCGAACCGTTCTCGGAAAGAAAGTTCAACGCAACCTTTCAATTGTAGAGTTATTGGTTATCGTCACTAAGTACAAAGTAATAATAGTCTTGCGACATCCGATTACGGTTCAGAACGGCCACTGCATTCTGCCTGTAATACCAGAATCGGTTCAGCCTCCGATTATCAAGCACCTGTCGAACCTCTTCACTGAGAGAAATTGCTGTGTATAGAGATACGATACGCGACATAGTATAGAAAGGCTGAAACCTAGACACAGGATCTATCCCATGAATCAAACGAGGAACTCTGACCAAAGTTCCTTGGCCAAGGAACGGAAAAACAAGAAATGCTTTACAGCTTCCACTCTCAAGTCAATGTTTTCCATTCCCTCTGCCATGCTCCTCCTCTGTCCAATGACCACACACTTACTGACCACAGTTCTATCTCGAGGATATTCACCTGTCTCCACAGCTTGGCTGAGCTGTTGTGTCACAGGAATAACATAAAACATGGGTCGCGTGCCGACCATCACGATACAGGGAATCGACATTTCATCCTTTCTCTCGATACCAAGTTGAGATCTGGAGAAATTGTTCATCTGAAATGCTGCAATAGCCGCTGCTATAATTGAAGCCTCCAGATCTTCGCCATTGTACTCAATGCTGACTCCCCGAACAATCAGAAGATAGGTGGATGAGCGATGGAGAAGACAAATGTTGGTTGGAGCCCGTTGACCAAGGTCTCCACAGATATGCAGAGGTATGTCGAAATGTGATCTCTGGATGAATGACCGTTCTTCAAAACCAAGCATGCATAGAAGTGCTTGGGTAAAACCATGAATCGCTGACTTTTGGCCTATACGCATAGATGTACAGGAAAGATATTGCTTAGAGTGTACATTACAAAATCAGTCAGATGAGCAACGTACCTAGGTTGAGATGCGAGGCGAGCTCCAGATACTTTAGCAAAGCATATGTATTATTATTTACATCTTCCCTGCCAGCGGTGATATTGATGTTCAAGAATTCAGGATCGACATTTTGACAAGTATCGGGGAGATCTTGGCTAAAGAAAGCTCTGGCAGATTGGGTTTCAACAGTGATATTGAACGCTTTTAGATCACTGGTAAACCAGAGGTTACCGGGTTTTGCTGTCTGGGGAATAGTTGACATGGTTCTGTGCGAACTCTTGTTGGTATTGGCAAGAACGGAACAAGGAAGGTGATAATGTCTATCTGAGACATTGAGTCGGAGGGCTAATGCAAGAAAATTCAGCCTATCCGCCGCCCTCACCTAATTCTACACACAATATGTAAATATTTTTTGCATTTTCGTTCTCTGGTCCAGGTGCTTTGGTCATAGTTTGTTGTTTAGTTATCACCTTGGTGCATTCACCGAAGGCGAAGAGTCTTTGACGTCATATATTGTTGTAAACCTATATATTTGGCCAGTCAAAAGCACAGCCATCGAGTCGTGGGCAGTTCTGGAATAGAGAAGATCGTATCCTCAGATCGGAAAATTCAACGAGAGCTGCCAGCGTGACGCTTATTGAAAAGGGAGTTGCTCAGATGTTCAGAATATGGGACGACAAGCTCATGGATGTCAACACAGGAAATGTAGAAGCGATCGGAGGAAGAAAGTAATAAGTAACACCGCCGACATCAGAGCCGCTCAAAATATGTTGGGTACTCGAAAATGGGGAGGAAGATATAAGTGAATTTTCTCGGAATGCTGGGAAGTGGAGGGTATCGACAATGTATCGACACGTCAAAGCCGGAATAGATCCTGCTCGCTATAGAGCATCCGTACTTCAATATCAAGGGTGGGTTTTTAGATATCCGCAGGTCCATGGACAGCCATCGAATTGAGCAAAGGCTAATCATTGTTTCCTGCCAAAGTGTGAAGGAATCTGTCCTTTTTCACAAACTCTTCACAAAGGGTACCATAGAATAAACGGGAAACAAGCTAGAAGAAGAGGGAAAGAATGAAGGTGACTGCCGAGAGTACACTGATCGCGGGTGTATATGATCGAGGTTTTGTGGGGGCAACAAAACGCTTGGGTGAGGGTTCATTGACCTGGTGAACTTGAGCGTAATGCATGTGAATGTCCTCCAGCGACGAATGGCATTGATTCGGAGGGAGAGGTTTGCGGAAAGATGGGTGATAGCGGTATAGGCACGAGTCCATCGGTATGATGGTGATGGTGGTGATGTACAGTCGGACAGCGGAAAACGAAAGTGAAATCGAAGATGAAGAAACATAGCGAGCGTTTGAATGCAAGACGAGATTAGTGTTGGTGGTGGCGGGAATAGTTTCGCGTTTTGCGTAAAGACAGACTGAAAATATTCGTGCCACAAAGGATACTGCTATATATCGTCGAAAGCGGTCCCATCCATACGGACCCCCATAGTCTGCTTGACATCCATTCCCAGCAGTTTCATCTTACTGACCTAATAAACCGTAAAGGCGTATACTGAGGCAACAGACGTACAACTTACCTGCACTCTCTCGTTCTGGACCTTCCTAAGCTCCTCCAGCTGTTCTCGAGACATGTATGACTCTCTTTCAGGTGCTTTCCTCTTGTGAGCTCCAGTGAGGGCACGCATATCCGCCGCTGGGTCATAGGTATCCTCGGCTGGTGGTAGGTATTCTCCTTGACGAAGAGCATCCATACGCCTTTCATACTTGGCCATGTCATAAAACTTCTCATGAGGGAGTGTTGCTGAAAAGGTGTTAGTCACCTTGTAGTTGTGGTATGTAGGGTTATATGTACCGGTATTGAAGTCCTCAATGTAACGCGCAAACTCCTTCCTTTCTTGGTCCTTCAAGAGGGTCTCAGGATTGATCTTGCGCTCCTCTACTAGCCATGCCTGAAACTCCGGACCCTTGGTGAAAATACTTGAAGCGGTCAGCGCTCATTGCATCCTCAAGAAACAAAGTACAGTCTTACTCCAAGTCGGAAAGGATGCCATACTTTCCCCAGTGAGATGAGCCGCTCTTCTTCTAAGCATTGGGAATTAACGATCCATCGTGTAGGCGATGGAGATGGCAACATGCCTTCTTTTCTTTCTTTTCTCTCTTTTTCTCCTTCCTTCGCTCTCTACTCTCTTTCCGTCTACTTTTCTTCTCCCGTTTCCGGCGTTTCCTACCGTCTTCAGATTCGTTGCTACTCGAAGAGACTGAGCGAGACCGTCTTCTTTTCCGTTTCTCTTTTCGATCTCTCGAGCGTGAACGGGACCGAGAGTCGTATCGCCGGCGAGAGCGGGAGGGTGATCGTCGGTAGGGCTTCTGTCTATCCCTAGACCTCGACCTTGACCTTGAGTATTTTTCTGGCCTGTCCCGTCCCTCGTCTCTGCGGCCCCTATCTTGAGGTTCGTTTCGGCGTGGACTGGGGCTCTGACCTCTGTTGTGGCTCCGACTACGATCTCGACGTGACTTTGAAGCGTAGGAACTGTGGTCCTGAGAACGAGACCTTGAACGGGCTGGCATTTTCGTGGTGGTGGTTGAAGCCAGTGGAGTATGGGGGAGCAATGTAGACTAGCTTAGAGCGTCTAAAGCGGCACATATTCATTTTGCAGATGAAATAAGTAAATCCTTCTTAGCTCAGTTGGTAGAGCGCGTCACTAGTAATGACGAGGTCAGTCGTTCGAGTCGGCTAGAAGGAATTTCATTTTTGGCATTTCGAAGGCACCCGGTGTCCTGAAGCGGCGAGTTCAGGCAGTGGATTGATCCAGTGATGGCAGATCTCCGGATGATGTCGATGAACCCAAAATCAACCACGTGGAGGGCTTGCTTGTAACCACAGCAGCCTTTAATCATAGTTCAACCCTGTTCAACCTTCTTTTCTTCAACCCCCCTTATCCCCTCTACGAAAATGTCTGCCAGGCGGCAGGCGTCCACCACCTCCCTCACTCAGTATGCACGCGCAGCTTCACCCGTTGGCCAGGGTGGCACTCCCGACTTCTGCAACTCATTCTGGGGCTTCCGGGACCAAGGCTTTGATGTTCTCTCGCGACGCATGAGAGGAGCCATTCACACAGTGGAGGAATTGCGTAATTTCTGGAAAGAGCGGTGAGTATCCAGTGAGCTTTCTTTGCTTTAACCCAGTCTCACGGGATTCTTACTTGGTTTACTCAGAGCTGCTATTGAAGAGGACTATGCAAAACGGATGTCGAAACTCTCGAAATTCGTACTCGGCAAGGATGAAGTCGGGTATGTCACAAAGGTTTTTGACGATCCCTTAACATGCACCTTTGGAGTACGCGTCATCCTTATGGCTACGGTATGCCATTCCTGAGACCGGTTCGCTTTCGAATCGTCGCATGTGAATGGGGCAGTCATACTACTCAAAGTCTCGAACTTATGGTTCGGGACCATAGCTGACATGCTGACGCCATCGCAGCCATCTTGCTCCAAGCCTATATTGACCACCTTTTCTGACTATCTAATCTATAGTGACCTTCGGCGCTCGCTTGATAGCGTCAGAGATGAAACCGATAAGCAAGCCACATTTCACCTGACTCTCGCGCAGCAAATCCGAACGGAGCTCGAAACACCTTGTGCTGAATTTCAGTCGAAGCAAATGCACCACAAGAAGACATACCTGGCAAGCATTGAGAAGCAATGCAAGGCGAAACAGCTACAAGAGCAACACGTGGATAAGGCACGAGAAAAGTATGAGCAGGATTGCATGAAGATCAATTCCTATACTGCCCAGTCTTCTCTCGTTCAAGGCAGAGATCTTGAGAAGATCAATTTGAAGCTCGAGCGTGCCAAGCAGTCTGTTCAAGCTAATGAACGCGAGTTCGCCAACTTCACGAGAGCATTCGAGTCAACCGTGCAGAAATGGGAACAAGATTGGAAGGCATTTTGTGATGGATGTCAAGACTTGGAAGAGGCCAGAATGGATTTCATGAAAGACAATATGTGGGCGTATGCAAACCTCGTTTCAACGGTGTGCGTGCATGACGATGAGGTACGTCTCGGCTTTCCTTTCATTTGAGTGTATACTCATTATTTTCTCAGTCTTGTGAGCGCGTCCGTACATCTCTGGAACAGATGGAGACTGAGCGCGAAATTGAGAGTTTTGTTTCGGTCTACGGGACCGGATCACAAATACCCGATCCTCCAGCCTTCGTCAATCATCAATCACCTGACGCTACCCCTTCCTCCGCTGCTCAGCCTACATTCCGATACGCCAATTTCGCTCGATCCTCTGCACGAGACGTCCCTATTCAGCTACATCGGAACAGCACCTATATACCCCCTCCTACCCATGAAGAAGAGTTAATCAACACGGCTGGCCGTGGTGCAGGGGGAGGTGGTGCTCCTCGTAGAGGAGAAGCATACACTGACTCGAACAACCTGGCCAGGCAACCAATTCAACGGAACAGTGTATATGGTACATCTCAGCAGCAACAGCAGCAGCCTCATGTAAATGGGACCGGTCACTCTCCCTCCTCTTCCCAGAACCACCCAAACCAGAATCAAATTAGTGACATGCCTGGTCCTTCAACCTCACCTGGGGCATTGGGTTCCAGTGCTCCTCTGCAGCACCGGCCCACTAATGCTGCATCCTCGTCTTCTCAATCACAACCCTCCTATCGCCCGTCCCCCGCCGCTCATGATTCTCAAGGCGAACCCATTGATCCCACTGCCAAAACCTATATCAAGGTTGGCAACCATGCCTACGAGGTCGACCCATTGAAGGACCCGCAAGGGAATCCAGGCCTCAGTGGAAGTGGTTCCGGGGCAACAACCCGGGCGAGTGTAGGATCCTCCGTTGCTACGAAGCAGAATGGGGTTGATCCCCTTCAAAAGCAACTCGAGGAACTTCAGAGTGGGTTATTTGTCTCGGGAAATGGAAGAAGAAATACCATCTATCGGGGACAGGCTCAGAGCGCAGCTGGGGCTGGATCGAGTGGTGAAAATGCTGCCGCAGGTCCCAGTCGCCACCGAAACGACTCACTCTCCGTTGGAGGGGCGCTGTCACGATCCCCACCTACTAATTCACCGTCGCCTGCTGCTTCTGGTGGTGGTTCGCAGCCTCCTCGAGATTACAGAAATTCCGCGGACCTCGTCGTAGGCCCTCCTCCAGTTGCAAATTCTCGGCCTGCCTCACCAAACCCCCCGACTGCTAATTTCATGATTCCCAAGAATTCCAATGGACCTTCGGGAACCGAGGTCGTGACAGACGTGTTGGCGGACTACCATCAACGCCTACCTGGTGAACGGAACGGTAGAAGAGCTAGTCTTATGTCGCAGCAGATGCAGAGTCCTACTTCTGCTAATGTTGGTAGTGGTGATGGTGGTGGTTATGGACACGGACATTCGTTGAGTGTGGGTAGCCAACAGGGACAGGGTCTTATCAGAGCGCCGAGTATAGGGCATGCTGGTATTGGGGCACATGGTGGCCAGTCTAGGGGAAATAGTCCCCAGCCTCCGCCTTCAAGGGGACCTAGTCCTGGGCCAGGAGAGATCGTGAACGCGGGAAATATACCTAGATCTTCTCCGCAGCCTTCACCGCAACAGCAGCCGCAGCAACCTCAACACCGACCCCCGCCTCAGCATCCGTCCCAGCAACAGAGGAGAAATAGCAGTTATATTACCCCACCATCAGCCGGTACGCCTGTTCGCACTACCAGCCCAAACCCTGTGGGTATTGCGCTTGACCCAAGTGGGAGGGTATCTCACGATGAGATGGCGCAACGATATCAGATGCAGCGGGGGCCGACACCTCAGGGTCACCACCAAGCATATGGTGGGATTCAGCAGCCGCCTCAGCCTCAGCCTCAGCAACAACAGCAGAGACGCTCAAGCTGGTTAGCAGGAACACCTGCTGGTGCTCCTCCGCCGTCGATGGCACCTCCTGTACAGCCTGCTTATTCGCCGGTTCCGCCACCACCTCCACCCCCCCCGCCGCAGATCGCCAATATGTACCAGGTTCCGCCGCCGCCGACTCAACAACCACAGCAGGGCTATATGACGCCTGCACCTGGGCAACACGGGATGTATAATCAGTATTCTCAGCAACAACAGCCCGCAGGCTTCCAGCACCCGCCTCCACAGTCTCAACCACATAGTGCTTATGCTGTAATGAACAACGCACTGGTTAATCGCCAGCAGAGGGCTAATAGTGTTGGCGGGAATGGATATAACGGAGGATCTGTTCCCTCAAGTCAGTCTTCGAGTTCGCTGGCTGTCAGAACAGAAGGGTATGGAGCTTCCAGTCCAGGACCGGGAGCTGTTGTGCATGTTGGGAGATCACCAAGTCCTCAGCCGCCAGTTCATCCAATGCCGCCACAAATCCAACAAATTCATCAGATGCCCCAGCAGGTCCAGCAAATTCCGATGACGCACCAGCATCAGCATCAGCAACAGCTTCCAGTTTCGGCTTTCCAAGCAGTACAGCAACAAATGCAGGGGCAGGGACAGCAGGGACAAATAACGCAGGGACGGTACAGTGCACCGCCGCAGCAACCTCAACAGCAACAGATTGGACAGACAACCGAGGATGGAACACCGATCTTGTTTTATGGTACGTCATAGTATCATCATTTTCATCTCTTCTGTTTCTTGTCTGGCTGTAGTCCTTTCTTCACGCTTCGTGTTCTCTTTTTCTTTCGCAAGTTTTCTTCGCGAATGCCTTCCCTGGCGAAGGAAGACTCATTGTGGGCGCTTTGGATCACGAATATCTGTTTTTGATATTCAGGGGTCTTTTGCTTCTCTTGCTTATTATACTTCCGTGGAATGTGGAGGTTTATACATGCAGGGTCGCTATTTGTTGGGAAAGTCCGGTATGCCAAGATTACCCCGCATCTTCGCTTTTTCGCCGGGCTTCTGGTAGCCTGTAGGCGATTCTGGTTGGTTTCGGCCTTTTTGAAACTGTTATTCGAAACTTTGTCAAGCTTGTGATGATTGTCTGCCGCCCAATGAGCGCCAGCAATGTCACCACCCATTTGGTTACTTCGTTTATTGCTATTGAGTCTCGGGAGTTTCATTTTGACTTGCTAACCCGGGATTTATTTCAGTGAAAGCACTGTATGATTATCAAGCGACGATTGAGGAGGAATTCGATTTCCAGACGGAGGATATCATTGCCGTCACTGCAACACCAGACGACGGATGGTGGAGTGGAGAGTTGTTGGATGAAGCGAGGAGGCAGCGGGGAAGACACATCTTCCCCAGCAACTTCGTCTGTTTGTTCTGAACAGATCTTTCCATGGATCGGGGTCGAATTGAGGATCAAGAGGATGTCAGGCCCGTTCAGGTTTGTCGCTGAATTCAATCCATGATGTTTGCATTGCTATTGGTTGTACCCTCGATACTTGAGCTTGGCCGCTGGAGGTTGCTTATTGTCTTGCTCTCATTACTCCATTTTCATTTTTTGTCAAGATACGCTACTCACTCATTACCGCTTTTGTTTGATTACTTACACGCCTCCATTCCTTTTGTGATCCGCTGCGCGCTTTTTTCTTTTGTTGACACTGTTCCGAACTCACGTATGACCCTCATGACTGTTTGATACCTACTTTGTCTTTTTGTTGATTACCACCGTGTGAGCCTCATCATCGTATATCTGTATTGTTACCGCTCATTGTATGTAGCCGAGAACATTCGAATTCCAGTGCTAGTAGAATCGATGACAGCAGAAACGCTTCTTTACCTGTGCGTGTGCGTGCGTGGTGATACAAGGAATACTTTGGATTCTAGCCGGTATATACCCGTTACATAGACTAAGGCTATTTCTGGTACTTGTCGAAGCCTGTCAAAGCTCGCGAGGTTCGGGAATATGATGGGCATCGATGGCGATGCAACCGGTTGTATATAGAATCTGTGACTCCGATACCGCGGAAGGAAAGGTTGCACTGGTGGTTTGGTACTTCCGGATGTATTTTGCATGTCCCGCCTGACAAGGAATGATGGAATGACACTACTAATCACGATCTCTGAGGACCAAACATGATACGTCAAGCAGTATCCATGTCTGGGAATTGGCCAGAGCCGTGCACCGGTGGCTCAGGCAGAAGCATCTGTGGGTTTTCATGATATCAGCGGTATTATACGATTCGTGATGGCACACACGCTGATATAGCCACAGTAGGTAAGGTCGATACGCGGAAGAGTCGCCAAACTCAGGTAGGATCTGCACACACTATGAACAATGCTGAGAAATTTACCAACTTGGGGGATCCGTCGCTGGACATTGACGGTTGATTGAACGTTTGTAGTGACCAGGTGAGCAGACGAAAGATCATGAGATCACGATATACTCAGCAGGGGCCCAGACCATGATGAATTTGGAGGACGACTGGATTTAATTTAGATCCCAGTGTGTCAAAGTTCTATGGGTCGTGTGCGGCTGAGGGTGAGCGGATGACGAACGGCAAAGCCATGTGCACGGCGGAGAGGGCGAAGAAAATTGTGGACAATTATGCCGTTCCTGTGATTTTCCATTTGTTATGTCATGTTATTGTCTGATAGTTCAGGACCGTCGGTGGAGGTTTGATTGCTGCTCGGACCTGCCCACGACGAACTCTTCCTCACTCAAGCGAGTCCTGACGCTGCTGACTGCGTAGCGTCTTTTGCAATCGCCCATCGCTTGGTTTGATACGTACCACACTAGCCCATATCTGCATCCTCGGCATTTTAGGACCCTGAAGTACGTCAATAAGCAAGAGATTCAGTTGAGGTGGGAAACCCTGACCTTCATTTTATCTATATCTAGATCTGAGGCACCGTAAGGCGCTAACCGCTTCCAACCCGCTCGGACATTCCGTTTTCCTATAAAACCCCTACCGTCTTGTTGGGTGCTTTATCCCGATTGTCCATCGTCCCCCATTTTCGTTCATTCTACCCCCCAGCCCATCATCCACCATGCGAGCCACCGTTTCTCTGTATGAGCACCCAGTCCTCTCTGACTCAGATATCTGGTCTTCGGGCCCTGCTGGCACGAAGGGTGGACGTACTGTGGTCGTGCTCGGAGTCATCTCAATCGCTGCAGCATCTACCCTCGCCGCTGTGCAATATACTGGGCTTGCTCCTTCTAGGTGGGTTTCGATTTTCTTCCCGGCCCCGCGGTGACATATGGTGAGGCTTGCTCTCCCCTTCCGATCCGGTCGTGGTTCCGAGGCTTGCGTATCATCTTCCAAATCACTCACATAGATGTGTTTGGTCTGGTTATAACTTTTTCTCGCCCTCCTACCGCTTCCTGTTTCACCATTTATGCTCGTGTGCTGACCGTCGGAAACAGTTTAGTTTTGACGCCCTGGATATGATGTTGCGATATGCGCGCATCGCCATCAAGCTGCCGACACGCCTGATCTCACTCCTCTCTTCCTCCATTTCACACTCTCAACTGTAATCATACACCGCCATTTGCTGTACCATAACCATCCCAACCATCCACGCCACACAATTATCACAGCCACCAAGTCTTCCTCATACCGTCTTCAACACACACAACTTCAAACACATGCCATGCACGCTCTTCAAGCGTTCGCCGATGTCACATTGCCACAAAATCGAACTCTTCCGGATACCGGATTCCAACTTATAGCGCCCCCCATTCACTTCCATCCTGGCCTTCATCAGTCCAGCTACTTCTCCGGCGTCATTCTGTACCTGCATACATTGCATCATGATCGCATTCAAGTTGTCAAATACTGTCACTCCCTCGACACTCTTCGAACTTCCCATGCCATAGCTGGCCGTCCCACTGCAAACAGATCCTCGGATCGGTTGTCCCGTAAAATAATTGGTCTGGGGCACCCCCTCTCTTGTGCTCCCCATGCGATTGTTTGCGGACTGGAGTACCTGAAAGGGGGATAGGTCGCGTGCAGCGTACAGTGCTCCGGTCTTTTTTTAGTTCCTCCTCCCTTTTCGGCATTCCTCGGACGGCGTTGATCTTCGACTTCTCGAGCTTCACTTTTGGTTCTGAGTTCTTGTATTCACGATTGTCCCATTCGATTCTCCTGTTCGATGCGTTTCCCTACTCTTACCTTATCCCTCTCGTCGTTCATATTGTATCTGTATAATAAGCAGCAGTTGACCGTCGTATTTCCTACTCATTCTCTTTATCGGCGCCCAGTGATCCCACTCCTTCCATGTTATTTGTACTTTATCTGTCTCCTATTCGATTTCGATTTTCGTCATACCTCGTATTAGTAGTTCTTTGATGGTCGAGTAGCAAACTCACACTTCAATCATATTAGCTTGTGCACATTCACATTTTTGCTTCAGAGTTGGCGACAGCGTTTATAGTCTCCGAGTGATGAAATTGAGTTTATCCCCTGAGGGGATGACAGTAACCTTCGAAATCCTAACAGTCTCGAGCACGTCAGGCCAAGCCTCGGTACTTACTCGCTCTTTAGTATAAGGAATATGTGGACGACCGCGGACTCGGATCCGGCTCTGATTTTCGGTGTGCGATCGGTGGGAGGAGGCTAATTTGTGCCTCGTGCCCTCATCAGCGCTTGCACCAACTCCTCAGGTCTTCGACTTGATAACGCATCGCCAAGTGATGTCTTTCTCTTCAGGGAGCGTCCAGATGTCACTTCATTTATTCCACATATGATCTCCATGTGAACCCGGGGTTTAATGTATCGCTCTCATCGAGTAACCTGAGAGCGTTTCCGGGGGTAATCACTGCACTACTACCTCAGCTGCTTCGGCCGCCCACCCCTTTGCGGCTTAGTGTTACTTGCCTTTCGGGACTTTGGAGTGTATTCGAGAATGGTAAGGTGGAAAACCGAAGTGAGTAGGTGCTTTGCTGTTGGTTAATTATGACCGGTGGTAGCTGGGCGCATACTACACCATGCATAATGCATGATCGGTGGCCTAAACTTTTTCAGGATCCTGGCGGAGAGGCGTAATGAGATATTTGTCAGCCCGCCTTTTCTTTCGTCCTGCGGTTGTCTACAGTCGGGTATGTGCTCAGGCTCGTAATCCCGATGATAGCTGCAAGGCGAACAAGTTCGCAGATCATCCTTTGAAAAACGTCATGAGGGCGTCATCAGCCTCGTCTGCGGTTGATCTGTTGAAACCGTTTTCGTCCACTGGCCTTGACGTAAAGATAAATGCTGCAGTTGTGGCAACAGTGTGCACACTACACGGGCATATGATTCTGGACCCGCCTTCCTGGTTGGTCTAGTCACGTAGGCTATACTATAGAGCTTAACTGACCTGGGAGAGTGACATTCAGGTGCTTGAAACATGTGGCTTATCGTTAGTAATCGTTAGTAAGAAGAAACTGATCGATTACAGGGGGCTCATAGTCATCTCGTTCTGGGTTGGTCGGTGGCTATTAGTCCGGTGTGCTAGAAATTTGACCCAGAAGATCCTTTACGCCGCTCATGTGCACAAGATGTGTGAGGGCATAAAACACGAGGCGATGGCTTTGGGCAAAGATACAAATCGTAATCATCGAGCATTCAGCCATACCGAGTTAGGAATGTGGGGAACGAGGGTCCGGATCATTCAACTTCAACGTCTTTTTTTGAGGCAATTGAGTCTGAATGTGAAAGGCTTATAACGATGCTCTGTTGGCACCCAGTTGGACTTTGAATCCGCGAGGCGAAGTGGAGGTGAGATATCCGTTACTGGATCCGCACGCTGAAGCCGCGCAGACAAGCACATGTAGCTATGGAGCGGCGTAGCAGGTCGCGGTTTTCATTTCGCGGATCGATGGATGCCTTGAGATGATTGAGGTACGAACAGCAATTGAGGTGGGCCTAATCAGGGAAGCAAAATAGTGGATCTTGTGCAATAGAGGAAGCAAAGTATCTTCTATTGCATACAGAAACGGGGACAGTGAGAGAAAAATACAAAGGGGGAAAGGATTGGTTATATGCGATGGAGCGATGGTGGCTGAATGAAATTGGGGAGGAGGTTACATCTGCTGTATTCTTTGTTGCACGCGTTCCTTGACTGTTTGGTATGCACTGAGAATGGTTTGTTCATTGATGACAATTTCGGTCGTATCAGGGCGCGGTCGGCTAACGCGTGAAGCGATAGCGGCTGCATCCGTGTCTACGATGATTCTATCGCCACAGCAGTGAGTACCGATAATGTATGATCACATGCGCGTGTACAGACACGCACCCATCGTCAACGGTCTCGTCCAGACATAGCAGGACAAGATCCAAGTTTTCTAAAACTGCACGCTTCTCGAGGGAGTTTCGAAGGAGCATCGATAGTGCGTCAGAGAGGGAGGTAAGTGCCGTTGAGAGCATGAGTTCGTTCTCGGTTGAGCCAGCGATGAAGTAGAGGATGAGATCTAGGGAGTGCTTGTAGACCGCCAGATGGGAATCGTAGAGAATGATATCGCCTAGAAGTAGATTTAGCAAAATGGATATCCTGAAAGAATCAGCCCTTCCGGCTCACCTCCAGGTTTCTTGGTCTTCTGCCATAGTCCTTTCTCGAATGCTTTCTGTTCTTTGAGGGTAAGGAATTCCTTCGACTCGCCATTGGGGTGGCTTTTTGGACGATAATATTTGGCAAGAACGCGGTTTCCCTCTGTATCGAGAATGATAAAAGCCTGAATACTATAGAGGGAGAGATTCATGATGTGTTGTCGTGGTAAATGAGATCGTGGCAAGTTTGATCCCATTTGGCGCCTCGAGAAATGTCATCACTACATCAAAATGTCAATTACTCCTCTTGACATCCATCCAGCGTGACTTTCGGTTTTTACTGCGAGATATCTCAGAGAAAACGTACCGGTCAAAAACATACCAAATATTTGTGGCAAATATACTTGGGAGCAGAAGAGTTTAGCTCAATCTTTGATGCTGAGGACTGGCTGCGTTCTCTCCCAGTGGCTTCACCTTGGCAGCTAGGACCAGCCTCGCCAATCATGGGGTGATTTTACGTTCTTGATCGAGTGATAGAACTCTTCACCTTCGGAGAAATCCAGCGCCCTTTCGAAGAGACTGGGAAACCCCGAAACCGTGAACCAAGCCGAAACGCGAAGGTCTGAAGCTCGAGTGGCTTTTTGTGCTCGAACAGGAGTTGAAAATGCTTTTTAACTGCTATGGACACTTCCATGACAGTAAACCTGGTTAATTTCCGACCTTCAGCACCTCTATCCTCGGCCCCTGCGATCCGAGGTTTGGGTGCAATCCTGGCTTATTCCCTGAGGTGTCCCTAATACGACATCTATACACCGACGTCTGGCGTTCGTGACGAGTCAGGTGCGTATGTCCTTTCTACATGCAAGCGACATCTTTGTTAGGGCCAGATGCGAGGCTCAATGGCTCATCCGTGGGATTTTCCGGGTTCACCTTTCACAATTTAAAGGCAGAGAAGCCCAGAGAGCTTGATACACCTACTGCACAAATGACATCCGATCCTTCCATCACTCACAAAAACAAGGCCTCTTTGAAAGTAGACAAAGACGGACTACCGCTTATTCCCCAACCATCGGCTTCCCCCCTAGACCCGCTGAACTATCCCAACGTCTGCCCTTAACCTGTTTCCTGTCGATTTATCCCTCATCTCCCCCATATAGTGGTTGAAATATTGGACTCTCCTGGAGCTATCGCTTCTTGCTTTTGTGTCTTCGTTCACGGGCGCGATTATCAACCCTGCAGTGCCTGAACTTGCTCACGAGTTCGGGATATCGCCTCATGTCGCTACCTATCAGTCTACTGCTTATATTGGACTCAGCGCGGTCGTGTCCCTTATCCTGATTCCTTTTGCAAATGCATACGGACACCGCATGATATTCATACTCGCTTCTTTCCTGACTGCGGTATTCTTGATCATTGCTGCGGAGTCCACATCCTTTGGGATGTTGATTATCTTTCGTGGCCTCTCCGCCTTTCATGAAGTCAATATCGTACTAGGTGTTGCGGCCATACCTAATATCTTCTTTGTCGATCAACGAGGCAGAGCAACTGGATTTTATATTTTTGTGCACCAATTGCTGCACTTATCACCCGTTGTATGTCGTCTACTTTTGTTGTCCTTGTTGGCGGCTCGTTCTGATTACTGGAAACATAGATAGGGGGTTACATCTCATTTCGACTAGGCTGGCGTTGGACGCTGCGTTTCGGTGCTATACTCCAGGGTAAGTGACATCCAGTTCTCTCCCTCGAGGCCCTTGTTTGTACTAAGAACACATTGAACCTCAGGTTTTATGGTCAGCGTACTCATAGTCTTACTCCCAGATACTCTGTTCCAACGACCTGATACAAATGTCACACTCGACGTCCGCCATGATCTCATGATCTCGGATACGAAACCCTACCAACCCCCTCGCATGGCCTTGTCGACATATCTGCGCTGCCTTCGCCTTGTGGATCCCGAACGTATGCCTAAACAAGGTGTACGATTTTCGGACATTTTCCTACGTCCTCTTCGACTGCTCAGATACCCATCGATCCTACTTCCTGCCCTTTCCAAGTCAGTTTATTTATTTATGACTTGAGATCCTTCTAACTGTATGATCATGACCAATCTATATCGCTGTTTTCCAGCGCTGTTGTGACTAGCTTCGGTACCTATGGGCCATCGGTCATTGGTCCTTCTCAATTCACCGAAATTTTCAAGTTTAATTCCGCTCAGAATGGGTGAACATCGTCCATGCTGAACCTCTAGCTGTGGATCTCGAAGTCCTGACCTTCACTTCCAGTCTTGCTACAGGCTTGTCTATCGTTATTGGATCGTGCGTTAATTGATGGATCCATGAAATACTCATATTCCTATCATTTCCCAAAGGTTCATTGGAGAGCTGTTGTCTGGATGGGTTACAGACCTTCTTATTCGACGTGCCAGAGCAAAAGCTTCGAAATCTGGGGAAGTTGTTCAAGCAGAACTTCGACTTCGAGGGTTCTGGCTCGGTGCTGTCATTGTCCCCCTAGGACTACTGATGTAAGCTATCCTACCTGTTTGCTATAAAAAGTGCGCTACTTATATCTGTTCCACGCATAGGTGTAAGTGATCGTCTTGTTCGAGCCGAAGCCCCCTACACTGTGTGCTCATCGGGGCACCTTGAACTCCGTAGTTGGGTTTACGATCCAATATGCTGACACCCCCATTGCTCCATGCATAGCCATTGGTGAGTTATATTTCTCAGTTTCCTTTCTCCCAAGCCTCATACTATTTTTTTGATTGAGGTTTTACATCAATCGGTGGTAAATCCCTCCCCTTAAATCCTTCCACACGCAAGATGGCGACTGATACTACCGATTAGCTCAAATCGTCACTGGTGTATGTTACGCATACTCGTGCAATGATTGTTATCCTATGCAAAGTAGTGACATAAGTCAGATTTTCAGGTCCGTACATACTGATGACACTCAGCGTGTTCCTATTCCAGCATGAGCTCATTTTACCGCCAGCTTTTTCAAGGCTTTATTTACTCTTTCGCTCACGTTTTACGAGTGCGTTCTTTGTTACCTTATTAACTAAGTCAGACCAGTGAACTCCAGTTGGCTAGGGTGCCCCTTGCTCGGAAGGTCTGCTCTTAATCTCACTCTGAAGACGGCCCATTCACTCTTTACTCCTTAGATCGGATACCAGTGGGCATTTACAGCTTTCGCATTATTTTGGTGTGTTCTCTTCCGTCTTCGATTAAACTAGCTTGAGGTCAAGGTCTTCTTCCTAGCGTCATCATTTTCTCTGGTGTTGTTACTCTGGTATTCAAGGGTGCAAAATGGAGGGAAAACGCGCCGAACATGCCTTCCTGATTGTTATTCCCGGTGGTGGGGTGGGCTCTTAATTCACATACCGATATCCTCCTCAGATTTGGTTAGCCTCAGACTGATCCTCAGTTACACACCCTCGAGTAGGGGCTACATACTACAAGGCATTTTGTGGTTTTCTTTCCCGTACTAAGAGCCTTGGGTTAGATTTCTTAGTGTAAACTAAGATGGTTGTTAAAGTTTTATCTCTAGATAATTGCCGTTCTATGCATCGTGTTTTATTGCGTTCATGCCATCCTCCCAAAGTCGACGATCCTAGTAAGCAAGCTTGATGGAAGGAGTGGCCACATATGCAGATACTCCACGGCCATTCGCCCGAGTTTGCGGCATCAAAAAATTCGAGGAAAGAGGTTAAGGCATTTTAATACCTTATATTGCTATAATATCAAACGATAATGGATTATAAACTAGGCATCATAGCCCGATAACACTTTATCGGATTTTCCAGTTTTTATGGTGTACTCTTGGCCGATTCTACGAAATTATGTAGTCACAGTCATTATTTCCGCTTTCTGGTATCCAGCTTGCTGGAATATCATAGCAAGCATCGTTGTTCAGCCCGTGAATTGTCCAGATATCGTGAATTCGCTCAGTAATAGTACTAGCTTATCCATCACCCCTGTGTATTTTCCACTCAACCACCGTAGAATTTCTGCCCTGTATCCTTGCCTTTTTGCCTCCCGATATACTTTCTTCTCGTCATCATGCAAGTCCCTTCAAACATTACCATGGTGAGGTCGCTAGGGTAGAGCTTGTGTATCCTGGAGGTGCTTTATCCATTAACTTTCAAGAGGCTATCTTGCCTTTTGTCACTGAGAGGATGCTGCAGGTGGAATCTTGCTATGGACACAAAAACATTCCGCAAGCAGTACTCAGAGCCTGTATTTATACTTAGGGGTGCTATTTCTCGAGGTTTGGGGATATATTTAGAGTGAGAAGGAGATTTGTCAAATGGCGTCTATCTCTCGGAGTCCGTGCCTGTTGGTCACTGCAATCATCTGTCATGGTAAATCATCATCAGACATTTCCTGTTCCTGTTCCTTTCCCACTTCAACACTCAACACCCATGTCTCCGATGCGCTTCAAACTTGTGTTTTTTGTGCCAAGGAAAAACACGAGAGCTGTTCTGGGTCGCCTGTTTCTTAAGTTCTCGAGCGTTTTGGGGAAGATAGGAAAGTACGAGCAATGTGCTTTTATTCAGCCAGGAACTGGTCTGATTTCTTATCGCATTGATCTTGTTTTGATAAGTAAACGTGTGAACTAGGACAATTCAGGGCCATGCCTGGCGCACGACCAACACTTGGCTCAGTTGGTGAGCTGGAGCACGTGGAGGAAGATAGGGTAGAAACCACGTTGTTCGATCACAAAGGCGATGGGGAAGCCGTCAGGGAGGTTATCACGGAGCTGAAATCCGTCAGTTTTCATATATTGAGAGATAATGTTCTGGCTTTCATAGTCTTGTTTTAACAGGTCCACCCGTATGAAGAAGTTGTCTACGATGTATACAAGCTTGAAGATTTCTGATTCAATCGATCAATCAACTTCAAACTGACAACTCTTGAGAACGGAGGAATAACAGAAAGAACTTCAGGTTGTACTCTGGTATAAATAGCATCTGCTCCTGCCATGCCTATATCATCAGAGGCAGGAAAGTCCCACATTTGGGCGTCTCCACATGGCTAAGAATCCGCTATTTTTACGACATCGACTTCCAAGCGCCGACGGGTTTGGTCCCGGGCCCGGCTTATAAACGCGGCAGCGGAGGTGATACCTACAAGCCTAACTTCGTAAGGTTACGAACGTGTCTTCTTCCACCGCTTCTTACCTGGCAGTTTCGAACTCAACCACCACTTGAACGACTTGCTCGCTGTCGAATGAAGCTTTTGGGGATCTCGGTTCTTGGACTGGCCCTTCCTGGGCTTGTTTATGGATGTGACGGACATACTCATGCTCGACGAAATGCGAACGACGGACATGAACATAGCGACGGACACGGTCATGGCCATTCAGCTCCGCCTAAGGGTCAACTCACACCACCGACGCGTCCTTTAGAGTGGGGCGACATCAACATCATCCATACTACTGACAGTCATGGTTGGCTGCTGGGTCATCAGAAAGCTCCGTTCCCTGAACCCAACTATAGGTACGTCAAACGATGTGCATATAACGTCAATTTGGGCTTACCAGATGCTTTTTTGCTAGTGGTGACCTCGGGGATTTCGCCTCGTTCGTGACCCATATGAGGGAGGCCGCTGATGTGAGTTACCAATTGTTCAATGACTTGAGGTGTGTTCAGGCCTTGCCTCCTGACAGAAACGCGGCGTGGATTTGTTGTTAGTTGACAGTGGAGACCTGCATGATGGTGAATGACTTTGGTTCAGGAATCAACCCGCACGAGTGCGCTGACGCAGATGATTCAGGGACTGGGCTCACTGATGGATTTCCACCGGGTGGAGTTGACGCCCACGACGTGCGTGCTGCTCTAGGTTTTATTTTATTTTACCACTTTAGCCCCTTATATCACGACTAGGCCAACCAATTCCTCAAAATGCTTCCCTATGACGTTATGGCTATTGGAAAGTGAGCTCGCGGTATCAATTGCTTCGATTCCGACCCAGCATATTAACACAACAAATCAGTCATGAATTATATATCTATGAGAACGCCCTCGACATGTGAGAACTTCAGGCAACTAGAAGGACGAATTAGTTGATTTGCGTTTCTCTTCAAAGGCACCAAAACTTCGCTCCTGCGCTAAAAGGGCGCTATCTTTCATCAAACGTGAACATCACTGTTCCAGGACCAAGCGGACAAAATGTCAGCGTACCTATCGGTGGTATGCAGATTTCACCTTCTGATCGCCTTTCTTCACTCATCGATAACCCAAAGGACGTTTCTCAAAATTCCGAACCAAATTGTGAGCCTGGACTACTACTTAGCCAGATTTGCGGATTGTTTCCTCAAAATTGATGTCATTAGTGGCCGCAAGATCACTGCTCTCGGTGTTTTGTTCGACTTTGATGACAACGCCACTGGCACAACAGTACAAAAAGTGGCTGACATGGTTAATGAAACATGGGCAAGTAATTCTCTCCGAGTCCATTTGTGAAATAAAAATAAAAATCTGACCATTTCCAGTTTAAAGAGGCGATTCGAGAAGAACCTGATGTGTTCCTGCTCGTTGGGTAAGTTTCTCCTGAACTGAACTTGTCATTACTATCGTTCCTAACGATGACATTAGACACATGCCAGTTGCCCGAGATAACTGTGAGCGTCATGCTTGTGGAGCTTGTGACAGAAGTTCAGTGTAGGGGTAACATTAGGGCCTCTTGTATTCGATGCTGTCCGTGCCATTCACCCAACCACTCCAATTCTGATTCTTGGAGGTCAGTTTTACTCTGGACTTGGTATTTAATGGTCAAAGCTGACAGTTCAAGTTAGGCCATACTCATATCCGCGACTGCCGTGAGTATTAGCACTACCCATAGTGTTTTTAACCCTAATGGTTCCCGAAAATAGTACAACTTGATGGAAGGTCGATGTCATTAGAAAGCGGCCGCTACATGGAGACAGTTGGTACGCTCACCAGAGATCCCTAATCTCGCTGTTGAGACTCTAACCACTTCAACAGGTTGGATGAGTATGTATCTCGACATCAGTTCAGACTATCCTATTCTGATGTCAGAGATTCTTTCCAGGCGCCAAGCTAGACAAGAAGGGTAGTACAAAAGATCTCCACATTAGTAGAAGATATCTGGATACTAACCGCGTCACATACGAGGTATGTTGATTCCTCTCGACATACCTATCCCTCATTAAAGCCGTTTTCTCGATCAAGTTTCATACCCGGACGAACGAAAAGAGCTTTGATACCTCCTTAGGCGAACGAATCTCTAGCGGCCTTCAACAGCTGAGCGCTCGCTTTAACCTTGATGCGCAGTTCGGTATCGCACCTCAAGACTACTTCCGCTCTTCGTAGGTTCATTTACCTTCCTTGATGAATCTTTCTGATTTTCCTGGCCACACACCACGACTCTCAGAGTGCCATACCCTTCAAACAATTCCCTCCTCTCCTTGTACATTGGCCAAGTCATTCCAACGGTACTCAAGATCAATAACAGTGAAGCCTCAAAGCCTGCGCTGTTCATCACCAACTCTGGCTCGTTACGATTCGACTTGTACGCTGGTCCATTCACTAGGAATGACCAATTCACCACCTCGTCGTTCCCGGATTCATTCCTCTATTTGCCGAACATTCCCTTGAGTATTGCTGAAGCAGCGGTGAACACTTTGAATGATGCAGGCGCTAATGAAAGGAGGTCTTTATCCTCCGCTACTGGAGTAGGTCTGGCTGAGATGGTGGGACAATATTACGATACAATTAAGAGATATGCAAAAGGAGACGTTGATAGTATTTATCAAGCGTGGTTGATGGATATGGATAAACTGAGTGGGATTGAGAGGAGAGAAATGGTGAACTTGACTTTGGGTTATGTTACTCAAGACGTTAGTACCATATTTTTCATTCTCCTCCGCCTCGCCGGAACTAATTTCCCTTTTTTTGACAGTCATGCCCCGGCGTAGGCGACGATATCCTTCATGCTCCTCTTCCATTCTTTAGTACCCCAGATTTTATCGCTTCAGATCCGCCGTCTGACGTGTCATCCGACTCGCCGATTGATTTCGTGTTTGTCGATTTCATTCAGGATCAGCTGCTGGAGATTGTGAATGGCTTGCAGAAAGACAAAGTCTATACCGCAGCTGATGCACAGCGGTACTCTGATATCTTGGCGAGTGCTACACTGGGTATATTTGCAGAACAAATGTGGAACTGAGGGTATATATCATTATTTGGGCAACAGCATGATATTGCAGATTGTACTGCCACAACGAGGGCTTGAATATATTTTTGGTTTTCCGATGGATCGAACGCGATAAGCTGAGTGCTTAAACGCCTCAGGGTATCGAAACTTGGCGCTTGACTGACAACCCTCATTCTATATTACTGGCAAACGCCGTAATCACCCGGCTATCGTGGCCAGAAACCCTGCCACTTCTATATGATGCCATAACATTTCACCGAAATTTGACACTTAGCGTTGAGTAACAGGTGCTCTCACGAATTCCAATGACGAGCATGATTCCCAAATTGCCCTTACTGTTCTCGAAAACAAATAGCTTCTGTTATCTGATGGGCGAAAACAATAATTTAAAACGATTAGACCAACTCAAGGCCCAAATAGCTGTGTATATGATAGGAGAGGATTAAGTAGTATGTTGTCAAAGGTTTAAGGCACTCCTACCACGGGATCCTAGACTCCCTTCACAAGCCTACTCTCTAATTCTTCATTTTGCTTTCCTCTTGCAGCCCTCCAGGAAATCTCCGATCTTATAGCACTCTTCTAGGCTTGTAGCTGTCGAAGAAGCAACAAGCCCGAGACTCAAGGCCCTATAGGGGAGTGCACAGATTTACCGTTTGCGGTCGCTATCGTCCGAGATAAGGAACAATCATGGGTTGCTCGTTCTTACAGGTATTAAATTGACAATCACCCGATCGAGAACCTGAGAAGTATTGAAATTTAAGTGACTACACCTAATTCATCCTCCGCAGATCTAGCAGGAATACATACCAGGTTTTATTTGCTTGGAAGAAGGCTACCTCAATCTTACTCACCCAGACTTTGGGAACCTCCGGACAGATTGAGATTTCCCTTCACTGGCTCTCATTCCATCATGGCGCTCGTTCATTGCTGCTCAAACTTGGTCTAACTTTATGGTCGTTTGCCAATTTTGAAGAGACAGAACGTCTTGAGGTTCCGAGTCGACAGGAAGAATGGCTGTGGTAGTCTTTGTAGATGGGCGCTTCTTGAGTCTTGCGCGTTTCGATCCTCAATGAACTGCGGGGCACGTACCCGATTACCATCATCGGAACGCTTGGGAAGTTACACTGTTCAATCGCCTTCCATCGGCGCTCGTCAATGTGGAGGTTGGCTTCAAGGTCCACAAGTCTAGCATTAGTCTGAGTTTGGCATAGACGAAAATGTCGAATACGTATCGCTTCATTCCTGTAGTACTACCAACTTGGGGGTTCTCTTTCAAGATCTTACTCCCAGAAGCCGAGGTTAATGTTTAGCAAGGAAGGTGTCTCTGAAAAATCATCTATCCTGGCTGAGGTGGTGTATGACGGTAAGGGAAAGGAAAATACTGCCATCTTCTTGATGAGTCGTATTTTAATGGGGCACTAGAGGTGTTAAAGGAAAGATAGGACCTAGTCGGCGGTAGCTTCACCCTCGAACTGGAAGCAATTCGGATCAAATGGTCATCGCGGGTTAAGGCTCGATTGGAGGAGATAAGTACGGAATGGCTATCAGCCAGTATGGAAGAGAAGTCAGCTGGGCGAAGAATACTGCTTGCTTGTTTTTGGCATTCACTATTGAAATGCCTCGCGGTCTATGTCAAGTTCCGCCCCATTAGCTCTGCCTCATGGCCGGTCATCCGCTTCAGGTTATATTGTGGAATGTCTACGGAAAATAGCAACTTCTGATTACATTTCCGCCCTCCGACGGCTTATGGCAGGGTACTGCACAAGTTTCTCTAAGGCCGTCGAAATAGGGCAATTGGCAAGTTCTAGACGCAACAATGTACTGATTGCCCTGATCCGGTGACTGATGGCGGTAGTGATGGGATCAAATCCCTATTTTCGCTTTTCCGAGCTCCAAAATTGGGAGCTGGTCCAGCGCTTGTGCGTCCATTTCTCTATTGTCCGGAACCACACCGTTATTCACCATGGCACGTCAAACTCCGTTATTAGTGCAGGCTAACCATTCTAGTTGCCAAAAGATCCACGGACTCCCCAAAACTGCTTTCCTTCCAGGTCAGGTTCCGCTCTGAGACGTGCTCTCAACGTTAACAAATGGCTTCGGACAGAGGAATGGCGGCTGCCTACTCACCCTTCAACACTCAAGAGGATGAAGTTGCATATATTCATGCCGAAACACGTCGGATTGAACAGCTTATCACGCAATTACACGAAGAACGAGCGGCGCTACTTCGTCGACTAAACGTCATTCAATCACGAACAACGCGTATCCCCGTCGAAACACTTGCCTTCATCCTCCAGCACGCTTGTCCTGCTCCAGACTTCAACAATCGTCATGATTTCCCTCGAGAAGTCTACAGCAGCGACGACGACGGCGATTCCGTGGATATCCCAGAGCTCAAACCTTTCCAATTGGTCCTTGGTGCAGTTTCATCTCATTGGCGCCAAGTCATTCACTCTAGTCCTCGTATGTGGGACACGCTTTCTCTGCACATTAAACCTCATTCCGCGAGGAAGAGCGCAGCTATTTTACGATTCTTCCTTCTAAACTCAAAAACGGTCCCATTCGTCCTCTCTCTCCATTTCCCCGATATCATGGGCCCAAATACGCCTTTCCTTGTTCACAGAAGTGTCGATGACCTCATCATCGCAAACCTTCCAAGGATTACTGAACTCTACCTCGTTCATCCTCCCCGCCGATGGCACTCATATACCCATCTCCTCACTCGACTCACGGAATGCTCTCTTGACCTAGAGCGACACGAGACGTACAATCCTGACAAAATGGTCAAACTTCCTCAGGACGCACCCCTTCGCCGCTTTTCACTCCAAGCTGCCCTTTGGCGGTTTGATGCAGACTTTCAATTGCCCTGGTTGTCAATCACTTCCTTGACCCTTTCAGCTATTCCCCCTGATCTATCGGTTCAGGCATTTATTCAATGCCCGAATCTGGTCGAATTTCGCTGTTTTTCCTTTTCGGAGTTTCTACCACCTCTCAAACCAGTGGAAATAACCGACCCGCTTACATTCAACAGCTTGGAAATATTCGAATGGGAAACCGCACCTACTCCTTGGAGTCGTGCTTTGATCCGTTGTCTTCACCTCCCAGTGCTCCGGAAAATGCGCTGGAACGCCTTCAGGTTCAACGATCCAAACGATACCCACATACAGGCATTCCTCCATCGCTTACCACTGACTCTCACCGAAGTGGAGCTCTTTCCGCCCTCTCATTTCGGTTACATCCGTGATGACATGAATATCGAGCATGTCAGCCTTGATCATTGCAGGGGCCAAGACCTGTTATCCGTGTTACGAAAGCTCAAACCCAGGTGGGATGGTAAACGGGTTATCAAACCGCTACCTCGGCTGAGGAGGTTGACAATTGGGGAAGGAGACGAAGAGCTGGATCACCTCGACGGGTCCTATTCGATTGCAGTGTGGGAGATGCTTGACCAACGGCTCGATCCCTTCGGTTTCAGCTTTTGTTTGGATATGCCTACAGTTCATATTGAATGGCTCCCAGAGATCCGAATGCGGCTGGCGGAACTGTCGCAAGCAGGATTTGATGTACAAATAATAGACGCAGACTCTTAGTTACCCATGGACTTCAGTTATTATGGACCACCAATAAGCTGCCTGTTGAGGTCGGCTTTGCCTGTAATTAAAACAAATCTCCTTATCTGTTTAGATACTATCGCGCATGTACTGTACACGGGACGTATGCGTCTCGAGTGAAAACCTTGTATGTACTTCTTTAGTTTACCGTTGATCTCTTTCCAGAATTTCTAGTGACCTTTTTCGCCACTCAGTCCCTTTTACTATCAACGCGACAATGCCCAAGGATGCGAGAAGGCTGAGCAGACGATTTAGCGTCTGTAGGACGTGTCCGTGGAAACCTACCATATGATTGCAAAAAGTGTAAATTCGATATGATAGCCGATCTGAGAAAGTGTTTGAGGGGGTCCTCCAGCGTTCCGGGTAACACACTCACTCGCTTTCCCAGCGGTTGTCTAATCGCCACTGTCAGTATCGTTTTCTGTCAGACCGAAAGTCTTGAGTCTGACTTACTCGTAGAACGAGAGTGCCAGGATGGATAGGCCTCGGATAAAGCTGATGAATCCGTGAGCCCTATTGCATGTCCGAAGTAGACTTCAACTCACTTGAAAATCTGACTGATATCGCCACTCCTTTTAGGATAGCAGTCGCTACACGCGTATGTATAGCAAACTGATGAGGAAATTTGAGCTACCCAAATCATCAATACAGTGGTGAAATGCAACGTCGGAGAGTCATGGTATACCTCCAACGCAGGTGAATGCTAGTTAGTTGATCTGGTGAATCGAGATAAATTATCGTAACTGGATGTGCTACGCACCGAGAGCAACACAAGGAGCTATAAAAGTAGTGGCATAGTGGATCGTGAATCCATCTGTTGAAACGTATTCAGATGAGAATTCTAGATCAAGTCCCAACGCGTGAACTAACAGCTTTCGAGAGTGTAAGACGAAGATGCTATGCAACTGGATAAAATGATGCACATACATGAGCAGCCCTAGAGGAACAATTGCAGCTCCAAGCCATATACTGCGGAGCCGCACTTCGGGTTCTGGGTTTTGTCCATTCCTCCGAGTTCGCTGAATGAAAAAATCCGTCGCAGGTCCTGAGAAGAATTCCCCGATAAATCTGAGTGAGTTGTTCATCCAGGCTTTGTCGAACGGACAGAACAGAAACATACGTGCCAAGTATAAGGCTCAAGCCCATCGCGAGGCTTATAAAAAGCACCTGAGAGGTACTTCTTAGATAGTAAAATACAGTGCTCACCCATTCTGAGCCGCATCGAAGTGAAAAACCTCAGTAAATTGGACTGGCCCTATGGTAAGTGGTCCCAGAAAGCTGTAAGTGGTTACAATGGCACTAAAGACGAGTTGAGCTTCTGTTATATCGAGACAAGAGGTAGCCATTACTTGTTTAGTGCAGGGAAAATGACGAAAGGATGTCTTAGCATCTGATATGGGCTAAAGAAGTCTGATAAGCGCAGACCACGACTTGGCATGCGCTCCCGATCTACGAGCCGAAGATACCGCAGGTAGGTGGAGAAGGTGAGGGCAGGAGGACGGTGGAGCTCAGAGGTCATATTCGAATCTGTAATTTTATCAAGCTCGGTGCAAACGACTAAAGCATTGGCTTGATTAGGCCTCTGGAAGAGGGTATCGGGGAGCATGAAGGCAATAATGATAGTCATGACACCTAAAACACCGTGAACCGACGGTAAAAGGGAATGTAGAATCCAACTTTACCCATGATAATGGCAGCTAGACGTAGTGTCCATCGCCAGCCAAAACGAGAGGCGACAAAACCTCCTACCTGTATAAGTAGTCGCATAAGTTATGAATCGTTGAGTTGGGGCAAGATAAACAGACGATGGGAGCAAGGTGTGATCCATTGAAGGCAACAACGGTGAAGAAACCTATAGCTCTGCCCTTCTGATGTGCAAAGAAAATGCTTGATATTGCCGCAACACCAACGATGATATTGACCCAGTAAACACCTGCTAAACCACGGAAGGCGACCAAGCTCCCAAATGTTTTTAACTCCGCAGCACAGATTGAGAACACAGCCGTCAATAAAGAGGAAACCAAAAAGACGATGCGATGACCGTAAATGTTGGCGAACGGCACGAGGAGAAATCCAGCCAAGGCGCTGCTCGCAGCCGTGATAGTCGACTGGAACGTGGCAACACGCGGTGAGATGTGGAATTCACGTAAAACTTGATCAACAGCAGGATTTGTCATGTTTCCAGCAAGGCCTGACGCAAAGCCAAGCAGAGATACTTCAACGAGAACAACGTGTTTCAACCACTGAAGAAATTAATTCACTGGAAGGAAGTAACCTGGAATGTGATTAAGAAAGGGCGTACAGTAGGATAGTTCAACGGGTCAAGGAGGGAGGCCGAGGGTTGTGGTATCAATGGGAGTCCATTCCTATCTACTTTCAGCGGTTCTTGGTAGTCGAGAACGGACGATTTAGATGTCATTGTGGAGCTGGGCGTTGGGGGGGTGAAGCCGTGAAGTGCTGGGGCGTTCTACGATGTTATATTCAACCAGGCGAATCACCCTTGAGCCCCTGAGGGTACCTGCATGGAAGCATTTTAGGCCTTGTACAAAAGGGTTGCCACCAGCGTCATTAGGCTCGCGCAGGTGTGATCGGCACCATCATTTCAGGCTCGTTTTCCCAAGTATTTTATTTGAATGTTCAGCTACCGTGCGGTAGCGAGATGAAACTCACCCGGAAATGAAGTCCGGGTAGCCTACACATAAACCATGCTGTTCCTGGGTCAAGAAGAAGTAATCGTTTTCCTAGATACGCAAACCTCAGATGTTGAATTGATCGGACGTTGGGTATACCGAAGAGATTGGATGTCAAAGGGCACGCATAGGTAATGTTTCAATGCTGTTCACTATTTGGAGTCAGTCCTAGCATGAGTATTGCTATCCTGCACACAAATCAAGACAGTAGGTTCCTATCAGGATTGGCCGGAAGGAGACGCATTTCGAGCGTCGCAGATTGTAGTTGACATGAGTGGATGTGAATGACTTGCAAAGGAAGTTGACGTTTCAGGATCTCTCCTAGCTTCAAAGCCAAGCGAACGTGCCGTCAATTTGTGTATATAGTCGACTTGATACCTCCAGGAGATTCATAAAGCTGAGGTAACGCATTCGACAATTGTGAAATACAAAGACGTATAGTTGGAAAAATTGCAAGCAGATGGTAATCAAGTCTAGCATGTACATGAGAGGACCAGAAGGTAGGATCGTAACGGAAGCTCAAATCCCTTGTACTCGACCATGGCTCGGCGGGTGATCAATACCGGAAACCACAGTTGAACAGATAGTCCGTAGCGAGACCAAATATTGGACATCCATCCGAGATGGATTAAAACAGTCAGCCAACACAGCCCTCAGTGGCGAGCGTATGCTCTCGATCGACAAAGCGGGTCCAGCGCAATTTGGGTCGTATCATATGGCTCCTATGCACGACTCCCGGGGTGAGTCAGGGATTTCGCCTTGCCGCGATCGCGCGTCTAGAGCAAAGCTTTGATTATACGTAATCGGAAAAAGCGTGTTGGGAACGAGGAATATGAACACAACTGAAACAGAGCCAAAGAGATTATTCATTAAGGTCCAGGACTGAGAAAATAGGTTGGGAGCATTCATATGAGAAGGTGAGAGGCCAGAGCCATCGCTAGCCGGGTCAATTAGCCACTCGCCTATCAGGCCATTAGTAAATAACCAGTGTTGCGAACAGCCCAACCGTGAACCAGATTGACGGTGGGCGTAGGTTCGATGCCTGGATAGGGATGCCATGGTACGTCGCAGATTGTAGTGAAATTAAAGATTTACAGATACAACTAGATTGATCATGAGGCTCGCAACTCCGCCGATGAATCCGAGATAATTTCAGTGAGGATTAGGTATTTCGGCACTTGACGCAACATGTAATTGTCCATGAGAGGACAGCTGAGCAAATCAACCTGAAGAAGCAGCATTAAAAGTTCCTTGTGGTCGGGGGTGTTGCAACGACTGTTCTGAAACCACGAGAAGGAACGAGGCTGTAGGCGATTAGCTCGAGAGGTAGTCTATTATGGCTCACCCAAGCGAGTGGCCTATTCCAAAGTGCCCTTGAACGAGGTGTTCGTCTTGTACCGCGGGAATGAGGGCATATCAACATGAAAGAGTAAAAGCGGGTGCAACCGCAGGTGCCGAGGTGGATATGAGATCAGTCGAGGTACCGTGAGCCGCAGGAATTCGATAAATTAGTGCTGAAGTATCCGAGAAGAAGTACTGGAAATAGGGTTCAAAATACTTGCGGTCAATGTGCGGACTTGATTAACGTTCGGTTTACCTTGGATGGTAGAACTTGGCGCTTAGCGCTGGATTATTTGGCGTTGTTGTGCCGAAAGCACCTGTGAGGTGCTGACGGGAATTCAATCAAAATACTGATACTTACTGTCTACCTCTTTCTGCACATGTTCAGACTGAGGACTCGTTCATTCCTTCCGCAGGGTTTGAAATTCAAGTGTCAACGGCTCTCTGATGTCTATACCTACCTTCGACGACATGAACAGGCGCACCGCTCCTGTCTGGGAAAACGAGGAGTACAAACGAGACGTACTTTGGGGAGGGATCTTTGGCTCTGTTTCTCGAAACCACGCACATGAAGAATCTGATGTCGATATTCTCATTGTATTAAAGGGGCACGAACGCTCTAGAGAGCCCATTGATCTTCGTGAAAGTGAGTGTTGGGTTCTTACTTTGCTTTTCGTCACTGTTATCGTCTGCTAGATCTTGCAGAAGCCTGCGGCCGGGACATCTCCTTCGTGTGTATCTGGCAAGGGCTAGACTGGGCCTGGGGTCATGTTCGTGTAGAAGCCCTCCTTTCTAGCCGTACGGTGTATGGAAATCGGAAAGACATCGAGCATCTTCGCCGGGAAGCCACGGCTATTATTGCTGATGGCAATGTAAGGTTCAGTCAGATCGCAGAGTCTGTTGACAAAATCAAGCACCAAGTATCCACTGTGCAGACATACGGAGTGCGTCTTTCGGACTTTCTATCCACTTTATAATGATGTTGCCAGGAGTTTATCCAACCAGCTCTAGAGCACGTAAGAACGAACTTCGTCTTAGAGCTTCAGAAGATCGTTCGCTTGTTGGATATCAAGCCTTTGCACCATCCTCTTCGTACTATGCTTATCCCATTCGTCTTTGAATATGCCGAGAAAGCACACGCAGTCCTCGATCAAGTACGATTGGAAGCCTTGCCTGGCACTGCACCGGTTTGGAGGGAGATCTGGGATTTCCTCCAGCCTACGTCAAGTGCTATGTGGTCTTTTGATACTGGTTGCGCTACCGGCGGGCAAGCTTATCTTCGTCACGTACTAGCCTCAAAAAATTTGGCTGACAGATTTGAGGAGGGACTCGGAGGTCGGGTTGACGATGCTATGTATAAAGACATCCTCCGATGATTGGCGATCAATGATGACTAGTTTTTATCACATGTTTGTACACACAGTTATTTATGGCTTTGTTTTTATGCAGCAAGAGTTTCGAATATACCCAAGGAATGGGGAAGTAAGTGCTCTTAGTCAAATGACAAAAATGGAATGCAAGAAACCTCGACTGTAGGGTCACCTTGTGATTTGTACTTTTTATGAAACGGCTGCAAACAAGTACCAAGACACTGCAAAACACAGGACACAAGATATATCCATGTCTATATGCAGGCTCCTTCCCAGCCCCTCACTGAGCTGCACGGAACCTGCCGTTCATTTGCGTTCTGCGCCGGTGTACCGATGCTTCTAGCAGGAGTCCATGAATGAGAGGAGAGACTAAGTTTGCTCATCGGTTTAGACCCGGCTTTCGGTTCGAGGAAGCTGCAGCTTGGGTGGCCTGGTGCATCGCGGGCTACGCGCAGAAGCAAATGAAGGATCATATATACACCGTGCTTCCACTGCGTAGTTCGCGGATACATGATGTATGAGGCCTCGAGGTTGAAGGTCGGATTTTGCTTTATTTGCCGCCTCTGACACTTGCTGGTCAGTGACGTCATTACCCCTAAGTGGCATGATCGCGTACGCACGGAGGTATGTCCAACATTTGGTCTCATGAGGACTGTGGGTCTGTGCACACCGCAGGGCTTGAAAGTTGCGTAGAAGGCACATGAAGGAGACTGTAATGTAGCGACCGCATCGTCAGATTGTTAAACTACTAGTAGGTTCAGCAATGTACACTTCCTTGAGAGGCGACATTGAATACAAGGTTCTACATTCCGATTCAGATGGTAGAGTTAACAAGAATACGCGCTAGATACAAGGACAACTTTCATGCTACGTAGAGCAGCCGGACGACGTAAATAATCGGAAGCCGTATTGTCACTTTGGATTTACTGATGCTCAACACCCCTAGCCCTCTCTGACTTCAATCCATGACTCCCAAACTCTCCTTCAATTCCCGACCCGCCACTCCCAAACCTTTGTTGCTGCTGCTGCTGTCCACCACTACCGGTCCCACCATGCTGTTGAGCACCCGTTCCATACCCACTCCCGCCATACCCACCGCCAGACGGGGAGCTTTGCTGATGTTGTTGCCGATATTGCTGACCACCATAACCAGCGCTCTGAGACTGAGTAGTATTACCGCCATTTCGGCCGCTACCGGTAGTAGTACCGGTTGCACCATACCCCTCCTTCTCGTCGTAGTGCTCCTTACCACCACGAATATGTTGCTCGCGCTCACGACGCTCCCTCTCCTGCTCCACTTCTTCTTTCTTCTTGGATAGCCTCTCAACTGCGTGCTTCAACCCGATAGTTTCACCGATAGTGTATCCCCCAGCATTAATGATCAAGAAGAACCACGCGACATCCTGGATAGCTGCGAGCAAGAGGGTCGAAGAACCGAATTTCTTGGGAGAGAAAATACAGCCGAGCAGAGCCGTATACGCGAATACGCCGTTCAGTGTAGCTGCAAATAAAGGTGAGATTGAGAACGAAAGTGATAACAGACACAAGGTATACCAATAGTCTTATACGCATCGTCCTGGTGGGACATCCCAGCGGATAAGGCAGCAACGCCGCATCCCATAATAAGTGAAGCAATGGCATACGCGCCACCAGGATCCGCATCATGATAGATGTATTGCTTTCCGCCACCAAACACCACCGAGTCAGTACAAGAACCTCAAGCTTGAACCTCTGGACATACCAATCCAGTTATCTTGCTCACGAACGCAGGGACCGGGCCATCATACGCCGCTATGGGCAAGAATATGATCCCAAGCGCAAAAAACACATCAAATATGCCCTTGAGCAAAACGATATACCTAGCACGATTCGCTTGCTGAGCGTGGTCGCCAGTCTGTGACTGAGTGAGAGTGGACAGATATCGAGACATTATTCAAAGGTCAAGAGAGGAGAGAATGTCTCTGTAGAGTGGAGGGTATTATATATGCGACACAGGAAACTGTGGAGTATTATGGACCTCGTGCACTAGATGATCCACCGTTGGAGAAGGATTCTGTTCCAAAACCTGTCTTATTGCCTCATAGATCCTCCGCTCCCTCTCATACCGCGCCATATCCACATCAAACGCATGTCTCGCTTCATCAAACCTCTTCACCTCTGCGTCGTACTTCCCCTTCATGTCCTCCCATTCTCTCCTCATAACCACCGTCTCCTCCGCATGTTTCCGTTTCTCCTCCTCATACTCCTCCCTCTCGTGGTGATACTTCTCCAAATCCTCAATTAACACCTGTCGATCATCCGCTAATCTCATTCTCTGTTCCTCCAATTCCATCTTTTGCGTCTCAACATCCTTCTGTATCGCCTTGAACACCCTCATCTCATCGTTCAACTTCTGCCTCTCTTCCTCTATTGCACGTTTCTCCGACCCAATAATCATCTCATCTTCTCTCAACCTCTGCCTATTCGCTTCCATTAACACCTTCTCATTCTCTAACTCTCGCCACTCGTCCTTCGTTCTCTTCTTCCACGTCTTGTATTTATCCTTCTTCCGTAACAATATATCCCACTCCACTCTCAACCTCTCTTGTTCCGTCAAATCACGAATCGCGTCTCTTGGACGTGGAATTCGTGTTAAATTGCCAGTTCCTTGGTTAGGATGAGCGAATGATTCGGATGCAGATCGTGGTGCGTGGGCGTATGCCCGTCCAGCGGGCGGTGGGGGTGGTAGAGGAGAACCATAGTCGCCGCGGGTAGGTGATAGTGGCGAAGTTATGGAGGAAGAAGCTCCAACAGAAAAGTGGGGTATGGTATCTCCACGATCCTTGGGTTTGTTAGTACCATAGACGGTACTAGGCCCAGGTGAGTATAGATTGTTGAGCGCAGAATCCATTAGTGTAGGTCTGTGCGTGAGGTCTGGGTCAAGATGCAGGTAGAACACAGCAGTTACAATGATCGGCTTACGACATGGCTGTGGTCCGCTGCGTGTGTGTTTGCGTTTGCTGGGTCCGGGTCATTGTTGGACGTTAAACGTTGCGTAAGAGGTAATAGTACAAGTCCAACTCTACCACGAGGCTTTGATAATGGTCGAGGGCGCGTGGAGTTTAGGCGCTTAAATCAAGTTGAATTAATGTTCGGTTTAGCATTCACATGAGGTCATCATGCGCATGCGTGATGCATTGATGTATCATAAAATGTCGTAACTAGATCTATCAAATACAAAGCGCATTTTGGTTACAACAGAGTCCAGGTTGAACAAAAAAACAGAGACGACAGAGAAAGATTCTACAAAAAAAAAATAAGAAGCATTGCGCCATAAAAACAATTGCCAAGACAATTCAGTAGATATAATGCAGTAAATAATCACGGATCGGCATATGAAATCCTCCTCGACTCAACACTCTGCCCCGACATTGGCCTCCTATAAAGTCCTCCTCCCTCCCCACCCACCATTCCATCCTGAGAGCCCACCTGCACCTGCCCAGACTCAGGCGCACCCCAAAACGCAATATCAATATATTCATTCGGTTCAAACTTTCCATACGACCCCTGACTCCTCAACGACGAATTCGATCCCGCTCTATGCAGTCCCCTATCCGCCTGCAAGTAAACCTCTTGTCCACTCCCAACTCGCTGATTTGCTGCAGCTCGCGAAGGTAATGGCTGGAATAATGCAGGTCCAGGTGTCATACCCGCATTATCATAGTTATCATTATTCACCGGCCACCCATTCCGACCACCTTCACTCCCAGCTACACTTCCCGCACGACCACCAGCAATACTATCCACGTGCTTTATGACTTTGACTCTCGGGTTCTTTGCTTTTTCAAAGGGCAAAAGGGATTCGGCACTGGGATTGGGTAGACCTTGTGCCATGAATATCTTTGGTGTTGATCGAGGGATGGGTGAGACCGAGCGGGGAGGGAACGGTTGAGCTTGAGTGTCATCTTGAACTCTGGTTGTCGATGTAGCTACGCTCGTACCGCCACCGTGGCGCGAGGGAGGTAAACTCCGAGATGAAGATTGCCTTGGGCTTAAAAAGTTCGCGTCATCCTGTGGCTGTTGGTGATGCCGGCGACCACGATCACTCTGTATAAGATAAGTCCAGTCAGAAAGGACTATCTCCTGGAAAACGAAATTAACCTACAGGTGTCTGAACAGCAATCCCAATGCCAGGACTCGTATCATTCCCACTAGTCCCACTTGGCGCTTCTCCAATCATCATCGATGGGCCCATCCCAGGTTGATACACTCTCTCCTTCCCCTTGCCTTTATCCCCCCTTGGCATCGGCGTGGGCGTATCTATCGCTCCTTCACCGCTCCCACTAGCACCACTGGCAAGCGATAACCCACTTTTCTTCGTTCTCAAAGGCATAATCACCGGATACCCTCCTGGTCCGACGCCACCTGGGCCTGAAATACTACCAACCCCAGAATCTGGCCGGAGTAGAGTGCTATCCGCTGGTGGGTGACGAGGGAAAGCTTGTTGTGGCAGTCGTGATTGTGCTGATGTGGAACCGGGACGAGTGTTAGCAATATGATTATTCTGTGGTTGCCATTCAGGAGATTCAGGATCAGGATTAACAGCAACCATTCCACTCCTGGTCGACCTCGCAGATTTCATCGACCGTCGATCAGCATCCATAGGAACCGCAAATGGTCGTACGGGTGGTACAAGTGGCTGTTCTTGCCCTCCCGACCCACCACCACCTACTCGGATAGGAGTCGTTTCTCGACTCATCGGATTTTCCCTAATCACACTCAACTTCTTCGGTATCCCTCCTGCTTGCGATCGCGCGCTTTTCCCAGACACACTAGGCGGTTTACCTCCTCCAGCTGTACCCAAACTATTCAAACTCCCCATACTATTGTTTGCTTGTCCTCCCCTTGGGTACCCATGCCCACCTGTAGAGCCTGATCCCCCTACAGCACTCGCACCACCTGGCACGTTGAGTAAATCAAACTGGGAGGTGGATATATGTGTCGATCCTGAATCGACAGATGCTGCGCGGGGTCTGTGACCTGGTCCTCGACTCATGTGACTCCGTGGCGCAGGGGAAGGATAGGCGTAGTCTCTTGAACGAATGCCTGAGGCCATAGATGTAGCACCTGTGCTAACAGCTCGTGAATGCCTCTGCGAAGAAGGTCGTACATTGACAGCAATCGGCGGTGGACCAGAAGCTTGTGTTCGTATTGAAGATGCGATGCCACTCATATTTGGGTTTACATGACCATAGGCACTACTAGCAGTAGCATGTCCATGACCAGAAGACGAACTAGGACCAGCTTCATCAGCAGGTGTAATAGGCGCGGATGTATCCCCTCCTTCTTCTTCATCCTCTTCCACTTCAGGATCAATAAGAACCTTCTGCTTCGGTTTCTTCCTGAAACTGAGACTACGATACCACGACGCTGCCGTTTGTTTCGTTTTTGCGAGCGAGGGTCGACGGACTCTGAACTTGACTTTCTGTTGTTTAGCTGGAGATGTCGGGGAAGCTCCTTGAGGGCCTGTATTTGATGGGCCTATATGTCCATCATGCGAGGTGTGTTCAGGATGGATAGTCAACGGCAGTTGGTTCGGTGGCGTAGGACCGTGTAGGGCACTATATTCCACGCCTGTAACCCATTGTTCTTCAGGCGGCTGCCCGACACCAGGATGTTGTTCGATGACAGATTGTGACGGTATAGATACGGCGTATCGATCGACTAAAGGCGCAGGTGAAGGCCCGCGTTCTGGGTCAGAGCGCTTAGCCCGACGAACGGGTCGCCGAGTAGGTGAGTATCCCGTTCTCATGGGTACTATTTGAGCACCTTGGATGGGGTGAATGCCTTGAGGTGGAGTGACAATGGGTAGGGAGTTGAGTTCTCGGTAAGGCGATTCCCTTTCTTCTCCGTCCTCTCCTTCTTCAGGGCCTGGATCGGTCTGGGTTGGAACTTGAGAAGGTTCATTCCTCGGAGCTCGCCGTGCGGCGGTAGAAGCACCAGGTGGCCCCCCTCGCTGCTGTCTAGAGCCAGAACCTGAACCTGAACCAGCGCCTGAACGAGGACCAGAACCAGGCCCAGCGACGGGATTCTCGGATGCGGCAGGCTGAACGTTGGCGTGAACAGCGGTAGCCTCAGCCTCAGCTCGCAATTGCATCCGTAGCACATTCTCTTCCTGTGCTTTCAGGATTCCCCTCTCAAATCCTTCTCTTCTTCCCTTCTCTCTAGCCACATCCACTATTCTCTCCTGCCTAATCTGCCAAGCTGCATCCTTGACCCTCCCAATCTCCCTCTCTGCCTCGTCTCTTGCATGCTTCTCTAGGTCCAACTCTCGCTGTAACCTCTCGACTTCCCGCGTCTTATGCTCCAGCTCGAACTGCGCTACACGCAAGTCTTGCGCTGTGCGTTCAGCTAATGATTCAGCTGTTTCGCGTAGGTTTGTGAGACGGGTAAAGGTGCTAAGAGTGTCACGTTCGAGAGTAGCGCATTTGTGGGACTCGGTCTCAAGGAGGGTTACGGTGTTGTTTAAAGTACTATGGAGTTTAGATGTTTCGCGCTCAGCGGAGATGATCATTCGTATTAGGTCGTGTTTTGAATAGGAAGATTGGGCAAGCTCTTGTTCGCGTGAGCGCCACCATGATTTAGAAGAGCTGTTGTTATTGTGGTTGTTGCTGTGGTTGTTATTACTGCCACTGGCGTGGCCATTGGCTTCGGCAGTGTGTGGATGGCCATTGCCATTACGATGACCATTGCTGCGGTGGTTGTGATTATTTCTGGATCGTCGTTCTCTTTCTCTGGTTGGAGTAGATAGTGGTTGAGATTGTGAATTTGAATGTGATTGTGAGCGAGAACGAGAATGAGGAGAGTCAGAATCCTCAGGTGCTCGGCGATGAATAGGTGAAGGCGCTGAAGAACCAGATGTCGGGGATAACAGCTCTGAGCGCGGTGAACGATTATCTCTATAACAAAGTCAATGATAATCATTGCGAAACAAAATAATCGTTAGCGCTTGAATAAACACAGAGAGTGGCGACACTAAACATACTCGGTATGTATGGAGACAGGCATAATCGGTCATAATCATCATGAGCGTTGAAGGCACACAAGGACGTCTAGAACAACAAGAAGTTCATTATCATCGGATCCGGGATAAGCAGGGACAAAACACGAGGCGTTTGCGGACCGCTGAGGTAGAATAAATAGCTCGAAGGCTCAACAACATGAACCAATCACGGCCATAAGCGAACCTTGCTTCCCTCGCCCCTTGTGGGAATTTGTGCCACGACGCGTGATAACGCGTTCACTCGGATCCCACGTGAGTGCTTTGTGATGTAATTTATCTGATAAATGGGCGGTCATGGCGGTGGTGGAAGTAGTACAAGGAAACGATATAGCCTCGTTGGATTATTAACAAGAATTTTAGCCTAGAAACAATACGTCGTAACCCATCCTGATCCTGTTCTAACAGCCTTCCAACACCAAGCCCTCCGATTTCCAGAAAGTGGCAGTGAGGTTCGAATACTTGATCGAATCGTTATTGCAACGAGCTGATTTCTTTCTCCATGTGGCGGCGAGCGGTCGTTGGGAGCGGTGGAGCTCAAATGGACCGGTGGTAAGCTGACGGGTGGAGGCAAGTGGGCTGCTCTCGAGTCTCAGCCTACACCGCCGCATGTCGCAGCTGCGGACTATAGCCAACAATGGTTTTATCACAGTTCCCTTATCGACTGAATGAAAGTTGCTACGACTATACCAATAATTCTAAATTGGGTTATTGAGCGAGAGCGCCTTGTGCAGATTTTGCCTCAGTACGTGCTCCCCGAGCCCGGGTCTGGAGAGCACCAGTGCGTTATATATAAGAGCCGTGTGTTCTATCGTTGCTACTCAAATAAGTTATATGTTACAAAACATGCAATGACGTCCATAAAATGTAATAAAATGCCGTCTGTGCGCTGTTACATTTAGAACATATGCATAGAAGATAACGTAGCATCCTCCGGGAAATCAGGAATAGCCTTGAAATCCACCACATTCTCCTTCACGACATGAATACCAATATGGTCGCGAGCATTCGACAACCCATCATCCGAAGAATCCACAATCATCACCGTTTCCGCCGGAGAGACCTGTGTGGCCCCACTGATCCCGTAAATGGAATTATACGTCGTCGCAGAAGAAAGTGGTGAATGAGAGTGGAGTAAATCAAATTTGCTACTCAGAGTAGGACAGATGCTCGGGTACGAGCAATCTGAGGACTCGCGTTGGGTTTCGAATGAAGCGTTGAATTGAGGTGTAGGTGGTGGTTGGTAAAATGGGCTCGAGGATGGGATGAGTAGCACTTGTGAATCTTCTTCATCGTATTCAATTTCACAAGACGCATGCAAGTTAAAGGGAGCGTGCCAATCCTCAAATGAGAACTTGAGGTTCGGGGAATTATCGGAAGCGTCGCTGCACAAGTCTGGCTCATCTTCCGATGTCAAGTCCTCTGTGGAATAGTGTCTCATTGACATGGGAGAGAATGGGCAGAGGGATGAAGTAGGTGAGGAGGGCTAGTTAATAGGCGTCGGTACGTTAGTGTGATATCAACATCCATTAATTGAGTAGGCTGACCTCAATAATGATCCCTGAGATATCGCTAGTGTTGGCGGTAGAAATAGCAAGGGAAACGGAAGGCATCTTGTATGCAAGAGTGATCACCGACTGGGGTGGATAAGGGATTATAAGAAAGAGCAAAAAGCAAAGATGGTGGTAGTTCTCGATCCGGTCAAGAAGGAAATATAAAACGCTAATCTGCGCTACTATTAGAAGACGAAGGGTGTGATTGAATAGACGAAGAAGGCGGGTATTGATGAAGACCTCCAGAGAGTAGACTCTGGGTATTTATGCTCCAAATTCTACTCGAAACCAACTTAGCCGAGAAACATATTTGGATACTCCCCACTTGATCCAAACACATTAATACTTTGTGGAAAAGTGGATCCAGATCGAAACGGACCAAGCTCGGGTCAGGAACACCCGTACGGGGGGCGGCCGTGAACGTTTGAGGAGCAGAGGTGACATCAAGGGCGCTTCTGACCATCAACTGGCTCCCTCCTGGTTCTCCATTCGGATGAGGCAAACAACACTGCACCTGAGTGTCATCAAAATTACACGTTTCAGCCCCAGGTCTGTGGAAATGTGACTCGTGCTGAGGAGAATGCACCCTAGCTCTGGGCTTGATATCACTCACCCGGATGCAGGGCTTGTGAATCGACATCATGGGACCAGCAGCGCCTGGACAATGCGCCCAGTAGCATCTGATCACTTGTAGCGCAGACCCTCACAACGGACTTGAGCAGTAGCCGCGACGCCCAGCCTTTGTGATACCAAACTATTCGTGGTTTGCTGCTCTTGATAAATTAATAGAACCCTCCTCAAGGCGGGTCAGAAGACGAAAATGGTGGCAATGTCTCCACCCCACACAAAGCTGCGCGTCCAGTAGTTATTCTGGGGAATTTGGATCAATCACATTTGTCTAATCCTCGACTGAGGTCACGGACGCAGTTTCGCCCTGGAGGACAACGACAACATCGACGGCAGGACGTCAAAAAAAGAAAGGTCGCATTGGAAACCGGAAGTGGATTCGAGCTCGATATAATTATTGGAAGAATTTATCGTATCTTGGAGGCGTCTTCCTAGGTCTCACTCGGGTGTAATTCTTCAAATTTCCGAATGAAATTTCGTCTCTCCCCTCTGCCATCCTCACGACCTCCCTCAAGGGCCCTAACGCCTCCTGTTCAAATGTGCTCAAGAGCTGTTTTCTCTCCTGCTTGGCTATCTTCCCAGGCTTTGTAGGCTGCGGTGGTTGATACTGTGGTGAATTGGGTGGAAGTTGTCCATTCCAGGTTAATCCCTTATTCTTGCTTTCGTAGTGACGACGGCGCTGAACGTAGATGAAATGGCCAAGGAATTTCGTAATTTGATGAGGAAGTCCACGGGTATGAGACGAGTTGTACAGCAAAGAGAGTGTATTGTCCACTAAAAGCCCGTCATGTAGTCAGTATCAGGTTTTGACATCGGGTAAATAACAAACGCACTCCGTTTATTCCAAATATCCAACCAAGCCTTTTTCTTTTCTGTCTTCTCGCCGTCCTTTGCGGACTTATTTTGGGCGTGCATATATATCAGACCAGCGCGCCGGAATGTAGTCCTATATAGATTCCGTAGAGCGACGGATTGGGCATTACGATGCAGCACGGACGCTGAACATGCCCGTCTAAAGAGTCGGTAGAAACTACGAAAGTCAGTGGGAAGACCCTTGAGAACCGGTGTTGTCATTGAGAGAGATGTAAGCGCCGGAAACGAGTCCTGTCGGGTAACGGTTCGGACGCCCTGCCAAAAGGCCCAGAGGGTAGAAGATAGAGCTCCAAAGGTATGTTGTTTCCACGCCCTATCAAAGGAAAATGGTATTTCCCACCTTGGCTCTGGGCGCCAACTTCATATTCCCCCCAGCAGTTTTGGTTCTTTGCATTTCCATACACTTGACCCAAAACGCTGGTAACCAGCTCCAGATCTTCATTTCTTCGCTTAGAATATGATCTTCAAAAAGGCACCATGAGAAAACATATGAAGCACGAAGTGTTTCTTCGTCATCCCATCATCACCCATACCATCAAATCCATCACATTGTTATCATATTTATTTCACAGCCACCGCTGCACCGAAGTGTAGGAACAATTTATTGAAACGGTGTCTGAGCGATCACATGCAGCTGAACTTGGAAATGGTTTAGATGGCCCTGGGTTTTGAAAGTCGTCCAGAAGCGAGCACACACCCTCGGCAAAGCCTGGAGAAACTCTGAACGGTCTCATAATGCCTTGAGCCCGCGGAACCAACTCGATACTTTCGCTAGTGCTCTTGCTCAAAAAATGCATATCTGCACAAACTGAGTTCGTATTTCTCGAAGTTGTTTCACGACTCTGTATTTGTGTTGTCACGAAATTCCTGGTGTTTCAATGCCCTGCTACAGGCAATAAGACTGACCTTTCCACGCAACGCGTTACGGAAGCGCCGTCATGAAGGGGTTCATATCTTCGAGACCGTCGTTAACAGCAATCGTAGAGTTAGCTCAGGTTCGGCCTCGCCAGAGTTCCTTGGCTGATTTGTCACCATCATCGTGGGCATAATGACACAAGGCGTCGGTCCAGTTGACGACACTTTGATACTATCTATCGTAAAGATCATTCTTATCAATAATAGTTCTTCCAGGTATACTGATGAATCTTCGTTGATAGTGGAAACAGCAGTGCTTAGGACCAGTCCAGATGGGCAGTGTTCACTGTTGCGGTTGCGCCGACAGAAGAGCGGACCAGCATTACTTCGGGGAGCGGGTCTTACTACCCGTCGGCCCCTCGTCTTGTCACCGGTCAATGTGTGGCGTGTGCCTGTGCAACATCGATCCCACCATTTCGCGCGACGAGCAAATGATCAACTTTCGGTATCCACGGCCTCTTGACCAATCCATTGCCTACTTTAGACACCCCCTCTCCGACAATAGAAAAATATATAGCGGACAATCACACCATCAACAACCCTTAAATCCTCGCCCAAAAGATCCACTGCGCCATTCCACGACACACAAGCAGTTCCCTGGATATCCAGTTATTGATAAAGACAATGGACCAGCGCCACCGTGGCATGGAAAGTCCATGCCCACAATCCCTGATTCTTCATTAATGTCGATGCGCATTGTCGTGTCCGGTGTTGTTATTCCACGTCCAAGGTATCCTTTTAACGAAGGTTGAAATAACGATGCTCATCGTTTCGTCCCTTTCCTCGTCGCTCTCACTTTCCAGCCCTTCAAACCCTCTCCCTTACACCACGCAACCAGAAAAGTGCATTTCTAGCACACGTATCATCACAATGGATTTGGACCTTGGTTGTACGTTCAGTACACAACGATTCAACCCCATGTTGAAGCGTCAGGTAAGCTCTACCCGCTCTTCATTCTGTGTGGCGAACTCAACCCCCCTATATAGCGATCATCAATCTCGGCTGCTGGTCAAACAGCCACCTCGACAATTCGTTCATGCCACTCATTTGTTTCCCCTCGGCCGTCAGTGTTGACTATCAAAGAGCCTCCTAGCGACGAGCACCGGCTTTCACGCGTCCTATCCTCCGTATCCTCGAATCGATCGGCTTCTCGCTGGTGCGAAGGGCACTCCACCGGTGTTTCAACTTTGACAAATACAGAGTTTTCTCAAGGTCTTCTTTCGCGTAGTACAAGTGCGACGTCCTTCAACTTGAGTGTAGGCGAATGCCCAACGTCGGTAGAGGATAAGAATGGTAGTGACGGCCTGGGCTTGGATCAGCCGTTGTTAGAGAGCTTGGTGAGTGCGGTACAAGTTGACGCACACATCCCACCTCCTGCTTCGGTAGAAAGTCATTATTCGGAGGCGAGTGGAGGAGACGACGGTAGAGACGATATTCGAGGGCGGGTCCGCTTGGTATCGTCTTTATCTCGGGTGGTTGCTGCCAACCAGGTACAGGTTCCCGCACTGACGACCAAGCAACGCTGTGCCAGTGAACCTCTGCCTTTATCCCACCGTTTCCACCAGGTCCACCCGGAATACGACTCTGACTACGACGAAGATACGGACTCTGCTGAGTCTATCCTTAGCTCGTCTTCCGGGTTTGCAGGAGACGAAACAGATGATGATGTTTGTATCGATTTTCGCGACGCGAGCGTCCCAACTAGGTCCACCCCCAGTCCAACCTTGCCTCGCCCTCATTCCACTCTTTTGATATCCACTCCACCTCCCGCATCGCCTCTTCCAACAGCCTCTTCTTCCTTCCAAGCCAGGTCTCCCAAACCGATCGCGCGGGTCACGGTCCTTTCCGATATCTATGAGGAAGAGTTAACAACGGCTGAATCCTCCCCGAGGCGGCAAGTACCCTCCAGCTCGAGCTCAGTCCCAGAATCATTACTACCAGAAAGCCCGCCACCACTCCTCGAGGAGATCCCAGTGGCATCTCCAGTGACTTCCATGGTGGACGGACGTGCCTGGTGGCAAATTTTTCCTAGACATCGACGTGGAGGCTCGGGCAACAATCATTCCGAGCACTGCGACAGCATTATCGAAAAGATAGAGGCCGAGGCTAGAGCAGAAAACAGGACACCGCAAACACCGCAAACACATGGGCATCACAATATCGCATCCGCTCCCATCAAGGCTGGCCCTGAACCAAACAAGGAGTGGAAGTTACCTCTAGCTCCCTTACCACCTGTCCCAGGATGTATTCCGCGAAGCGCTGGTCGGCGTTTACGCTCAAGGACGAGGTCTGGCGCACGGAAAGTTCTTTCGGTCGTTCTTCCTTGCATTCCTGTATCTGAAGGGGGCAAGAGCGAAGCGAGGCGAGGTATAGTAGCGGAATGCGACAGGAGGGCTCAAGGGTGACAGGGGTCACGATAACTGCGGGTGACGCGACAAAGCAGAGGAGAGAGGAGGGGAGAAAGAGTGTAGTGAAAAAGAAATCAAGTGGGAAGTTGCTTGAAGTGAGAGTTGACCGGCAAGTGAGTCGCGTTGTGGATTATTATTCTTCCTAATCAATTTTTGGACTACAATTGGATTGCCGGGACTTGGTTACCAGCCTATAATTATTGAGCTTAATTTAATTTTAAACCATCGAGTATAATAATCATAGCTACTCACACACATAATTAGTTGGTTTCTTTAGTATAATACAGATCCAAACCGTCTCGATCATTATAGTCGTGACAGAGTATTCGTGGTAAGACCATCTTGTGATCCACCAACGTACATTCGTGAGTGCGTTTCAATAAGCGGAAGAACATGATGTATCTCTAATAGTGTCATTTTCATATGCGCACGCTGGATAGACATCAATTATTTGCTATTATCTCCAGAACGTTTGACTCACAAGAGCGAATCCAACACCGCGATATATCGAGCCCCATATTTCCTTAAATTCGGGGTGGGTCTTATCCACAGGACGCTGAAGTGTTGGATCTTTGGTCTTGCATAGATGCTCCAAGGTTGCCTTCTTGATGAACTACGAGGCGAGTATAAGGTCAGAGGGAGTAAAAGTAAAATCAAGCACACGCACATTCTTGTTCGCTCGTTCTACTTCAGTCTCTTCGGCATCTTGCCCTTGTCCGCTAACGTCTCCCTTGGACGTCTTCTTAGAAAGAGGGCGGGGCCAAAAACATCCTCTTTCTCCTTCCCTTTTCCTTTCACCTTGCCGGGTAGGTGGGGTACTTTAAAGACCTTGTCATCGGTCAGGGCTTTAGACTGGTCTTTGTTGCCAGTGGCCAGCTTCTGCTTTTTGACAGAAACAACTTCCTCAGAGCCTAGGCGGAGGGCGAGGGCACTGCTACTTGAGCTAGCAGTCCGTTTGAGAACACCCGCACCCGTGCTCTTTGTCCGACTGAGAGCGGCGGGCGGGCGTCGTGGGGTTGGATCATCTGGCCTCGGGACACGGCTTTTAATTGGCCTCAGGGGCGGGTGAGGTGCTGTTCGAGCGACTTGTAGTTTGATTGAACGAGTATTGGGCGAGGTCACTTGACCGAAGACAATAATGTGGGTCGTATCCGGGCCATCTATCTTGCAACTCAGAGACGAGGAGTTTAGAACACTGAGATTTTATACTGACCTGCATCTCCCAAAGCAATCTTTACACCAAGCTCTGACCTTGTACCTTGGGGTAGATGCGTGTCTTGAAGCTGGGACGTCGATGCAGGTGGATATGGTAGCAAGCAAAAAATGTTTTCAAAATAAATCTTGGATAAGGTCGCCCGAGGATGTATGTCCCTATGTAGCTTCTGTCAGGACGGAGAATCAATTTCGAAAAGCAGACGTACATTTCGACATTCCCGCTCTCGTCTAACCACACATCACTCAACTTGACGGTCCCAAGAAACCGCAAACTTTGCCTTCCACGCATACTCTCGAGGGCCAATGCAAGCGGATTTTCGAGAAGGTGATGTTTCATCGGAGATTCCAACCGAGCGCTAAATGTGAGCCCATCGAGAAGCAGATAAGAGTCTGGTAATGACAGAGCTCCTCGGTAAAGGAGTCGATAGTTGGCTGTGACAGATGAGCTGGAAGGTGTCCGACAAGTCTGATCTTGAGATAGGCTTTTTGGAGTCGTTGAACATGTTTTGGTTGTTTTGCGTGGTGTTAAAGCCGTAGTCGACGTTGCTGGGACCATGTCAACGTCCGAGAAGCCATTTGCATATACCAAGCGCTCATTGTCACTTTGTTGATCGCGGGGTGGGCGCTTCAACGCGTCTTGTCACGCGCTCCTTATGTAATCGCCGCGATTTCGAACCACGAGGGTGTGATTATTTTGACCTCAGCTTCCTTTTGGAACCATCCTGTCTCTTACGCGCTCTTACGCATTTTATTAAAAAATATTACCGGATGACCTCGTTGTGATAGAGTTGCTGCGCTGTCATGATCCTCCTGATCCTCCCTTTCATTTATGCTCTTTGAATCTTTTTCCCGAGTGCCTAGGTCATAATCGAACCAACCAACATCGAGAGTCCAGCGCTAGCCCTCACCCTTTAGAAGAGCCTTCTCTCAATTGAGTCCCTGTGAGAAAATCAATTTCGCTTGACCTTTGACCGATCAAGCACTACAAAATCAACAAGTATTGCAAGGGGGCCTCGGTTTAATATGCTCTACGGTGCACTCGATGTTAACCCCTTTGAACACCCCGCGATAGTTGATCTGTTCCAACATTAATCCCTGAAAACAAGATATAAGGTCGTGGCCATGATCACCTACAGTCCCTCCGATTACGCCTGATAGTGCCGATTTACTAAGAAGTCGGACTCAGTGGTTGATAGGCATTGAACGTTTTATCTTGACTACTCAGGTAGGTGGCTCAATATTCAATAATGATCTGCTCTTGTGTTCTCTCTACCAGCTTATAGAGAAGCTTGATGGCCAACTCGGACATCATTTGCCGAGAAGGCGAGTTTAACGATTCTCCGAGTATCAGCATAGCTTTCCTTGCCTAGTGGTTCTATCCTACGGTCTTGTAAGCCTGGATCTAAGGTAACTGAAGTCTTTACTCACTGTACTTGAACTGTCTTATGACGTTCGAACTCAACAGGTTGGTCTGAGCCTGGTAGCGATCGCTGGATGCCTTGGATTATGTACGTTCCACTGAACGTACCACTCTGAGATTTGGCTAAAGGTGAGTAAGTTTGCTCCTGTTAAAAAATAAATCAAAGCTCACTTGGTTTGTAGATGGATTTCGAGGTAATTCTTGTGCTTGTTGCCACGACACCCTTAGTCTTGACCCTTTCCTCAAGGACAAAACCATCCCTTGGATATCCTGGTATCGAATTGACTTTCCATTTACGCTAGCTTCAATGTTTTTCGAAAATGTCCTGTCCACTGCTCGGAGAGCTTCCTCGTCGCTCGGTGCCTCGAAGATGTCGTGAATGTGTTGCATCGACCATGAGGTAAGTGACGTCAGAGCGAAGGATGAAAATGTCGTCTCCATAGTGAATGCCTCTTTTGTAGGAACCGAGGCGTTTTTGAACGGGCAAGTATTTGCGAAGGGCAAGAGCGGAAATTAGTACCCAAGGAAAAACCGAAGCCCAGTCTTTATATGTTCTTTGAATGAGGGTTACCAAGCTTTTGGTCTAGGTCCCTTTTTTTTACTTCCGTGCAACAGCTTCGCCGCCAGGGGTAGTGGGGTAAGAATGCATTACGATTGGAACCCGCTTGACGGGGAAAATCTTGTTGGAGACATTATGTATCTTGTTGATTGTGAAGCACAACTCGTGTACTAAATTCCTCTTAAAGGGAGACATTCATAGCCCGCAAGGTCCAAACCATCGGATGGACTCCAGTGACATGCGCGCTTCGGCTTCTGTGGATCTGCGATACCGCTCATCGATCGTCCTCTGGTACCTTCTTGCCATTTACATCCTGAAGTGAGATATGCGACGTAGTTCATGCCATGGAACCCCGTTCAAATGTGTCCACCCGGCAGCTGCGATCAAATCTTGGGTCTGCAAATATTCAGCGCCTAGGCCTTGGCTCGCTGGTCCTGTGTTTGAAGTCTAGAACTGTCCTGTCAAAATGGCGCGCCATGGACATCCAAGCGTACCTGGACCTCAAAAAACCACGGTGCCCGCCAAGATCCGCCTCGCTTCGGCTCCCAGCCATCCCCAACTTCTCATGGAACACTCTAATATGACGCAAACCCATTCATCCCTCGCATTCTGCCTTTCCCCGGAGGCTTATAGCTCCTATCGACGGGGTAATCGCCGTCTCAGATAGATCGAGTATTTTTAAAATACTGTAGTAATGACACAGATCAAGTGGTGAAGCGCCACGAAAGGCTCGGGATAATCTCATAATCATTTCGTTAGCTGTTGTAAAGGTTCAATGTTCAATCCTTGCTCCACATTATCTCCTTTCTGTACCGTTGATGCCGACTTCAAAGATAGCAATTTATCGAGGAACCGTGTCTTCATGATATGCAGATTCCTTAGCGCTGTATGATGTACACCACCCCTTCGCAATCGCACAAGTAATGTCAGATATATCTACGTAATCAGCTCCTTATCGGATTTTGTCCAAGGTAAAACAGAAAATTCACTTGATAATGTCCGCGCCAAGTCAAAAGCCGAATACAAATTCTCACCATCACTTTGATTCAGATGAACACAATAGCTATTGAATATCTCGTTGCATTACCCGAGTGTTCAGCAGTATTAATATTTGTTGGGTGCTTGAAGGATGTACTTGGCATCTCCGGCGTGCCCATTGGAAACTTCGAATTCCAATAACTCTGTGTGCTAGACCTACTTCTGCCCCAAAGCAGCAATCTCTACGTATTTTCTTGGATGCTGGTGTCTCAGCACAATGATCGAGAAAAACAGTGCTCAAACTTAACTGTGATTATGATGATATTGAGTTGTGATTTGCATTTCCATCTGATGCCATTGGCGTGCCTTGTATCTTCGATATTTATGCGAATGTTTGATGACGGATAGCTTTTGGCTACCGGCAACCGCTCAGATCAACACCTGGTGTATTTTGCTGACGTTGCGGCGCCAACGCGCCGAGCCCTGTGATCTGGGTGTACGGACACAGCTGGATGCATATGGCTACAAACTTCACATAGGTTTCCAGGGTTATAAGGACTACCTCTGGGAAGAACCACATCTACGTGTATACAATTGATCGACGTCCATGTCCAATCTGCTTGTTGTCATTCTCCTCACTAAACCTCAACGTAATCTCGATTGGGGAAAACCGACGGGTCCGTGGAAGGGTAAGAATGAATTCACGTCTACGCCACATCCGTGTATAACTTACTTACTCCTGGAGATATCCTGACTGTCATCCGAACGTTGACAAGTTTCGACGTCACTCACGAGGGGACCACTTCCGCAGCACCAGGATCTCCAATACCTGTGTTTCGATCGCTTACGAGCACCTCTCAACCAGTAGGATCGTCGCTCAGTGGAGATCCGGATGGGCATAACGAAGAATTACTCGGCATTTTCTTCCAAGTCGCCCTGCCAGAAGCAGTCGGCGTCGAAAAGCTCTTGTCAGGTCTTTCTCAGCTTCCTGCGGATGTCTCTGGCGACCCCGGAACGATCGCTAGTATCGATTGTCGAGTATATCGACCTTACAACCAGCTTAAGCCCGAGGTGTATGTACCAACCGGGGAAGGCACCCTGGTTTTGAATTGCATGACACCCTCGGCGGAGTCGGAGGAGACGTTCAACAGATGGTACGCGGAAGAACATATCCCCATGTTAAGAGCGGTCCCTGGGTGGCGCTCGTCCACACGTTACATCCTTGTCAACTCTAAATGTTCTGTATCATATTCTGCCGCCAAACCAGTAGGTGTACCAAAATATTTCGCTTTACATGAATGGGTGGGCGATAAGGTCTTTCAAACAACGGAGTATAAAGCTGCAGTAGATACACCTTGGAGAACAGAAGTCATGGCTGGTGTGCAGGAAAAGCAGAGGTTTGTTCTGCAGTATATTGGGAAGTTGAGAGAAGAGGTTTAGTGGGAAATGAAACTGCCAACCAGCCTAGTCATTAATTGCTAGCTGGAGGACCTAACTTAGCCCTCCATTCTTCTCCCTTGAACATCAACAACATTACGGGTAAAAATGTGATCACGCTATATCGAAATGCTCATGAATGCCACTGGAACCAGCAGATAGCAAGGAGTGGCACACGAACCATATGGCTGCAAAGACGAAAAAAGACCACTGGTAACCGATCTAAGTGAAAGCACTTGTGGCTGAGCAGATGTCACCTCTGAAACACTTGGCCGCTCAAAGACGTACCTTGTCGCCGAAAGGTATACTGAATGCCAAGGTCTAAGTAAAAATACTGTGGAGAAAAAGGATGAGAGGCGCCTACGAATAGAACCCTAGGGTCAAGCCGAATACTTGTCGGATGATACTGAAAGGATAGCTGTCAGGCACTCGCGAATAATGCAATGAGGTAAGACAAAGACGTACCCGAAGCAAATGCTAGCGTCATTGCTACGCGAACTGTAGCAATCGTTGCAGCTGTATGTGTAGCAGACCGATGACACGATTTGCACTGAGGACCCAGGAATCGGTATAGAACCCGGCAATTGGACAGTTATGATTACTCACTGCCGAAACAGGCCACCGCTGACGCCCTGGCGTCAAATGCATTCATAACAGCATTGACCTTGACTCACCCATTCCAATACATGGAGCAACAAAAGTATGAGCATATTGAACCGTAAACCCATCTGGTAATGTGTGGTAAATAGAGTCCTCAAGCTTGGACAATTGCCATTGCTTACAACTATAATCGAATCAGCATTTCACCTTGCCACTGAGAGATTGGGATGGCGAGACAAAGAAACGCACATTAAAAGGCCAACAGGAACAGTGAGTGCGCCCGTCCAGATTCCTTGTAATCGAACTTCAACGGGAGCAGCTTTCCCTTGGCTAAGAGCTCGGCGTCGTGCTCGCTGCATCATCAGATCTGTAACGGGTCCAGAGCACAGTTCGCCGATTGTCCTGCATCCATGCTTGCTCAGGTGGTCTCGCAAATTGATTTAAGGTAGGAACTCACGCTCCGACGAGAAGGCTAATACCGTTTGCAAGTCTGAATTTACGGGTGAGTGTTTGTTATTGAGAAGCGTAAAATACTGCACCCGTTTTGGACTGTGTCGAAGTTGTAGATCCTTGTGAAAAGTGTAGCCAATGTTAAAGCTGGCTCGATAGATGCAAAGCCATAGATGACGCCGCTGAAATCGGATGAGGCTCCCGTTTTTAGCGAAAGTATTGAGACCTACTAAAATATCGCAGGGAACGCGACAGACGGGTACTTCATCATACTCAAAGGCTTTACAACAAAATCCCTTCTTCTCAAATGGCGTTCTGCTGAGATGTCCCAAAACCCTAACCGACGGATATAGGTCCGGACTGCCAGGGGAGGCGCATGATAAACTTCTCCTCCTCTGAGAAGCTCTTGAATGTCAGTCCCATCAAGGTCGTCATTCTTGGATATGTTGGTGAGAATTTCATCATATGAACCGAGAGGTCGGGTGTAGAGCGTCTCAGGAAGGAAGAAGAGACATATGACAAGCATGGCACCTGTTTTCGGGTATAAATAACATAAGCAATAGGTACACTAAGATGAGTTGGTATATTTACCATTGAGCATCGCACCAGTCCAGAAACACCATCGCCAGCCATGGCTTCGAGCGACGTAACCACCAATCTGAATTAGAAGTGAGTATGTTGTGCTAACCTGAATACAAGCATCCACTTACTATGGGGGCCAAATGCGCCCCGTTCGTCGACATCACTGTATACAGTCCCATTGCTTTGCCTCGTTGATGCATATAGCACATATCAGAAATCGTCCCAGCACCTAAAACTGCTGCCGTGGCAGCACCCGAGCCGTTGAAAGCGCGGGCGACAATTAACGTTCCATAGGATTTGGCGACTGCAGATCCTATGGCACTAACAAAGCCAATCAACAAAGTGAAAAGATATATGGGTCGCCTGCCATAGACATTCGCGAATGGGACGAAAAGTATTGGTCCGATGGCACTTGTGCCGATTGCTATGGTAGTTTGATAGGTGGCGGTAACGTGAGCAATACCAAATTCTTCCGCAAGTGGAACCACGGCTGGATTCACAATTGCGACATTAAGTGTCGCCAGAGCAGCAAGAATAGATACTTGGAAGAGAATTAGCCATTTCAACCACTTTTACTCTAGTTAGTTGAAATTGTGAATGTGACCTAAGTATGACTTGCATTAGGGTAGTTGAGTGGATCCGTCTCTGAAGCATTAGGTTGTGGTACCAATGGTAGCCCAGTGTCATCGAGTTTAATCACAGTTGGTGCCGCAGAGTTTTCTCTCTGTACTGGAGATCGAGACTTCTCTTCCAAACCGGTTTTCTCTGAGGACGAGGGTTGCATGATAGAGGGGCATTAGAGCACCGGCGTTGCAAAATAACATATTTATACTATTCAGAAGAAGCCTCTCACGAGGCCTCTGTTATGCTCTGTGGGATTTCAAAACGTCCAACTTAGGTGGTGAAGAGGAGTAGTGGAGAGAAAATAGAAGCAAAACCGAGGGAACGGGCCGGATATATTTATTTTAGAGGTTATTGCCAAATAAGAGACCACGTGAGCGCCAACACAATCACTTCGCCATTGACGTGTAAGTACAGAAATTAGACTCATCTCATCCTCTTAGTCTGGTGTATATTCCTCCGATGCGGCTGTGGACGCTGCTTGGGCTAGTAACCCTTCTGCTTGCAGAGGACACCTTTGCATTCAAAGCTCATGACTTCAAAACATGCTCCCAGTCGGGTTTCTGTCGACGAGGTCGAGCATTAGCTGCACGTGCGAGGGAATCCAAGGATATTTGGAAGTCTCCCTACTCCGTGCTGGTTGATTCTGTTACTATTAACCCCACAGAAGCCACTTTCTCAGCCCGGGTCAAATCCTCTCTTTATCCTGATATCAAATTCGGCCTGGAGCTTCGTGTTCACGAGGATGGCGTCGTGCGGGTCCGTATGGACGAACTTGATGGCCTTAGAAAGCGTTATGATGAAGCGGCTTCTTGGGCATTAATTGCTGAGCCCAAAACCAGTAATGATATTCGATGGACCCCTGGGAAGAAGGACATTCGCGCCGTGTACGGGGAGAAGAAGGATTTCGAGATTGTGGTTTCCTATGAACCACTCCGAGTTGCTCTCTCGAGGAATGGCAAAGAACAAGTCGTTTTGAATGGCCAAGGACTGTTACACATGGAGCACTTCCGTAACAAGCCTCAGCCAGAGGAGAAAACAGAGGAGAAAACAGAGGAGCCCAAAGTGGAAGGCGGCGAGGAAGGAGCACAGGAAGTGTTGAAGCAGGAGAATCCTCGCGCCTGGTTTGAGGGTGAAAATGAGGACGCTTATTGGGAAGAGTCGTTCTCATCGTGGACTGACTCGAAGCCAAAAGGTGCATCCTCCCCACTTTTTTTCGCGAACTCAACTCAAGATATTGACCTTAGGGCCCGAGTCACTGTCACTCGACATTACTTTCCCCAGCCATGGTACGGTATACGGTATCCCGCAACATGCCACGCGTCTTGCACTTCCCACAACGACCGGAGAAGGTGCTTCCTTCTCTGATCCATACCGTCTCTATAACGCCGATGTCTTCGAATACTTGGCCTCTTCACCCGTATCCCTCTATGGTTCTATCCCTGTTATGCATGCTCACTCCACTGACTCGACCGTTGGAATTTTCAATGCCGTCGGGTCAGAGGCCTGGATTGATGTTTCCCATGCCTCCGAGAAGTCAACGGAGACTCACTGGATCTCCGAATCCGGCATCCTTGATCTCTTCCTCCTACCTGGCCCTACTCCAGAAGACATCTTCAAGCAATACACTAGGTTAACAGGAACGCCTGTCATTCCACCCCACTGGTCCTTAGGTTATCATCAATGCCGATGGAACTATATCAATTCGGACGATATTCGTACTGTGCAGAAGCGATTCGACGAGGATGATATTCCGTTTGATGTCTTGTGGCTGGACATCGAGTATGCGGAGGAGCATAAATACTTCATTTGGGACCAGAAGACATTCCCTGACCCTGTTGAAATGGTTAATGATGTTTCGGCCCTTGGTCGTAAGGTGAGTTGTCTAGCTGCTTGCGATTTACTCGACTCAATGGTCTTCCAGATGGTGGTCATCGTCGACCCTCACGTCAAGCGTACTTCGAACTACCCAGTCTACAAAGAGGCCTCTGACAAGACTCTTCTCATCAAATCAAAGAACGGTGAGGGAGAATACGAAGGCTGGTGCTGGTCTGGCAGCAGCTCTTGGATCGATTTCTTCAACCCTGGCGCTTGGGAGTGGTGGAAGTCTCTGTTCAAGACCTATAAGCTTTCTAACGGTGGCTGGTCGTGGATTCAAAGCACTGAGGACGTCCACATCTGGAATGATATGAACGAGGTATGTCCTGATGCCCTATCAATTCTATTTCAACTAAATAACATTACTAGCCTTCGATTTTCAATGGACCCGAAATCACTATGCCCAAGGACTCGATCCATTACAATGACTGGGAACATCGTGATGTCCACAACATTAACGGAATGCTCTTCGTAAGCAGTGATAGTCTGCTCTCGCACCAGCTAAATCATTGATCATCTGTTCTTCAGTCCAACCACACCTGGCAAGCCGTCCATGAGCGCTCCAACCCGCCCAAACGTCCTTTTGTCCTCACCCGCTCGTTCTATGCCGGCTCCCAACGTTTCGGCGCCATGTGGACCGGAGACAACCTCGGAACATGGGAGCACATGACGGTTGGTATCAAGATGGTTCTGGCAAACAGCATTGCCGGCATGAGTTTCGCCGGATGTAAGTGGCTGTCTCTCGCGGTAGTGCCAGTCTTCCTAAACAATGTCAACTTTCACAGCCGACGTTGGCGGTTTCTTCGGTAACCCTGAGCCCGAAATGCTTGTGCGTTGGTACCAAGTCGGAGCATTTGGACCCTTTTTCCGTGCACATGCTCACATTGACACCAAACGTCGCGAGCCCTTCTTGCTTGATGAGCCATACAAGTCGTATATTCGGGACATTCTTCGCCTGAGGTACAGCCTCCTCCCTGTCTGGTACACCCAATTCCGTGAAACTACTGTCACTGGTCTCCCTATCTCGAGGTGAGTTTACTTGTGATGGTTGGCCTCCACAATTGACCTGATCTCACAATCCACAGACCTCACTATGTCGCATTCCCCAAGGACAAGAATGGCTTTGACCTCGATGATCAGTACTTCATCGGTTCCTCTGGCCTTCTTGTGAAGCCTGTCACTGAGAAGGGTGTCACTGAAGCGACAGTGTATCTCCCCGCAGAGGACCAGCCTTACTACGATTACTTTGATTTCATCCTCCACCGTTCCACCACCAAGGGCAAGACTATCACCGTCCCCGCCGAACTTGACCAAATCCCTCTCTTAATCCGCGGTGGATCCATCATCACAACGCGTGAACGTCCACGTCGTGCATCCAGAGCCATGAAGTACGACCCCTTCACCTTCCGCATTGCCCTTAGCAAGTCGGGAACTGCCAGTGGCGAGTTGTACCTCGACGATGGTGAATCCTACGATCATGAGAAAGGTCAACTCGTTTGGCGTCAATTCACAGCCGACAAAACCGCCAGCAAGAAAGTCAAGAAGCCCTTGCTGAAGATTACAAGTCGGGATATGGCTTCACAGAATCCTGATAGTGTCGTTGATGGCGTTGCTTTGCAAGGTGCTTATACGCCTAACAACTCTTTCGCGGAGAGTATCAAGGATGTCCGCGTTGAGAGGCTTGTTATTGCGGGGTTGGAGAAGAAACCGAAGCACGTGAAGGTTGAGGGTGAGAGTGGGGAGTTGGCTTGGGAGTGGCTTGATGGTGTTGCTGCTGGTGATAAGGGAGAGGGTGGTGCGAGTGTTTTGATTGTCAAAGACCCGAGAGTGTTGATTGTGAAGGATTGGGTAATTGTTATTGAGTAGTTGCAGTGGCTGGGTCGTAATTTATGGAAATCTCTCAATTTGTCATCTAATTCTGCAAAGAAAACATTCGTAATTGACCTTGGACGTCACATGCAGATGTGAAATTGGCCGATCCAGTCATTAATTACTGCATAGTCCGGCGGTGATTCCATACGGCTTGCATCTGCTCTTCACTTTGCCTGGACTACACCCAATCCTGTCCATTCGAATTCTTCCGTTCCAACATACTTATGTCCTCATGTTGCATGAACAGACTACTGAGGATATCTATACACTGGTAAGTATGAAATGCTTAAAAATCCTTCTACTACCCCGCCAAGTTTGTCTGGTCAATACTCATATCAAGACTACTTTTCAAGTACCAAAGTCCATTCTCCTCGGGAGAATCTTCCGAAGCTCGAACAAGGCCATCATCACCGATTTCCTACTATTAACCCTAAGCATGGGAGCGAGGGATCGGACGGAGAGCATTCATGAGTAATAGCATATACAAATTTCACTACGTACTAGGGGGACAAGTGGCCGGCACAGATAGATAATCTGGCGCTACGAAAATATACTAAAGGCGTATTCGAGTATTTATGATGAGAGTGCCCAAAAAAGCAGCAGAAAACACAGGAAATGAAAGAGAGGATGTAAGAAAGAGAGGGAAAACACGAGGGGTGTTAATGAAAAACTGCTTCGAGAAGTAGATATATGCATGTAATTTTGGAACTTTTGAACAAGAAAACTGAAAGTGACTAATCTACTAAAACCACTGAAAATTTGCACTCGGTGATGAAAGGACATTGTTCAAAGTGACAAGAGGAAAAAGAATTACCAGGTATAAACATGGAAGGAGAGGAATAAAATGGATATTTTACAGCAACGAGGGAAGAAAGAGTACACCAAAACAACCATCCAAGAAGAAAAAGTCACGTTTGAAGAGGAGGAAAAATCATGAAGTCATCGGAAAATGGGCGCCTGTCATTAACGAGTCGCCCCGGTTACTGTGTTCGCTCCAACAGGTGCCATGTTCATACTGTTTCTCATCACATGCATCTGTTGCATGATCCTCAAGTGCATCAGGGTAGAGTATTGCACTGTCTGTACGGGGACTTGCACGGGGAATTGCATTCCTACACGTGGGGTACCCATCGCCACTGTCGCTGGCATACTTGGCATCCGCATAGGTACAGGTGCTCCCATACCCATCGATACACCAGGGACAGGAAGCGGGTAGCCAACGAGAGGGTATGGCAGCCCCGAAGCTGTGTTTGCGAGATAACCTTGAGGATAGCGAGCACCGTTGGTGGCTTTGGAATATGCCTGAGAGTAGGTCGGCGTCTGGGCACGAGCTGCGGTACCTTGAGCGGCGTGACCATGGGGAGTTGGGTATGCATACTCTGCTCCAGGGGTACCCGTAGTAGCTGGTGGCACACCTGCCGCCCGGCGTTGGAAGGCAGGAGAGGAGACACGGGAGCTCACGGTTTGATACGATTGGTTCGACCTCTCAAACCAGTCGACTTCTTCGGCACCGGTCGTTGAAGCATCTTCCACAGGTTCGGGCGATTCAACCAGTCTTTCGGAACCGATAAGGGTTGGTGGAGTAGATGCGGACAATGAGCGCGCTGCTGCTAAACTCGCCACTGCATTAGCGTTGGATGTCAACGAGTCAGTTCGCCTCCTAAGCGTCATGAGCAGCTCTTTTGATCTCGTCCTCTTTGTCTCGGGATCAACTGCAGACGAAACTGGTGGAATAGTCCAGCCTTCAGCATTGTCGGTCCATCCAACAATGCCAGTACCATCATGGTGCTGGAAGTCCTCTTCAGTGAGCGGTGGGGTAGTAGAGCATGCACTTGATCCATCAGAAACGGTCAACCTCGACTTGAGGTAGGCCAGGCTGCCAACACCGAAATCAGACATAGTAGGACTTGAGTTCTGGCTGACAGGCGACGTCCGCTCTCCATCTTGCTGATATTGAGACCGTAGCTGGTCAACGATAGCGCGCGTTCGCGAAATACGAGTTGGGCGTCGGCGCTGATTAGTGGGATCGAATAAGAATGGTGGCAAAAAGCCACTAGATGGTCGTTCACTGCCTGCCACAGAGCTGCCGTCACTACTACTTGTCGTACGACATCGCGTATCAGGGCTATTAACGTATTCCTGACGCTCTGGTTTATTGGGGGTTGGTGGAACGGAAGGATCGAGAGACGGGAAGGAAAATGAGACAAGATGGTCGGAGTCAAACGAGGATGAACTACATGATGATGAGGAAAATGTTGAAGTGGGTGAGCCTATAGGCACAAAGGATGACGCTGAGGGGTTCAGCTGGAAAGGTTTGGGCGTGGACGGTTGGGAAAAGTAGTCGCTATTGTTGGGCACCGCGAATAACTTTTGAGAGACTTGCTTAGCGGATCTGGGGTTCTCTCTCGCCTCTATTAAGAGGTTTTTCAACGATATTCCTCCAAGGAGGTCGTCGACGAGCTCGCCCCACTGCTTTTTTCGCGATTGAACGTCTACTTCCGATACACCGCCAGGCAATTTCTCTCCTTTTCCTGGATTTTCCAGACTGAGGTCTGGCCAAGGCGAATAGTCAAAGCCGACAGCCTGCTCATAAATCCTTAATACATCGCGCACGTTTTTCACTCCGATCAGCTCCTCGTTCAAGGCATCATCTTCTGCGATCCTGCGCGTCGAGGTCAAGTGACAATCGTTCGGCGTGTGTAGGGGCTCATCCACGTCCCCATAGTCATCAAAGGATCGGTGTGCTTGCTCCTTGTACAAAGAAAAGTGGTAATGAGGCGGCTTTGCAAAAATGACATTCCGAGATGCCTTTTCCGGTTCGTACGACCATGACACGGAACCGAAAGATGTGCGCCACCATTTGGTCGAGATAATTTGCCACTCTTCCTCTACTGCGGGCACAGGCTCATCTCGAATGTGGCTCCGTTGGGAGATCATTGAGGTTTGAGACAGAGTGTCGACAGATCTGCCTGTAAAAGACCACAAAGCTATAATGATTAGTTTGGGGTGATCTGTGAAGGAAGAAACGTGGAAATATACTCACAGCAAGACCTGTCTCGACAGAAGACAGCGTAGTCAGTGGAAAGGGCTACAAGAGGGCGAACATGTGTTGAGTGCCTGCCTGAGCTTGAGAATCCAACAAAGTTCAGTGATGTCCACCCGGGATCACGGGACTACACTATTATTTCCTGCATCAATCTATCAAGTTCTCTTTCATAACAAATTACCATAACAGCCTTGTATTTACGCAAAAATAAAGTACTATGTCGCGCACTTCCTGATGTTCTCCTCGCTTAGATCACATTGTCGTGTGCCACGGTCAACAGGAGGCAATAGGAACGTACGAGAATTGCTATGAGTCAGAACAAATGCCTCGCGGCTCGGCTATGTGGCACACCTGCACCTCGATGCTTTCGTGCTTATTACTCAATAACCGCCCATTCTTGACCTCAACGTTTCTTCACGCCCCCAACATCACATTTGATGCATAGTGTATGGTGATGGGCGCCGCCTTTTGTTTTCTGCCTTACACAACGCACCACAATTGTGTTAACATCAATGGAACTACTGGGTAGTGATCGGACTCATTTGTTTTGAACTTGACAAAAAGCAATTACTACAGAGTGTGGAACAGCCGACTATGAGCCAAGTATTAGAGGGCACTAGCTGTCGGAGTACTTCAGCAAATTTAGATCAATGTTACTCTGGAATGCGGTGAAGACGGATGTTCGACGTCTCTGCTGGGATATTTCACGTAAGGACCACATCGAGCCCCACAGGCTCGAACTGGTATGGAAATGTTTCGAAAATCCATTTTTGTGATGAAGGGCCATGCATTCGTGATTGACATGGGCACAAAAAATGCTGTCACTATAGCTGGCAGTGGGATTAGGCAACCAAGGCGCGCTGAATGATAATATGATACATTGATCACCGAGACCTGGGAATCAAAATCCAACACACATGGCCCAGACATTGAGCCAGAACTGTTCTACTTCACCCTCACTTCTTTCGTCCTTTCCTGACGGTTTGCACTCCGGCTCCATTTTTGAGGCATTCGTCGCAATACCATTTCTCTGGAACTGGCTGCTTCAAACCAACACAGCTCAGATGGAACTAAAATTGAGAATGAGAGACAGTAAGAGAAGTGTGTCGAACACGAAAAATCACGTACCCATTCGTACGGACAACCATTCTCGTTGTCGCATGCCACCATCTGTCTTTCTGTCAGAATACGCATATTCTGATAAAAAGACAGTATACTCACGTCACCGTAGCTCTGTTTCTGACAGAAGCAGTAAAGTCTCTCATCTTCAGCATCATCTTCAGCGTCCATGTCTTCATCTCCTGCGGCCTCAGGTTCAGATTCTTCAACGGGATGTATCTGTCTCGAAAGTCTCGATCTTTGATGTGTGGCTTGAGATACCGCAGCGGCGGATGGAGACGCTGAGCGATGTTTCGTTGGTGAAGGTACCGGTGTAATTTTGATAGAAGCAGACGTATTGATGCGACGCTCTGTGAAAAGTCAGTACCAGGTTAGAACGACAGGAATATAAGAACATTACTTTTTGTCGCACTTCCACCACTTGTTGCGGTAACTGCACTAGCAACTGGGGTGGCAGAACCCTGTCGCGACTCCGAAGGATTGGCAAGGGCGTTCCGTAGACTCTCGCTGATCTGTTGAGCAGGGTTCTTCAAGTCGATACCCAGGGCGGTCCCGGGGATAGGCTTGCCTAACGAAGATGTAGTATCCGGGATTTCGCCCTGGAGATGCTTAACCTTGACAATATCTACATCTAGCCGTGCACGAGTCCGCGTAATGAGGTCAATGAGGTGTTGGGCGAGAGCACATTTATCATTGGAGAGCTCTTGTATCTCTGCATATGATGCTTGTATCCTCGCAGGAAGGCCTACAGTCTTGGGTGATGGCGCCCGCTGCGCAGCATCGGTTGGCGTTGGTGAGGAGGTGGATCGGATGGAGTGGCGGATATAGCGAGCAGAGTCTTTATCAATTTCCTGTTGCAATTCTTCAGAGACTAAGTCGAAATTTCATGTGGAGAACACGCCAGGATTACCTTGTACTCTTGCCTCTTTCACCTTGATTTCCTGCAGGAGATGATTAACTTCACTTGGCAGGTTATCAAGACCTTGTGATTTGTCAGTGGAATTCGGCCCAAGATTTGTAAGCTGACGACGGACTGTAAATGAATTCAGACGCAATTGTAGCAGCTTCCTCGAAGTTCTGTGCACTCGCCGAGTTCATGGTGTTCAGCTGGGCGCAAAGCCGATCGTTTTTGGTGGTTTGGAGTAAAGCTGTGGCTAGCCTGCGAGCTCTCATACTTAGACTCGCATGACTAACGACAAATTCCCACGGATCTCAATGGATTTGGAATCAAATCCAGCTCCTCAAAGACCACACTAAAGTCTAACCGGCGTGTCGTTGGCATCCCCATTAATTCTTTCATCTGCGCCATAAAACTTCATGTACATAAGTCGGGTTCGAGGAGAGACTAAATTGACTAGTCGGCCCTTCTGGGACTTCGAAACTCCAGCTCGGCATGGGCCAATGCGCAAAGTCCCTGGCACACTTTTCAATTAGCAGAGTTCTCATAGACGCCTGGCGCCCGTAAAGTGCTTCACTCTCAACCTGCAACAGCTCCAATTCGCCTATGCGCTCGCTGCTCTCGTTTTCATTGACTAGCACCCTGGTCGCCTGCGCCGTTGCGCAGTCCATCGGACTACTCGTACCTACTCAGCAGGGCGATGTACAGGGGACACTTATTAACCCCTCTGTCAGGCAATTCCTTGGTATCCCATATGCAACTGCCGAACGCTGGACTGTCCCAAAGCTTCCGATGAAGCGAAGTGATACACTCATAGCTGATACATATAGCGACTCGTGTATCCAGCAGGGTACCCCGGCCAATCTGGAGTATATGAAACTGACTGCGGCACTGGTTCCGAACGTGACGGAATCCGAAGACTGCTTGAGCGTCAACATTTGGACCCCAAGCACGTCGAGAAAGCAAAGGACAGCCGTCATGATTTGGATATATGGTGGTGGCTTCAATTTCGGCACCGTAAGTAGATGTTGCTCTCACATAATTAAACGCTGAAAGATGAGCTTCTCTGTACAGAGTAACCTTCCAACTTATGACGGTCAATTCCTTGTGCGGGATAATGACGATGTCACTGTCGTCACGTTCAACTACAGGTTGAACATCTTTGGTCAACCCAATGCACCGCAACTAGCGAATTCGACAACCGATTCTCAGAACTTCGGGCTCTTGGATATCCATGCCGCTGTTAACTGGGTACATGACAACATTGCCAACTTTGGTGGTGATCCAGATCGCATCATCCTCTTCGGTCAGAGCGCAGGCGGGGCCGCGACAGATGCATACACTTTTGCTCATCCAAATGATACCATCGTTAAAGGTAAATACACGAAATCTAACTTTGCAAGCAGCTCACCTCTTCTCTCTAGGAGTAATTCAGCAATCTGGCAGGTTGGTAGATCATATTATATGCCTCAGCCGAGTCCGAAACTCACGGGCGTACCGCGTATCAGTATCTCCGGAAATCACTTTGCCCAGCTTCTACCAGGAATTGACCCGGCCACGTGGAACAATGTCTCTGCTGTAGTTGGGTGTGGAACTAGTAAGGAGTCCGACCCTTCTGGTTGGACATATCTTTCAACTCGGTTATTCATATAATAGATCCTGATGACGCGCAACTGGAGTGCATGAAAAAGGTCCCCGGCAGAACATTGGAAGATGCGGTGGTCAGTACTAATGCCGCCTTCAACCTAGTCCCAGATAGTAAGCATTCTTATATCTTTACGCGCCCTCTAGACTCATTTTTTCCAGATATCACGAACTTCAGTGACACCCCAGAACGAGCCGCCGCTGGAAACTTCCTCCAAGTTCCCCTACTTGTCGGCAGCACACAACACGAAGCGGATATTCTGATTGCCGGACAGTTCCTTCTGTCACCCCTAGGTTTCGCACCTCCCCTCGTGACAGAACTGGCAGCAGACTTGTTGACCGAGGTAGGTTGCTTCTCAGCTTAAGAACGATGAACTAATGCTCAAAGCATTCGTAGCTTAGCTTCACTTGCTCCGCTAATGTAACCGCTCAAAATCGCTTGAACGCTGGAGTCCCAACCTGGAGGTACCAGTATCAAGGTACATACTCAATACATACACAACCAGCATATTCTTACTCTATCTTCTAGCGGTCTTCCGTGACATATCTACCCGCCCCTATCTACGCGCATGGCACGGGTCTGATTTGCCTATCGTCTTCGGAACGTACAACCAAAGTGTGGAGATCCCCAAGACACCCGAAGAAATTGCACTCTCCAACTATATGCAGAATGCTTGGGTCGCCTTTGCCCGAGATCCCCAGGAGGGTTTACTGAACTTCGGTTGGCCAAACTACAGTCCTGCTTCACAAAGTCTTATACAGTTAGGCAACTTCTATAACCTGAGTAGCGCAACCTTCGGAAATGCGGCAGAGGTCGATTTCGCCTGTGCAAGAGCCGAGACTCTAGCGGCCATCTCTGCACAAGTGAACGATCTCCTCACTTTCTAATCTCAGGTCACCCTAACGGAGAGGCCGAGGTACAGGACAAATTTCGTTACTATATACCACACACACAGATACATTGTTAGAAACTTGCTCATAACTCGAGAATGCGATTGATATTATTCAAGAATTCTTTCTCCGCTTGAGGCGCCAAGGGTGGTGCTTCGAACTTCTCAAAACCGAGTGCACGCCTTCCCTCGGCAGAACTGACGTCCTTGGCAGATCCTCGACCGGTGCACTTGGATTCACCCTCACCTCCGGGGAAGTCGCTGAGGATACTGTCAGCCACAGGCAATCATGATAAGAAGGAAACGTACGGAGCAGGAAGACCAGCAACAAAGTTGTTGCGTTGATCACGCAGATAGTGAGCGCTTCGTCGCTCGAGTCAGAAGTGCTACATACATCATTTCAAGAAGACTAGCTCACTTGTGAAGAGTCAAAGGGACGGCAGGGATATAAAATACCGATGAATCGCCAAGACCATGGTGTTGACCTTCCACTGCATGAACGACATCACAGTGCCCTTAGAATACACAAGTCAGCTATCATGTTTAGTCCGTTGAGAGCGTAGAACATCTCACAATAGACCTGATCACCGGGCTCAACCTTCGGAAGAGAAACCATAGTTTTGTCCAGCCGGAGGTGAGGATGAGATTTTACGTTCAACTCTTGTGTCTTGCCAATGCTGCTGCCAGGGAAACGTGAGCCATCAAGGTCTAGCTCCCAATCCTCGAATTTCAAGGAGTCTGAACGAGGGTTCTTGGGGCGGAAGAAAGGTCGAAGGATGATATAAGGTGAAGCAATGGATAGATTGGGGAGAATTTGAAGAGTGCCTTCGCCGGGTCCGGTGGATGACAGTGCAGTCCAGCCTTGCCATGGACGGAAGATTGAGCATGCATTGCTGAAAAAGAATAAGCACAGCACGATTTATGGGGTAAATCAATACATACGGGACATTGTAGAGATCACTCTTGACACTAATTCTTGGTGTGGCGTCAAACGGATCGTGATGCCTCCAGTGATTCCCGCCTTTGAGAATATTACTAAAAACTGTCCTGAAGCCAGGATCCTCCCATCGTTCGACAGAACCACCATCAATATGAGGGCCAAGAGTGAACTTTGCGTCTCCTGGTTGTCTTATCCTAAGGCGGTCGTAGTAAGAGATAGGAGTGTCGAGTCTGACTTGATCAGGGGATGATGTATGCCAAAGAGAAAGCATGAATTTATGAGTGTTTATGAGGCCGGGATGTGTTCGAGCGAGAGTTTGGCCAACGGAATTGTAGATCTCGAAAACTTGGATGTTGTCTTCGGGAAATCCTGTGAAGGGGGATGAGGTTTTGCTTTTCAAGACAGGGTAGAGATTTCAAAATGTACGGGCCTTTGATACGACCGAAGTTAGCTGCGGCATAGTCTCTGATCTGCTGCTTCCACCCCAGGGCTTCCTGTATTCCATAGTAAGCAGTAGAACCATTTCCCAGAACATGCAGATACCGACCTCCTGGGGTACAGCTCCGGTGATAATGACCGTTCCTACTTGCTTGATATGGTCAATTTGTGCTTGACTCACTTGACCGGATTTAATATCTTCATATGACACTCTAGTGACTAACTAACGCTGGGCGTTAAGATGATTATAATCAATAACGGGGGGCGCCTCAAACATACGGTATTTCCTTTCTCCATAATTTCTGCGACGGTTCCCTCAAGCTCGCTTAAGACCTCCCGCCAGCTCTCTACCATTTCATCCTTAAAGATCTCCTTCTTCAACGTTGCAAATCGGTCGGGCAATGCAGCATGCTCTTCTCCAGGCGTTAGAGTGGTGAAAATGGCGGATATTGTGCCTTCATCTTTTGGTTGTCGTTTAACTGGCGCAGCTGTTGCTAGTCGCCTAGAAAGTATCGGCGAAGCACGTCTGATATGGCGCGAGAGGGAATACATGTTGAGAAAGGTGCGGAGAAGAAACAATTAAGCCTCAAAACCTCAAAAAGGGCTGGTGGAGTCACTGCGAGAGGGCCGTGGTTTTATACGCCTGGAAATGCCCTTTCCCTAATCTTCTTTTCCAGAGAAGCCGCATTCAATCAATTCAATTAGTAGGATGACTGTGGGTAGGAACAGGCCTGGAGAGCTAGAGGCTAATAGAAAACATGGGGTTAAGCATCTTTTCCTGATCCACGAGCCCCAGTTCTGCGATATAGTTTTTCCGAAGTTTTTCCGACAGTGTTGGTTTCGGCACTGCTTACTGGAACTTACTTTGCAGAATGCGCCACGGAAGGAAAATGTTAGGAGAGCTTGAGTCATCTTGTTATGGCCATTGCACGAACATTGTACGACATCTATCACTCGTTGGTACTGAGACAAAAAGCAAGACCTAACTTTGAATTTGGCGCCTGTTTAGAGTTGCCCACTTATTCAGATCCACAACGTGACCACTCAAATTCTCCGAGGTATCTCCGCTCCATCATTGAAGTGTGCACATCATATTCCATGCTAAAGGCTTGCAATCGTTATCGCATGTAATTGTATATTTTGAACTGTATAAGTATTGATAGACCCATCTAGCATCTACATGGGTCTGACTCAATGATGCATACCAACTAAAGAGAGGGTAGTCATGGGAGGAAGTCGGGAGGCGAGGAAACAATCAAGACGAGCGGGGGGAGTCATCCTCTTGGGCGGAATCTTTCAGATGGATATTAGCAGCATCGTGGGCCCGGCTTCTGCCACACACAAGTAGCTCAAGTGAATGGTTAAAACAACCTCGCTGGGATAACCGATTTTCCTCGGTACTTCTTCTGTTTAAGAAAGCAGCAATACGGACACTGGCTAAAGATCCATTTGGATCTATAACCTGACTGACAAGATTGATCCGCCAGCACTGTTCGATCCGGTGAAACAACAGCCTGAGTGTAAAGTTTACGAGGAGTGGGGATTGAAGGCAGCTGTTGCTATATACTAGAATATCTATATACTTGCCTTCGTGCATGCTATATCGGTAATAACGGATTTAGAGGATTTGCGATCAAGCGAGTTGCACGTTGGACATCGACTCGGTACTCCGCTTGTTATTGGGTAAGTCGCTTGGTCCAAGAAGTTCAGCAGGCTCCGCGAAGCGCGGCCATGAGCCAAGGCCAATAACTAGGTCTGGTGGCTAAGGTTGCATAGCTTTGTTGTGCATACAAGGAGTTTCGAGTGGCCCAGTTTTATTCAAACGGCAGTTACCGCTATCACTCCGCGAACGAAGCGGGGTAACTAACTTGAAACAGGCTAATTGATGCTTCGTGTTCGAGGGAATGGCGCCCATGAGTTTAGTCTGTGAAGATATGAAGATGAAAGTAGGGGTGCTGAGCAACAGAGGCCTTGAGCCTGATTAGCTGAACTGACCGAGGCCAGGACGGACAAGAGGCGAAGAGGACAATCAATGCCAAGGAAGCCTGTGTTATAAATAGAACATTATAATATATTGATCGCATTTACCGGCGTGAGAAGGGTTCTCCGTCACAGCTAAAAATAAATAGCAAATTGACATCGGACCTCTTCGTCAGCGCCATTGCACCTCGGGAGTACATATATCTAACCTAGGATGCCTTTCAATTGAAAAAGCTCACTTGCTCCTCGACTATTTCGAGGCCAATTACTTTTCAACCTCGTCACTCATGGGTATCGACACGACCATGGCTCAGGAGGAGGAACGAACCGCCCTGTTGGACGCTGAGTCTAATCGAAGAAGCTATAGCGGAGCGAGCACACCTACCCTCAGTATGTGCATCTTCCTATGTCATTTCTTACATTCGAGAGCGTCGAAACCTCTGCCCCTCTTTATTCCTCACTTCTTCATAATCAGCCAAGCTGGACAAATTTCGTTGACCATTACCTTTACAGGATTTGAATCTGAAAAGGAGACCTCGGTGCTCGTTAGACGAGTAAAATACTATATACCCTCTCTCTCATGGATACCCAACTACTCGTTCGACCTGTCAGTTTTCATTCATTGATTTCGTTCTTCCACTGATGTGAAATCAATACCAGGCTTGGTGGCGACGTTCTTGCCGGTCTGACGGTGTCTTCAATGCTCATTCCACAGTCCGTCAGTTATGCAACCTCTCTTGCGAGACTCAGTCCGGTTACGGGTTTGGTACGTCCCGGAGACCAGAGTGCTGGCTTCTATAACCCAGCGTTTCAGGGCTGACCTTCGATTTTGTTCTTTTAGATAGCAGCCTCCATCCCTGGCATTGTTTATGCTTTTCTTGGGACATCAAAACATCTGAACGTAGCACCTGAGGCGCCGGCAAGTCTACTACTTGGTCAAGCAGTCGCAAGTGTGATCCGTGACTACGGAGATGGACAGAATTTCACGGAGTTGGGTTTGACGGTCGCCACTGCAATAACGCTCCAGGTATGCAAGCTTCTTTGGTTGCATTTGCTAATGATTATGGGCTCATCTCGTCCACATGCGCACTGTAGGCTGGCCTTATCCAGTTTCTTCTTGGGTTCTTCCGCCTAGGGTTCATTGATGTCGTGCTCAGCAGGGCGCTACTACGGGGTTTCATTACCGCCGTTGCCATCGTCGTCATGGCGTAGGTCCAAACTTTAATCCTGACCCGGGGTGCCGCTGATGTTCCTGCCATAGTGAACAGCTTATTCCAATGTTCGGTTTGACAAAACTCATGCATGAAGTTGATCCACACACAACTGTGGAGAAGATTCTCTTTCTGTGTGAATACACATTGACGCACGCGAATTGGTTGACCACCGCGGTTAGCTTTGGGGCTTTATCTGCGCTGATCGCACTGCGCTTCATCAAGAATCAATTTAAACAATACTGGTTCATTTACCGGCTCCCTGAAGTTCTAATCGTCGTCATTGCTTCCACTAGTACGTTCTGACATACTTCAGCATTTCAATGACACAATCCTGATGCAACTCCAGTTATGTCTGCTTATTGCGGATGGCACGAGGAGGGAGTGGACGTCCTTGGTTCTGTTTCAGTGACGACAGGAGACTCGTTCTTCGTCTTCCCCTTCAACAGCACGATCCTTAAATTTGCGCACCGAACCACATCCACTGCTGTGTAAGTCCTCTTCCCTGGCATCGTTTAGCGGTAGTTTCCTGATAAGCAATTAGCATCATTTCCATTGCAGGCTTCCTAGACAGCATCGTCGCAGCCAAGCAGAATGCGGCTATATTCGGTTACTCTATCAGTCCTAACCGTGAACTTGTCGCTGTGGGAATGGCTAATGTCGCTGGTGCATTCATTCCCGGGACACTCCCTGCCTTTGGTTCTATTACACGGTCGCGCATGAACGGAGATGTCGGAGGTCGCACTCAAGTGGCGTCTTTCGTATGCTCTGGAGTTGTGCTGCTCGCTACGTTCGTGTTTTTGCCATGGATGTACCATCTCCCCAAGTGTGTTCTTGCTGTTGTGTGAGTCTACCATTTTGCCATGTTCACTGTCAGATGCTCATTGGCCCGACTAGTATTACCTTGATTGTCTACTCTCTGCTTGAAGAAGCACCCCCTGATATCATTTACTACTGGAGGTCCGTTTTCGTCACTGGCCCTTTGAGTGCATTGAATGTTGATCCAATGCAATAGAATGAGCGCTTGGATCGATTTCGGTCTAATGGGCTTGACGTTGTTCCTTTCAATCTTCTACACCTTGGAAATTGGGATCACCGTCAGCCTAATTGTTTCTCTGCTCCTTGTGGTCCGTCGCTCTTCAAAGACAAGGATGAACATTCTGGTAAGCCATCTCAACACTCTCATAACCCTCTTTTATTGACTACTTGCAGGGGCGTGTTCCCGGAACTGACCGATGGAGGCCCTTGAACGAGGATCCTGAGGTCGAAGAGGACGTTCCAGGTGCTCTTGTTGTTCGTATCAGAGAGAACTTGGACTTTGCCAATACGGCCCAGCTCAAAGGTGCGTTTCATGAAAGCAGTGGTAAGAACATGCATTGATTGAATCATTATCATAGATCGTCTACGCCGCCTGGAACTGTATGGCCCTCACAAGACCCACCCATCTGAGGCACCACGCAGACAAGAGCCGACTGTGATTGTTTTCCACATGGCTGACGTTGACAAGTGTGACGCCTCGTGAGTGACTGTTCGCAGATTCTTGTGGTTTACTATACTGACTTTATGAAATGTAGTGCATTGCAGATCTTTTATGAGCTCCTTGAGGAATACAAGGTATGGAACCTCACTCTCCTCGCACATTGAGCACACATTGATGTTTTCTTCCGTCGCTAGTCCCGCGGTGTTAGCCTCTTCATCACTCACCTCAGGAGTAAACAACAAGAAAAATTTATGAAGGCTGGTATCTGGGACCTCTTAGGTGCAGATGCTTTCCGACAGACGGTCGCTGATGCTATCGCCATTGTTGAAGCTTCCAATACCAATCAATATTAGGTTTTTTATAGAGCATTGCGAGTGGTGGAGGATGCACTCCGTGCCGTGAATAACGCTCTACAAGCTCTCGATGCTTTGATTATTTGTTTGAATGGTCCCGGATAGAAACTGGATAGAACAGTACACCACCACGTATTTTGATGATACCGTGCATTAATTGTATTTGTATTATTCAACACAAACTAAAATCGATATTTGTGGAACATTTGAATCTTTCCTCCGAATTGACATGTAGCCAGCGTCGTAGCCATTAATGCAGTGATACATACACGAGGCTCGATAGATAGTGTAGGAACTCGAGCATAGGAATATGCCAATGTCGTTGGGATATAAAACTGGGCTTATCATCACGGCAAGCAGCTCCGATGTTATATGTTCAATAGATCATGTGCACCTTTACCCATCCCCACCAGTAGGTTACCCCCTGTTCATTCTGATGTCACTCGTGAGCTATCCCGCAAAGCTTCCCGCACAGAGAGTGATTTAGAAGGCATAGGTTGGACATGTGGACATGGAGCGGCGTCCCCACTGGCCTAATTTCAAGTCAACCGTGACAGAGGCTGTGGTCTTTCCTCCAGAAAGCGGAGTAGCAGACAGACTTCAATACATCATGCGCTCCCTAAAAAGTGTCCCAAAAGACGAGCTCGGAACACCAAGACATTGAATCTGACCAGGGGGCAAGATGACTAGAGGACGGTTGAAAACTTGAGAGGTCAGTGATAAAAATAGACCATCAGCGATCATCGATCATCGAGAGTCATTTACAGGCGTGAGAAAGGTTTACCCGTCACGGCTGGATCAAAATAATAGCAGCGGAAGCGGACCACTTCCTCGGCCAGCCATACCACCTTGTGGGTACTTATAACCTACTCCAAGATGCCGTCCACACCACGGCGCAATATTTCATTCCCCCACTTTCTCCCAGACAACTCTGAGGTCAATTCAACCTCCTCGCTCATGGGCATCGACGCCATCGCATCTCAGGCGGAGGAACGAACTGCTTTGTTGGACGTGGAATCCAGCCGGAGAGCTAACTACAGCGGTGCAACCACACCTACGCTCAGTATGTGTATTTTCATGTATTTTTTACTTGTTGGCGTCAATATTCTTTCTGTGCGCCCTCTTTGGGTGCCTCTCCATTCACTCATTCCTTTTTTGAACATTCCAATTGAAAAAAGTTGCTCATCAATATCTTTGCAGAGTCTGACTCCGGAAAAGACTCTTCAGTACTTGCAAGACGACTCAGATACTACATACCCTCTCTCGCATGGATACCCAACTACTCGTTCAATCTGTCAGTTCTCAGCTTTCATTCATATCGATTCCGTTCGTTCATTGATTCTTTAAATCCCTCAACACCAGGCTTGGTGGCGACATCCTTGCTGGTCTGACGGTTTCGTCAATGCTCATCCCGCAGTCTGTCAGTTATGCGACCTCTCTTGCGAAAATTAGTCCAGTCACAGGTTTGGTGCGTCTCTTCGGACGGAGCATCGGCTTCTAAAATCCTCCTGACCTTCGATTGCTGCCTGTCAGATATCGGCCTCTGTTCCAGGCATTGTTTATGCCCTCCTCGGAACTTCAAAGCAGCTGAACGTAGCACCTGAAGCGGCGACAAGCCTGCTGTTGGGACAAGCGATTGCGGATGTGCTCCGCAACCACGGAGATGGGACGAATGTAGCTGCGTTAGGTCTGACGGTCGCAACTGCAGTAACGCTCCAAGTGCGCAAGCTTCTATTCGCTATCGATTGCAGCTAACAATGCCCGCGTATACTTTTTAGGCTGGTCTTCTCCAGTTTCTCCTCGGATTCCTACACCTAGGCTTCATTGATGTCGTACTCAGTCGGGCGCTATTGCGTGGGTTTATTACCGGTGTCGCTGTCGTCATCATGGTGTACGTCTAAATTTTAATATCGTTTGAAGTAATGCTGATATTCCTGCTTTAGTGAACAACTTATTCCAATGTTTGGCCTGACAAAGCTCATGCATCAGGTTGATCCACAAACGACGGTGGAGAAGATTATTTTCCTGTGTGAATACACGTTGTCTCATGCCAACAGGCTGACCACCGCGGTCAGCTTCGGGGCATTATTCACGCTGATTGCTTTGCGCTTTATCAAGAACCAGTTTAAACGATACTGGTTCATTTATCGGCTTCCTGAAGTGCTTATCGTTGTCATTGCTTCTACTAGTGCGTTCTAGTGTTTCTTCGGTATATCAATAATCGGATGCTGACGAAATTCCAGTAATATCCGCTCGCTGCGGATGGCATGAGAAGGGAGTGGACGTCCTTGGATCTGTCTCGGTCACGACGGGCGGCTCGTTCTTCGTCTTTCCCTTTAACAGTACAATCATCAAGTATGCACACCGAACTACATCCACTGCCGTGTAAGCCTTTTCCGTACATCGTTTAGGAGTACTTTCCTGACAAGCAATTAGCATTATTTCTATCGCAGGCTTCCTAGACAGCATCGTCGCGGCCAAGCAGAATGCGGCCATATTCGGCTACTCGATCAGCCCTAACCGTGAGCTTGTAGCCCTCGGAGCGGCAAACGTTGCCGGTGCATTCATTCCCGGAACACTCCCTGCTTTCGGCTCCATCACACGTTCGCGCATCAATGGAGATGTCGGAGGCCGAACTCAGATGGCGTCTCTCGTCTGCTCTGGGGTCGTGTTACTTGCCACTTTCGTATTTTTGCCATGGATGTATCATCTGCCCAAGTGTGTCCTTGCTGTCGTGTGGGTCTACTTTTACCGTTCTCCATACCTGTCGCTCATAAGTCCCGATAGAATCACACTAGTCATTTTCTCTCTACTTGCAGAAACCCCTCATGATGTGATTTACTACTGGAGGTTTGTTCCCATCCACTCTTTAAGATAGGATTGCATTCTGATTCAAGGACAACAGTATGGGTGCATGGATTGACTTCGGTCTTTTGAGCTTGACCTTCTTCCTTTCAATCTTATATAATGTTGAAGTTGGTATCATCGTCAGTTTGATCATCTCGCTGCTCCTCGTGGTTCGTCGCTCTTCCAAGACGAGGATGACTATTCTGGTGAGTCATTTTAACACTCTGGCGTTCCTGTTTCATTGACCACCTCTAGGGTCGTGTTCCCGGGACTGATCGATGGAGGCCTGTGAATGAGGATCCTGAACTCGAAGATGATATTCCAGGTGCTCTCGTCGTGCGTATCAGGGAGAACCTGGACTTTGCCAATACAGCTCAGCTTAAAGGTATGTTTTCATTCGAAGGAATACTAGGATTTATATTGAATGGGCCACCGTCTCAGAACGACTACGGCGCCTAGAATTGTATGGGCCTCACAAGACTCATCCTTCCGAGGCACCACGCAGACAAGAGACGACGGTCATTGTTTTCCACATGGCTGACGTCGATAACTGTGACGCCTCGTGAGTGTCTGGTTGCAAACTTCTGTGATCCCTCCACTGACACCGTTAATATACAGTGCGCTGCAGATTTTCTATGAACTCCTCGAGGAATACAAGGTAAGGAACCTCGTTTACTCTAGATTACAACGATCATGGGTTTACACTATCCCTTTACTAGTCCCGCGGCGTTAGTCTTTTTATTACCCACCTCAAGAACAAGCCACAGCAAAAGTTCATAAAGGCTGGCATCTGGGACCTCCTAGGTGCAGATGCGTTCCGGCAGACGGTTGCTGATGCAATCGCCATTGTTGAGGCTTCCAATACCAGCCGGCCCTAAACTCTCCACATAGAGGAATGAACGGTAAACGATATATCCTGATGCTATCATGCATTTTACCCTACATGCTTTCGATTTCTTGACTGCTTGCTTAGTATATGGTTCCTGGATCACATTTGGATAGAACGGTAGATCCTCGCGTATTTTGATGACCCTGTATATTGATTTGATTGTACATATTACCACCTTTACCATCACGTATTTACCCTAGATCTCCTAGAATCAATCAACTTGTTTGCCATGCAACGGCTCGTACTGGTGAACCATCCATCCCTTCTAGCTTAAGCGGAAGAAGACTGACATGGACGTTCGAAAGACCAATCAGTGCCTTCACGTTAGTCAGGTTTTCGGCTATGATCCCTCCAGCACCGAGAACCACCTCGTGGAATGGGAACCCGTTCTCTGATTCCCCTTCCAACACCGTCTCATCTGGGTTGAGAAAATCGACACCGATGATATGTATACCGCGGGCGATGAAACGCTCAGCGATGTCTTTTGGCATGTAAGGGTGGTTATAATACTCCTCTGTCCCCCATTTCTCGTACCAGCCCGTACATATCAGTACGATCACCCCAGGCTTCAACTCATTCTCATAAGACTCGATGTCGGACCAAGTGATCCTCTGCTTTGCCTGAATATTTTTTGTGATGTCAATGATTACAGCTGGACCGATGAATGTTGAGAGTGGTATTTTGTCGATTGGGAGTCCTCCTTGGATGAAATGGGAGGGAGCATCGATGTGTGTGCCAGTATGAGTGCCAAAGGACAGTTTATGTACTTCGTAGCCATCTTTGGCGACGCTGGTTATTTGTTCGGCAGAGTAGTGAGGGTCGCCTGGGTATACGGGGGTGCTGTGGTTGAGGGGATGGGAGAGATCGTAGAGCGTGTACCGGTTGTGTGTGGAAGAGGCCATCTGGGACGGAAGACAGGGGTGCTTGCTACTTATATGGTTTAGATCAGGCCATCTTTGACGAATTTGATCCGACCGTGGTGCTTCCAGCGTCGTCTCACTTCTGAAATTTACTTTGACAGGAATGAGGGGAAAGAAGCGTCCAGCGATCATGGTACGTCTGTATCTGCACACCCACACCGCATGCCTTGAGTAATGACTTTTTCTTTAAGCCGCTGAATCAGATATAGATCCGACAAGAGACTACATTCTCGAGACACTTCAATCAATGAATATCAGTATTTCAAGTGACAGCAAGCTGAAGAAAGAAAGGCTCCGTCGTCAGCTATTCAAAGCTTTTGATGCTTCTCAACGATATTCGACTATTTTTGGGAATAGAGAGACTTAGGTCAACCCATCGGATTATTCTCCTTGGCCACAAGACGTGAATTTGGAAACGGCATTAAAGAGAAGAATATATGGGGTGGTTGGTCGAACGACGGAGAAAATCAGCAACCCGGTTTCTTACGACTCCGATAACTGATTTTAATCCTCGGGCAACTTTGGAAGCAAGGCAGTCGTGGTGTGGTCTTCACGGATGGGACGACAGCACTTGCGTTCAAATTGAAAGGTCCTTCGTCCATCGCTCAAAAAATATCAAGGTTGGTTTATCTGTGCTGCAACACCGATGAGACCAATGCTAATGGTGGATTACAAGGTCCTCCACGCTAACAAGGAGATTCGAATGGGACTTGATGAAACGACTATTCTCCGAAGAACATTACGCTAAGATAACTGAAGTCTCCGCGACACATTCAGAGCAGGGATTATTGTGGCACCTTGTGACTTTGAATGGGAACAGGTTGTCCTCATCCTTCAAGCTTCAAGCTTCAAGCCCGAGAGCCTGACAAGCAAACATCATGAACTTTGGCTTTATCATGCCAATGGGCTCAATCAAAATGCAAGACCTCGCTCAGTTCCAGGAAATTGACGGTTGTACTATGTGCGAGAAGGTAACCCATTACCATTGCCAGAGCTGCATGGAGGCTACCTACTGTAGCGAAGGTACGCGATCGCAAGTTTGATAAATTCCTTTTTATGCGTGACTGAATTAACCAGACTGTCAATGAGTACATTAGGAAGACCCCAAGCCTTTATGTGAGATGTTGAATGTTGAAACGTTGAATCCCGGTGTCTTGTGACTTCTTTCAACTCAGGGCCTACCGTTTGTTTGATCGACTTAGGGAAAGCATACACTCAGTACTCAGAAGGCGCCCCTCTCGGCATTTCAATTTCAATCGGCTGTGGAAATGGGAAGGGTTTCCAACAGAACGCCAGTTGTGAAGATAACGTCAAGACGACAGAAGGCGAAACTGGACCCCCATTCACATTCATCGAGCTATATCAATTAATCACGGCGAGTGTATTACATAAATGGGCTTTGCTCGAGTGCTCTGTCATCGCTACCCACCTATTTTAAGATACTCCTCTATCTGTCTACCTGCTTATCGCCGCGCACAAGTAATGGTCTCTTCTCAATCGTCGGAGCAGGAGACTTCAACTCCAGTGTACAACCCACCCAATGAAACTGACGTCCTTGCAGCTTTGCGTCAACTAGTTTCACGCGTTGATTCCGAGAGCCGCATGGAAGAGTTGGTGACAAAATCCCAAGGCCTTAATGTCGAGGACAGCCAGCTACTGATCGGCTGCCTGAATATGGTATGTTTGTACGTTTCTGACATTTCGGATCATCTAAATAGCTCTTCTCAAAGGCCCTCGACAAAAATGTTGTTCAAGCCAAAAACCGAGTCCATGTCTGGCATTCACTCATCAAAACCGCATCCTCGACGAAGCTTTTCGCTCGACATCATGTCCTGAACCCCCAGCATGTCGTCTCCGAGGGTGACAACACCGGTGTCTACAAGATACATGACGAGCCCCCTACCCGCGTCAAGGTTTTGGTGAGGGCAAACGATGCACATGTAGTGGGTTGCCTCCCTTTTCGACGTGCTCATAGTGCTCGCTTGACCGGGTATACTTGCAGTTATACAGCGAAGCGTTCACCAGTTGGGTCCACTTATCGCATCCGAACATCTTGCCTCTGTATGCTATTGTCTTTGGGGGTGAAGACCTTCCCTCCCTCGTATCCCCATATATAGCCAGTGCAAATCTTTGCCAATATACGCAGGAGCACCCTGACGTGTCGTGCATGCCCTTAGTATGCGTATTCCACGTACTCAAGGCTGACCACGATGCTGAGATGGTTTCCTAGATCTCCGATGTCGTCAATGGCCTAGACTACATTCACTTACTGGACATGGTTCATGGCGGGCTTCATCCGGTATAGATCTATTCACTAGGCTGCTGCACGAGCTGATCTTTCCAAAGAAAACCGTTTTGGTATCCCATGACGGGCGAGCAGTAATAACCGAATTTAGTACCCTGTCTGTGGACTCCATACCCCTTCCGATTCGATACTCAGCCCCAGAATTGTTGGAGGATGACGATGTACGACGAACAAAAGCCGCTGATATGTGGTCGTTCGCTTGCCTATGTTATGAGGTACGACTTGGGCTCCTCCCCCATCCGTTGACTAAACGGACCTGCATTTAAGGTACTTTCTGGAAACGCTCCGTTTTGCCAGCTTTCCAGTGACCTTAAAGCCGGGATAGCCATTGCAAAGGGGAATAAACCAGATCGTCCCAAGGACGGTGGGATTGATGAAGGCGACACGATATGGCAGTTGATGCTGGCTTGTTGGGAGTATGAGCCCGAGGACCGCCCTTCCTGCTTGAAAGTCCAACAGATATTTCTGGGAATGAATATCCAGGATGACCGTCCTGCAGCAAAACCAATGATCTGCCCCGAACTCCTGACAGGGCTTGCTGTCGACCTCGATCTTGTCAGGACTAATCTGACTCAAGTTCTTGGCTCGGATCACCCATTTTCTCTCAGAGTCCCCAAGAACCTCCGCGACCTGGTACTTAGGGTTGCTCCTAACCCTACCAAGCTCAAAGCCGCCGCAGCCGCTGTCAACAAACTGAGCCCCGATGATACTCAGCTTTTTCTCGACTTTTTGGACCTGGTGAGCTTACGTCGGCTGCTCTGATTCTGCCAGTGAATACCTCTTCTGACATCACTCGAGCACCTTGAAGATTATCCCATCCCCAGCAATAACCCAGTCTTGACGCTACTTTGCAGCATTATGATGTCTACTCACATGGTCCCCCAGAGCTACAAACTCAATGGTGTACAATACGATCCTGTGCCAATTGCGGAAGACAGTCTTTCGAAAGCGTATAAAGGACGTGGGCTGAATATACGTGTTAATGTTATCATTGATCCCAGTGTCGTAGGGGTATGTTTGGCTCCACCACACGTCCCATCCAGATAAATAAGCTGAAATATCATACCTGTAGAGATTTCTCAAATTATCCCCGCTTTGGTCTCATGTCACACACCCAAACACCTTACAATTGCATGGTATCTTCCACGAGGGCCCCAACGAATCGCCGCACTACTGTTTTGTCACCCCACTTTGGATCGGGAACCTGCATACATACGCCCCAAGCCTCACACAGAGAGCTCGGTTGCCCTTGGTAATGCCCTAAATCTCCCCGGCTTAACTCGCGACAGTGGACTCAAAAGCTATTCTCAGATTTCTGATGTCATTAATGGCCTAAGTTACATACATGGACGTAGAACCGTCTATTCCAACATTATATTAAGAGGAGTAAGTGTCTGGTGCCCCTAATTATCTCTCACTCGTGCTCACGACACTCCGCCACCAGGAGAGCGTCATGATCTTGGACAATGGCCGAGCAGTGCTCATCAATTCTGCGATGACCTCCATCTTCATAGAATCGGGGCTTGCTGTGCAAACACGTAAACTCCGCTTCACCTGTCCAGAAGCTCACGTTTACTCGCAAATGAGCGATATATGGTCATTCGGCTGTCTTTGCTATGAGGTATCTGTCGTTCTTGTAGTCCTGGAACCAAGTGTGTCTTTATGATCAAACGTTGTCAAGGTGCTCTCAGGGAAGCTTCCTTATTATCAGTATACGGAAGACGCTGAAATCCGATTGGCTGTGTCTCGAGGCGAGCTTCCAAGGCGACCCGATGGCACGGAGGACGGCACGGAAGAGATCGACGATCAAGCATGGGACCTGATAACGAAATGCTGTTCGCTTAACCGTTCCAATCGGCCTTGGGCCTCAAAAGTCCAAGAGTTAATTGCGAGTTGGGAGATAGAAGATGATCGTCCAAAGGCAAACCAGATATCTGGCACCGATATATCGTTGATGAGATCACTTCGTCCTAATACCGATTTCCACCGCGTGGAAAAACTCTTGAACCAGATTCAAGCAAGTCATTCAATTTTTACAGAATCACCGCCTCCGCTGATACCCCTGATTAGGCCGAGCTTCTGCGAAGCCCCCTATCCAAGCTCGTTCAGAGTCGCATTAGAGATGTGGCGGCTGTGGCGGTAGAGCTCCCTCCGGGCGATATTCGAACCCTTGTAAATTTTCTGGATTTGGTTCGTATCTTTCAGATACCCCGAGCTTGGGTGTGTTTTAACTATCAGTACTTTTTAAGGCCCTCAAAGACCATCTCTTCATTTCCGAAGACCATAATCGTACGTTGGCGTTACTCGCGAAGATCACATCGTCTACGCATATATTCCCTCAGCGTTACGAAGTTAGAAACATAAAGTATTCTCCTACTCCCATAGCAGAAGGAGGATATGGAACTGTGCATCGCGGGATCGACTTCAACGTGTGTGTGAAAGTGACGGTGAAAGTTGACCTCAAGACTTTGACGGTATGAGTCTAAATCAGATTATTTATCTAGAAAATCGTTGATTTTGTACTACAGCCATGGATCAGGGAATTAATCCTATGGGCACACTCATCGCACCCAAACATTCTACCATTCTACGGAGTGTTGCTCGAGGGCGGCAGCGATTTAAACCAGCGGATTTCCCTTGTGTCCCCTTTTATGAAGAACGGGAACCTACATGACTACGCACCCTATCTTCCTCAAAAATTCCGATTCCCTCTGGTATTTCACCTTACAACTATTCTTTAGTAGCTGACGTATTCTTTCATAGATCTCCGACGTCGCCAACGGCTTACATTACCTACACGGATTAGGCATTATACACGGCGACTTGAAAGGCGTATGTGATCCATTACCCCCAACCGACTATTCATTCATTGATTCTCGTGGCTCATGATAGGAAAATGTTCTGATCTCAGACCAAGGTCGAGGATTGATAACTGACTTCGGGACTACCCAAATTACTACGGCTACAACTGCCACAACCGGCTTAGTTGTTCCGACTACCCTTCGCTTTGCAGCACCAGAAGTAGTGCTCAGTAGTGGGCAACCAACAAAAGAACGTGATATCTGGGCATTTGGCTGTGTATGTTATGAGGTATATATTTTCGACGTTTTTATACTTCGGGATGCCTAAAGCTTGTATATTCCCCAAGGTTCTTTCACGCAAACTCCCCTATTACCAGTATGCACAAAACGTCCAAGTGTCTACTGCCTTAGCCAGAAAGGAACCCCCCAAAAGGCCTGGGGTTGCTGATCATAATAGCAAGGGCATATCGGATGATTTCGATTGGGATGACGACGAAGAGGACTGGGATGCGATTGATGACCAGGCTTGGAGTTTGGTCGCGAGATGTTGTGCCCCAGAACCAGAGGATCGTCTCGGCGTTCTCGGCATCCAAGAGCTCATCAAAGATATGAAGATATGGGATGACCGTCCAGCAGCTAAAGCTGTACCAGGGACTGAGATTTTCGCGGTACAGTCAACGCCCGTGATCGATTTAAACCGCGTAGGAGAGCTCTTGGACCAACTTCAAGTAGGTCAACATTCTCTTTTTCTAACGTTCCGGATATTGACTAAATATATTACAGGGGGCAGTGGCAACCGCTGAGCGAGACAGTGAATTCCTTTTCGTGGAGTTATACAACTCCTTGTGACAATGATTAATAGGTACTATTTTGATTGATACTGTACATTACCGTGCCTCGGCAGAACATGTTCAGCCCTAAAACGAGCTCACTAGAGCTTATTCACGACCGCTGAAAAGCCTAATTTTCCCTCAGAATGGGTCGGATCTCCCTCGAAATAGAAGTGTACCCCACTGCAGAACATGAGTCTACTAAACCATACTGGGACAAAACAACCACTGATACCACAACTTGAAGTAGGGCTGTAATTAATACTCATCAAATTATTTGCATTTTTCAATCATGCGGCCGTGGGTCATTCAGCTTGTGGAATTTTTAGTCAAGTAATAACCCGGAAGTGGACATTTTTGAGAGAGATACGTGCCGAGTATGTCATTACGAAAAAGGGGTGGGACCGGGGTATTTTTCCTTTGAAATGAGCTGGATTTACTCGCTCGAAACCCGATTGCGAACAACCTCTATTCTATTCAACAGTTTCAACTTGGGCACTCTTATCAAGCTCTCACCTTTTCTCTACCGCGTCATCATCTCGAAATTCCGAGAACGGACATCGTACATTACCAAGAAGAAGCCCGACGAATAGGCATTTATGGATTACCCGAAAACATAACTAAAGCAAAGCAAAAACTGAGAGGGTGAACCACGCATAAATGATATGGAAGCAATGCTGTTGTTAATATACTTGTGCAAATGGACAGGAGGGTGGTGAACAAGGTAGTCCACTCCTCCGGTGTTCCTTAGCTCAGGTGAACTCCATTCTCCAATTTAAACTGGTCAGTAGACTGACACAAATGGTTGCCTAAAGCCCTTCCCTCTGCCTCTCTTTCATTACCTTTGCGTCGTTCTTGGAGAAGCCAAATGGGGCTGTAATTACACTTATTTGTTCTTACGGCCCATGGTCCCTTTTCGTCTTTACGAGGTGTTTACGCTCTTATTTGACATATCGGACAAACGCGTTTATACGCGTCAAACTCCTGGGTTTCTCAAATCACTCCTACTACTTCTGTCTAACATACTTCTATGGAGAACTTCAAGCTTACTCGCGATGCCATTCTGAACGTTTTGAACGAAATCAGCATCAACATCCCCCGTCACACAAAGCTCAAAACCGACCGCCTTCGTCATCGCCTTGAGAGGTGTCTTGACGCTGCTCAGCGTTATGGGAACCTTTTTGGCGATGAGAATACCATCATTGATCCTTCGACTTATCCACCATGGACCCACAGCCAGGGTACCGTAGAGAAAGACTTGGATAGAAAGATATGGGGTGGAATTGACCTGGGAATTAGCCCTGGAGCATTTTCGAATATGTGTGGCTTGGTTGTGACGCTCGGAGAACAATGGGATCGAGGGATCCGCGAAGTCGTTTTAACGGACCAGGAATCGAGCGCCATTGCCGTCAAGGTAAGTGTGCCTTGTCCTAAGTGTACGATCAATCATTAATATTCATTCGTCGACAGATTCACGACGTTTATTGCGTTGAGGAAGGCCGCCCTCTCCTTACCATAGGATTCGCTACCATTGCAGGCACCAGAAAGATGGGAATCAAACGTGCAATAAAGAGCTTTTATGCGGCTGCCAAGCAATCAGAGGCGGTGATGATCTATGCGTCTCCAGAAGAACAGGCGCTGCTTTTCCGCCTATTTAAACAAAACCAGAGCCACCTATCACCTGAATTTGCTCAAGGGATTTCCGATGATCGCTGTACTGCCAGCTTCCTTCTTCCTACCAGCTGGCTTGCTATGGAAGATCTCAGTCGCCTTGGTAAGACCACGGGGTGTGTTGCCTGCGGAGACCCCACTCGATACCAATGCGAGAGATGCCAATCTGTTCAGTACTGCGGCAAAGGTAAGTGACACCACCTTTGTGACGTGGGTGCTTTCTCACTGTCCAGAAAGACTGTCAACGGAACCACTGGGTCGACCACCAGCACGTTTGCCGTGCCATTTCTTCAGGTACTTGGCACACTGTCACTCTTGATCCCTCTCCCGGAGGAAAAATGCATAGCTTTAAATATATGGCCACTATCAACCGCTATGATGACTTAGGCGATAAGCCTAATATTGACAAATTGCATGCTACCGACCAGCCACCTCCAAATACTTACGGCGACAAATACTACCTAGTCAAGCTACAGATGCCTCTTCTCGGTCCGAGCACCCAAATCCTTACTTATGACAAGCGAAAATCTTTCCAGCTCTTCATTCGCCAGGACTTAAATCCGGACACGTTCAGCGATGCAGCGCACGCTCTGGGTGATTATCCTAAAATCTACCGATGGGCTCAGCGGGTTGGAGACTGGGAGTGGAAGATATGTTTCGATCAGGAACCTGGGATTGTATCCCAGTGGTAGGGACTCGAAAGCTGGCCCCCGAGCCACATGTTTGATTTTATCGACAAACTCAAATCGACTGTTCTCTTCTCACTAAATCGCATGTGTTGGATCGTGTCGCATGTAGCTCGAATCTATGGCAAATTATCGCGCTTCTCTAAGACTCTTCAGTGAGCTTGTCATTCTGGCTGTTTTTAACATATCATCATACCTTGGCTTAGGGCCTGCTGCGGCGAGACCCTGAGCCTTGTACCTGTCCTTTCAGCCCGGGGATAAACTTTGAATGATGTCGCAGCCTACTTCTCTCATTTCCCTTGCTTTCATACGGCATTTACCAAAAATCCTATACAGAGTCTGATTCTCAGTACTTACATTTGCGCTTCACTTGCGTCGTGCCCGATCCTTTACGCATCACTCCACGTATTTCTCTTGATCGACCAATGGGATGCCTTGTGTTGAACAAGCTTCAGAGGTGTGTCCACCTCACGCCATCCTTGTGTGGAGATGGGCTTCCGTCTGCGCTTGGATCTCGCACCCGAGCACCCATCACCTACTATTTATTTGACATCAGTTTTGTTATCATAGCGCCCATTGATTCTTTTTTTAGAATAAACTTATTTACTTTGGTTTCAGACTTTAGGCACTAGTTTGCCACAGGGACTTTAGTAGTGTACTTCGACGTGTCGTAGTCAGTTTTCGAGCTAGTCAATGAACCACGACCACCTTTGCCTCAGTCTCTGTCCGAAAATCAGGAAATAATCAAAATTTATTCAATCTCTATCTATCTCAGTCATCTCTTTATATCTTGCTTAATTCTATTCCTTTCCTCTCCAAATTCCGCACAGTCCCTCGTCGACGTCTTCTTGTGGTTTTGACACCCAGCGACTGTTGGACTCGGTCGCACTCGCACTAATATTTTATTTTATTTACGGGGGTACAACTGCCTGTTCCCCTTCACTTGCGTTTCGCGCGGTGGTAGCTTGACCGTTGCCTGATAAAGGATAACGAAGCTCGTTCTGTCGTCCATCTAAATGGCTACGGTAGTGATTACCATACCACTGAAATCCAAGCAACAAACACCGGTTCCGACCTAACGCATGTGGAGCTTGGATTTTGCATCCGAGCACCCATCGCCGACTACTATATATTTGACATCAGTTTCGTTATCGTAGCGACTGTTGGACTCGGTCGTGCTCGCATTTATATTTTATATTATTCATGGGGATACAACTGTCCATTACCCTTCACCCATGTTCTCATTTACGATCGACAGAGATCGTTCCAGCTCTTTTTTTAGAACCAAGACAAAACCAGCTGCCTGCAAAGAAATTCTCAACTAGATGGAGATCATGGGGTGATGATCCAAGATTCCCGGGTGGGCACAATGAGTTGGCAATTGGGAATGGAAGGACTGTCTCCATGTCGCCTTTCTTTCATTAGAGATCGCAGACTCGCGTTTTCACTGTTGACTATATTCCATCTCGCTGTCTCGGTGTCATAATTATGTCATAACCAGCTAATTGGTACCGATTTTTCTGTAAATTCCACCTCTAACCCTCGTCTGACCAGATCCTTCACCCCTTCTTTAAATTCAATCGGCCAGTCTACTAACCCTGAATCAACGAACATATTCAAGTGCATCGAGCGCTGAGGGAAACTTTGAGATCGATGGCGGAGTCTGGATTCAACCACCTGAAGCAAAGTATCGAAGTTGACACTTATAAGGGGCTGGTTGGCCGAGTAATGGATGGTAATTGTTTTGAGTCTCGGAAGTCCTATTGGTCGTTCAGGTTTCTCTTCGTTGAGAATGAGGTCATGGAGGAGCGAATTTATGTTTTTTCCATGGCAGTTTCTCATGAGGAGATGGTCGACGTTGAGCTCCCTACGAATGAGATCCGAGGCAGCAGAGGAAAACTCAAAGCCATCTGTGGGACCATCCATCTGCAAAGTCGAAAGCGTTGGAGGCAGATGCTCGAAGAACGTGATCCTAGGATCAGTGACTTCAAGGTCCTCGTCATCTTCTTCGACCCAAACAAGGGTTTCTAGCGCTGGTACGCGGATATTCCGAAGCATAGCTCGGTCTACGATAGACTGAGTACAAAGCGACCATTCGAGAGTTTTGAGATGTGGAAGAGTGAAGGGGGAAGTGGGCAGCGGAATAGGAAAGTTCTCACTGTTTGGTGAACGACATCTGAATTCGACCATGTTCACACAGACCTTGAGCAATTCAAGGCAGACATCCTCCCGCAATTCACGGAGGTGTAGATTTGTGATCGTAGCTGAGTGTAATTCCACCCGCATGGTCGTATGCTGCAGGGTAAGATGCGAGCATGGAACGTCGAGTGATAAAACCTTTGCTTTGTACTGTGGTGATGAGATGGAAAGGCGGAAAAGACTAGTATAAGATGAGGTAAGGTCGCTGATCAAGCTCTCTGGGGGTTGATTCAGGTGAAGTTCCTGGATTCTACTCTTTGGATAATTAGGGGAGATTGGTGAAGCCATTTCATCGACGTCGAGGAGATGAAAGAAACTAAGGCCGATGGATATTGGTAGTTCTCCGGATCCCGTGAAGAATACCCGCAAGATCTCGGAGGCGTGTCCTACAGAGATTGGTTGGGTGGAAATATCAACGGACGTCCATAAGTGCGGCGTGGAGAAAACAACTTGTCGCCAAAAGGCAGACACGGCGCTCAGATTGAACTGAAAACGCCTGGTTGATTTGCCACCCTCCTGTTCTATTCCATAGTGTTTGTTGAGATTGAGTGAAGGGCAGACAAATTGAAAAATGAGTGAGAGGATCTCTGGGGGTAAGACGTATATTGGTGATTGAACTGCATTCCGTTCTCGAAGTTCCTCGTACTGCCTCTCGAGTGGATCGCAGTCCGGATCCTGGCTCGGAAAAGGCTCGTCTACGTTTGAGGTGGAAGGTTCCAAATAGGTCATTGACGAGGATATAATATGACTACGATCGTAGTACCAGCTTGCAGTACGGGTCTCGGCCACGGCTCAAAGTTGTGAGTATGGATCAGGAGAAGTATTGGACATCACTGCCGGTCATGCTGAAAAGTGCCTGTGCCGAGCGGGCCGGCTCACAAAATTCTCGATTCATCACTCCCACACCAGCCTTATTCTGTCTGAATCCTATCTTTCTTGCAGTTCAGTGAGGAATTTTGAGCTTGCAAACGACACAATGAGAATGAGACAAGGAGGGCCAAATTCTAACGATCAGGTCGTGCACATGGTTTTAAAGGGTTAACGGCACTGCTCATACTGAGCCAGATCTGTATGTATGATATGTATATCAAACCCAAAATCAGCTCGCATGCTTTTCGTTCCACATATACCACCGAATCCAACTCAGAGATTATTATCCTGGGCAGTATGGCCACCACAATCTGAATCTGCTTCTCCGAGTCCTCCCTTGTCGGATTGGTCGTCGGCCAGCCAAAACTTGATTTAATCCTTCCAGCATCGCATACGGTCGAAAATATGTGAACATTGGGACCTCGGAGGGGCAATTCGGTTGGTTTAATAGCAATGGTTCGTCGCCGATGATGGATGTCGTGCTCACTTCTCCCGCAGCATGCATGAAGATCGGTGCAGGAATGGCTTCGGAGGAGGGTAGATAGTATGACTGGACGAGGGGTGTAAACACTGGGCTCGGAATAAGATGTGAGGGATGGATTTGAGCAATGACGGGGTAAGAATGAGATATCTCTATGATAACAGTACGCGCAAAGCGGGTTAGTTATTGTCTCAACGGGAGACAAAGTAAATAAGGACAGACCAGATTTCCATCTTCTCCTCATCCTCATCTTCAGGCTCTTCCCTCTCCTCGTGTATCCTCGTAGCACCGGAATGTGCCAGCTCAAAAGGCTCATTGGTTCCCATCCACGACACACTTGACTTGAACGCGATGTATACATTCTGCGCAGCACCCTTAGCAAGTGCCCTCGCTTGAGCAAAGTTCTTTTCATCAACAGCACCCGATCTCGTTCTCCAGCTTGTCCAGACATTCTCAACGTTACTCCCCACTCCTTCGGCAAATAAAAATGCAAAGCATCCTCCTGCGCTGAGGTCTGAACACTCCTCCTCTGAAGGATCAACAACAGGCCCTATTCCAGGTAAATGACCGATTGCGACAGCACAGACGACACCACGCATTGGCACGGAACCCGCACTCATGAGAGCTAAGGAACCGGCATTGATCATGGAAGCGATAAGAGAATCCTTCCATTGAGTACGTGCCGAGGTTAATGCTTGCACGACGAGTTGAATCAACGTTCGTGGGTGATTATTCAAGATCAGGCTGGGTAGTAGGGCCGAACGAATTGCTAGTGCCATTGATTTAGCCTCGGTTGCAGGTACATTGGACAAGGGACGCGTAGTGACTTCAAATGTGGCGTGTGATGCATGCTCTGCTGCAAGTCTGACTTCGATAGGTCCAGAAACAGAGGCCAGAGACACCATGTCACCTATATCCTGATATTTTAATGCTAGTCGATTAACCAAGCGGGATTAAACACTACCGAAACCGAACCTTGCGGACCCGTCGGCACGCGCGAGGCCTTCATATGTGATTTTTATGTCTCTCGGCGCGTCCTGCGACCGCTTGTCGCGCCGTGTGTTCATGGTTGAGAAGAGGAGAGATCAAATAAACCTCACTGAGGGACGTAACAGAAGTGTGACGGATAAGATAAGATAAGATGGTGTTATTTCTTCTCCGAGCTTTCAGCTCGTATATTTAACTCTCAGGCCCGGGGCCATGACTGGTTATGAGTGGTCAATATACCTCTACTAAGAATGTTTTGTGCTCCAGACAATCCACCCTGGTTTAGTGCATGCTCTTCTGCCGTGAATTCTGGTCATGTTCCGGCTCACAAAACGCCGAATATGTATTTTGAGGCAAATCGGGCAAATTTCAACTCAGCATTTATGGGGACAGGACATGTGTATATCATTCCTGAACTCCGGTGTGGCTTAATACGCTCTTGATCGTCGAACGATGCTAACGACTACGCGCAAACCCCATGGTTCGCCGCTACGTTCACCTGAGTCGTTGAACAAGTACAATGTTTCGACGGGATACCAATTTCAGGGAGACACAATGTCGGTGCCTGCAAGAAATAGATGAATCGTATTATGATACCAAATGCAGACAATATTATACCTACAATTGTCTGTCATGAATTTTCATCCTCTTCGTCATCTTCTCCAAAGAAATCATCTTGCTCAATAGCGTCCTCATCTTCCTCTTCCTGGACGACACTCGACTTCCCCTTCGATTTTGCGGGCTTCTTCCCATCTCTACCCCCACTATCGTCCCAGTCTTTGTGCTTTGGTTTGTGCTTAGTTTCCAACGTCTGCTGCAATTCGGGCTCTGTCGGCAGATCGCCCTTCTCCATACACGATCGAACCCAGCTACGGACTTCTTCTCGAGCATGAGCGGTCTTAGCTGCGTCTTCTGAAGAGGGTGCTGATCTTGCTCCATCTTGGCGAACCTCGGGTGGAAATAAGGAGATGTATTTTTTCAGCTTAGGGTAATGCTACGAGCAAAAGAAATTATGATCGGTTAACTGAAACTCATGCATGATAGATTCAATTAGCGTACCAGAATATAGTTCAGGTCAACCCGAAGGTCATTTAGCGCTTTCGTCAACTTTTTTCTTGAGGACTCGCTGGATTCTGACGACAGTTGTTTTTTCGTCTGAGCAATTTTCCGCGTCACTTTCTGGCGCTCTGAAGCAATGTGAGTAAATCGCAAAAAGTACGAGGAAAATTTATAGACTCACCGAAAAACTTGACTTTGTGGTATCGTGCTGCTATTGTGCGTTCCTTATTTGCAAGCTCAGCCTGTGCCAATTCAGTTTCAAGGGCTTTCAACCGCCTCTCTGTCTCAACTCGAACATCGGCTGCGAGCTTGTCCTACGAGACAATATGGTGTTAGTATAGTAAACTACAGTTTTTGTGAATTAGGTGCTGACTTTGGCGAGAAGTCTTCGTGTCTGTCGTAATGAGGATTTGATCTTTGAGACGCCTGGAGTAGCAGACTCCTTACTAGGCTGAGGTCGGCGATGATGTCGTTTTGGTTTGGAATTCTTATGGTCGTTCTGTTTCGTTGACGAGGAGGCCTCTGGCTGACTATCGTGCGTTCGTATGGCTGCCATATTGGAAAGAGTCAAGCATATCCAAGGTGATGTTACATTCAAGAAAGGAGGAATATACAATCGCAAACAAATGTCTACAATCAACCAATTAAACGTTTCGTCGCCTCGGTTAACCTTTCCAGCTTCTTCTCAAGTTCCTCGCGTCTATCTGCCACCTGTGCCGCTTCTTGTGCATATTCTTCACACATTTGACGCGCGTCTTGTCCATCAAGCTCTAACTTGGTCCATAACAACTGGAAGACGTCTATTTCACCCCCTCGAACGAGTTCATAGTCAATGGCCATTGGGACATTGTCAACGAAACGTTTATACGCGACTAGACATGCGTCGATCAGCAGGAACTTATTTTTCGGGGCTCTAAGGACAACCCACCCTGGAAGTATGCCCTGACCGACGCCATGATCACAAGAGCCGGCTCCATCATATCTTGCGCCAAAAGTTTGCCCAGGTCTTCCTTCTTGATTTCATATCCGAGCTTTGCCAAGGCACTGAGAGCTGCCGCAGTCGGATCTTCCCCTGCCCCCTCCCAGTCATTCCCCGCCTCTGCAACTGCTCCAAGGCCATTATCCTTTGTTCGAGCGTCTTGACGAACACGACGATAATATGTCAGGAATTTCTCTTTGTAGTCAGCCATGTAATGATTATTGAGTGTGAAAGGATCAGCCTGGATATTCATCAACCAAACAATCTTCTTCTTCGCTGCCTCGAGACAAGAGCCCAGGTGTTCATGCATGATCAGCCTAACGACTCCGTCATTACCTGACTGTCCGATCATATTGCACCAGTACCCACCTGATCTGATGCTCGAGCATACCCTGGCCGAAAGTCGAAAAATGCTGGCGAACGAGATCTTTGGTCTGATTAATCAATATGCGGTATACACTCTCGCAGAGGATTGTTGCTGGCTTGTCCCATTTCATCAAAGTGCCTCGGATGTACTCTCGCTCAACAATGAATGGAAAGTGTCCCGGAAGCTCTCGAGAAACAGACCTGAATCAACTCGTCAAGTTCAAAATCAACAAAAAGGAAAATTAGACTTGCTCTTCCATGCGGCGATATACCTCGTCGACGTATACCAATCCACTCGATGCTACGGAGTCCTCAAACCCCTCATCCTCATCCTCAAGTGGCGAATTCTCCAAATCGTCCTGTCCCGCGCTCTCCTCTTCATGCTTCAGAAATTCGGGTTCTGCGAGTGTCTTATCCCGCCGCCCGTACCTGGGTCGATCAAATGGCCGAAATTCGGGGGCCGTGGCACGAATGACTCGACGGAATTTCTTGCACGGCACGCGAATTCGCTGGATTATACCTTCTTTGTATGGAACACCCTCGATATGACGCTTCATGTCAGCATCAAAATCTTTGATGAGTTTCGCAACCTCGTTCAAGGCATTTTGTGGAGGGGGTTTTGGCAAGAGCTCGATTTGCTGACGTGTTTTGGCTATCATTGTCTCGATCTCTTGCTGGATCTCTGGAAGTCTTTTCACAAACCAACTTTTTGAGTGACCATTTACATGAAGACAAACGACATACCTCTTGGCAATCAACTCCGACAATACCTGGCTTAGTCTCTCGACGAGGTTCTTTGTTCGAAGGTAGCGAGCATACAACGGCTCGATTTCGTTCCATGGGCTGGTCCCGAGGAAGAATTCGTCTTCCTTCTGTCTTGCTTGTTCCCAGGTCCAATTCTGCTTGAGGTCGTTGGAAGATGGCTGTTTAACGCAGTACCAGTTATTCTGAAGTGGCTCCTTCTCGTTTCGGATGAATTGTAACCAATTCTGCTCTTCGCCGGTGGGAATACGGTCAGGCTTTGTCAGGACACCTGTATGGTAGACGACTCATCAGCAAGTAGCCGCCGTCGTCTGGCATTATAAAAGTACCGATTGTGCGTTTGCCCTCTGGGTCATACTGTTTGGCGAGCTGATGGGCGCCTTGATTTTCAAAATCCGCTGTTGAAGCCAGTCACGCTGAGTAATTGGTTTCGAGTACATAGTTAGACGACTGACTCTCGCAGGCTACCGTCAATAAAATGATACAGTTGGATCTTTTGATATATGCTGTCACGAGACCTTCAACGAGTTTGATGTCGCCCGAGTTGCCACCACGTCCAACGCTCGCGATCAGCCCTACAACCGATATCAGCATCGGGCTACAACGACTATCCTCTTCGTCATTTCCAACATACCCGGAAGGTCGACGAAAGACAGGTCCGCAACGCCGGGACCGGTGATCGTCAAGGAAACGCAATTCATTGAGAACGTCAAACCACTCTCCGAGCTAGACCCGCCCAAACTATCTGCCACATCGTCATCGGTCAAGAAACTCTTCGCCGGCTTATCAGGATTCAAAATCGCCAGCTGTGCACGTCGAATTCGATCTTCAACATCCTTCTTGTCAAAGATAGGGTCTCCGAAGGCCTCATTCCTCGATTGGCCTAGAGGCTGTCCTTTTGCGTCCGTAGTAATGCGCAAAGATACAGTACACTTCCAAGGACTCGGCGAATACGAGAGCCTGCACTCAGTAGGGCAACGCGTGCAGGTTCCCGAAGCACGTGGGAGAGTGATTCCGGAGATGGACTCGATGAGAGAAGACTTTCCGGCCGACTGATTCCCGACTACTGCAATCTGAGGGAGGTCAATATCGACTTGGACCCTAGAATTTCACTCGAGTAAGCATTATTAACTTGCCACGAGGAATGCGACACTTACCCTGTGCTGTGAAGTCCATTAACAAGATCAAGCATACGACGTCGTTGGCCCGACATTTGAGGGTTCGCAAGACCAACTGCACCATCCCCTGTCGTAGCTGCGGCTGAGAAGTTCCCATCTGCAGCGAGGACTGGGGAAGGAGTAGACGCCTGAGAGGAGCTTTTCACCTCAGGGGAAGAAATGGCTAGTGGGAGAATATTCGACTTTTTGCGCCAGTGTGATGATGGCATTATCGTTCAGCTACAGCTAGATGGTGGGAGATGAAAGGAAACCAGGTCGGGCTATCGTGCTATATAATATATGGGTTGTGGCTTAGGGTTGTGGCAGTGCAAATACTGCTGAGAAGTTTTGATGAACCTCGCGAAGACGGCATGTATGTAGTGCTTGTGGGCGCTCTAGGCTAGAGTTCCTGAGTGGCTTCTACGCAGTAGCTGAAGTCGCCAATGTGCGGGAGAACCAGCTGGAATGTGGGTGTCAGGGAAGTTCTGCATGGTTCTGTGTTGTTTTCATTCGTGTGGCGTCTCTACCGAGAGCGGAAGAAGGGAAGAGGTGGGGAGTTGGTTTCGCTTCACTTACATCATTGTGAGTTATTGAGTGTTTGTATGAGCCTACATCCGCCGCTTTGCATTCGCAAGGTACTTCAGGAACGTCTTCTGCTGCGGCTGTGAGGTTAATATACGCTCAGGGTTCAACGTTGCCTAAGTGTAATCCCAAATGGATGTTCTATGGTCAAGTTTGCTCAGATGATGCTAAAATTATACCAACCCTTGCACGTGCTGTGCGGGCGATTTGACTTTTATAGGTGCCAGATGCAAGTATACATCATACAATAGTTACGATACATCTACTGTCAAAAATCTCGATGTTAGAACTTTTATGCCTTGTTTGGCATCGACCGGTCGATTGATACTTGAATCCTGTTTAAGCCTTGAAGGGGGTTGAAGCCTTCCTACATCCCTGGCCTCCAAAGCTCCAAATGTCGAAGCGGCGCCCTCACTCGATCTCTCGGCACCCGATAAAAATATTCAGTCACTGCATATAACGGTATACAACTAAACCATACAAGGATGAACATGAGCTAGAAGCCCCCTGTCGACAGGATCCAAGTCAAGCCGACCTTGGTGGGGGATGTACCAGAAAGAAAAGAAAACCTCGGTCCCGAATAAGGCCCGGCTGGTTACGAAACCGATTTGACGGCCTCCCGGGCGGTGGAGCAGACCACCAGCCCGGAGCACCCTATACCGCCATCTTCCCGCGCCCACCGCACCCTGGAGGTACCTTGTGTCCACTGTGTCGAGTGCGTAAGTGTAATAATAAAAGTTTCTTAGTATTGTATGTAGTCAACGGGACCAGTGATGATGGTCGCCTGTTCCAAATACAGCTAATACAAACTGTAAAAGCCACGTAGGTGTATCATCGATTTAATAAAACCTTATGTCTTCGTCTCTTATCTCTACTGGCTAAGCACTCCTTCCTTATGTGTACTATCGCCCCGAGGCTTAATACCCATTGAAGAAGGCCTAAGTTGGAGTGGTTGAGCCATATTCTCCGTTTCTCTAATTTCGTATTGTTTTGCAAACATGACTATCGGGGATGATAGTTGTATTACTACCTCAAAAATAAAAACAAACAGTATGATAGTCCAAGGATGTGCGGTGAACCTATCACCTGATTCATTGTTACATAAAATATCGGGACAATACAAAATTTATGTGTTTAAAGTAGTGGGTGACGCTCTCGCTCCCAGGCTGATCACTTAATGGCAAATAGAAACCAAGGGCGGCACATCACTCCTGAAGCATAGTTCTGCATTCTAACTGAACATGATGTACCCATGAAAACAGCACCATGCTACCAAAGGAAACAAGAGCGAGAGAGAATCCAGAGAAGAAATGAAAATGCAAGACAATATACCTAACCTGTGTATCTTTCATTGAGTCAAGTCGGTCATCATCGCATTTTTGCTCACATTTTCGAAAAAATCACCATGTACAAGCTTCAACCACTGATTGTTGGGATCGGAGGTTCATTCCGAAACCCAGATCAACATAGTCACAGTGTAGTGTCGGCTACACGATCCTTGGTACTTATTCAATGAAGCCCTGGCCTAACCTACCGTACTGTACACTGGATATAGCTTACCGTTGTGTCATCGATATCATCACTTTTTAATGGTAATACCGTATTTTCACGTATCATGTTGTGATGGCCTCAGTACAGATATGGATTTATTTACAGGATCTTATCAATTTCGCGAATCAGGAAACCCTATATTGGGGCATTGGTAGAGGCGGGATAAGGGGGGACTTGATGCGCCCGAGGCTTGATGCGCTTGAGTCCGAGGCAAAAACTTACCGAAAGAATGGCCGGATGGCCGCCGAGTCAACTGATGCCAACCCCTTGTCTTGACCATAATAGGATGAAATCGGGCCCTGTCTTATTCGGATCCGAGATTTTCTTTTCCTTCTGGTCGAGCCCGACCTTGGTGTCCTTATTGTAAGTCGTCGAGGGAAGAACCAATGGTCATAAGGCGCTCAACACGAACCGGATAAGTTTCGGCTGACCACAGTGACGATGAAACCCGTCAAACAATCTACTTTGACCCGCTTTCTTCTCTCCAGCTATGCAGCTCACCATTTCAATCAACATGATAATCATTCTCGTTGCTCTTACCCATGACCTGACATCAGCGAGCCCCTTAGATATCCAACGTACCCGAGGCAGATTGTATAGTGATACTACAGCATGCCTCCCCATAAACACTGTTCCCAGGCCAGACAGCTGCAATGGCAACGTTGTTCCCAAGTGGGTGGATGGTCGTTGGATGTGCTGTGGCCCTATTCACGAGACAAGTGCTGCGCAAGAAGCCGGCGGAGAGTTAATCTGAATTCTCTATTGATCGGCGGAGGCTCTGCGGCATCTGGTAAGGCTGCGATTATACTGGCTGAGGAGATCACTGACCTCGAGACCCATAGTGAGGATGGAGATCGAACTCGTGATAGCATTTAATTGCTAATCGCCCATTCTGACACCTTGCGTGCACATCTTCCGTGTATTTTTCTGGGGGTGTGTACAGATAAACCTCATTACCATTTCGATGTCAGAATAACACATATGTATATAACGGATAAGCTTTCAAAAGTTTGAATAACATCGACCCTTCGATTAAACGATTGCTGTTTAGATGATAACCACACAGACCATTGAGAGGGGCTCACTTGCTATATTTATTCTGTAATGCAAACACACTCGGGGCATGCATGGCCAGGGCTTGGTTTGCAGCTACAACAGATATTCTCACTGAGGGCGCCCCTTCTTTCTTGCACGTGCGGTATTCCTGACACCATCGCCACAGTCAAGGCAAGTACCACAACAAGAGAAATAAAGCGTTTGCCAGTGAACGTCTGCATTTAGATTCTTTGAGAGCCCAGTCAACGCACGCAGTGGTCATAGTAAAACGAGGAGAGTGAACTCACTTATGTGACTGGATGGACTTGAGTCGGCACAATGCTAGGGTAAGGAATAGGATGTATGATATCCCATTTTTAAATGTAGCTCTGGTAGGCGAGCTAGACGCTCTGCCAGGGTGGTGTTCATCCCCAGACGGCGGTCTCCATGTTTAAGTCGATGCTGAGAGTAGAATGAATCCTAACTCCAAAACGTGCGTTGAAACAGTGATAGAAATAACGTTACGGTAGGGTCTCCATGTACCATCACAAACCAACTAAAAACATCAGATGATTGAGGATGCCTTCCCATAGCCGACGCCCGATAGGCTCGGTGGTAAAGGGTTATTCTGGGATATACACACTTAAAACCCGAAGCTTTTGACCAGAACCACCACAACGACTGCGGCTCTCCGGAGTACTTGATGGAAATTTAAACGGCAGAGTAAGGGGATACATGTGAGTCTTTGGACAAGTCTTCAGCAATATCAATCCTTCGAATGGGGATTCAACCCATGTGCATGTCGCTAGTAGTCTGGCAACCACCCGGGGAAAACACCCTCCGTTATTCCGACAGACCCGGAAGTGCTTTCATGCAAATATCGCACAAGCACAATCAGGGCACACGCGACCAGGCCTTGGTTTGCAATCACAGCAGATGTTCCTAATAGGAGCCCCGATTTCTTGAGGGTGCGGCATTCCGGACACCATCACAGTGGATGCTACGATGATGGAGAGGGAGATAAAATACTTGAAAGATTGCATAGATTGAATGAGGATTCAAATTGTAATCCGGGAGGTTGGTATGCATCCCGCACAGTAAGAGAGAGAACATACTCACTTATTTGATTGGTCGGCGAGTTGGGAGGGCTAGGGCAGGGACACTGCCCGGTTTTTATACCTATGGCGAGTGGCAATGATGTTCATCTCTGGAATGCGCCGTCACTTCGAGTCGGCACGAGAGCGGGTTATGTACCCTAGCGTGTATCCAGACGCCGCAACGTGCCTCAGCTGCGACAGGGATTCTAAGGCCTCCATGCACTGCCACACCATTCATTTGCATCAGCGGACTACAGACAGAGCGCGTCGGTCCGTTGGGCATGGTGTGCGGCGGAGATTGAGAGTACGTGTCCGCCGTCGTGCGACGAGAATGTGCCCTTGATTAGATCCAAATTCGGTATTCTAGATTATGTTGAATGTAGATTGTTGTATAGATTAAGCCATCTACTACAGTTTAGTCTTGCTCGGCCTCTCTAGTTTCTAGGTGAGCTCCTCTCACCTGGTCGTGACTTGCGCAGACTCTCGTGCAGATTCCTTGCACGCTAAACGCGCGATTGTGGAGCCTAGCGACTGACTGAAGGGAAGTAACTCTAACAGCGCGGATTCCATTGCATCCTCCCCGAGCGATATGTTCAAATATTTCCTCTTCACACCTTCAGAGCGAAATTCCGAGAGAAGACATAGCCTGCGCAGTAAGGTCGTTCTCCACAACGATATTCCCCTGCTCAATATCTAGGTGGTTCGAAAGGGACGACTGCAAGATCAGTCCTTGTGCGAGCTTCCGTCGCACGCAGGGATCGTACGTCGAAAACTCTCCTTATACTCGACTACGTAGTTATTGTTTATTGTGAAATAGAATGGGTCGCTGTGGACTTCCACCAAACACATGATCTTCCTTTTGGTAGTGTCGAGAGAGATGTTCGGGTGTTCATGATGATTCTACAGTTAATAAGTAATATTTCTTAGCAACTGGAACTAGGTACTGGAGGAACCAATATCATACCTGATTTGATGTTCCAAATGACTGACGAAATTCACCAAAGCGTTCCTTGATGACGCGCTGTGCATTGTGCGTGATTCGCGAGAATCATGTGTATATCCCCGCATAGTGTCATCGTATGTCCTTCACAGCTGGTTGTACTCGTGCTGAACCACGAACGGATGATTTCCGAGAAGTTCGCGAAGTTCGCGAAATCACAACCTAGAGATGAAATATAATCAGCGAGTGACCGTGTATAGGCAAGGAGATTAGGCGTACTCTTGCACTGTTCGGGCATACGGGCCAACATATATAGAGACAAATTGGTTCAGCTCCGCACTACCATCGATTTGATACGTGCCGCTCTCCTCTTCACGCTCTTCTCGTACCTCGAAAACCCCGGCGTTCCAAGATCGTTGATGCAGATGTTCGATCCGACATTTCGGTGGTGTTTCACGAACAATACGACGGAAGCGTTTGCATGCTTTACTTGATGGAGACGAGCATTCGTTTTGTGGGCGGGATGTTATCCAGAGAGGTGGTGCTAGTGAATGGAAACTAGCTGATCCCACTTCTCGCCCTTGAATATTTGAATACTGAGTCAGCGGTCTCATTTTCACCGGAGATCCAGAATAACCTACGGATAGTGCTATTTTTGGTCTCGTGTATTCAGCAAAAAGGAGAACGGGCTCATGAAATTAGGCACCGTCTGCCCGGTTGGCTGGGATCAAGGAAGCTTTCAGTCTGTGTGTGCACAGAGTCAAAGCCTGCGAATCGCGGGTGTGAAGAGGTTGAATATTCGAATATTGGGGAGGACAGGAATTTTGAAGATTGACTGTCGACATGTTCGCGTTGTGATTGTTTATTTGGGAACGCCGGTTTCTGCTAATACTACTTATTCCTTGCCAGTAATTCAAGTTCTCAGTTCTCAGTTCTCAGTACTCGACATTTGCATACAGCTTCTAACAGACCTTATTTTGTAACCAATGTATCTGTTTTCGTGGAAACTTGGTATCCCACAATGCCAGCTCAACCGTGTGTTGTGTACAACCTATTCCGTCCCTAGATCTTTTTTTCAACGAAAAATCCGGCGGCTTCGATTTCCACTGACTCAGACGTCAATCCTTAATTTCTCGAACATCCAGCTCTTGAGAATGCCAGGAATTCACGTTTCGTTTGACATTTGTTGTTGGCTATATCCCATGCCAACATTTACCAATGTAAACCGATGCCTAGACACTGGGCATGTCACTCGAGCGCTCCCTACCTTGCGTGGCTAGGGTGAGAGACCGGAAGTAGAATTACAGGCATGGGTGTCGATGCCGAAGCGCGGGAACAAAAAACGGCGGCTCCGTATAGAGAGGATCAATTCCGACTTATGCCCATGCTAGAAGGCATCCGGAGAACTTCGATACCCCAGCCATCAGAGAAAAAACTATGGCTGCGCACTTAAGGCGTAAAGCCTACCACCTGTGATTAGAATTCAAAATGAGGTGTATTTCGGGTGCACGGAGACCTCAGAACGGCGAAAGATGCCCGTGTCGGAGGAGGCCAATGCCTTCACCAAACCAAGAGTTAGATTAGTATGTAAATCCAATTCTTGGCGTGTCAAGGCGCGTTGATCTCCATTTCATGAAGGTACCAGGGGATGAAGTCCCCGTCGTTTCAAATCAGACATTAAACCCCTTGCAAGATGAGCGCCACTCTATGCCAGACAAGAATGTTATAAAAGCAGGCTCAGGGCTTCAGTTCTTGCAGCTCGAAAGAACTCCTTGACATCCCCACAGCTCCACAAGGTAAAGTGTTACTTTGAAAACGCTCCTTTGCCCCTAAATCGCTAACAATGTGCACTCAAATTTCAGCAATCAACAATCAAATGAAAACTTTCCAGCTTGTTTCTTCAATCCTAGTTGCCGCCATCGGCATCAGTGCCCTTCCCAGTCCCCAGGACGTTTGCACTGCTGTATGCCGTACAGAGAAGCCCGTATGTCCAGCGGGACAGGCCGCTGGAGGATCAGAAGGGTGTTGGGGCTGTTGTCTCCCCGTTAAACCTTCGCCGTCGCCAACCCTGTGCACAGCAGTGTGCCGCACTGTAAAGCCAGTCTGCCCCGTGGGTCAAGCCCCGGGTGGGAGCGAAGGTTGCTGGGGATGTTGTCAGCCCATTATCACCAAACCGCTGCCAAAACCAACGCCGAGGCCGTGTCTAGCAGTGTGTAGATTTGAGAAGCCAATTTGTCCGATCGGAGAAGCCCCAACTGGAAGCGAAGGTTGTTGGGGATGTTGCCAGCCTATTGGTAGCTATTGATTTTCGTACAAGTATTTTTGATGTATAGTTCAGTGGTTCCGTGATGGGCCTCGCATGCTTAGTTGAATCAATGTTGTTCAGTTGAGGCGTCGGCTATTGAAAGACTGACTGTTCCTGACGACAAGAGAATTTGATGATTATCAAAATCAGAGTTGTCCCGGCGTTATCCGAAGAGTCATCAGCTTTGAAAATCCAACTGTCCCTTCGTGCATTCATGGTGCTCCTCATTGCGCCCTTCGTAGAACTCAACATCTTCTTTTCGATTACGCCCGTTCGGAATACCTTAATGCTTCTTCTCTGCCCACAGTGCTCTGGTACAACCTCACCAAACAATCAGTCCCTCTTAAATTCCACCGTGGGTTCTGTCTGCCACCCTTGAAATGCTACGCGCCTAGATTTGCTTGGGTTTACGCAACCAAGGCCGCTCAATTGTCGACTCAATGTATATTCCTAGACATATCACAACACTCGATGTCATGGCACCCCACAAGTAAGAATTGACTGGGAGTTTTGCCGCCGTCCCGCGGACAGCATTTCTTGGTTTAAACGGCTGCCCCACATGCCGGGACATCAACTTGGAAATCAATGTAAATGTTTATCAAAGGAGTGACTTCGGCAGATGGTCTGCCAGAGTTTCGCTGACCGCCCCTAGGATCACCTTCAGCATAAAAGCCACTGGATTCTTATGTTTCATTCCAGGCAGCCAACGTCTTCTCATTATTTCAGTGAGTCAACTTTCATCTACGAGTTATGTATAGCTTGTGCTGATAATCCAAACCCATAGAATCGAAATGAAATTCCTCCTTGCATCCATTGCCATCGCCGCTGTTGCAGTTAGTGCAGCCCCTAGCACCGATCTCTGCACCACCGTCTGTCGCCTAGAAAAGCCAGTATGCCCTGAAGGCGAAGCTCCTAGCGGGAGTGAAGGCTGCTGGGGATGCTGCCAACCCCTTCCAAGGCCTTGCCTTGCCATCTGCTATCTCGAGAAACCAAAATGTCCCAAGGGAGAAGCGCCTACTGGGAAGGAAGGCTGTTGGGGCTGTTGCCAGCCTATTGCCACCCTTTAGAGGACATTCGTAGTTGCTATGACTGAATTGTTGATAGCCAGCTTTTTATTTCGTGTCTGTATAGTTGACGTATACCAGATCCATTACCCAGCCCACGGCCCCCGCTGTATTTTCCGTATTCTGACATGATGATATCTTATATTCTGCCAACCGCAACAAATCACTAAATGAGAATATAGCTGAAATGCCAACTACCTCGGTATTAAATAGCTGCAAAATGGTGACTGATCTTACCTCCAACCTGCGAACTCGAGCTGAGCTTAAAAGAAACTCGTGGACTACATGATATTGAGTTTGTACAAAGATGCTCGAGTGTCCGACTCGGTTGAAGTCCACGCTGAATCTACTGTTTTGATAAATCTGTCTCAATCATACGGATTGCCTCCATCGGGGCTTTTACGACTTCTTGAGGTAAAAATGCAACTTGCCACTTGACAAATAGGCCTGGTACTCTTTGCCGGAACGGTGTCGCTCGCTCGTTACCAGATACTGCTTCAAAACAAGTATCACAGATATTTGGGTCTCTTGAATACACTCTCCAGTGATGCCCCTCTTTTTTATTTTTAGATCTCAGGCTCATTCAGACCCGCCGCTGGAAATCCCCCTGTTTCGACTCGGAGTTACAGCGCCAACTATAATCTCATCCTCAAAATAGCAGGATAGTTATTAAAAGTCCACCACATGAAAGCCGGACATTGCCTCAGGAACGAACGTCAATCTCGAAAGCATTGAGTGAGGTGTATATTTTCATACGCCTTTGAAACGGAAAGCCTCAGAAAGGGCCACAGTGACTAGCAGAAATGCATAAAAGCAACCGAGTATTTGAGCTTCTAGTTCATTACCTGAAACTTCTTGACCATCTCGGTAAAGTCGATCCTCTTATAACGACTGGACTGTTCTGATGAATCGTAGAGACTGAATATGCAATCCTTCCTCATGTCCATCATCATTGCGGCCGTGGCGGTCGGTGCCGCACCGAATGCTGCTCCACGTGCGGATACCGCAATCACCCAGCCTTGTCTCGCTCAGTTTTGCCTTCTGGAGAGGCCTGTGTGCCCCGAAGGACAGGCTCCTACAGGAGGACCAGGTTGCTGGAGATGCTGCCAGCCCATTAAACGCATTTGTCCGGCCATTGCCAGTGACATCTGTATTACTAAAGAAATACTTTGCCCAGTGGGAGAAGTGCGAGTTCAGCAGGGAGGATGCTGGCGCTGTTGTCCCATTGTCGCTGCAACCAACTGAATGTATTCCGCCGTCGCAGTTGACTATTATCATGATTGGCCATTTCGGCCGTCTAAATGGCTGTGTGATTACTGCCCTAGAGTCAAACCAATTGAAGCCATGTTTCACCTGCCTGGCTAAATGTTACTTCCTACATATGCCAGTATATGCTGATTAAATTCGAGCTTACACGCCACCTTCACCTTACCTCGGGCCTGTTGGAAACAAAAAGTGGCCGCGTCCCATAAAGTTTCAGCTTTATGGGCGCTCGCAGATGCGTGCCATCTAATTCATAAAGGCCTGCCACGGATGGAGTTTGAGCGACGGGGGGAGCGTAACGCTGTCGGTTACAGGCTGTTAAACAGTGTCAAGGTAGATTGTGCTCCAATCCAGCCCTTCTGTAATACATATCACTTGATGTTCGAGGTGGTTGTGTCAGAACCTGCCAGGTACATAGACGAGACAATCAACGTGAAAGAGCTGAATTCCTGTGCAAAAGCGCCACTTCATGACATGTCGCCGCTCTGACCACGGTCGCGTACTGTCGTGGCTGAATCAAGCCCTAAATAGCATTTGTCGTACTTTTCCCCCGTAACCTATATGCTTGACAGTGTCGCATCGGAATGTTCGAAAGGGAGTTAACAGGGTGGACCTGGACACTAGAACTGAAGTCCTCTGGAAGCCTGTTTGCACATGTGATTCGATTATCGTACAGATGGTCAAGGTAAGATGGAGATCTAGGCTTCTATATGGGCTACAGATGCAGTAGTCGAGGAGTCACTATGATGTGGATTAAAGTACATAGATACTAATGAAAATAGTGAGATACAATACCAGGCTGTCAATCGCTCGAGACTATCCAATGATCCCATCCAATCTAAGCTTCGATACAGCATCTTCGCTAAGCCCAAGATTGTTCCTCAACACCTCATCCGTGTGGAATCCCAAATCAGGTCCAGCCCATTTCGGCTTCGAGTCCACACCGTCAAGCAATGGGAATGTGCCTTGCATTTTAACATTCCACGATTGACCACCTTCCTTTTCGACCAGGACTTCCTGAACAGCTCCTCGTGCTTGAATCTGTTCATTCTCTACAACTTCTTTGACAGTCACTACCCGTCCTACGGGAACACCAGCCCGATTCATCATCTCGATGACTTCTTCTGCTGAATGTTGACTTGTCCACGCGGAAATGGCTTCTTCGATCTGCACTTGCTTCTTCACTCGATGGTGATTTTGCAGGTATTCCGGACCAGTTAGGTCCGATCGTCCAATAGTATCCATAAGTCGTTTATATATCGTGTCACCGTTTGCTCCAATGACAATGTAGCACGGCGTTTCTGGTGCATCAGGTGACGGGAGGCACGGGTAGGCGTTTGTAGGAACGATGCCTGTGACTGACGAACCAGACGGGCCGCGTGTCTGAGTGGGAGATAAGTACTGGACCGGCATTTTGTGTGGAGATACATACCTTTCCTTTGCGATCGTACTCCGGAATTATCCCTTCCATAAGATTTAACATACTAGTTGCTTCGTCAGTTGCCATTCAGTTCATCCTAGATGGACCGACATCACCTTTCTACAATGCTGACATCGACGGTGCTGCCAGTCGCTCCCAAGTTGGTCTTGAGCTTATTTTGTCGTTGTAACAAAGCAAGGACCTATATCCGCAAATAAACACATGAGAACGAGTTTGAACAAGTCGTAAGAGAGACGTGGTATCAGAGAACACTCACCGTTCCGAATGCAGCATGCAACCCAGCTATTGAGTCTCCGAGACTGATATTCGGTCGCACGGGTGGCCCGGACAGTCCACCCGATTGCACATCGGGGAAACCGTTAATGTAGCGGAAGCCCGATTCAGCTTCGCACACAGAGGCATATCCCGGACGGGGAGCCCAAGGTCCTGTTTGACCGTATCCACTCACACGAGTGAAGATAAGTGAGGGGTTGCGTTGGTGAAGGTCTTCAGGCCCGAGTTGCCAGCGTTCCAGTGCTAGGTGGTCCACGTGGTTGATAAGTCAATGTGGGTGATGGGGGAGAAAGAAGCTACGCACTTCCTGGTTTGAAGTTCTCAATGATGACATCGCTTTTTATTGCGAGCTCACGGACGAGTCTGACGGTGTACAAGGAGACAGGTTAACGGACTGCAAGTATTGGAATGACGGATACTAGACTCACTCTCGCCCCTCAGGTCTTCGCAAGTCGATTGCAACACTTTTCTTGTTTCTCGCTATACTTCGGAACCATGGGCTAGTTCCATCAATGTCTAGCTCACGCCAGACGCGCAGAGGGTCGCCAACTTTGGGAGGTTCGACCTTAATTACTTCGGCGCCAAATTGCCTTTCATTAATCTGGTCAGCGCTCATCAGGGCATTCAAGTATGTATAAATCTCACCCTAGCAATTGGCCAGCAAATGGGCCAGCAATTAGTTGCCCAAGTTCTAGTACACGAACGCCAGCCAGTGGGAGTTCTTGGTGGTCATTGGAGATGGTGGCAAACCTAAAGCCGGGGAATTGTCAAGCGGTTCCTTTTGATCCGAGTTTGGGTTGAAAACACTCACGATCGGGAAGTGGAGCGGAGCAACTGGCGTTTGCACAGTGTAGAGAGATTCATTGCGTAGGGCGGACTGTGATTGAAGGTAGATGGAAAGACACCTCCAGCGTACGCTTTAATATTGTCCGAATCCAATAAACCGGAACACTGTATTCGGATCCTCGGCCGAACAAGTGAGGAGACTCCATGATCGGAGCATCGGAGTAGCTTTGGCGGTGCGTTGTTACCAACTTCTCCTTGAATACCGCCCTCTACAACACCCAAATTTTGCCCATGATGGCCCTCATGTTGCCTACTTCCAGCTTATCAGAAGTGTCATGGGCACCACGTAGAGAAGCAGCGATTCAAAGAATCATTTCATAAACCGAGCGAATGCACCACATCCAGTGCATCGGGCGCTTCTTGCGTTCGGAGCGCTGTCACCGACTAAGAATTCTTCGGAGGGGTAAATAAGGACCTTCCAGGATCACCCAACCACAACTGGGCACATTACAGTACCCAGCCCCGACAATGAACCATTACTTGTGACTAGAATATCGCGCCCCCAGAGGAATGCATGGTCCGAAGCAGTCCTCCATACCACCGCACTTGCCCGAAATCCTCATGATCAAATGTGAGGTAATTTCTTGTAAACACCCTCGGCCGATGTCATACCAATACACTGGGTGTTGAGAATTTATAGAGATTTATCATGATGTTGACGTCGGTTAGGACGAAAATAATCAAGAGTTCCGGCGGTTGTGTTGATGTCTGCGCTTCGAACGGACTATTACTACGAGCTTAATCGAGGTAATAGGGTCGGAACCAACTGTGCATTCAAAACATCTGTCACAGATAACACATATTGTACAGTTGGAACAATATACAAATACAGGAAATACTTCTGAGACAGCTAGACGTCATTCTCACTTCCACAGGAACCCAGTGGGTGCCGTGATACTTTCATTTTTCGCCACTTCCTTCAACCCTCTACCACCGCTCACTCTCTCAAATACCTTGACACCACCGCCATTCACGCCACCAACGACCAAATATTTATCATCCTTGCCGCCGAAAAAGATACCTCTGACATGTTTTAGTCCCGTCCTCACCTCTGCGATCAACTCAAGTTTGCTGGCGTCAGAAGTGAAGTCGAAGATTGATAAGATGTCGCCTTCAGATGAAGGGTCGTTGCGGTTCGAAAGATAGATATAGGGAGTCGGGAAAGAAGAATTGGGTTCTGGGATAAGGATTTCGGCGGCAAGCATATCATGAGGTGGAGAGGGAGGAGACGACATTGTTGGAGTGGAGGTAACGAATTTAGGAAAATCTGGGAGAGGGGGAAATGTGTGTCGAGCAAGTCTACTCGAGAGTTCAAGGAGAGTGAAGAGTTCGCCATCTGGGGTGGGATGGTAAGTCGTTTGATCAACACACGAGACATGCAAAAAAACACACTATAGTAAGCGACATGGCGAGGGCCACCTCCTAGCTCATACTGGATATGGCCATGTAAAACCCATGCGCCATCTGAGCTTTTCTTGAAACGACGAACATGGTCTGCACCAAGATCAGGAACAAGAAGTTCGTTGTATTTGTCCAGAAAGACGACCTGGTGTGGGTGTGAGCCTTCCTGGCGATCTTTGTTCGGGCCGGTTCCAGCGAGTTGGAGTTTTCTTGCTGAGGATGACGCTGAAATAAACGGCGCCGACTTCTCCAGGGGGATGAAGCCCAGGGTGCCGGAGGAGTACTATAATCGTCGGTGTGAAGTGTCAGATGATGCAATTCAATGAGGTTGCCTGCGAGAACAGTGCAAAAGTGGCCTGCAAATCTTCCACGGTATTACTTACATTAGCAACAAAGAGCTCGTCTTTGGTAGCAAGCAACGAACACGGGTCCCTTCCGCCGCTCTGTGTTTTTCTAATCACTTCTCCTCTGCCTTCCTCATCGAACCTCAACGCCACCACGATACCGTCCGATTGTTCGAGTCCGGCAAATATGATAGAACGATCGCTAGGATGAAAGGTAATCCAGGACGGATGGTGACCGACTTTAACCGACGACACTACGTCTAGGCTACCCTTGGCATCGTCGAACAGCAGCGTGGAAATTTCATCCGTGTACGACGCAACGAGTATTCGAAATTGAGTCATTTGGGAGGACCTAGGTGTAGCGGATCGTCAATTTCAAAATTCACGGCGGTATGGAAGGGGTACGATAAGGGAACGTCGTATCCGGATGACCTCGAGCGATGCAGCACGAAGATTAAGGCCAAGGTCCGGCAGCAAAGTTAACCAAATCAGCCTGAACTGAACTTCCTTATATAACCCCTCCTCCGAGACCATAGCACCATGCACCACCGTCCACCGATTTAGCGAACACGCAAAACCCTTCCGCCGCCGATATTTCGCCGGGCCGGTAACGAACGTAGATAAGTGGATGCTCTCCTTGTAGGATGGCCACGACTGCATCCACCCAAAAAAGCTCGCAACCGAACTGCGCTGTGAGAATGTGTTTGTCATAGACTTGGAGATCAAAGTAGGGAACTGAATTGACATATAGGTCGATCCGCTCTCCAAGGTATGCAAAGGGGAATACAATTCCAAATCGAACGCTCAGATGTGGCGGCGGAGTACACTGGATACAGACATCAAAAGAAGGCCCGAGAATACTCCTAACGTCACTAGTTAGTTTTGTTTCTGCGATCAAATATTTACCGCCGCGATGGAGCACTTCAGGTTGAGGGATGTAGAGCGACGACGGAGAATTTATGACGTTTATGTAACCTTTGAAAGTGAGATGTACGAAGAACCTCTTTCCATGGCGGATCCTGAAGATACGCCAGCATGGCGTCCACCGAGTTTTCTCCTGAGTCCTTCCTTTGTCTGATGAAGAGAGGATGGAGTTGAAAGTCAAGGACAATCCCATCCTGTGCTCCAGACACTTGAAGACAAGTAAACACGAGGCAGACTTTGTTTGCAACCCAGGGCCAATCCACACGGATGAGGTCAAGTAAGTATGCCTATTCAGAGCAGATTCAAACAAGAACTGAATTGTGCAACATCAAGAAGTCTCGGTGTTTCGCCGATATATCCGCCCATCTCAGTTTTGTGCATTAGTTGACGACGTGGTTGATTCCAAGCCAAACTCTCGTTAGCCGACTGACGGGAGCAGAAACCATATTGGACGGTCATAGGCTGATTTTCCTCGTGAATTGGCGGCCCGAAACCTCGGAAGAATGACCTAGGATCATCAAAAGGGAACGACTTTGACCAGCTGAAAAGGCGTTGTCGGCGATGGTGAAAAGAAGAGGGGAGAAGAGGGGTTGATATGACATGGGTTGCTTGGGACGTGGAAACCTCGCTTTCAAAAGGAGGCAGAGGCACGTGGACACCTCGGTAACGTATTCTCATGAAATTCAGGGGTCCATCTATGAAAAGCAAAAGGAGGGAGAGATTAACGTTGGTAGGTTACTGCAGGTATTCTAGTGCACAGACGTGAGCTTCCAGAGATACCAAATATAATCGTTTACCACCATACGACCCCTTTCATCAACCTCCTGCCTGTCCGTACTACTTTAGCGCACTTGACCTTCCCATCTACGTCAATCTCCGCACCAACATCGACAATTCCCCCTGGATGTCGTATCCGCACGAGGTCATTCGCTGAGCCTGACCTTTGTCGTGCGTTTTGGGCGATGTTCCAGGCCACGGTGCCCTCCGCCTTTGCCGCGACGCCCAGGCAAAGTCCTAGCGTCATAGGTACGGCTTTGTGCAATACTCCCATTGAGAGCGCGTGCACGACAACGTCGACCTTGTTTTCGAGGTCATATGCAGAGCTTGGTGAACTGAGGAAGGCAATTTTGGGCTGTGCTTGCGCAGCGGGATCGAGTTTCATTGCGCGTGCGCCTTGTTGACGAATTGCTTCGAGTGTGGTTGATACGGGTAGCGAAGCGGCCTCTTTGCCAATAATGTAATTATCGACATCGAGGCCAAGATTGCGGAGCTCGTCCGATAAAATGAAAACACTTGGATTGGTTGCGTCAACGAGGCTTGCTGTGATTCTCACAGACTGTCCATCATAATTTTGAATGGAGAGGGTATCTGTGCCATTTGAGGTGGGAAGGAGTGTACCCGTACGAGCCCCTGATGGATTCAGGTATTCGCAGACGATTTGCGACGCCTTTCCGGGCACTCCAGCAACAGTGGCTTCAGGGGAATTGAGTATTGGAATGTTATTCTCCGAAACAGGGAATGTGGTATCGATAATCTTTTTAGTGTTGGTATTGAAACATCTCACCCTTGCCCTTCCCGCGTCATCCCGGTGGGCAGGGCACATCCTCTCGTCCAGAGCATAAACGCCAATCATACTCGTCAAGTTGCCACAATTACCCGAGTAGTCAATACTGTCGTCCTTGATGCCAACCTGAACGAATGTGTACTGAACGTCTATGTTGTGCTTTGATCGTTGTTCTGGCGTCGATGGCTCAACGACACAGATTTTGGATAGGCTCGAAACACCACCACCCATTCCATTGAGCTGGCGGCCATAGTCGGGGTCCGGAGAGCCCATAATTCCCAGAAAAATAGGCTTCCAATCAGCTCTGGACGAAGGCAGATGTGCACGTTTGAGAAATATTCCTTTGGACGTTCCGCCTCTAAGAAAGGTGGCTGGAATGGGATTTGGGTGGCGGAGGGCTGCCGACGAGCTCAGCCTCACGAATGAGTATAGAGCATGGGGTGACCCATGAAATAGTAGGAAGCGCGTTTTGCCATTGAGTAGTGTTCTGGACAACATGCCAGTTCGGAAGGGTGGTGGGATCAAACCAAAATCGGAAAGACGGATAGCCGCGCACGTGCATCTAAAAATAGACTTTCTTCCAATTCTGCAGCATACTCATGTCAGGAGAAAATTAACGGGGATCTAGGCCCCCGTTAACTTTCTCAGTTATTGATTCATTTGAGTCTCCCAAATTGTAGTTGCTGCGCAGTAATTTCCACTTAATATCGGAGCAAGGGGGCAAAGCGGCACAGATAAGCCATTGGAAGTTCCCTAAACTCAACCCACGCTGAGCTTCGTAGATCAATCGTCATAGTTCCCGTAGGCATCCTGGGAGAATCCGGGGCCCTATATTATCGCAAAAATGCAAGTGCCGAAATGCCGAAGGACAATTTCAAATTTGCGGAGTTTCTTTGAGTCTCCCAGATGTTGGAATCTGGCGAGGCTTCTCGACCGCTTCCCAGATGTCTTCAGACTGCAATCCTTCCGTTTTAAAGCATACACACGGCCTGGTTTCCATATTCGACCATTTGATCATTGATCAACTGCCTTCTTCGGAATTCTAGGCGGACATGTACGTTTATTTTGCCTGGGTCTACGAGAAACCATTTTAATCCCAGACCAGCTCAGACGCTAATTCCAATAAAATCTGAAAGCCCTTAATCCGCCCAGATTCATACAGGAAGTCACCCAGTACAAGCAAGCGATGCCATGCTATGGGGGAAGTATGTAGCTCAGTACGCGAAACAAACCGTCATTCGTTGTGCTGAGTCCGCTCTCTGTTCCAGGAGATCGGTCCCTGAAAAATAGGTTAGGTGTTACACTCCCTCTATTGCTTAGGCAACTTGGGCAGTAAAAAGCAGTCGGTTATCCCCAGATATTTTGTGACAAAGAACATTTGATGTATACCAACTGATATGACGGATGCGTGCACCACTGCAATCCCTTTGGGGTTGGTGGTAAAGATGGCAAAGCACCTCTTAAAATAACACCGTACCAGGCCCCAAACAGTATTTTTAGAGGTCATTGACCTCATGGATCAACGCACCAACAATAGCATTGGGATATTAAAAAGGTCCTGAGTAATTGGGGTATTTAGCTCCATCGCTTCTTCCTTCCTTCCCAAACAACAATGCCGTCTCCCCAACCTACCGCAACCCAACCCGCGGCATCTACTGAGATGTGTAAGTAAATCCTTGCTTAGACAACTACGCATACCTCCCTTCATTGCTCAACTGATCATACGGGGTGACCAGCTACGATGAACCCTCCTACCGCAGCTCAGAAGAGCCAGGGAGAGCATCAAGGCCAATGTGAACACAAATCCTCTCGTCTTCGTGGAGGAGGCGCAGGAAAGGTATTTTACTACAATCGCAGCTCTTGTTGATGGCATAAGACTCCTAACGCCACCATTTGCTAGGACTGTTGCCTCGGAATGCTCGGCTGCTTCTTGTGCTTTGGTAAGCGCCCGATACATATATGCGTCATGTTCCCTTTGCTAACTGTTGATGCTTGCAGAGTGTTGCGAGGTCAGTGTCCCCTTGTCCATCTGGAGCTTTGGATCTCATTGGACCCACAGGGATGCTGTGAATGCATTGTTGACATCATCTGTGAGCACCATGCCGTAAGGCCAGTCGCTGTTTCTAACTTGACATCAATAGGTTGCCCCTGCGAGATGTGCTGCTGAACCGTTGCAGTCTGCACCCAGTGTACAATATCGTCATCAGATACCAAGGACTCGGACTTCGTATTTCAGTTTACTACTACTATGTTGTTTAGTACCAATCGTTAATTGTAACATTGCTACCTCCCAGTACGGCTTGCGGGGTTGATTGAAGACTACCTGACTGCGGACCACTAAATTAGTATCGTAGAACAGCTCCTTTGCCCTGTAAGTCAAGCACATTGGAGCGTATCATAGTTGGTTAGATATGACAAGAATCACCCTTCAGCCTCAGATATAGCCTTGTCGTTTATATGAAGTGATTTTAGCTACTGAGCAGACTAGTACCAAAATAGAGTAGGTGACATTTCACTACTATTATCGAATGCGCCGGCTAAGTCACGGTTATGTACTTACTGCTATCTTTCTGCCCTCGCTCCCGTAAGTTAGAATTAAGCATTCAATAGGTATGGCATGCTCGGCATGTCGTCTGCAGGGTGGAGGCGAGTCATCTGTGACCCAATCTCAACGTGCTGCGTCGCTGAGGAGCCACGATCACATTCGGCCGACTATCCGCAGCAGAGATCAGTGAATGAACAGTCGAAGGGAGAAGCCAAGAGTATCACAATAATAGTACTGTCATAGTAAGCATGGCTTGGTATACTTTGGAATACAAAAAGTGCAAGAACCTGGACGATAATCATCGTTGAATCAAGCTTGAAGTGTATAGGAGCAGACGTCAAAAGGATTCGGAAGCCCAGGTAAAATAAATTTGCCAGACGTGTCTAGAATAGAAGAAGATAAGGGAATTCAGATGAATTGAAGACAAAGCATGAAGGGCTGCTGAGTCGCAGGAAAAAGAAGTTGACGATTTTGTAAATTGTTTATTCTTGGAACTCTAGCCCTGTAAGTGATTTGTATCCACCGCACAGCTGGGTGTCCTTACCTTTCCTAGAAACATCTTTGACTTCATTCTTCACGTTGAGGTTTGGTGAGGGGGGTGACATCCAGTAGAGTGGACCTAACTGTCTGTTGAGCTTCCACGGAAGTCTATAATTTTGGAGCCTGATGTGAGGCTAGCGAGTGTTCGTGTCTTGGCACTAAGCCCATGCAAGCTGTAGGAGGTATGATTCTGTGGAAAAAAGGTGAGGGAATTCTGAAGCTATACAGCAGTCGTCTGTGCCGGAGGTTCGCAGCCGTGAGGGATCCTGTACATCACGCATCAGATCGAAGTCTCCGGGGCGGGCGTAGTGATCAGGATAACCGGAAGCTGCAGCCAATCAGCACCCGTCGAAGTGATAACACGACATCTAGATTCCGCCATGTGGGAATCCTGTTCATCCAATCACATTTGATTGTAGCATCAATTCTGCTCGGGTATGATAGGGGTTTGTCTTATTTTGCTTCAGGCTCTGGACCTCGAGTCTCTTGCGCCCCTCTTCATGTCTAGCTGAAAGCGATAAACTGCGGGAATTTTATTTTCTCACCTCTGGAGAAGCCCCTCAAAGTACAGCCTAATCATCTCACTTGGTGGCTTCTTGACAGCTCTCATCAATTTCTGACCTATATTTGGCATAGTCTCCGCAAGGTCTAGCGCCGGGCTAGCTCACAAGTGACTTAGGTCCGACTTAGTTCCTTGTTACGAATCACGTTCACGTCTCTGAAGGCCTCTCTCGTCTTTTCCTTTCGACCGTCATCCCCAAGACCTGTCGTGGACGCCACTCCTTTCGTTCGCAGCACAGGGGCCACTCTTTTACCTTTCATCCAGTATTTTGGGCCTTGAAATTTAGCGTCAACGAGGTACGTGCCTTTCTTTGTACTGTTTGCGGAAGCGTAGGTCTTATTATTGGCGACTCCGCTCGATATCCTATCTACCTCCACCCTCCGCCAAATTTCTATCCTTGAACCATCCGGTGTCAATATTTGATGCAAAAGCCCTGAATTCTACTCCACGCCTTCGACGACTCTACAAGTTTGAACGTTCATGTCATCAAGCTCTACGACCCACGCATCCCCTGCTTCTGCAGCCTCAGCATCCTCCAGCGCTATTGATTCTGTATCAGCGCATGATCCACGGAATACTGTAATTGGTGTTGTTCTTGGAATACTGGCGCTTGTATTGTTGCTGGGGGTTGCTTTTATAACATTACGTGTGAGGAGGCGGCAGAGTGGTGGGGATCACGAGCGAGGTCCATTTCAGGGGATTGCTGTGTGGGATAAAGCGCATCCAGCCGCGAGGATTATTCCCTTCGGTACACCAGGAACTGAAGGACACACGTATTACCGTGAGTTTTGCTTAGTAGTACAGACATTACTGCAGAATAATACTAACTTTGTGTGTGTAGGTCATGCTCCTGGTAAAGATATGCGTATAGCCATCCGACGACCTGATGGTGCATGGGATTTTACAGACCCAAATGAACCATTCACACCAAGCGGCGTCTCTGACCTCCAGCCTTCTCCTGCATCTTCAAGAACCACTTTCTTTTCAACCATAAAGTCCCAGAAAGAGACGTCAAGAACGAGTTTAGCTATCCTGGAATACAAAGCACAGGAGTCAAGAGCTGCTCAAATGATTCGTCTCGGATATGACGCTAGGGACAATGACCTCGTGATGGGTGAGGGACCACTACCACACCCTCCACCTGCCTATGGTCAGGAGCCAACTGTGGGACCTTATGCCCCTTATCGACCATCTCCTCGCGACACATAACACACATAAATTTCCCTGACTGCTCAGGTTCGCCTGACTCTGTTTCTGACCTTTCTGCTTTTCGTGCTCCTTGGGTTTTTATTTTATTTCATCTTCACAAAATCTTCGCTTTCATGTTGCAATATTTGTTCTCTTTCCATGCTTGCTCTTTCATTGTGAATGTTAATATTCAATATTCATCTCCGATTCTTTAATTTGTAACTTGTTACGGAACCGTCACGACCATAAGCCCTTTCTTTTTACTCTTTCGTCTTCAAACCAAGTAAAATATTTTTGCTAATATGCGCCCAACCAGGTGTATCTTGATGGACATTCCTCCAAGCAATCGCAGTACCTGTAATTACCACATAGACACCTCGTTTTTGGAGAATCAACAGATGTTCTTCGAGACTGGATTGAGGGGCATTTAACCCCGTCAACCCCATCTTCTCACGATCGAAATCGCCAACTCTGACTCGCTGATCTGACTAGTGACTCGCAATCTGTGTCCATAAACACCAACCACCACCTACACCTGGACGTCGGTACAAATTCTCTATAAAGCATTCTGCCTTCTTCTAAAAAACCGACCTTTACAAAACTTCGGAAACAAGAAGCAAAAGCGGGCTCAGCAGCTTCGTTGACGTCTCGCGATATTGCATCTTGGGCTGTGCAGAGTAGTACTGCGATCATGGCCGAGAATGATGAATTATACGGGCGAGATGGTCCTTGGACAAAAGAACGCGTCTTGGAAGATTGGAGTGCTTCAGTGGAATACGCGAGGGGAAAGTTGTTGATTGAAAAGGTTAAAGGGAGAGTTGCTTTTTTGGAGGAAGTCCTGAGCATAACAAAATCTGCCGGTAAGTGTATATCAGTATCAGCTAATACGGGAAAAAATATACTGACCTGTCACCGTGTTGATGGTCCAGATCTGAGCCTATCACAAATTCTAGACGTGTTTCAACTACTTACACTCACATACCCCCGATATGGTGACGAAAAATCTCAAGCAGCCGTGGAGACCGTAGGAATGGAGTTAGTGCTTCAAGACGAAAGACGGGAACCTAAACTTGGTGTCACTGAGCAGATCATCGGATGGTTATCTACAGAAGTAGGTAGATACGCAAAGAGGAATTCTGCAGAGTGAGTTTGTATTATCTCGCGATCGTCATGGCATTGATCTGAACAGGGTATAGCTCTTATGCACCCGCAGACTTATTCGTTCTCCTTAGCTGGGGCTGCGGAATCTATGCTATCTGTGTCAAACAGAACGAACAGTTTTCCTCTACACCACCATTCAAAGCCTTGGTTGGCTCGATTGCGTTATTATTGGACATGGTCCTCGAATCATCGAAAGCAAAAGGAACTTTGAAGAGGGGAGCATTGACGAGAACAAGACGCGCTTTACGATCGGTGAGTGGGCTAACTTCATAATTGCTTGAAATGAATTCATCAGGAGTACAGTCGGGTTCGACGATATCGGCGGTGATTTCGAATTTGGTAGCGCTCGTCAAATCTAACGCGTCTCAAAACCCGATTCGCTTCCTTTCATTGATTGGCGTGGCAGTGGCAGTCCTTGTCAGATTAAAGCATGTGCCCACACCTGTTAATGAGCGGTTACCGAAAGAGCTCCAGGTACGCCGACAGGAAATTTTTATGACCAAACCTTACGCGTATATCAGGTCGAGATTGCCAGCATCTATACTTCGAGTGTCCTTCTGTCCAAAACACCCATTCCTCCTCATAGCTTGGTGGGTTCACTCGTGTATCTGTGGCAGAGAAGCTGATATCCGGTCTACCTGTAGACGTCCCTTGAAGATTTCATCGCGACGTACGTTACGGCTAAATCACTCAAAACCGATTACCTACCCACCATTGAAAAGGCGCTCATTCGTTCGCCAGAAGTCGCCCTGTCGACTGCCACGTTCTTCTTCCAGTTTTACCCTCACTTCCTTGAAGAATCTGCATTTCAACGTCTTCTCACTCAAATCGTCAACAATTCCAAATCAAGTAACCCCATCGTCCGTGCCTCCGCTGTTCGATTGTTCGAAACCATTCGTGGCTCTGCAACTGCTCATGGGACACTCACCGTAAACGACCTCCTTGCGTTGCCCAAGGCGGGTAAATCAAATGGACCAGACCATCGTATAGCATTGTATTCGATGCTGGCACTTTTACAGCCTGGAACAGGAATTTCGCAAACCCTCGTCGAGACTGCGACTCCACTTCTATCAAAGGAGTCAAACGAAGGCGCTACTGCTACATTAGCCTCTTCTTTGGGAGCACATATTACCTTCCTCCTGAAAAATGATTCTGACAAGCTTAACAATGTCACGCAATTGCTCGTCAAGGAGATGAACAGCGCAAAGCCAGCTGTGAAGAGGGCTTTTGTGGCATTGGCAGGAGATATTTTCTTCGACGGGAGTAATTTCTTGGAAGAGGGAGAAAAGGGCATGGCGTTCGTGAAGGCCCTTGTGCCGGCATTTGAGACTTCGTTGAAGAATGTTTCGGGGAATGTGGTAACCAGTCCTGCAGGAGCTCTGGAAGGTTATGTGGCAGTTGCGGTATTCCTTGGACCCTTGTTGCGCTCGGGGCAGTTCAGTGAGTATTGATTACTTCCCGTTTATACTAGCCGATGATAACCATGTCCTAGGCGACATTGTTTCAAAAAATGCTACTATTACCTCCATCGTGACAAGTGGCGCGAAACCTTCGTTTTTACTCTGGGATAAAGTTTATCAGAAAGTGAAGGAGGAGGTTGAAGAGAGATGGTTACTACGTGCTCTGGAGGTAGCGTTGAGGTACTTCCAAAAGGACTTAAAGAAAAATGAAGTGCTCAGGTGTGTACTGAGCTTATCCGTCCATTTCAGTCGCCCTTGACAGTGCCGATAGGACCAATTTCGGCTCTGCCCTGCTTTATCTTGCAGTCGAGAGTTCACATAAAGATATACGGCAGGCTGCGAATAACGTGGTACAGAACGCTGCGGCATGGGACCCCGAACTCACAACTACACTTGCTCGCGAGACAGTAATTGCCTCGCTTGGATCATATGTGTCAAGAGCAGCTGATGACGCTGCGGATGTTCGTAGCAAACATGCGCGACTGGCCTCATTCCTGCTGAGCGCTGTTGCATACGACGAAAGTGTTAGCGCAGAACTGAAGGAGAGACTGGTTGCCGATTTGGCTGTCGTTGCTCACCATGAGCTTGTTTGTGAGTGTCGGACATTTTCGTATGACGTCTGCTTGGTTGTAATGGACACATGAACAGCTGGACCGCTGAGACAGACGTGGATCGATATCTGCCAGAAGGCGAAAGTAGATCCAAAAGAGCTGATCGAGAAACACGTCGACCAGTTACTGAGAGTAGTCCTCGAGTCTGCAACTGTGGATGCTAAGGTGAGCGAGCACTGTCCTCCAGTGCTTTTACTCTGGCTCAATTCTTTGTAGTTTGGTTTCCTTGAAGCGAGCTATCGCACCGTCACTACGTTGACGTTCATTGCACCTGCCGTCATTCTTCCGCGTATAATGGAGCAGCTCAAAGCTGATCTGGATCCCTCCACCCTTGACTCATTGACTGACTTCGATTATGGAGTTTGGCAGACTCCTGAGGGAACGACCTTTGTCGACGGTCAGTCTCAGTCCTGTCCTAAAACATCCGATCGACTCTCAACGACCCTCTATAGTTCTCGCGTCAAACAAGGATTCGTCAAGGGTTGTGAAAGGAAAAGAGGCGCAGATGGCAAAATGGGATGAAGAAGTGCGAAAATCCCTCGCAAACAAGAAAGGCAATGCTCCAGCGCTCACCAAACAACAACAAGCGCTGGTGACAGCTCAACTAGAAAAGGAACAGCAGGCGAGGCAACGGGTCGTTGGTATTAAAGCACAGCTTGAGAGGGGTCTTGCTTTAGTGAAAAGTACGGTCGACGCTAATGTAGATGAATTCCCGCCTTATATTGCCCCCATCACCAAGCTCTTGTTGGGGGGTGTACTGAAGAGTGGGAAGTTTCTTGTCGAGCAAAGAGGATTTGATGTATACCTAGTGAGCTTGCTCGTGCGACGTCACCGCTTTTCTTGCTAATATGTGTTGCTGGACTTGTAGGAGCTTGCCAAGTGCTGCTCGGATAGACTGGACATTTATGGAAAATTCCTAGGGATTGCAAGTCTAAGGAGCCTAAAGATTGATGCGGTACCGGAGGACCTACAAGCTGAACCATTGCATAGTAAGCAAGTCTGATTAACGCTTGACCTCCATTTCTCTGATGAGCTTGTTAGGTTTAATTATCCGAGTATTGTATCGCTTGAGGTTCCTCGCTGAACAGGTGCCATTCGATGCCGCAACCTTTTCCTATGCTTTTCCTCTTTTGGAACAAGTAATCCAACAAGGCGGAATTGCTGTTGAGGAAGACGAGGATGCTCTGGAACAAGTCGCTCTCACTTTAGATTTGATCAAGTTCCACTGTGGTGAATGTGAGTGTCCCCTTACATGAAATAAATGCCCCAGGATGACCGGAATAGTCTCCAACTCCGCCTACCCCCGCAAACGGACGATAGAACAACTGCAGCATCTGATCCGTAACCAGCCTAAGCTGAGCAAAAATGGTTCCTCCACTCTGATTGACTTGGGGGAGGCGATTTCGCCTTCGGCGACTCGGGAAGAGATGGAAGTCCTATTGAAAGGTACCCTCGCACAGGAGTCGCATCTACGCAACTCGTGCCTACAAGCTGTCCAAGTGAGTTTTTCATCGAGGCAGTGACGAATGGTCTAATCTTCTGATCGATCACAGCCGTTTGACCTTACGGACTTGGACTGGTCACCTGAGCTTTGGATCGCATGCCATGATGATGATGAACAGAATGCTAGACTTGCGCAGCATGCTTGGGAAGATAACGCTCTGGATGTGCCGGAGACGTATTTGAAGGAGTTGCTCGCGTACCTTGGTAAGTTGGGTTAATTAGTATTCTTGCTACAAAGAGAGGACTTATTTCTTTCAGACCATCAGAATGCCTATGTTCGCTCCAGCGTGGCCGTCGCTATCGGGGAGAGCGTAGAACAATGGCCGCAAACCATCCAAACGACAATAACCACACTACAAGAGTACTATCGCGAGAAGGTTTGAAGCCGAGAGTTGTTATATACCATACATATCTAACACTATGTTTTAGGCCAGGCTTCTCCTACCGGAGTATGATGAATTTGTATGTGTCGAGCTTGGTGTCGCTCATCCGCATCCTTAAAACTCTTTGAATGTAGGGAATGGTTCTGGCACATACTGTTGATCGACCGGATCCGTGGCAAGCAAGACAAGCGACTGCACAAACCTTTGGGCACATTGCCCCTTCATTTGTGGATGACCTCTTGGAACCATTCTTCCACTTCCTCATCCAAGACCAAGCTCTTGGTGACAGAGTCCCGGATGTTCGCAAAGCTATGCTTACTGCTGGTACCACAATCATTGACATACATGGCGCTAAACGCCTTGCCGCCCTCATCTCCTTGTTTGAATCCCACCTTGCCAAAAAGACGCCAGCGACAGAAGCAGATGATCAGATTAAAGAGGCTGTTGTCATTCTGTTCGGCCGTGTTGCAAGACACTTGGATCCTTCAGATGAAAGAATACCCTCCATTGTGGACCGCCTCGTTGAAGTACTAGCGACTCCGGCTGAGCAAGTTCAAATAGCGGTATCCGATTGTCTGACCCCTTTGGTCAGATTGATGCGGCCCAAGCTCCCTTCCCTCATAGACCATCTGTTCGATCAATTATTCAATGCCCCAAAGTACGCCATTCGCCGTGGGGCTGCTTACGGGCTAGCGGGTGTTCTTCGTGGAACCGGGATTGCGGGTATGAAGGAATTTGACATCATCACGAGGCTTAAGACTGCTTCTGAGGAAAAGAAGCGATACGAATCACGTCAAGGTGTCATGTTTGCTTTTGAAACGCTGTCCAGTGCCTTAGGGCGCTTGTTCGAACCCTACATCACTTTTGTTTTACCCATCCTTCTATTAGGATTTGGTGACTCCACAAATGATGTTCGCGAGGCAGCTCAGGAGGCAGCGCGAGTGATCATGGGAGGGCTTTCTGGTTACGGGCTCAAGCTAGTTTTACCGACACTATTGGATGGATTGAACGAGAAACAGTGGAGGACGAAGAAAGGTTGCATCGAGGTGTTGGGTATGATGGCTTACTGTTCCCCTAAGCAACTTTCTCTTTCACTCCCTATTGTCATCCCTCGCCTCACGGGTGTCCTCATGGATTCTCATGCGCAAGTCAAGTCTGCGGCAAACAAGAGCTTAAAACAATTTGGTGAAGTCATCAGCAATCCAGAAATTCAGTCGCTTGTTCCTGTGCTTCTTAGGGCATTGGTAGACCCCCTAAAGACTCCGAACGCGTTGGGCTCCTTACTGAAAATGTCTTTCATGCACTATATTGACCATTCGTCTTTGGCGTTGGTAAGATTGACCTCCTCAATGGATTGGCATTTATTAAATTTGTCCAGGTCATCCCCATCATTGAGCGAGGCCTCAAGGAAAGAGGAGCAGACACAAAGAAGAGAGCTGCTCAAATCGTCGGCAACCTCGCCTCGCTTACCGATTCGAAGGATTTCGTCCCATATCTCGACAATCTCCTGCCACTTGTTCACCTTGTCCTCGTCGACCCTGTGCCAGAAGCACGTGCTACAGCAGCTAAAACACTTGGAACTCTTGTCGAACGACTTGGGGAAGTGCACTTCCCAGATCTCGTACCTGGCCTCCTTCGCACGTTAAAGACGGATACCTCTGGTGTTGACCGACAAGGAGCCGCTCAGGGCCTTAGTGAGGTATTGGCGGGCCTTGGGATGGAACGGATGGAGGGTTTACTTCCAGACATCATTGTCAACGCCAGGTCTCCGAGGTCGACTGTCCGTGAAGGGTTTATGTCTCTACTTGTCTACCTACCAGCCACCTTTGGAACCCGCTTCCAACCTCATTTGCCGAAGATCATTTCTCCGATTCTTGGTGGCCTTTCAGACACAGAAGAATACGTTCGCGAAGCAGCCATGCGCGCAGGCCGTATGGTCGTCACAAACTACTCTAACAAAGCAGTGGACCTCCTTTTACCTGAGCTTGAACGCGGGATGTTTGATCCTGGTTGGCGCATCAGAGTAAGCTTGTGTCCCAGTCTACCAGGGTTTACCACTAAGCGATATCTAGCAATCGTCTATCACTCTTGTTGGAGAGCTTCTATTCAAGGTGTCCGGTATATCAGGGAAAACCTCAGACGGCGATGAGGAGGAAGAGGCAGAGGCGGCTGTCGCGGAGTCATCGCGTCGTGCGTTAGGTGAAGTCCTCGGCTCCGAACGTCGCGATCGCATTTTGTCTGCTTTGTACCTTGTCCGTCAAGATGGTGTTCTGGTTGTCCGCCAGTCCTCGATGCAAATTTGGAAGGCCCTCGTACACAACACTCCAAAGACAGGTCAGTCTCTATAAGACATTTGTTTGGAACGATTCTCAAGGCTTCCAGTCCGTGAAATTCTACCAGAACTCCTCAGTCAAATCATTTTCCTTATTTCTGGTAATGAACCAGAGCAGCAAGAGGTACGTAGGCAGCTGGCTCTCTCTCTCTTTTTTTATATAGCCAAGTCCCTAACGAATTGTAGACGGCTGGAAGAACTATTGCCGATATCTCTCGCAAGTTTGGAGAAAGGGTAGTAGGCGAAATCATGCAACTCTTGAAGTCCAGGGCACAATCAACCGATGCTAGAACACGAGAGGGTGTTTGTTTAACACTGACCGAAATTATGTTCGTCTTTTTGCACCGACGGGATCAGCAATACTGACGACCATCCCCTCTGCAGGAGAAGCACGACCGATAGTCAGAGAGAAGGTCACGAAGACGAGATTATCACAATCGTCCGTGTCTCGTTGGTTGATGATGAAGCTAATGTCCGCTCCGCGGCTGCCCAAGCATTCGATGTGCTGCAGGAGCACATTGGTGGCCGAGCTATCGATCAAACAATACCAACTCTACTTGAAGCACTGCGTCAACCTGGAAAGGGATCAGGAACCGCGTTACAGGCGCTACGTGAAGTTATGACTGTAAGTCTCTCTACTGGTGTAAACAATGATGCTGACGTCTGCTTAGGTCCGAGCCGCAACAGTGTTCCCAGTCCTGATACCAACGCTCACTGCTATTCCTATGACCGTCTTCAATGCTCGTGCGTTGGCGGCACTTGTTACTGTCGCTGGAAATGCTTTGAGTCGACGATTGAATGTGATCATGAACGCTGTTATTCGAGTGCAAGAAGAGGACAAAGACGATGAGCTCCAAGAGGCTCTTGATGAAGCAATCAGAGCACTCCTTGCCTCTATTAGCGATGCTGAAGGGCTCAATACTTTGATGATGATGCTAATTGGGTGGTAAGCTTTATTTCTCTTGATAGTAGGAAAATATCCCTTATCAACATCGGTACCAGGGCCAAAGATGATCACCCTCGACGACGAGTCAGCGCTTGTGACCTATTTGCTATTTTCTGCGAAGTGTCCGAACTCGACTCATCGCTGTATCGTGTCGACTGGATTCGTCAAGTAGTAGCTTTGATGGAAGATCCGGTAGTCTCCGTCCATACCGCAGCCCTGCGGGCATTGGATGCCTTTGTTAAATCTGTTCCCAAGGACGAACTCGAACCGTTGGTTGTTCCGCTTCGCAGGTCCATCGAGTCCACGGGAGCACCGGGCATCTGTGTTCCCGGTTTCAGCCTTCCGAAAGGTGTCGCACCTACCGTCCCAATTATTATTGCTGGCCTTACAACAGGGAGCAATGAGCAGCGTGAACAGGCTGCATACGCGATTGGAGACTTGGTTGAAAGAACAGAGGAAAACGCTATCAAACCTTTCGTGGTATCTTTCACGGGCCCACTCATTCGTGTCGCAACACAAGCGACTACCTATCCGGCTGGTGTAAAGATTGCCATCCTTAGTGCCCTCACTTCCATGTTAGAGCGTATACCTGCATTTGTCAAACCCTTCTTTCCACAGTTGCAACGCACCTTCGTCAAGAGTGCAAGCGACCCTTCGAATATTACAGTTCGTACCCGGGCAGCCAATGCACTTGGTGTGCTCATGGGGCACCAGCCTCGTGTGGACCCCGTCATCACCGAAGTCATCACGGGCGTAAAAAGTAACGATGATGCAGTCGCAGGTAGTCTTGTTCTCGCCTTAGCCAAAGTAGTCCGGAATGCTTCGCACAACCTTGGAGATAAGGCTCGAGAAGCTTGCATCGAGCTCGTTTCTGATAGCTTCAAGGCACATCATGAAGGTAAGGACCTCCATATCGGGGTGCTTGCGTCAGTTAGGCTCACTCGAGCAACAGAACACTATTGTCAATCGCTTGGTTTACTTGTCGTGGCACTCTCGGATCAGCCCGAGTTACTACGTCCCATCGTCGAGTACGTGAATTCTGCTCATAGCTTTGTCAAAACTTATATATCGTCCCCCTAGGACATATCTATCGAGTGGAACACCACCTTCAGTCTTGTCCTCTCATGCCTTACGAGCAGTCCTCAGTCCAGACGATGGATTTGAAAGCCTGGATGATTCAATTAACCTTTTCCAGAAGCTTGGGTTGCTGAGAACTGTTGCCCAGAAAACGCTTGAAAATGCCGCGAATGAAAAGCCAATCATTTCTCGACCCGCCAGAGAAGCACGAGACGCTTTGAAGGGACTGGATGATCCAAGTTTACGGGGATTGTTCTGATTGTGGATGTTACCGAGTTATCTCCGTTTCCTGGCATGTATCCTTAAGCCCGCTACCGAGTTCTTACGCATCCATCCGTTGAAAATTTGATCAGGATGTACTTTTGTGGATAGAGATAGATCGAACTTACCTTAAACTACATGGATGACATCATGTTCTGTTTATCATCTACGCGACTGATGAAGACCTCTGATGGCAGCTGTCCAACGTCCAACTGTCATTGCTACCTTTGTAATATCTTTCCTGGTATTGGAGCATCGCGGTCACAACTGTTCGACAAGGTGACATAACAAACTTTAATCCAAATTCCCAAGTAAAGTGATGTGCACCCATCTCACATTCGGCTTGAACTTATATGTATTCCACCATTGAAGATACATTCAGGGGTTATAGACCATGGTCTGTTTGTCAGTTGTCCCAAAGAAGTGATTAAACGCTTGCCACAGTTGCGTGGGTGTCTGCGAAGCCAAAACGGACTATAACCACTATCCCACATTTTCAATCAAAGAAAAGGTGTCAGTGCATGAGGCCTAGTATTAGTATTATGAGCAATTTCACATGACCCATAATCCGATGTGTCCGGACTAACCCACGCAAACGAGTCTAGTGAGGCACGGAGATGATTGGACCCTTTCGAGTGTAATTCTGAAAATTTGGTGATCACAGCAGCAAATCAACTCGGCAAAGGCGAATGTCTTTTTATAATATAGATGGGCTGCGCGCTGCACTTGTCCAGACATCCAGGTTTGGAATACTACTCTAAACCGGACAGCATGGGCTCTCTTGCCGGTCGGAAGCTCAGCGTCTGCGCGGCCAAGGGGTGGGATTACCAATTGGTACATAGAGCAAGATGGGATGTTATGCTATTAAGGCACCGGCAAGGCTTATAATCCCTATGTCCAGCACCTGAGGTACCCTTATCCCATCCCAATTCGCAGTTCAAGTCCACACTCGGGTACGCACCCACTGGATAACACTTCTGCGCCAGCAGCTGGACGTTGACCATATTTTTTCTGTCAAGATCCCACGAAGATGTCTGGCACAGTCCCTCGCTTGCTCGTCGTAGACCTCCCACGAAATGTTGTGGGCAACGCGCCGAGTCTGATCATCGGCACCAACGAACTATACCCTCCCTCCCTCATCTTTGAGCCTGTGGCGAAGTTAGAAAGGGATATAGATGAAGGTTTACAGTACAAGAGTTCCCGACGAGTGGTCATTGCACCAATCGCAATACCGATGACGGACGCTCGTTACACAGGTTGGGGACTATCTGCACCCTTAGGCGACGATCCGCGCCCATTCGTGCTTGCGTTCCTCGCGTCGGAAGGGCCGGCTACTCGCCCTCCCGTTGCAATGATGACCATTGTAACTCCTCCGGGGTTGCGGGATATCATAATTATGCCGAAACCAAATTTCGACTTTGTGACAAGTGGAGATGTACAGAGAGAAGTAGTCAGGTGGATGAGAGAGATAGCCGTGAGTTCACAGCTGTCAAATGAGCGGACCGCGATGTCTAAAGCCGAGAGGTTTTATTTGCCTGATGGAAGAGAGATTGACATAGAATTGTGGCAGTGGAAGGGTTTGAAAAAGCATGGGCTCGAGAGTGACGTATGGGATTTGTACCTTTAGAGGTTCCCAAGCTAATATACCGGCTGTTGAGACCCATGGCGCTATTCGAAGCCATTTTTTGCCCGTATTTCGTTGGAGCCGCCCAGGTTTTTCCTTTGTATCAGGGACGGACCTGTGGGCGCTCATAAACCATGATGTCATTGTTTGCCTATACCAAAAGGGGTTAGCTGTTACTCCACATTTCCAGGCCTGGTCTGGACCAAGGGCTATTTCAAGGTATTTTCTGACGTTTTGCCGATTTCAAGTGTCCACTAGCAGGATCTAGTAGGTCCTGAAATGATCAAAACCCATAACTTGAATGCCAAGTGCAAGCATCTACTAATAAAGCTTCAGATATTCCGGGGCAGAGTACACGGGCTTGGACGTTAATAGCCAGTAGCTTTAAAAAGGTATCCTGTTCAGGGAAATCTTGAGCATCAACGTATGCTGTACGCATTTGGACGCACCTCTTGTCAACTCGAACGCGGCAAAGGTGCTTCCCGCTGCAGGAATGCTACCAAGTATATGAGCATTTTTCATCATAATGACGGAGCGTGATTACCTTCTCAGCACTAGACGATGAGGTCAGTCCATTGCATTGCTTAACTAGGCACGTATATCCACTTACAAGATGGAGTCAATCCCCGGAACAAGCCAGCCGCACTGTACAATTGGCTTAAGTGCTCCAATAATAAAGATATACAAGACAAACGTGCCTTCCTGCTTCGATAACTATTTCTCGAAATTCTCTGACAATGTACTGAATTGGGGAGCCTTTTGGAGGCTCGGCACGAAGTTGGATGCGTGATTTGACCACGTCTGCCACATGGTTTAGGAGCTGTTCAGAAGAGATGACGAGGGAACTTACCCAAGGGGTAACAGGCGAGCCAATAAGCAACCTATGGAGTAGTTGAATTACGTCAGAGGTTGAAAGACTGCACAGGATATGACCACATACACCGCCAGTTGAACCAGAAGCTAATAACGCCCACACGGGAATATCATCGCCATATTTCTTTGCGAAAGAGCGCTTGGAGAACTCGAAGGCTAGTATTGACATAAACTTTCGGCAAGAAACGGCCAGCAATGTGGAGCAAACCTGAATAGAAACTATCGAGAACGATTAGCTATTCACTCGAATTTCGATGATGTCAAGCACATACCCGGCATAAGCAGGAATTTCCCGGGCAACTGTCACCCAGTAGCCTCGCATGATGCCCTTCCGGAAGCCCCAATCTCTCCACATTTCACTTATAACAACTCTCAGCCGCTTGTCAGTAGCCGCTCCGTATTGCCCTTGCATTCTGACTTTGAACATCTCCACTATCACGTACACACACTCAGAGATCGTCTGTGAGGATACTTGAGCCTACTCACCAGGGCTAGCAAGTATAGCATTGGCAGCACCTGCCATAGCTCCGGCGGCGGCTATCTGTTTCAGCGATAGATCAGGAAAGGGGGAAATGAGGCGTTTCGAGGTCCCGTATGCGGCAAAGAGCAGAGAGTTGACGCCAGCGATACCGAGAAGAGGACTCAACATTCCTTCAATATTTCAGGAGGATTGTAACAAGAGGCCGCAAGGGATTGAGGCTCACCCTTGTATAGAGCAAGGAAACCTTCTTTGCGCAACGTTTGGCTCAGAATATCCATAGGTCCTTTCTTAGAGTGATATATGTTCAGTCGTACGATCATTATCAAAGGGGCAGGCTCACAAACATGCCCTCTGCGGCGAAGAAAGTCAGCTTTCTTTAGTATATCGTTTCATAAAGTATATGATTTGACTGACTGGGAGCTATCTGTGCTCGAGTCTTGATCGTGTCTAATGGCTGGCCGACCAAAACCTGAGCTGCGCCGCCAAAACTTCCAGCAATAAGCTCATTTATGGTCGTCTGCGTGCTGTGAGAGGGCATGATGGTAGAAAGAAACCAAGAAATTCGCTTAGATTCATGGACACAAGATGTGCAATGCCGTCACCGTGATTGCCAACGTTGACGCGATTCGGGGATTTTCCCACACACAGCGAGGTTCCATTAATATATAATGCAATATCAATTCTTACAAATACAAAACAAAAATCAAGCAAAGAAAAAAAGAAAAAGTACATATGAAGAACTTCTGTGAACAGACCAGAACACATGCATGAATATTCGTGTTCTTCATGCCGCCTCGACTCTCAAATGTCCGTGTCGTATATGATTTCGGCCTCTCCCCTGTATTAGCTGGTCAATCTTTCGCGAACACCAAAGCAAGAGCTGCGACGAACCTTTTTTCAACGCCCTGCCCAGCAAAATCGACACATCAGTAAAATTCAGTACGACATATGACAAAAGCGACATACATCCTCCATCCATGCTATCTGAGCCTTCAACTCTGTCGTCCCGAACAACAGAACGATATCGATGATGATTTCATAATAGAGGCCTTTTGGACCAAAGCAAAGAGGAATTGGAATATTTTGGAGGTTGGCTTTGACAGTGCAGGCCTCCTGGTAGTTATCTAAACCACGATCCTGTCAGTAACTCTGCTGCTACAAGTCAAAACCAACTATACTCGGGTCGTCATCCATGAACTGGTACTTCTGTAGGCCCGGGGTCTTGTTTCCTCGATAGCACAGTATCTCTTTCTTCATCGTTTTCAAGAATAACGGATTCGAAGCTCCTCTGGAGTACGTGCAACGGAATTCTTGTGCCTCTGTTACCTGAGTATTCTGTAATATCGAGCGAAATTTGTCAATACACGACTTCAAGTAGCAGTGCGAAGCTTAACCTTGGGAAGGATTACGCTAAAGCCATCGGGTATGGCCATCTCGCCTGAATACATCTCAAAGCACTGCCATTGGCGCTTCTTATGCTCGGAGTTGAAAGGCTGGTATGGAACGCAAACACTAGCTCCATACGCCCGGCCGGTAACTCGAGCACGGACTGGATGGTCAAGGATAAACGAGATGGAGCCATCAGCAACGACTTTGTTGCTTTGAGTTGAAAGCTTGTCAGTGAATTAATACCTTAAGGTAAGCAGGCACTTACACTTGTGCATCAGGCCTAAACACTTGGAGACCGTATGCCTCGAGGGTCTCCTTTACTCTCTTGAAGAGGAAATCACTTGCGGAGAAGCCTCCGACGAGAAAGACACTCTAAGAGACTTATAGTATCAGGCGCCAAGTTAGTTGATACTCTATCAAAGTCACCCACAGCGATACTCTTGTGGGCAGTGCGCCGCTGTTCTAAGACGCCATCGACAATGCACTTTATGGAGGGCTCAAAGAATGAAGCGACATCCGTTCTTCAAACCAAGTGGCTCAGAGTAGAGTACTCAATGTATGGGAACATGCTTACCCCTCGAGGCGGAGCTTCCCCGCAGTAATGTTGTATTTAGGTTCCTTATCGCGAGCAGAACCAAAGCGGATGTAATGGGGGTCAGATGGGTCGCGGAACGAACACTTGGTGGTCTTGTCAAAGTACCGCTTCATCTCGCTGATATCCCTGTAGAACTTTGAGCCCCTAAGGGTTTCTATTGGCGACGGGGGACGTAAGAAATCTACTCCTGGCTGGACTTCCTGTGTCACTCACTGTCTAAATGCTGCTCAGCAGCGTCAGTCACGAAGATGGACCCCTTGACATGGCCTGCGAACTGTCAGGTATCCATTACAGTAGAGGAAAGACGCCTTACATTGGGCTTCCGCGATTTCTTTAAAAGTTTTTCCATCGGGATTTGCAGCATAGGCACTGAGGTCGAGCGTTCCTCCTCCTGCGTCGACGATAATAACGCCTTCTCCTTTCTATTCAAACATCGTTAATCGTTCAATGGACCGAAGATACTCCTCAATCTTACTCGGATAGACTCGCTCATCAAACCCTTTTCAATGCATCGATTGAGACTAGCCTCCCCTTCCGTGAGGAAGGTGATCTTGTTGCGGCCGCCAGTTGTGATAAGGCCGGCCTTTTCAGCGGCTTGCTTCATTAGAGCCTGCTGAGGACCTTCCCATCCATTCGGATGCGAAAGGACATATTCTATCTCTTTCCCGTTCCAAATATCGGATCCGTATGTCGGTTCGCGCTCTTGAATATACTGCTTGGCACAGTCGTTGAGATGCTTCAGGTAATCAGAGAGAACGTCCACCACCGTCTTGTTGAGTGGTAGATCAGGAATCTTAGCCGTACCCGTGGCAAATTCTTGTCTCTTCGGGCGCAAGTGCAGTTTGAACCTATTAAAATTGCATTAGGTCGGGTGCTTAAAGGCTATAGCTGAACAAAAAGAAACAAGACGTCACCATTCAGCTTTGACCAAATTTTCTTCTTCAGCTACGATATCCATGCCGTCGTTTTCAGTTTCAGCGCCGACAGCACGAACGCGCCCATCTTTGTTGTAATACAGAACAGAAGGGATCTTCGCGTTACCGCCAGCTGTTTCTTGCCCCGGAAACCTTTCCCTGGGTGTCAGAGCTTCAGAAAGTTGTTACTGTGGCAGCAGCTCAACTTGGTGACGCCCTGAATCTCAGGCGCTTTGCCCGGGTCGAGTATACTAAAGAACTCATTAATTACCTTGATAACTCATGCGGAAGTTATCTGTCTCCTTAGTTACCTGTACGAAATACCGCTGTAGGTGGTTCCTACGTCGAATGCAAGGAGTAGTTTGCGCTCTGATCCGGAGTACTTGTCTCTCGACATCTCGTAGAAAAGGGGGGTGTTCCTGGGATGGTGGTAGAAGGACAAACTGCATACAGGCACGTTTCAGCCTTTTAGGGATCTGAAGTCAGTGGGCGCCTCATTAACAGCTTCTGGAACCAACTGATGACTGATTTGTGACCCGAGCGAGCTTCTTGACATTTGTATACAATCATTACTAATACGACATCACAGGCTGACATACGTGGGCCCCTACAGCGAGCGTCCATACTTATCTTCGCCTACAACCTGGTTCACGCACTCGCGATGCAATACTTTGCGGCGCTGTATCAAGCTTCAATATTGGAACACCAAAGCTCAGTTCTAGCAGGCAGAAATGACCACGGCCAAAGGTTTCAGCATCGAATGAAGTGCAGCACAAGTATCCTCAAACGCCACTCATTCCGTATCGTAAATGATTTCGGCGTCCCCCCTATTGCATCTCTTTTAGTTTCGTAAACCCTTTGAAGGAGACACATGCGACAAACCTTTTCTCGACGCCCTACACACAGTCAAGGAAAGGATCCGGTTGACGATTCAGCAAAAGAATTCAATGGAAAGGAACACCGCGACTTACGTCTTCCATCCATGCGATCTGGGCTTTCAACTCCGTCTCTCCAAACAAGAGGACAATGTCAATCATAATTTCGTAGTAGAGCCCTTTAGAACCGAAGCAAGGGGGAGTTGGGATATTCGCGAGGTTCGCCTTGACGGTACAAACGTCCGAATAGTTATCTAACAAGCAGATCAGTGATTTTGGTGCGTGTAGAAACTTATGTTTCCCCACTTGGATCTTCATCCATGAACTGGTGTTTCTTAGACTTCGGCTGATGTTTGTTTCCCCGATAGCAAACAATTTCCTTCTCCATCGTTCGTAGGTACAGAGGATTTGGCGAGCCCCTCGCATATGTACAGCGGAACTCTTCGGTCTCCTTGACCTGGGTATTCTATTTTTGACCTCAGAGAAGCTCGACATGAATGGGGGATGAGCGTAACGACCTTGGGAAGGATGACACTGAAGACACCCGGGATACCTAGCTCTCCGGAATAAATCTCAGTACATTGCCAAATGCGCTTTTTATGGTCCTTGAGGTGTGGCTGGAAGTTGACCCATATCTCTGTTCCAAATGAGTGCCGGGAAACACGAGAACGGACTGGGTGGTCGAGGATGAACGAAACGGATCCTTCTGCGACGACTTTATTGCTAAAAAGTTAAAAACGGTGGAGTCAGGCTTGCATAATTTCTGCTCCACCTTCTGGTCACTTACAGGTGCGTATCCGGCCTAAACACCTTCAAACCCTGTGCTTCAAGAGCCTCTTTCACCCGTTTGAAAAGGAAATCATTGGCTGAAAAGCCACCAACCAGGAAAACGCTCTTGTTGTGGAGTGCCGTCAAAGTGAGGGGAACGTTCTTAAAGGGCTGATTAACGACTCACAGAGATGGGCTTATGGGCACTACGGCGCTGCTCCTTGACACCATCGATGATACACTTGATGGCAGGCTCAAAGAATGTAGCGACATCCGCTCTACGGGCGAGGAAGTTAATGTTGATCAGTCAATGACATCATCGTTTATGCCTACCCATCGAGGCGAAGTTTTCCTGCCATGACTTTCAGCTTGGTATCCCTATCGCGAGGGGATCCGCATCCCCGAATGAAATGTGGGTCAGAAGGATCGCGGAACGAGCACTTTGTCGACCTGTCAAAGGAGCGCTTCATCTCGTCGATATCTCTGGCGAACTTCGAACCCTTGAGCAGTTCTAAGCGGAATCAAATGAGATTTAGCTATAATACTGTCTCATGATAAGTGACCGACTTACTATGAAGATACTCCCCGGCAGCTTCTGTAACAAAGATGGATCCTTTGAGATGACCTAGGCTAATTTAAAAGAACTTTCTTTCAGATGAGTAGAATAAAAAACGTACACTGCGCTTCGGCAATCTCTGAGAAAGTCTTCCTATCTGGGTTTGCTGCGTACGCGCTAAGGTCTAGCGTTCCTCCTCCAGCGTCAACAATACAGACACCCTCCCCTTTCTGAACATCAAATATCAATTGGCATTTCGTCGAGCACACAACTCGCGACTCACCCGGATAGACTCGCTCATCAACCCCTTCTCGATACAATGATTAAGACTGGCCTCGCCTTCAGTTACGAACGTGACTTTGTTACGTCCCCCTGGCGTGATAAGGCCAGCTCTCTCGGCAGCCTGTTTCATCACAGCCTGCTGCGGACCTTCCCATCCATTCGGGTGTGACAGAATATAATGGATCTCTGGGCCATCCCAGATACTCGTTCCGATACCTGGATGAGTTTCTTTGATCCATTGCCTCGCGCAGTCGTTTAGATACTTCAGATAGTCGGAGAAAACATCCAGAACCGTCTTGTTAGGTGGAAGATCCGGAATTTTGGCCGGGCCCGTGGCGAACTCTTTCGTCTTCGGACGCAAATGCAACTTAAACCTGTCGAGCCAATCGAGTGAGATTAAGTCGCGACAAAGAAAAAGAGCCCACCATTCCGCTTTATCCCAGTTCCCCTCCTCCGCAAAAATATCGATGCCGTCACGTTCGGTCTCAGCGCCGGCACAGCAGACTTTCCCGTCCTTATCGTAGTACAAAACAGAAGGAATCTTCGCGTTACCACCTGCTATTTCTTGTCCTGGAAACCTTGGACTGAGCGTCAGAGTTGCAAAAAGTTGTTACTGCTGTAGTAGCTCAACTTGTGCACACCCTGAACCTCAGGCGCATGGTCTGGGTCGAGAATGCTAGAAAGCTTAATTAATTACCTTGACCGGCGAATGGAAGGGTCGTTGTCGTCGGTTACCTGTATGAGATACCGCTGTAGGTAGTTCCAACATCGAACGCAAGGAGTAACTTGCGCTCCCCAGTGTGTTTCTCTCTGGGCATATTCCAAAGGATAGATGGGTACCTGTGGTGTGGAAGTGGAAGAATAGACGGATCTACCACAGGCACGTTCCAACGGCCTTTAAAGGGTTCATCGGCATTCAGCGAGCGCTTCATTGACACTTCCCTGTAATCACCTGACCGGAGGGTAGTGAAGTTATTGTGACCAACTGGCTCGGTTCTATTCTTCCACTGGCACTTACAGCACCCCGCAGCGGGTCACACTCTGCCCGCGTGTTAACCTTGTAGTGAGCGTCAACTCGAACGATTTAACCACGCCTTCCATCTCACCGCTCCTCACCCGCTATGAAGCGAATCAGCGACGCAATCGCCTCCTTCAATATAGGATCCCCTCGACAGAAGTCTCAAAGGGGACCGAAAGACAGACCCTCGCAGTTTGGCCGTGAGCTAATCAAAGAAGAAGTCGTTCCTCCTCCACGGCCCCGGCAGCCTAGAGAGGTGACAAACCCCTCGGTTGCAGCCCGTCGTCAATCCAGGCTTAGCATCATTTCCAATTCACTGAGGTTCAAGAAAAGTGGCGGGATGACGGCGGAAAAGGTCGTGGACCGCCAGAGATCCATGAGGGACCAGCGGGAGGAGCAATGGCAGGAGTTACTCGACGAACAACACGAATTAATGAAAAGAATTTCAAACTTGAATGGCAAGGTCGAGCGCAGAAGCAAGACATTACGGACTCTGAGGGAGCAAGACGATGGAGAGAAGTGGGAGGATGAGTTGTTTGAAACGAGGTTGAAGGAGCTGAACAGTGCTCGTGACGTGATCACCACCCAGTCATCCGTAAAGGGGGAGGATGTGCGCGTGCAGATCAAGGACCTCAACGAAGAGATTGCTAAAACAGCAGCGATCGCCGCTGAGACGTCGATCGGGTCTCAGCGGCAACCTGGACAACTGGAGAGCATGCCATACCTAGGCCATAACCTCAGCTTGATTTTCCGGAAAGCCGAGAACCGCCTGGACGACCGAAAACTCGTACAAGCGATCCTCCAGATTTTCCTCACTGAATGCTGCATGATACTCATCGACTCTTGGCACATTGAAAATGAGAATCTTGATGCATTTCTTCGTGGTTTATACGTCCGCATTCGTAGAAAGGGTGAGTGTTTGTATAATAAGTTTCCGTTGAGCTCACAACTAAAACCCTCGACTGAATGTAGAAGAACAAACAGTGGCAGGCAAATGGAGACAAATTACATTCAGCCAGGTGCCACACGGGGAGTCGACAAATCTCCTCAAGCGATATTCGAACCAGAAGGCACAGCAGGTCATGGAAATCTCCTCCGCTGCTGGGTGGGGGGGTGATACGTCCAGGGTAAAGCGACATGTCCAAAAGGTGATGGAGGCAGCGGAGAAAATCAGAGAAAATATCAAGGCTGGGATCATCTCTGCTGACCTCGAGCCTTGGATTGCTGTATACACTGATTTATATGACGATCTGGAGATGAAGGATGTTGGCAGTGACTTCGCATTGCCACAACTGGAGAATAAACATGAAGAGGATTATCATGTGTTGGGGAGTACAGAGCTGGGATTGAGGGTGCACGGGACGAACGATGATCAAAGCAATGAGTTCAAGAACTTGCGGACAAGGCCAAGGGTGTTACTTCTCGAGTCGTTTGGGTTCCGGATGCGTCGTACTGATAGGCGATGATTTGGATTTGGACAGTCGGACCCTTCGTGAATTAGCCTCTTGTGTTTAATAGGCGTTGTCAATCATGAGCATTATACCCTTTGGATATTAGGCATTCTAGCACAAGTCTTGTTCCGTCGCTGGATATATGTCGTACAGTATCCGGGCATCAATCACCAGGCCTGTGAACGAAATTTCCCTTGCGCAGTGGAAATAGGGGTTGATCTAAAGTTGATACCCATATTGTTAACCTACTGAACCATCAGCACGAGACCGACACTGGCGCCAAAAGCTCGCAGCAGCAGTGTTACATGAGACCACCTTCCTTGTATGTGACAGGCTTCGAACGGCGAGTGTTTCCTTGGCCCTTCTACTTCGCCTCTTGGGTTCTGGTTCATCATTGCAGCATGTCCGAGAATCCACCAGTGGAGCCATCAGGCTCTCGCCAGCGTCATCAGGATATGCCAGTTGAACTGCACCAGGGTTCCTTTGAAAGGTCTACGCCGCACCAGTTGCACGAGCGCTGGAGCCAGGTCGCGCGCCCGAGACAGCCAATTGAGGATCTCCCTGAACCAAAGCACCTGCGGGGCGAACGACAGCACTCACGTCGCATCCAAGAACGCTGTAACCGACTCACGCAATCCGAGCCAGTGTCTGATCCGGAGCTCGAACAACTACAGGATGAAATATCGTGCCTCTACCAAATTGAGAACGAATTGATGGAAAGGCAGAAAAAGCTGGAGGATGACATAGAGGAGACACAAATGAGGCTGAAGAGGAGGGAGACTCAACGAGAGGACTTGAAGGAAATCACGGAGGAGTTAGCTGTCGCTCAGAGGTTCCTCTCCACGGCTGATAGTCTATCTCAGGCTGAGGTCGTCAGAGCCATGGAAGCTCTGAATGAGGAAATATTCCAGCTGACGTCCATCGCGGCTGACAAAGTCCAAGTAAAGAATCAACGACTCCCTTCGGACGGCGAGATGGCGAAACTGCGAAGGCAGATACCCGAGTGGGTGTTGGGCCCAGCATTCATGGATGAAGTGACTCTCAGGAAGTTGGACGACGCGCTTGCTATACAGATTGGCTGGCAGGCAATTCTTGCAGCTCGATGTTCGAGGCTAATACGCTCCTGGCATTTTGACGATGAAAACGTCAACCAAAATGTGTATTCGATGTACAAATCGATATGGGCCCAAAGTAAGTGAGGCAGTTCTAGTTCGAAAAAAGAATGAAGCTAAACAAGTTTTTCTCTCAGACGATCAAGCTGTTGCGGGTCGTTGGCGCTCCTTAACGTCGGGCTCAACTAAGGGTCCCTCTCAAAAAACTTGGGAGCGTGAAGCGCGGTTCACCATCAAACAAATGGTCATATTGCCTATCCTATGCGGGTACATACTTGACAAAAAGTCCCATGATGAACTCGTCGAAATATTTTCCCAGCGGATCGCACCTCTACTCGACAAGTGCCTCAAGTTCCGACGGACGGTGAGGGAAGGCTTCACTTCAATGGATATTCAACCATACTATATAGAATCTGGGGAGCCACACAATCCTTTGCGTGCTGATCTGGACTACGAGGATGCGAAAGAGGACCAGTCGGAGAAGAAAGGGGTCGTTGCTTGCTCTCTCAGTATGGGTCTGTATTCCATTCGCATCTCACGAGTTGCGGAGGGCAAGGTCTCTCGTCGAGGTGTGGTTTTGAAACCAAAGGTAATTATTCAGGAAACACTCAAAGAGATAATCACATAAAACACACTTCATGATAATTGTATTTGTAGTTGATACTGTATTATATTCACCAGGTCTCTAGTGAATTCTGGTATCGGACCGAGAGTGTGCGTCGAGTCTACATCATGCCAACTTTATCAGCACGAGACTTTGGGCGTCAAAAGCTGCGGCCAGGCTTGGGAATCAACCCACACTCCTTTGTATCCAAACGTGATTCACTTGCCATCCTTGTACTACAGCCACCGCCATGTTCGACTTCTTGAAAACCAATCGCCCATCCAAACGAGACCGGCCTCCTGAGCCTTATGCACAACGCGACGCGCCTCAAAAGCGCATGCGTCCGCTTTCCAAAGTCTTTACTCCAAACATCACCAACCGATTCAGCAAGGCCTTTACCTCTCGCGAGCGCGACCGTGGTCCAGCGCCTGACCCCGAACTTGAGAAACTCCGGAGTGACGTAGAGCAAGCACGCACAAATGAGCGGACGTTGTTCGAGAATGTTAAAGGACTGGATACAGATATTGAAAAGGTGCAGCAAAGGCTCAATGAGAGAGTCAACCGGCGAGAGGAGCTAGAACGGGTCACAAAGGAGCTAGCTGTCGCCCAGAGATTCCTCTCCACGGCCGACAGTCTATCTCAGGCTGAGGTCGTTAGAGCTTTGGAAGCTCTGAACGAGGAAATCTTTCAGCTAACATCCATCATTGCCGACAAGGTGCAGGTCACGGAGAGGCACCTACAGGAAGGCGACCGGCTGGATATGTTTCGGAGTCGGGTACTCTCCGTTGGGGCCTTGGGTGCATTTCTGGAGGTAGTCGAGCCCAAGCACCTTGAGGACTCGCTAGGAATCCAGATTGGATGGCAAGCAATGTTGGTACAATGGTGCTGCACGGTCATCCAAGCTTGGGTTGTGGGAGTGGACGAGCTCTCCAGGGACCTAAACGATATGTACGCAAGCGTTATTTCTCAAAGTAAGAGAATGTAAATTTCACATTGTACTCAGGTTGAGCTGACTCCTCTATAAGACGACAAGGCTGTCGCTGGTCGCTGGCGAGCCCTCTGCTATGGTGGTTCTAGTGACGTCTCCTCGGAAGCGCGCGGCAAATTACCTGAGAATGTTGTCCGTGCACTAGTTGCGCTGCCAGTGCTATGCGGATACATATCCTCTCGGGAAATTCACACAGACCTTGCGAAAGAGTTCGAACAACGCATCGGGCCTCTGCTCGATAAATGCCTTAAATTCCGAAAAATGATTGGGGAAGGAATCACGTCCACTGACATAAGACCCTACTTTGTGGCTTCTGGGCAGTCGTACGACCCATCAATTGCGGAACTAGAATACGAGGATGATGGAGATGACACAGGGAAGGAAAAGCAGGGTATCATCGCCTGCTCTCTGGGAATGGGACTGTATTGTACTCGCACATCTCGCGGTGATGACGGTAGATTTGTAGAAAGCAGAGAGCCAATACTGAAGCCGAAGGTGATTCTTCAGGAGACTCTCAGAGAGATTATTGCTTGACTGTCAATATCCAATGCATCCTTATGCTCGACGATTCTGTCTGAACCATGCGTACCATTCGGCCTCCTTGAAAATCGGCCCCTCAAGCGCCCGTCAAATGTGATATAATCAAAGCCAAGTTGATGTGATCTTTTACTTCTTGGTTTGTAATGAACCACCAATGCGGAAGGGAAAGGGACGCTGGTCCCTCGACCTCCCCCCTTTCTTCTCTTGGTATCTAGAGCTCGAGCTGCATCGGACCGTTTACTTCGTTTGGCTCAGTGACCCTTCCATGTCCCCGCAGGATGACGAATGATGGAAATCACAGGAAGCTATATCCGAGCATCAAACTGGAGTGATGACGGAAGTTATTTCAACACATCACCAGCCGCTACTGCCTCGAGGCTGGGTACTAGAACCGACCCTCGCGCGCGCGCGTTACACATGCATTGAATCTCAAACGCGGGCGGAAAAAACGTTGAGGGTACATAGGCGTTGTGGCAATTTTTTCCTCCCGACAACACGCACTTGCCTCGTGCAGGAAGGCAAGGCAGCCTAATCTGGAAGTTTTGACGTCACAACATGGCAACAGCCTCTCCAGTATGCAAGTAACATTTACTAACAGTGCCGAGACAGCTGACAATAGGTTTCTGACCAAATTCAATTTGGTCGTTTCTTGGTGTGTTGTCAGGAACGAAAAACGACAAGCAAGTGATAAGTTAGGAACAAGCATCAGCATTACAAGTTCGCGCGCCCATCTCGATTAAACAGAAGGCAATTTAATTTCGACCGAATGCCCTGGAGAACGGAATTTAAATCCTTTACCCACTGACGGCTCTCCGGGCCCTCGGCCTCAACAGCCTCAACTCATTTCAGTATCACCCTCTCTAGGCTGTCGCGTGCATTGGGTGCGTGCCATCTACATCGTTTCATATTACTCACTTATTACTCCCCTCAGGTACACGTTTTCTATTTGCATTAACTCGACTCGGAGCAGGCTCTAGAATATCAGACCTCGACCCCCCATTCCATTCCACTCCCTCTTTCGAAGATAATCACTGGCACTGTGTTACAGCCAACGACCTTCCTCGGCATCGCTGGGTCTTCTCGTGTGGCGCCTCGCCCATCTCTCTCCATATCACGGCTCCCTGCATTGAATTCACGCTTCCAAGTCCTTGCTCTCCATTAGCGCGCTAACGCTATTAAGCGCTTGTTCCGCGCATGGGTCGGAGGCTCGACAAAGCTTGGTAAGATCTCCTTCAGCTCTTCACAGTGATTACATTTAGCATGACGCATGCAAAACAGACCACTCGAAACAAAAAGCCCCGGCTCCAGGTATCACCCCACGCACAAAGGCAAAGTACATCAGACACGGAGTGCATTCATCCTTCAGGACTTAAAACACCGCGACTACGCCACGCCTTTCACGTTCAGAAAACACTTTATGCCGCAGCCTCTCGGGAATCTTGCACCATTCACTGCCTTTCTCCCTTTCAAACTTTTATCTCATTCTACGACTTCTACCACGATAACTACCACGACAGCGAATAGGTGGACTTTGTTTGCTATTGGAGGAACAGCTATTGCTGTTATCGCTTTTGGTGGATCTGCGCCCATTTGGCCCGAGTGCGTTTACTCTGGTTCAAGTTCATACTCAAGGGAAGACTTACGATCGCTGCCCAAGAGAAGGTCGACACCCAGCTCGAATTTGATTTCGGAAACACAGACGGACCCGAATATGTTCTCGATATTGTCGTATCTAGCAGAAAAAATCAGCAGCTTGATTCCTTGGAGGTCAGCTGCGTCGGCGCTGAACAATACGGGTGGTAATCGGAGACAGGAAATCGAGGGAACGGAGCTCGGAGAACGGGCCGGGAGCGGGAAGGAGGCTGCGAATGAAGATGAGGTCAAAAGACTGAAAAAACTACTGGAGGAGGTGAGCGCGAGTGGGGAGGAAAGCTCAAAGGCTTTAGAGGAAGTCAAGACATTGCGAGGCGAGATTGAGCGGTTGAAAGGAGAGCTAGAGAGAACGAAATCGGAGGCTAATAAAGGAGAGGCCGATGTCGGGAGAGTCGACCCATACTCTGTGACGCAGGATGGCGCTTCTGAAGCCGAAGTAATTTCGCTCCTCGAGGCGCTTAACACGGAAATCATGGAGGTAGCACAGGCAGTAGTGCGAGCCTTTGCTAACAGCAGTAGACCGGTTCCACAGCCACCTTCTGAAGAGTTGTCAGAAGAGCTGAAGGAAGCAGTTATCGGAGCCACCGAAATCCTTGGGCTGGGCACGGTGGAGTTGCTGCAAGCGCCTCAGCACCGGGGATTGAGTGGGGATGAGGATACAGTGAGGATGGCGCTAAAAGCGAGTATGGCGGCATATGTGCACTGGATCATTTCATCCTGGTATTTCGAGAACCCGGAAGACGAGCACTTGTTGAGCGAGATATACGCGCGGGTACGAGAGACCGGTGAGTAACCTTGTGGAGAATATTGCTGAATATCTGCTGATGGGAACATTTTTCTATCCAACCGATAGAGGATCAAACGGTATCAGGTCGTTGGCGAGCGCTTACCCGAGTACACCTCCAAAGGATGCTCGCTGAAGAACCAGATCTAACGATCTACATGGTTGATGCTTTCGTCAATATCATCCTCACCGCGGGATGGCACAACAACGCTGCGGCACTGCAGGAATATCTAATCGAGACATTTGGCCATATGATCGGAAGTGTATTGGAGAAGGCGAAGAAGTTGAACAAGGTGATCGGAGAAGAGATAGTCAAGTGCGACCTGGAGGCCCTATACATAGCGCCAGATGTGTTATTCAACGAGATGACCATGGAGGCTACCGGCCACGAGGGCGACCAGGTGGAAGGCCTGAGCGAAAGGCGGGTGCTCTGCACGACGAAACTGGGTTTGGTGAAGGCAGAGAAGAGATCGGGTAAGGTTGGAGAGTGGGAGGAAGCAGTGCTGTTGAAGCCTAGTGTTGTCTTGCAATCCAGCATGGTGGTTGACAGTGAATGATTTCGGGAACTGCCTCGAGCCAAGCTGCTCTTCGGTTCCAACCTCTGCGATTGTTGTATTCCTAGCTTGTCGAGGTCTCTTTGTCGCTTTTGTCGTTTTTTATTTTTTGCTCTGTGCTCAGTCTTTGTAGTTCATCCAGCATTTCCTTAATGTACTAGGCAACATTCCTCTATTATAAAGTTAGTTAATGCATTCATTCTTGTTGCAGATCTTATGGATAAATACCGTCACCCTTCAAGTCTCAACGTCAGGAGTTGAAGTACAATCGAACAGTGGAGAACGCCTAGGGAATAGCCTGCTGTAATCCATAAAAGCTTCGTATGGGGGTAAAATGCACGAGTAAGTACCCCCGCATGTTCAGAGAAAATCGTCAAGGGAGCACGGAAGAACACTGGAAATAACCATCAGGAGCCAGAAAATAGCAGCCGCATTCTGCCGAGAGTTCCTATCTTTGGACCTTGCCCGGATCAGTCTTTATACATAGTTCAAAATCCGAACAAATCAGGATCTGTTAGAATCCTGATTTCGACACCAAAACTTTGTGTTCTGTGCTTCAATACCTCAAAGATTGGTCTGAAGCTCTGCCTGTCCAAAGTGATTCAGATTTCAACAATCTGGGGCGCACGAAACGGCTCAAAACCGACTTCAATGACAATTCCATGGCTTCGAAACCCTCGATCAGTCTTTGGTTCCCGCTATTACCGTACTACCATGACTGAGCTCAGATCTCGATGCTCCCAAACTTCATCTCGGCGCTCTTACTGGATTCTAAAAGCGGTCGGACGAGTTTTCTGTATCTGAGTCTAAGTCACTGATTCAATTACTTTATTTTTGGTATGTGGAATGTTGTCAGCATTCAGTGTATCCCGCGTTCACTGCTTATAACATGCGTAAGCCTCACGAGAGGTGGAACGCAAAAGGATCACATGTCACACCGAGTCAAAAACTATGTCGAAGTAGCGGACAGGAACAGTGACTGATGTGACTGCCCAACCATCCGACCTCCAAGCCAAGCCGAACACTGAGAACAAGGGTAGGGGCAGCATCAAGATAAGTTGCTGATTTTCCTGCTATTATTTTAGCGCGCTCAGATCATGTAGGGGTTGACAAGGGCTATGCCTAGCTATGCACGCAAGCGGAAAGTAGTGCGCCCACTTTTAGACGTTTTCTACTAAAGGGTTTAATCTTTGTTATGAATCAAATTCCTTGGAAACATGCTAGCCGTAAGGCTTCCGCCCTGTACTTCCTTTTTCAAAACCATGCTGGTATGCTTCCTGCCATTTTCTCCAGTCCTCGGTATCGCAAAAGACGTCTCTATACCTTGACTTTTTTTCTCGTCCTCTACCTCGTGTGCACAGAAACTGCCCTCTTCGGCTATGATCAGTCCTTTAATTCACCACCGCTCCCTTCAAATCCGTCGCCGCTCGGCGCTAACGCGAGCGCTGCCTTAGACAGAGAGCCCAGAATATTACTGGTATCTATGTATCTTCCACTTGAAAAATCAAAGCATTCGCAAGGCGACTACTCCTACTGGCAATCCAAGTTCCTCGGATCCATCACTACACCCGTTTACTTCTATACAACGCCCTCTCTCGAACCGGGAGTTCTCTCCAGTCGCGGCTCTCTTCCTATACACGTCAACACCTCCTTCACATCAGCTTTCGAAGTACCACCACTTCAAGGACTTCAAGACAGGTACAGAAAGATGCAAAAACTCGATCGAGAAACATGGGGACACAACGCAGACTTGTACGCAGTTTGGAATGCCAAACTTTGGCTGCTTGACAACGCCGTACAGCAGCTCAAGCGAGAAGGAGAGGAGTATGATTATGTTTTTTGGAACGACGCGGGAAGTTTTAGATGGGATCATCCTTATACGAGATGGCCCGATCCAAAGCGCGTTGACGAGGTGTGGCAGGCTGGTCTTGAGCAGGCGAGAGCAGCTGGAAATATGACTGCAAGAAAGGAGGACATATTATTCTTTCCATTGACAGGGACATATGATTGGCTTAGGAGATATTGGCGAGAGGATGATGGTCCCGTCGATGCCGAAATCAGCGAAGGTGCGTACGTTTTCCTATAGTGTGACACGGTACAATTTAGCTCAGAATATTGTTTACACCTCTGTCAATCTTTACATGCTTGACATATACTGTCTATCAGGCTCCTTCTTCGGCGGATCTCCGGAAACAATGTCCTGGTGGACAAAAGTCTTTTATGCCTACCACGACTACTGGCTCCAAAGAGGCCTCTTTGTGGGCAAGGATCAAACAATCTTCAACTCTCTTTTCCTCCTATTCCCTTCCCGTGTCATCGGCGTTTGGATCTCAGACCCAGCGACGAACATCGGCCTCCCGCCTCGCTTTGATACTGGGCCGCTGGGCGCGTGTGGCAATCCGTGGCATTATTATCAGTACTTCCTAGCATCGCAAGAAGAACAGCGAGTTATGCGACAGAGGTGGATGACAGATCTTGAAGCTCGTGTTGAGTGGCCTTGGAAAGGTTGGAAATGGTGGTTAAAACGGCAAGAGTGTAGGGTAACACGAGTTGTGTGGGTGCAGGATATGGTTAATGATGCATTTGGGAAAGGCTGGGGGGTGAGGAAGACACTCCAGATCCCATAATAGTTGAGTTGTGCGTTGTATACTGTGCTTGCTCTATGAATCTTCACGTGTACGATTTAACTGCAGTCAATATCTTAGTATTATTGTTTATATGTGTTCTGACTCCGCATCTCGCAACATATACAGTCCTCTTGGTATTCAACTTCTTCAAGTTCAGGCCCTTTGTTTTTTGGAACGTTCCCCAGTTAAATCTCAGATTCACTGAGAAACCACGCTTACACTGCTGCATACCACATGACTGCATCGAGAAAACCACGCATCGAGAGTCGAGGGTTAACTCTAGCAACAAATAGCATGCAGAACCTATCCAATCACTCCAGGCGTCGATGTACCTCTCAAAATTGTTGGATCAGTCACGATTCAGGCTCACGGTATATACATACTTCACCGTGGTCTCTTCCTCCTGAAAAAACGGGGAGATCCGTAGTACTGGGTTACATGCTAGGCTCATTTGTCGAGAGATGAGCAGCTCAGTCTCTTCTTGGTTTATTCAGCATCTGATCGACGGATTGTCAGTAAATTTTGTGCTTATTGCCCAGCCGCACCAAATTATTCGTGTTTCGAATCTGGTTATGATAAATATTTTATTACTGGTGAAGCTCAGTCAGGTCGAGAAATTGACGGCTGAGAATTTGAAATTGCTGCCGTGCCAGCAGTCGTGTTTCTCGTCAGCAGAAACTGTTCGCCAAGCAAAGTGGAGGTGTCATGGGATTCAAATTTGCTTATTACCACCACCATAGACCACCACCGCTCCGCTTTAGATTGCAGGAGTAGAATGATTTTCAGCCCTGCTCCACTGGAATTGCAGCAGGTGGACCTGGATCCAAGACACTTTACCGCGTCTACGAGTGCCTTTTGTATTGCTACAGTAGGATAAATGATCAGGAGCTAGACAAGGGTAATTTGGCTCCCAGCTTTTAGAAGGTGGAGTGTTGTGAGTGCTATAATTGTGAGATACTTATTGGCCTTATGGTATCAGGATCTCGTGGGATAAGAATCTCGGCCAAGATGCTTCGGCCGGAAGGGATGTAAAGATCCGGTCATCGTCAGAATGGTACATCAAGGGTGAATTTATAGAGTTCGAAGATCATCAGAAATGAAAACATGACGGAGAACTCGGAAAGCACACCCCGACATAGGGTGGGTAGCCGCGGCTAAGGGAGCCAATTTCGGCAGGGTGAGGAATGAAGAGAGAATATAGTCGCCTGGAGGTGTCAGTGGAAGCTTGAGTATGTAGTACTATATCGATTTTTTTTTTGGGTGCGACAACCGTGTGTCCAGGATCTTCGGCTGCGGGCGAAGTTGGCGGGAGTAAGTGTTTGTCGTCTACCCGTGAGTAGGTAGGCGTTTATATCCCAAACGAAGAACTCCGAACCTTCGGCTTCGTTGCCAGGAGTAGGAAAATGTCGTATTCTTGTCTCGTAATGTCGTCAAGCCAGAGGGGTTCTCTTGTCAGATAAACTCTGAAAAGCGCTAACTGGTCTTGGGTGGGCTTTAGGTCCCAGGCTTGTTCGGTTCCCATTTATCCCCTGGATTGATAGATGTGATGAGAGGTGCCGACATGTATGTCGTGGCGCATGTTTGTGGCAGGAAGGATTGAGTAGGTTGGAGAACAGTGCTGGGTACCATCATCACCACAGTGTTAGTCCGTTCATTAATACTATGATGACCCCTTTTCAAGTACTGTGCGAGAAGAGCCAGAATTGTCAAGTCGTTCATAATTCTTGTTGATATTTTTAGTCGTGCCAGAAATTTGTTTTAGGGTGGAAATTACACGTCAAAGAGATTCCAGAGAGTCTGCTGATGGCTGTAATAGGAATTTGCAAGATGTCCTTTGGATATGGGATGAATTATGGCTTCTAGTCTTGCTGTCAATCACCAGGATAGACAACTGAACCAGATGGGGATGTAGTGATAGCCCGCACATTGATATCGAGAGCTAAGAATGCAGATTGTGTGGGAGCGCGTGCCATGACGTGGGGAAGTGTTGGCCACGATCGTACGAGGAGAGATCAGAAATTAGAATTCAGGATGTAATTTACGCCAAACAACCCTTCCTTTGTTGATCCCTTCCTCTTCTTCCTGCCATCTCCACAAAATCCTCCTCCTCGTCGTTCCGCGCAACGAGCTCGCAAATTATTTGCATAGATAGTTCCACAATATCCGCGCTGGGTTCGGGTTCACTGACAACATGAACCGGCGCAAGGGGGTACCCTCGCCCAGCGCACTCGCACCTCCAGCAGACACTCTGGCACCAAGTACCCCTTCCTCACCAGGCTTGTCGTCGCGCTCTGCGTCCCCCTCGTCTGGTCTCGCCCAATTCCTGGCAAAACCGAAATCGTGGTTCATACGTTCGGCGTCCGCATCAAAAGTTCCTACTTCAACGGGTGCTACTATTGGAGGGAGCGAGGCAAGGACGAGTAATGTTGGGAGTGGAGGAGCAAGGAAACACAAAATATCGAGGCCGACGGACCCGCGGCCAATTCTAGAAGGTTATGGTGTGAGCGGGAGTCGGTGAGTCTTTTTTTACTTCGCTCATTGAAGCCTTTCAGAATTGAAAAAAATATCATTCGTTCAAACAGATCCGTACTTGATCTATCTCAGCCTCACCAAGGTTCTTTAGACTATGTTCACCATTCTCCAAGTGTTCCAGTAAGCCCTACTGGCGCACATCCCTTAGGGGGTCCGAATGCTTCTTCACCCCTCGGCGACCTACGCTCACTATCGCGTAAAGCATGGTCACGTTCTGCAGATGATTTAAACCAAGTGCCCTCTTCACCTATCAGTACCATGTCGTTTCAAGACAGGATCGCAGAATATAGAGGAAGAAGTGGGAGCAACGCCAGCGCGTTAATTCCTCCTAGCCCGTCTTCGCCAAACGTCAATCATGTCGCGCGGCATCCCTTCCCCAGCTACAAGGCCCAACAACCTGAAGGGGGATCGGAAAATATGCCTATTTTGGTTCCCCCAGGGAGAAGTGCGACACTACCTACTGTGTCGATCTCAGTGTCTCCGCCTGGGTCAACTCCCATCAATATTAATTCCGATTCCAATAATTCGAATATCACGTCCACGAATGTTCTTAGTTCAAGTCCATCGCAGATACAATCTCAGACTCAAGCAGCACAACCTCCTCCGCTACAATCGCAATCGACGACGCAACAGGCAAAACCATCTCATGTGCATACACGTTCACATTCTTTCACGCCCAAACTGCCGTCTAAGTTATCCAACCCTAAACTGGTTCTGAGCCCCAAGCGAAAAGGGTCAGGCTCTAACGAACGTGACATAGACTCTCAGTATCAGCAATTGCAACAACGAGCAGGGCAAGAAATCTTGTATGATTCACGGCAGCATGGACACGGAACTGGACAGCAGACAATGACACCCACACGAGCAGGGTTCGCTTTTCCATTTGTCGCCGGATCGGGAAACCATCGTGACGCGAATCAGGGTGGTGGGTTCACTGCCCAACACCCGAATAGGATGACTATGCTCCTCGCTCCACCGACCATCGTCGAGCCCAAATCTAAGAGCCTGTCTCTCCCGAACGAGGATGAGAATTCCTCTTCGTCAAAGTCGAGCGCCCGACGTGCTTCCCAAATTGTCTACCACTCCGGGTTTATCAATCGGCTAGCCGACTCGTCTTATAGTTCACCTTTCCACCATCATAGTCATGCCTATTTTACTCGTGGCGACGCGTTAGCTAAAGGGTGGAAGTCATATAAAATGGAGCTGAAAGGAACGAAACTGTTCTTCTACAAACCGCCGAGTGACAGAAGCGCTGGTATCAAAGAGCTGTTCCCAACTGGTCTCGTGCCACCCAGCTTAGAAGACGATGCTGACGACGGTGAGGGTTTCGGGGAGGGTAGAGAGAAAGACCTTCCAGACCCTCCAGATCCATTCGCTGTTTCATTTGTGCTTGGCGCCAGTCAAGGAAAGGGAAAGGCGAGGGATGGAGGTATGAGTGAAGTTGGTGGAGGGGCTTTGAGCGGGAGGAGGAGGAGGGCATTCTGGGGAAGGATAGTGCATCCTGACCTCGTACGAGACATTCAGAACGGAAAATTGGAGAAGGGGACGTTTGAAGCGTTGACTCATGAAGCTGTCTTTGCCACGACGTTCTTGTCGTGCGAATCTTCCACCCCGAATCACTCTGAGACTACTCAACCAAAGTCAAAGGAGGACGAAGAGAGAGCACTTGCCTCGTGGAGGTTATTTGCATCATCTGTGTTACTCTCTCTCCCAAGTATTGTCGGGCGACCGACGTTCGAGTCTGAGTTTATGCGATGTTGTGCCTACCTCATATCCGGAGCAGATGAAGAGAGTGGAGAAAAGGAGAGGGAGAAAGGAAGGGTGGTGTGGCTGGTGAGAGAGTACCTGGGTTATACTGGAAAACTGGAGAACGAAGGAGAATGGGAAGGATGGGTGAAGGAAAACTTGGGTTGTGAGCTTGGTAAACTCAAACGGGGAGAAGGGCTAGAATCGGGGAGGACAGCGGACATGGGATCACCTAACCTGAACACATTTTCACCGAGGCCAGACGTGACGAATGGGAAATTTGTATCCCTCATGGAGGCTCTACAGCTCGGCACAGAATGTACAACACCAGCTGGGACACTGAGTAAAGCCATGTCGACCGTTTCTTCGACTACGTCCGCATCGACGAAGACAAAACAAAGTCTGGATTTACGGACGTTTGAACATCAACTCCCACCGCTACCTCCTTCACCTTCAGTGTCGCACCCTCAGCAATCTCAACAGCATCTGCCTCCAACTCCAGTCCGTCAAAACACTTACCCGAGTAGAATTCCGTGGTTACAGCTGCAAGGCGAAGGTTTCTCGAGAGAGATCTTATTGATGCTTGATCCTCATTTCGTGGCCCGAAGTTTGACGCTATATCATCGGAGTGTGGTTGACCATGTGCCGGACGAGTTAACGAGCGAGTATCTTCTCCCGTCGGGCGAGTCAGGCTCTTCGGGCGAGGGCTCAGCCGGCGAGGTTACAGAGGAGCTAGATCCGGTGTTTGGAAGTGATGAGAAACCACATTGGCTGACGAAACTTATTTTGCTGCAAATTCTCGGCGCTGATACCTCGTCCTCATCTCATCATCACCATACTTTGCAGTCGCCTGCGAGAAAATCCGAAGATCACAGCGGCCCTGGAGCTAATGTTCAACCACAACAAAGTTCTCGGACGCATTCACGCTCAGAGGTTATTTCAGTATGGGCGAAAGTAGGAGAATTATGCAGGATGAGTGGGGATGAGTGTTCTTGGAGGTCCATTGTGGAAGCATTATGTTCGAGACCAGTGGCAAGGCTGGAGAAGGTGTGGAGAAGGGTGGATCCGTTGGCTTTGCAGGCTATTGAGAGCTGGGTATACCCTCTTAATACTTCGGGCGAGGTAGTGTTCAGTGGTGGATTTGGCCCTGGGGGTGCGGGCTCCGGAACTGGTGCACCTGTGGGTGTCAAAGAGCCCAGGGTAACACCTTGGGGAGGTAACATGCGTGCCAAAATTAGCGAAGAGCTGGCGAAAGTCAAAGACGACCAAATGCTCAGTGTTGACGCACTCACAAACGTCCACTCACTCTTTTCTTCGTTCCGCGCTGCAATCGGCTCATGCCCGAAGCGAACGCAGGTGGAAGAAGGCGAGATTTCAGAGGACGTGAAGCGTATGGTTGGGTTCTGGAGGGAAATGGCGAGTGAGGGAGGTGGTAAGGGAAGCTTGGCCGGGAAGTTGAAGAAAGTGGAACAGTTCATGACGCTGTCGATGGCTGCAGAACCTCGAAGGCGAGGGATGTTTGAACCACACTTCTGGGCCAGGGCCATTCCTAGTGCTGCCTTAAACGTGCCACTCCATGTCCCGTCCCTCGTCCCGCTCATATTTCCTGAACCACTGTCGTCAGTAGCGCTCGTTGACCGCACACAACTTATAAGAGGCAGAGTGGACAGCGACGCATCCGACATTCAGTATCTCCGTGGTGCTGGCGCTGGTATGGACCCTCAACTGCGTATTCTTCGGGCAACGCAAAATGTCAACGAGGTGACGAAGAGGTTGATCATGGGTACAGGAGGGACGGTGATCAGTCTGTATGATGGAGAGCTGATGCTAGTTGTTCAGCCGGGTGGGATGGAGCCGAGCTCAAGACCTTCGTCGAGAGCACCTTCTCGGCCGCCTAGCTCAGTGATAGATGGCCTGACGGGGATGGGGGCGGAGAGAGAGAAGCCACTTAGTCGAGCTCCATCTATTCGTGTGAAGCCCACATCATCGCAGGTTTTGGAGAGAAAGACGAGCATGGCGAGGAGGAACTCGTTGCCTTCGCTGTCGCACAGACCAAATTTCACCATATCAGAAAGGTCGCCGGATCCCCCGCTCAGGGTGCTGGTGCAAGCTGGAACGTTGAATGCTCTCGTGAATATTTTGGTGCATGGATTGAGGAATGTATCGGTCTCGGTTGCGGATGATAATGGAGAAATGACATTGCGGGAGGGGATGACCAGGGAATTGGTAGTGGATAGGATGGAGTTTGCTAGAGTATGGTGGAACGTCTTCAGGAGTTTCTTGACGCCACTTGTGTTCTTTGAGGTTCGTTTTTATCCTTCTTTGACAGATTACGCCCGGAATGGAGCGTCGGAGTCAACCTTGACGGTTTGATTGATTGATTGACTGACGACTTGTCCTTGTTCTTTTTTTTGACAGTTGCTTCGCAAGATGTATATTACGGCTCAGCCTTCTGGGTCTTCGCCTTCTGTCGCTGATTACCTCGAGGTCTTGTCTTCGCGGACACGGGTTCTCGAATTGATTTCGGATTGGTTGACTGCGGGTGGAGGTGCTCAGGATGTACTGGATGACCCACACCTGTATACCGCGTTGAAGAGTTTCTTGAACACTTCAGCAGATCATGTGGTGTTCAAGACAGAGAACTTTGAAGAGCCCGATGTGGCTGCTGCATGGGTCGGGCTAATTGATACCAAGGCGCTTCTCCAGAGCACTTTTGACGCGCAAACGAAGAGACCGATGATCCAGAGAACACAGCAGGTTGGGAATTTGAGAAGGGGGAGTGCAAGCACAGTCGCTGGTGTTTTGGGTGCTTTTGGCGGTGGTGGACGAGCGAGAGGTGCGAGCATTAGGGATCCACCGGATCTGGATGGGATGAATGTGGAAGAGCTAGTTGATACTATTGATGGAATGGCAAGAGCTGCGTTGAGTAACGTGACAGAGGAGGTATGCCTTTTTCTGCTTCGCCCTTTTTGCATTCGAGACTGATGCTTATCCTTTAGGATTTGTACGTCACCACTGACCTACTCGAGGTTCAAACTTCGGATAGAACTGGATGGTTCTCTCCTCGAGAAGCCGGACACTCGGACGAGGCCATCGAGATCCAGAATATGTATACGCATATTCAAGAAGTCGAACCATCCAATTTGATTTCGGAGATGACGCAGGATGCTCTATATAGGCTCTTGCCGCCTAGCATACGGAGCTGCATCCGCGCTTATGGGATCATTCGCAAGTGGCTCATCTCGAAGCTCGTGGTACCTAGACTGGGTCTACGCGGGAGACAAGCAAGGATGGAATTGTTACTGCAGGCAATTGAGATTGCGAGATTGAGGAACGCTGAACCGAATGTATCGCATCATATTGAACAACCGTGTGTACGCTCCTTTGTTGAGGCCGTCGTTACCTCGGCGGTTATCAGCGTTGAGAGTCGGATGCATCAACGCCCGTGGCAGTTTATTGCATATAATCGGGGATGTACGTGTGAGTCATTGGCGGCGTTGTTGGCCAGGCCATCTATACAGTCGACAAGTAGTCGGGACTGTTTGACGGTAGATATGGGGTGGTTGATTGAGAGGATGTTGGAGGTGATCGCGTCTCCTGATGTTGTTGAGACATCCGTACAGGATGGGCAGAGTTTGGTCAACTTTGATAAGAGAAGGTGAGCACCCGTTTATTTAGGCGACTTAGGAATCAAGGACTGATTGTATCACCCTTTGAAGGCATTTGTGCAACCTTGTCAACCGGGCTACTTCTCTTCCTTTCCCTCGCAAGACCTTACAGTCAGATGAAACAACGCGACGAGGCTTTGAGAGGCTGAACGTGATTGAAAGGGAGGTACTTTACCTTCAATTTGATCATCGTGGAATACGCGAAGAGTCGACAAGGGAGGCATTTGCTGCAAGTGCGCCTCCTTCTATCAAGAAGGTTGCGAAGCCCTTTCAAAAGCTTGTCGCGCTCCAGATGGAGAAGAACCGGAGAGACAAAAACCTGCGGTTGAGGATGCAAAAGGAGAAGTTCCAGGAGCAGTCGAGGAACGATAGAAGAGAGGATATGCTTAACAAGGCGATGCGACCCAAGAAGCAAATGTCCTCGGCCGCACAGAAGCAGCACCGAAACAAGAAGAGTATGTCGGCATTCTTGAGTTTCATGCGTCCGATATCGAGTGCGTTTGGAGCCGAGTTGTCTATCACGAGTGGGGTGAAGAAGACTGCGGAGGAGCTGGATTTCCCGACGAGTGGCAAGCCTTCGTTGGTGTTGAGCATCATGGACGCGAAGGTCGCACAGTTTATCAATAACGAGAGGTCGTTCACCTTCCAGCTGAAGACAGAGGATGGGGGTAATTATATCCTACAGGCGGTGAATAAGAAGGAGATGAACAAGTGGTTGGAGACAATTAATAAGGTTACGAGTACAGCGGCGAAGAGGAGGCTGACCTATCTAGGTCCTAAGCCGCAACTTCAGGATCATATACATGAACATTCCGCTGTTGCTTCCAGAGACCCTCGTGCTGGTGAGTGTTGAGTTAGGTGCGATTGGAGGCTTCCACGGCTGACCTTAAGACGTAGTGTTTGGCGTAGAACTCCAGTATTTATTGCAGCGGGAGGCCGGGGGTGGACCGGTCCCTCCTGGCACTGTTCCTATTATTATTGATCAGTGCTTGAGTGAAGTCGAATCGCGTGGCTTGAGTGAGGTTGGCATCTGTACGTGGCCCTCTCTTCTAATGCGAGGTTTCATATGCTGAATTAATTCATAGATCGTATTGCTGGTGCCGTCTCTGAGATCAACGCACTCAAGGATGCGTATAATCGCGGTATGTTCGAGTTTATGAATGCTTCGACCGACAACAGCTGACTTTGAACTAAGGTGAATATCCCATCACGGATGCCAATGATATCCATGCGGTCTGTGACCTTGTCAAGGCTTGGTTCAGAGTCTTGCCCGAACCTGTATTCCCACCCTCCTCCTACCATGATATCATGAGCGCTATGAGTGAGCCCTCCCTTACCAGATTGCAAGAATGAGACTAATATTCGAGTAGGGATTGAAAACCTCGAGGATCGATTGTCTGCCATCCATAGCGTGGTTCAAGCACTGCCTCAAGCAAACTTTGACCTCCTCAAGCGCGTTGCAGAACACCTTGACAAGTGAGCTTCCATGCTCAGGAAAAAATCCATTTGCTGAAGTCTGTTTTCAGAGTTACCGATTATGAAGAACACAATCAAATGACAGCGGAGGCACTCGCAATCGTGTTCAGTCCTAACCTTCTGCGTGCACCTCAAAACGACTTTGTTACAATCTTGAACAACATGGGCCAGTCTCACAAGCTTGTCAAGGCCCTTATTACCCACGTGCGTATCCTGCGACGGAGATTGAGTTGCACTGGCTGATGTCGTCCTAGTTCCACAAAATCTTTGACGAGGCTGACCCCGAAGCGGAGGTTCACTCTGACGAGGATGACATGGAGTCACCGATTCTGGAGGAGGAGGAAGAGGAAGAGGCTGAGCCTGCAAATCTCGCGTCGCAGGAAGTGCGAGAATTTCTTCGTTTTGAGGACTGATATTTTTCTGATACCCTTGGCCAATACCCCCTTTTTTTGCCACCCTTTGGAATTTTTCTTGACTCATTTTTAAACTGCAAATCGTGTATTTATACCAAAGCATTTCACCCCCTGTTTCCTTGGTAATCCGCTGCCCCAGTCCTGGACTTTGTGAATTGTGAACTTGAATGTACAAACGCTCGACCGGATGGTCAATTTTTGATTTGGCGGAGTGTAGATATGACAAACATACACAAGTATTTTATTCATCACATTCGTGCACAAGGTCTGGGAGAATGTACCTGATATACCTTCGACAAGCACTTTACTCTCCAGATGTCTCGGGGTGGATCATAGGCATCTCTAGAAAATTGTGACGGTGACAGGAGTGACGTGACTGATCGAGTCTATCAGAGGCAAGTTCTTGGAGTTATCCTCCATAGACGCGATGGCTCTCAAAGTACCCAAGGCTAACCAGATACAGCTCTTTAAAGAGGGATACAAGGTAGTTTGTTTGTGCCTCTTGTAAAAAGCTCTACTGATCAACGTGTTTTTCGATAGCTTTCGTCTGGGCTCGAAGATGCCGTGTTGAGAAACATCCAGGCAGTTAACGAACTAACTGACCTCGTGCGGACGAGCTATGGACCTAATGGTACGTATATTCTTACTATCTCTGTTGTATCATCGAAGCTCGATTGACTTGACTCGGCGATGCAGGACGGAACAAACTTGTGATAAATCATCTTGGCCGACTGTTTGTTACATCGGATGCAGCGACGATCATCCGAGAGATCGAGGTTGTGCATCCAGCAGCAAAACTCGTTGTAATGGCATCACAGGCGCAAGAAGCGGAGGTGTGTGTTGTTTGACTCGGAAATACCATGAATATATATATTTCTCTTTTATCTGAAGAGTTTGTGAACGCGCGTGCTCATTTTTCGTTTCTTCGCTTTGATTTTAGATGGGCGACGCGACTAATATGGTTATCATGTTCGCAGGAGAGCTGTTGAAGAAAGCCGAAAACCTGTTGATTATGGGTCTGCATCCAAGCGAGATAATCAAGGGCTACGAGTTGGCGTTGGAGAAGACCTTGAAGGAGCTTGAAAGTACGTTTCTAGTTTATCTCAGCTTTCAAACATGACCTCACGCGATGTACCAGCGTTATCAACATGGAAAATCACACATCCTCTGACACACGCTTCTCTGGTAACCGCTCTGAAGCCTGCGATCGCTGCGAAACAATACGGCCAAGAAGATACCCTTTCATCACTGGTTGCAGATGCTGCCCTATCAGTCATGCCTCCAAACCCAAAAAACTTCAACGTGGACAATGTTCGCGTCGTCAAAATAATGGGTGGCAGTTTGGCATTTAGTAGAGTGGTGCAGGGAATGGTCTTTGGCCGCGAACCTGAAGGTATGTGTCTATTAAATTAGGTTACAAATTGGACCCTGACATCGTTTCAAAGGTGATGTGAAGAAAGTATCCAAAGCTAAAGTCGCCGTCTTTAGCTCAGCGCTGGACGTTGCCCAAACCGAGACAAAAGGAACGGTCTTGATCAAAACAGCAGAAGAGATGCTGAATTTCTCCACTGGTGAAGAGAAACACATGGAAAAGGTAATCATTCTTCCAAGTTTCTCACAGCATCATGACTGACAACGCCCCAGATCTTCAAAGAAATCGCAGATTCTGGCGTCAAAGTTATCGTCGCCGGTTCGGCTGTCGGTGAACTCGCCATGCACTATCTCAACAGGCTCGGCATTGCCGTCCTCAAAATCCTTTCAAAATTCGACCTGCGACGACTCTGTCGAGTCGTCAATGCCACTCCACTCGCTCGTATGGGTGCTCCAACACCGGAGGAAGCTGGCTATGTAGATATCTTTGAAACGACCGAGATCGGCGGCGATCGCGTGACTGTGCTTCGCCAACTTACTGATGGCGATACTGGTTTCGACCCTACCTCGTCAGGCGAAAAAACTAAAACAGCTACCATTGTTCTTCGTGGAGCGACAGCTAATCATCTTGACGATCTCGAGCGTGCCGTGGATGACGGTGTGAACGTGATCAAGGGATTGATGAAGGATCCAAGAACTGTTCCTGGTGCTGGAGCTACTGAAATGGAACTAGCCAAGAGGGTAGATGCGTATGGAAGTGGGCTGAAGGGTCTTTCGCAGCATGCTGTCAAAAAATATGCCAATGCGCTTGAGGTGGTGCCTCGGACGTTGGCGGAAAATGCGTTGGGAGGTGCCGAGGGGAATGAAGTACTAAGTAGATTGTGGGCGAAGCATGAGCTGAAGGGCGGTGAGGCATTCGGCGTTGACGTTGAGGTACGTGATACCCCAGCTGATCCCTACCAGTGCCTAACCCATTGAATTCTTCTTCATAGGCCGAAGAAGACGGAACGCTCCAGGCTGATCGGCATAAAATATACGACTCGTTGGGTGCGAAACAATGGGCGCTCAAGTTGGCTACTGAAGCGGCTGTTTCGGTCCTCAGCGTCGACAGCATTATCATGAGCAAGCCTGCAGGAGGACCGAAAGTCCCTCAGCAGTCGGGGAACTGGGATAATGACGATTAGAATTACGGTGGTCGAGATAAGGTAGCACAGTATAATGAAATTTTTGCAACAGCTCCCTGCTGGCCTTAGTGTGCCTTTCGTTTAAAACCTCCAGAACGATTCGTCTTTGAAAGGATCATCTGGCGTACAAGTAAGTAATCATACGGTAAACGCTGGCTACATTCTTATCGGGTTTGACATTGACGAGTCATATGGCTCAGCCCCTCCCAATAGCTCCTAGGCTCTAGCATACTGCGCAGGTCCACCCCGATCAACAGGAACCCTCCACGGCTAGCCAGGGTCATCATTTCCTTAATAACTTTCAACATCCTCATTAAGGAAGTAATGCAGTAAAGCCGCTAAACTTGACTTGGGTCAAGACCTCAGTGCTTACAGGAAGGGATGGATTGGTGCGCTGCTCAATTATTGCAAGGGGGAGTCGTGATGATTATCTAGCTAAATTGGACATACCGGTGGAGTTGGGACTCCAGCATAATTTATCTCCTAGGGCCAGAAGAAATTGTAGGATGTCTGAAACGTGGAACCATCGCAAACGCGCTGCGTTCCAGGACCCGGTACCCGAAGCGCAAGTGGTCAGTCCCACTGCGCACTCTAAATTCGCTTTGATATTTGAAGAGAGCCTGCTGGAGCGTGGTCCTCTGGGGACACATATTTAAACGGCCAATTTTGCGAAACATATTCCACAATCAGATACTAATGTCTTCTCGATGATGGAATTAAACGCAGGAAAGGTAAGCCTCTCAGGTTTGTGTGTGATCAAATAAACTGACTATGATATAGGAGAACTACTCATTCCCTAAAGGTGGAAACGTTGAATTTGAGGTTTGTCCTAGCACAGAATGAGCTATGGCTGCATCATTGACTCTTCAAATCTTCATAGCGACTCGACACCCAGCACGAATTGTGGCTAGCTACGATCGATGGCATTTATCCTCCAGAATTCAAGAGTAAAGTTGAAAGGATGATGAAGGAATCTAAAGCACCTGCCATCTTGGACGTTGGATGTGGATCAGCGATATGGTGAGATCACTCTACTCCTAACTGTGGATCCAACTGAGGATGAGAACGAGGTCTATCCAAATGGCCATTCATTTTCCACAAGCAAGTGTTGTCGGTCTCGACTTGACGCTCTTAAAGCCTAGGTATGGATTCAGTCAAGGATATTCCAGCGCCCTGACGTCCGTGATCATTACGCAGGGATCATCCCTCCAATTTTAGGTTTGTCCCATTCTAAAACCAATGCATATATTTTGAACTAACGGATAGACAGTTTCAAGATCCACAACCTCGCGGATGGTCTTCCATCAGAGTATGGCAATAAATTCGATATAATACACTGTCGGACGGTCGTTCAACATGTTAGTCACTAGGTCGTGGCGTCCACATTTCCATCGCGCTGATATTGGCTTGATTTCCAGATGACTGATCCACAGGGACTGGTAAATTCGATGGCTGGGGCCCTCAAGCCAGGTAATGAATCTATCATTCCTGAACTGAACGATTTTTAACCAAGCTATGGCACACAGGAGGGTTACTGCTCTTTGCGGATGTAAAGCTTGTCGGCTATGGCAGCAACCGAGAGCGCCTCACGCCCGCAGCTTATAATCCGTCCTTGAGCCTCGGCGAAAATCTGAAGGAGCAAGATGGTCACTCCTGGCATGCAGGATGGGTGGCAGCGCTTGGTAGCATCTCCCTTAGCCCGAGCTACCAACCGCCAAATATCCTCGTCCAGAAATGTAAAGGATTGGCGCAGTTAAACTTTTTTGAATATTGGGTCCCTTCCGGGTCGATGAGGGATGATGATGATCAACGGACAAGACAGGTAGCGAAGCATGCTACTGAGGATTTGCGGGTGAGTTTAATACCTGACTTCTTTTCCAAAAAGACTAATTTTGCGTGGATGTAGAACCTTTATGGGTCGACTAGTGCAATGTTCGCCCAGAAGTTGAGCCAAGTGCCGGAACAGTTTAGGGAGGCTTTGAGAGAACGTGGACTCAAGGAATTGATGTCAACCAAATATCATAATCAGTTCTGGTATGTAGTCGCCACAAAGGCTTGAACAAGGGATGTAATAGCATTGGAATATTGTTTTTTTACCCTCTCGGTTATGTTCCTACTCTACCAGTTGAAGAGGCTGGTTGAAAGAACCTAGGTAGGAATGTGCATGGCATCTCGAGGGTTTAGTGAATCGAGTCTTTGTTTTTCTTCCGCGCTCTAATCATGAATAAAGATAGCCTTTTGTCCCAGCTGAATTATCTAGATATTAGATACAAAGCACGGCGAGGGTATATATATATCAATCTACGAGTCCTTTTTGCCCCTTGAGCTCCCGCTCTTACTAGTGCCGCTGGACCTCTCCCAAACCTTCAGAGCAGCCTCATAAGCCTCCCATACCAACCGTCCGGCAACTTCACCCCCATACTCGCCATCGTCAGTGATCTGAAGGACTTCCTCCTTCAAACCTCCTTTTTCCTTCCCCTTGCCACTTGAGTTCTCCTTACTCTCGGTCTCCGTCGGTGGAGGGGCGGGAATGGAGAGGTCGAGGCTAACGACAGCACACTCAGTGTAGAGAGCCCCTGGTTTGAGGACTTCCTCACGGATAAGCGACGTGGGCTGCTGAGTGGGCTTAGCGGGGGTGGAGTTCGAACTGTCGCCTTGACTTTTCTGTGAGGGTTCCGACGTCGAGTCAGAAATTGACTGCGAGAGAATTTTGAATGGAGTGGGAAGGAAGAGAGAATGGAGAATAGACTGGACAGCTGCTTTTGGTGATTTGGTGGATACGTGCAGTAATGGAAGTAGAAGAATATACCTAAGTAATGAAAGATAGTTTTATCAGATATGAAAAATTTGCAACCGGGAGAGAAACACTTACAGCAAAACACCCATCCACGAAAATCTCCGCTCCATCAAACCCTCTTCACTTCCACTTTCAAGCAAACTCCAGTCAGCATTCAGCATTCGGGATACTGTGTCCACACGGCCTAGGCCAGGTGAAACGCTAACGGCAACAATATTACTGCGCTGCACACGAGCGCTTATGATAGGTACAGAACTAGATCCTTTGTCTGTTTTCGGAATTTGAGGATTTGGAAGGGCATCAAAAATTCGCTGTAGATGGCGTGCGAAGATGATTGTGCGAAGGGAACGGAGACCCTCCTTCAGGAATATTGATTTTGTGGCTGGTAATGAAGATGAAGATGTGGTGGAAGTTGAGGGGGTGAGGAAGCGACTGAATGTTGGATCGAACGTCTTGGAAGCGCGAACGGACGCTGCCGCTGCTGCGTAGAAAGGATTGACAACGTTGACTATGCGAATGTCACGTTCAACTGGGGCCACGAGAAGTGCCGGGAGGAGGAGCGTGGTTATGAGAAATGTTGCCAGGGAATTGGATTCACGTTGTGTTTCCTCTTCTTCATCCTGGGTAATTGTGGCCTTGGTTGATGGTTTGTTGCGCAAAATTCGAGGGATACCAATATGTTGGTACTCATGTGCAAAAATTATGCCATCCAGACGACTGTCCGTCTTTGCTTTCGGCTTCTCTTTGCCTGTGGGCTGAGGAGAGTCCTTTGACTCGTGTTTCGATTGAGGTTTGGATTTGTCGTCTTCAGTTTCACCTTCTGTCAAGAAACGCATGCAAAAGCTTCGTATGCTATCTGGGTCCGACAGGTTACACCGCTCGGCGTAGATATTATCATTGTTGTATGTCGTGCGGAGGAGACTAACGAGAATAGTGACGGCAGGTGAGTCGATGGGATATGGTGATAGAGCAACAATTTTTGCGCCTCTTTGTGCTAGATTTTGAAGCAGCGTTAGTCCAAGAGGAGTAAATCCTCCCTATGTTAAAATTCAGCATCGAATTTGATAAACAGGAAAAGTCATACAGTGACCATAAACGTTCGGTCATGCAAGTCCCGCTCGCGGTTTGTTGTACGGCCTTGAGAGAAGGTTCTGAGTGCGGTGAGAGTAACCAGTGCTATGAGAATGTGCCAGGCATATTCGTATGGAAAGAATCTATCGGCGAGGGCCTGAGCGACCTTTAGGACCATGTTAAGGTGAAGGGATGCCTATGGTAACGTTCAGTCATAGGGTCTTTGTTTGGCTATCACCTCCGATGTAATTAACATTTTACACAAGTCAAGGACGATTGACGTGTTATTAACATGTGAGAAATTGAATTACTCACATGTAAGAAAAAGGTCGCGGCTGACCTGATCAACTGGTAGTACTTCAGACTGAAGCACCAGTAGTTCTCGGCTAATGTCAACAGTTAATAGGTATCTTATAATTCAGCAATTGATTTTATTGGTTGTGAAAATTATAGGATTTCGAACAGAGAAGTCCTGATAATCCACCTTTACGCTTACTAGTCGATTGGGTAGTTCCTCGGGCATGGCATCCCAGAACTTTACAAACAAGAAAGGACAGAATTATCCGGCTTTCACTTGTGGCTGATCGTGAACAAAGGCTATGTGAGCCTCTGACTCTCAACAGTCCGTGATCGAATTTGGCTTTTTGGCCGAGGATGTTTCAAATCGACCGAGAGCATTTCTTGAATGATGAAAGGAATCTTCGTCGGTGATCAATCACCAACCCAATGGCCATTACCCAGATTCTGAGAGTAGTTTTGAAGGGTATGTGATATATTCTTTCACGTCCTGTGTGACTCGTAGTTGGATAAGTATTGTCCGATGTGCCGTGAGTATTCCACCAGTTAACCACACGACAAATCCCTTAGATAGTCTCCATCCTTCCCCATCCATTAGTCCCTGTGACCGTTGGGCGAAGCGGCGACCTTTCGTCGATTTTTCAGTTTTCCGGGCCGTCCGGTTATGAGCGGGAAGGGGTTATGAAGTTAATCAGAAGGCCCGGCGTTCGACTCATGCCCGAGCCCGAGTACATTGAAGCATTCGGGAATTTCTGAGAGAAGGCCACTTGTTCAGACGTTCAGATGTCAACGAAGCAACCCGAACAAGGCCATGATGGTACACACGCTTCATTTCGCAGCAAGTATTGGAACGTTCAATGTCCAATATTCGAATCTATACATAGTCTCTTCAATCGCAAGTTGACCTGAACTCCGCGGTGAGATTCTTCTATGTTATGAAGGGCAAATATAGAAAAATTAAGCTTAGGGGAGCTTGACTTTTCGAACCTCTACATCAATCAGTAGAACGGGGTTATCCCGAGCCGTCGGTTAACATGTACTGATCCACTGACCCAACGGAGTAGGAAACTCGCAGGTTTTCACGAGAGTACGGGCGGCTCTCGAATGACAACCTGTCGCGTTCAAGACGATACTCGTGGTTCATCAAAGAGACTCCAATGTTAGGCATGCAGCCACTGCGCAGCAGAACTCGCGAGATCGCCTGTATCACGGGAATGTTTACCAAACGCTAAGCAGGGACGGATTCGGAAGATTTCTATCGGCTTGCACATGTTGCAGCGGGTAATGAATGACAATCGTGAAAACTGTACGAACGAGAGTTATCGCTTCCTCTTGTTCGGTTTTCGCTTCTTTCACAGTGAACACACTGGGGTAACACGGCGCTGTTCCTCGACTCGCTCCGAGTCTGTTCCCATTGCCATCCGACTTTCGAAATTTGCATGGGGGTACCCTCAGTCCTTGGGATCAAGTATACAATATTGATAGACGTTTTGGCAGGATTTACGCTCAGGCCCAGGCCTGGATTTTGAGGGTCCAATGTTGACGCCGGTGGGCGACTGTGGACGTCGCGTTATAGGGTCCTTATTTGATTGAACCCTTTGGCACAAACACAGCTGCCTTGTCAGGTATGCATCGATTCGCAGCACATCTCAGAAAGGTACGGAATATTTGTCAATGATAAGCGAGAACAAAACTGATTATTATTTGATACGCACCACGGATGGATATGCATCGGCCGTAGAGTTTCCAGCAATTGTTTTGGAGTCAGATTGGGGCGTGGGAAATCGACCAGCCCTGTGTAGCTCGCTTCTTGTCTTCCCTGCTCTCAGACCCTCGTCGTCGTCCCTCCGGCGAGCTTGATATTCTCCTCCACATGGGCCTCAGTACTCTCCCTTATGATCTGCTGCTGAATATTGCTCTCTTCCTCGATCTCAGAGACATCCATGCTCTTCATCTTGTGCGTTATTACTAACTACACTCTCCACACCTGCTAACTCTGTATTTCTAATCGCAGACTTGTAAAACTCTAAACGATTTCACAACCACTCGGCCTGTATACAGGAAGCTAGCTACCGACTTATTACGCAAATGCCGCGCGTTGCCTCTCAAGGGCTTCCAACGCCTCACGGACCTTACCACCGAGCAACTCATCCGTTCGGTCAACCAGGCAGCTCGATACGATAATGCATGGCGCAAACGGGCACCCAAACCTATCGGCTCTCTCACTAGCACGTATGGAACGGCACACTACATGGATGGACCTTCAAATTCTTCCGCACTCACACATCCACCTTCTCACCCCACTCGCACATGGTACAAGGTCGTTAGCGCACCTCCAGACGAGGAAGTTGACTGGCTTTCGCCTATCACTTCAAGCTATACGCTCTGCGCGACTAAAAGCGGGAAGGTGGTGTGCTGGGATGTCCAAAGTGATTCGTGCCTTGCGGAGTGGAATCCGGGCGAACGCTGGGAGCTGTGGAAATGTCGCGTCGAATTCGATGAGAGGACTGTGTATTTTACTATGGCCAAAATCCTCGACACATCGTGAGTGACCCTTCACAAGCGATTCAACTGTCGTTCGACTATTCACCTGATCGGCGTCGGTTGACAGGCAAGACGATAACCGAGTAATGGAATTTGTATTGATGCGCCTCACGTTTTCTGACCCTCCTTCTGGCGTGAGCTCAACCGAAGAGCCGAAATTCTCTCGTGTGACAGAGTTCAGGACTACGGGAGTAGTCATGAACATCTTCTTGCTCGATCCTTCAGAGCGCTTACTATCGGCCTTCGTCTGGTGTTCCGGCACAAACACCATTGGGCTCTACGCCTTGCTGGATTGGAGTAAACCCGAATATGTATTCGTCGATACCGGTATTGAATATGTGCGTACATTCACTTATGTTATCTCTCTCATGCCTGTTGACTCGTGACTATTTTATTTCCCCACACAGGCGGTATCAGCTAATTGGTCATGTATTCTCTACGACCAACATATTGTTATCCATTGCGAGGAACCCGAGGCAGCACATCAATACTTTTACCCATTCTCCCTCCTTCGATCCCACTCTGCCTACCTCCCCAATCGGCTCTCCCATCCCAAACTTACTGGGCTCGTAAGACCTGCCCGTGTTCTTACCAAAAAATTCGTTTTTCCAAGGATCCTACCGCAGGAGCCCTTAATGGGACCAACTCCGACTGGCGAGGATGGAATGACATGGCTGAGCACGTTATCACCTCACATGGTGTTAATGTTACCATCAACGTCGCCTACACAAGCCATTGGCGCCGCGCAATTGGCTCCGATTCCATCTACAGCCGCAACCGCTGGCGCTACACCACCTCCAGGCGTATCCCTAATCGCAACATCGTCCTCTTCGGGTCTAACAAATGGCGCGGTCGTGTCATCTCCAGTATCCGTTCCCACTCCGCCTCTGTCAGCGCAATCGCTTGCTGCAAATAGCCCTTCAGCATCTGGATTAACACCAACGCCTATTCCAACGCCAGGTGCACCATTAATCCCCCATGCTTCTCTTCCACCCCAACCACATTCGCCTACCTCCTTCTTTCATTATAATCCTCATGCTTCTTCACCACCGCAAACGCCCTTACCAAATCCTTTCCCATTCCCAACATGGTATCCTGAGTCTGCACATTTTGTACGTCAGTGGTGGCCCACTCTTTCTGGTATCCCCCGTGTCAGCTGTACAGTTGTTCTTTTGGCAATGCATGATCAAGAAACGCATCGGAATCGATTTGTTTTGGCCCAGCATTACTTCAAAGTTCCTATCGATTGGGGAATGTGGGTACGCGGCGAGGCGACCTCCGACTCAGACAAAACGAACGGGACAGGAGGTAGTACGGCGACAGGGACTTCTAGTGATACAGACAGTCCGAAGATGGAGACTAGGGAAGGTGATGACGAGCTGATGAAGATGTGGTACGTCAGTAAACCTTTTGAGGTCGTACGAGTTTTCGACGGACGAGATGATGACGACAACGCCATGATTGAACGCCCAAGACCACTTGTGGCGGTCGATTTTGGGCATGCGGTGTGGATTGAGTATGACGATGAAGCTGCCCCTCCGCCGCCGCCACCTCCCCTTGCCCACTTGATGTCCCACCTTCAACACCATCATACTACTGCTTCCACCTCCCCCACAGTAGCGTCCACCTCATTACCTGGTGCGAATACAGGCATTCACATTCAAGTTGACTATTCTGGAGATGGAACGGGTGTTGTGGTCCCCCTGGGTTCTGAGCAAGAAGGGCACGATTTTATAGGGCATGGCGAAGCGGTGGCTTCTTCGCACTTGACGCCGTATGACATCAGCCAAGACGAGGATCTGGACCACGAACCAGAACCCGAAGCTGATATAGAGCCGAAGGTGCTAAAGTTCGTCACCTTCCCTGGGTATGAGGATGGATATGAGGATGAGTGGATTGAAGAGGAGATTGAAGTCGAGGTTGAGGTTGATGCTGAAGAAATGGAGGAAGTCGAAGTGCAGAGGAGCACACCAACAAAAGGTGGAAAAGGAAAGCAGCGTGCGTGTGATTTGGATGGGGATCTGGAGAACGGATTGGGTCCGCGGACCAGGAGTAAGACTAAAGGAAAGGCCAAAGGAAAGGGCAAGGAGAACACTAGGAATGGAGGTATCCCTGTCACGAACGGGACCTCGTCATCCTCTTCTGCGGCGCACACGAACGGTACACATTTCAAAACGCCATCATCTAGCTCTGTACCTCAGCCTAGGAAGATATTGAAGAAAAAGAAAGTACGAAGGCGAAGGCGACGAAATCGTGAAACGGAGGGCGTGGTCCGGACACTAGAAGTTCCGGAGGAATTAGACCTTGGGACGGTTGAAACGATTAACATTGACCAGAGTCAAGGAGCAGTTATTCTTTCGGATAGGGAAGGGAAGATTTTTATTCTGTGCTATGAGTGACCGACTGGTTAAGATATAAAGTACAATACGTTATCATTTGGAGGGGATGGTCTACTCTCTTCCTCAGGATTGTCTGCATTTATTTCTTTGCTCTCTTTTTCTTTTTCCCTCCTTTCATTGTATTGCAGTCATAGCTATTTAGCTTTCCTTTTTTTCGCCATTTATTTGGACTCCCCATTGCATTTTATCTCTCTCTGCTTTCATTTGTACGAAGTGTTATATAGATATTTGAGTAGGTATGTGCTTTCGAAGTGGATTATAATATAGTTTATGAGGTCTATATATCAGAAAGTCTATCAGATAAATAAGAAATATCCGACATCGTGCTCGATTCCGATCGAGGGGCGGCCATATTCCGAGATGGGTCTTTTATGACCATTTGATTGATCTACACATGTACATACACTCCTTTATCTAGCACTGGTTGCGTCCGTTCCCTCCCTCATCTTTCTCGTCACACTCTTGTCCTCCTCCATCTCGAAACTCAGTAGTGTTTTGGGAGCTCCGGCCTCTCCCAAACGCCCAGACCCTGCCAGGGATTACAATGTCTCTGAGCAGAGGAGGTACTTAGTGGGCCATGTCTTGTAAAGATACCGGCATGGCTCCGCCTTGACCACACACAATTGCCCAATTTTCTTGGTGATAATGTTTCTTCACTCTCTTGACATTGTTTATTGATATAATCAATTGTAATTGACTGCTCCCTCTTCCTTATACCACCTCTTTTCCAGCTCAGAGTGTTGCCAAACAATTTCCGGCGTTGTGATCAGAAATCCACTCGGTGATCTCGGGCATGAAGCGCTCACTTACAGTTACGGACTGCATACACTTGACGCTCAGTCTGCCTCATGCCTCCTGTCCTGCCTTTTGCGGCTGACAGGAGTTATCCTGTGGGAAGACCTATTGTCTTCCACAGTTCAACGTGCAGACCTCCCTCCTCATCTGATACAGCGATATGTCCGAAAGAAAGCCATATTCTGGTTCTGGGCGCAAACTCCTCCTCGCTTTTGACGTAGGAACTACATACAGCGGAATATCTTACAGGTATCACGAGCGGCAAACATGGCTATCATTTGCGACTAGTGGGAGTAACTAATGACTGGCCCATTCTAGTATCCTTGATCCAGGATTAAAGCCTGAGATTCATGGCGTGCACAAGTTAAGCTGCTAATATAGTAGCAACGCTATGCATTTCTGACCCGTCCATCACTGAAGATTTCCAGGTCAAATTTCAGCGGGCGGAGATGCAAAGATACCCTCTATTATGTATTACGACCAAAATGGACGAATGCGTGCAGCCGGCGCTGAAGCCGAGCGGGAGGGTATCGAGATCATGGCTGAGGAAGAAGGATGGGTGAAGACGAAATGGTGTGTGGTGACCTTTATTTCACCATCAGGTACAGAACTTAAATATGTTTTCTCGCTTTACAGGTTTAAATTACATTTACGACCAAAAGGATTGGATTTCTCGTCAAGTTCTATTTCTCTACCACCCTTACCTCTGCAGAAAACCGTAGTCGAAGTGCTATCCGACTTTCTGAGATACCTCAATGAATGCGCCAAGCAGTATATTCAGGAGAACCATCCCGGAGTTGGGAGCGACCTCTGGACGGGATCAGAGATTCACTATATTCTTCCTCATCCTAATGGCTGGGAAGGTCCCCAGCGGAGTTTAATGAGGCAGGCAGCTGAAATGGCTTGCCTCGTTCCCTCTGGGGGACGGAACCAGCTAAGCTTTGTTTCTGAGGGTGAAGCAAGTCTCAACCGATGCATAGAAAAAGGGCTGCTCAATGATTCAATCCGGGTTGGTATCTTGATATTCCTTCGCTCGCACTCACGGGACACTCATGATATGTACTTTAACCCCACAAGGGAGGGGAAGGTGTAATCATCGTCGATGCTGGAGGAGGGACGATAGATATGAGTGTATATGCTCTTGATCCTAAGAGTAGAGGAAAATGGTTCGAAGAAATTGCCCAGCCACAGTGTGAGTGGGCCCAGATGAGTGGGGTGTGCTCTGGATCCTGACCAGAACCGCTAGGTCACCTGAATGGTTCAATAACTGTTACGGAAGAGGCTGGCAAATACTTGAGCAGTTGAGTCAATACCATGATGTTATCTGGCGTAAATTTGACACGTTTCAACACTGGAAGGAGCCCTTAAGCAATCCAAGTACCACGACGACATACCCATCATTAAAGAAAAATTTGATGCAAAAGCAAAATGTGCTTTCCGCAATCCAGACGAACCTTATTATGTTCAGTTTGGGACTGTGCGTGATAGGGATCCTAGCCTATCTATTCAAGCAGGAAAACTCCGCCTTGAAGGGTACCAAACGTCGATTTTCTGCAGGCGTTTTGCTCATGCTGTCGACCTAGGAAGGATATAGCGACTTTCTTTGAGCCCTCCATTGAGTGCATCATCAAAGGCGTACTCGCCCAGGAGAGTAGCTCTCACCAAACAGTTACCGTCAGTCGTCATCAGACCTACTATTTTATATATATGACCATGCCTGATATGCTGTCAAGAGCGTCTTCCTCGTTGGTGGGTTTTCTAACAACGGCTATCTGTTCAAACGTGTAAAGAATACCTTGGAACGGCGTGGTCTTCTGGTTTCAAGACCAGACACGCGTCTGTAAGTGGATCTTCTTAGGGTCTTGAGAAGGCTAGGAGAATAATTTCTATCTCATCAGGAACAAGGCAGTGGCAGACGGTGCTGTTGCGGGAGTCCTAGACCGGCCTATCCGCTCCCGAATTTCACGCAACGCATTCGGTGTAGAGTGCAGCATAATTTATGATTCCATGCTCAGAGATCACGTACAACGCAAGTCGCAATGCATAGAGACGCTCTCAGGTGAGAAGGCAATTCCGAACGGGTTCAATCTACTTCTCCATAAGGTGAGCCGAGCTCATCAATTGAGACTGGTCTTTGATTAATAATAATATTGGTTTGCCTTCCTTCAGGACACCCGAGTTTTAGAAACAGAAGAATTTCGCTGTAGCTACACAAGGGGTGTGTGGAATCCTCGAGAGCTTCAGACCATGGAAAAACAGATACTCTGTTATCATGGAAGTCTTAGCGCGGACAAGTACAAATGGATATACAATGATTCGGGTGAGCAGTTATTACTACAGTGAAGACAACGAGATGATGATACAGCAGGGTCTCTAGCAAATTATCGAGTAGTTTGCACAGTAAAGGCCGATTTGACCGGCATTTCTATTCCTCGTTGCATAAACCCAAAAGGTCAAGCTTACTACAAAGTCTCCCTTGACGTTATCCTTCTCTTTGGGGCAACTGAACTAAAGGCCAAGATAGCTTGGAAAGAAAATGTTTGTCGTTCTTACTCTGATAAATAGAGAACTATTGACGGTCCTCCGGCAAAACAGGGAAAAGAAAGAAGGTCAGGAGCCTCCAAATGTCACCTTCGTGATGTGTTCTGAAACGATAACCTGTCCCAGACGAGACGCAGAAGTGATCTATGAGACTGAAGACCTAGACAGTTTTCAAGACGTCGAGGGTTCGAGGTTATTCAGTGAGAGCTTCAATACGAACGTGCCATCTAATGCGGCCGGGGTGAATGCTTTTATGCACCTCTATTGTCGTGGCTATCAAAAATTGCTAACATACGGGCAAGCCAAACCAGGTATCTACGACAGAAGACGAGCGTATTCGCGACACGTCGCCCTTATCTTGGGTCACTGTTATCAGTAAAAAGAAAAGAAAAGACAAGAAAAAGCCGGCTCATGATGAAAGCAAGCCCAGGGAAAAGCCGGCCCACGATGAAAACAAGCCCAAGAGAAAACCAGCACGATTGAACAAGAGCCCTTCGGCAGCTGAGCCAGACTTGGAATCGGACTCTGAGGCCGGAAATTGGGACGCTTGGGCCAAAGGGTGGGATGCTGGGGCCGGTTGGTACTAGCCTGGCAAGTAATGGTTTGGATTTCTCACAATTGGTCCCCGTGCAATAGCGAAGCAACATGAGCACCATCAAGCGACGAAGCGAACATTACACCTGTAGTTCTATATAGATTCATTGTAGTAAAATTTCAACTTGATTGGCATGTTAGTCGGGCTCGAGAAAAAATGTTGGCTCGAGGAGTCATCCTTGCCCCTAGGTACATGTACTCTCGGCTGTTGTACTGTCTCGACTCGTCTCAGGTGCGTCAGTGTCATCAATCTCACCTAGACCCGGAGGAGGCCACAATAAGTTCAACAATACCCAAACCGCTCCGCTAATCAAAAGCCCGGCAAACCAGGACATGTAATATACGTGCCTAATTGCTAAGTTGAGCCTAAAAACGATTCATGGAAACAACGGTGCTTACATCCAAGCATCGCTCACTGAGACACTCGCAGGGCTAACTGAAGCCACAAAACCCGGCAGACTTGGGGAAACGCTCTAGAAGACTGCTGAGAGACGAGGAACAGCAAATGAAAAATAGACTCACTAGGATAAAGGCCACAATCGCTCTCCAGTTAAGCCCTTTCCAGAACCTAATGACAAAGCTGAGTACCACCGACGGTGAGTTCAAAGAACAGGCATACCAGTAATCACTAGAAGTGTTGGCAATAAACAGGTGTGATAGTTTAATGTGCCGTCGCCTCACGAGGTGATATTCAGCCTAAATAATCCTATATGTGAGCCAGCTCTCTATCTGGCTCGAGCACCGATTAATAGACCTACAAGCATGATTCCTGTCAGCGGACTTAGAAAGGTCGCATATCCAGACAGCACTGTTATAAAGCTGCTGGCACTCTAACAAATAGTCAAGATAATATAAGCTCGGAGACAAGGAGTCTCTCACATTGAGCATTCTCCATGGTTGGATGAGTACGCCAGCACAGGCAACAAGAAATGCACCGCGACGGATATTGACGTAGCTGTGTGTGGTCTAGATTTTAGAACCGGTCTCGACACTGTGAAGAAGAAATTTCAAAGTACCGTGGTAGGAGTGAGGAAAAGTCGATGCCACCAACAACTGCCGTTGCGACCATCTTATAGTAGTACTTGTTAGAAAGTGGGCGAGAGCGATCAACCAATTAAATAAAACTCAACCGTTACAGATAGAGAAGATAGGAAGAACGCAAAAGCACCAAAGAAAACGGCTGCCCTTGCCCCTCCCCCCTCATGAGTTTGAATAGCATAAAGTAGATCGTATAGCTTCCTATAGGAACAGATCAGAGGTCATTGGAAAGGCTTGATTGAACTTAGCAACGATACCAGAGCATTGGCTCATCAGGATAAAATCCTCGAGCACAAGAAGTTGTGATAATCCCGAAGATGTTCGCGCAGGAGGAAATAAGGGGGAAGGCTACCACCTGCCCGAGAAAATGGTTGTTCTGTTGCTTCGCGTATCGTGTAAAATCTAAATCACTCGCGTTGAATGCAACTGTGTTTTTAGCTGTAGTATTGACATACCGCTCTGATAGAGAATGATGCTGGCCCAAGATCCTATACCCCGTGTCGTCATCCATAACATGACCCAATTAAACTGGGACCTAGAGAGGGCGTTCTTTGAGGCCTGACGAGGATTATTCCATAGAGGGCCGATATTTCCTTGTTTCGCAACTGCCCAGACGAAAATGGCAAACATCGTGACGGTGACAACACAAGAAGCGAACAAGATTGGGCGATTGTATCTTCACTAGTTTCATATCAGCGTTCGAATGCCAGTTCAGGAAAGACTCACCTCTCAGGTTTCAGGAAGATCAAAGGAAGTCCAATAAGCCAAAAGATCATGAAGGACACTGTGTAAGGTACTTCAGGATATGGTCCACGTCTATAAAGGTGCTCCACCTACGAAGCTCATTGGAAGTAGTCAGAGCACTGGCAGGGAGGTGGTTTTTCATGCGGTGGAAGCTTGCTGTGACGTCGAATGAGATTTACGATGATGGATAGAGTCTACACCTACGCCATATGGCCCCTATCATGATTCTTACCATCTGACCCCCATACCATCCATCGACACCGAACCAACAGCAGGATAGAATGATACGATTTACGACAACAAACCATGCGCCGCGTCTACAGAATCTTGTCAGATGAGCGCTTCCATTCACTTGGGGTCTTTGACCTACACTCCCCAGGAAGTCCTGTTAACAACCGCCTGGAATAAGATTGAGCACGAGATGCGCTCGTTGATAAGAGGGAACAGCACGAACAAACGGAACATGCCATTTACTTCCCGGCATTCCACTAATGAACATTGCAATAGCTACGCTGACAGTATCATGTCAGCTGTTGGAGTCAGCTACATAATGGATAGGCGTACATGATGTTGCTAACGACACAAGCTAGATAAAAGCTAGGGTGAGCCAAGAAAAACTCATGCTTCAAGAATTGACCCACCTGCAATTGATTGTCCAACAGTAAGTCCGGTCGCAACTTCATTTCCCAGTCAAGTCAGAAAATTCAGTAAATGCCCTCTTGAAGACTGGACAATACGCACGAGCTGTCGCTGCACTAGACCATGATGCAATACTGATACCTAAGAGAATTGAGCTAACATTGATAGGTCATCGTCGCTGCCGCCATCACCTATAGGAAACCAAAAGTATACAAATGTTCGTTTGGTCCAAGTCCTTCGATTGAGCGGCAAAGGAAGAATATCATCATTCTGGTACGGTGTTGCTTCTGTTGAAACCTGTATTCATGAGTTTAACGAACTTGAGGCCAGTAATGTGAAGGAAGCTTGCCTGGAGCGTTAACATAGTATGGGAGCTAAGGAAGAAAGAGAGTGACTGCTTAAATCAACCTAAGGCATATATAACTGGCCCTAGTTCCACAATCCCGGTATGAACATCAGAAATGCATTCGGATCGTCGGCTCCTGCTGGTTATGCTTATTCGGACGCTATTCCAGGCTCCACTGGCGAGCTGAAGGGGTAAAGATACAGCGTGCGCGCATACTGAGATGGTTGTCAAAACACGCAAATGAATTTTGAGCATGTCCAACTACCTTGTAGATGTCCTGGTGGGAACAACGTCTATCATTCATTCGTCTGTGTTGGAACCCGGACTGTAATCGCCAAGCTCTTCTAAGCTTCATTCATGATTGCGTAACCTCTTACGACAGGCGTCCAATTCATTGAATCGAACCGCTCAAGCCTTCTTGGCCTGAGTTATGTAGCTTCATGATCGTTTGAACTTGAACTTTTAAGCGTAGATACTAAAGAATCAGAGCCCAGGGTCAAGGAGCCATGAGTCGTAGTAGTCCGTTGTGCTCGGAACCAAACGGGTTGAGGCGGCGGTAGGTGAACCACGTTTCAAATTTTCAAGTGAGGCAAGCTATAGCAGGAAATACCGAAGAGAATTTGGCTGTACTCGACAAAGGTGCATGGTTCAAGTGGACTTAGACATGTTGCTGCGAGAATGGGACTCGACCGGAGGATTCGAACTCTGCACCTTGCGGGCAGGGTGGCCACGTGCTTGCTGCCCTGCCCTGAACCAACTCGAAGCTGAGTACTACCTACTGTACAAGCCAGGCAGCCTCCACTGTCTTTCGACCCGAAAACCATGAGTGGACGTACCTCTACCCCCCGTCCGTCCGGATATCAACATGAACTTTCCGAAAACCCTCCAGCAGTGACAACGTCACAACTCCTTTCCCAAGGATGTCTGCAATGCGAAATGCGATCTGTTTCATGCCACTCTCAGTAGGACTCACGACATATAGGAGGAACGGCAAACGGTGTCAATTGAGCTTAAATAAAATATTTCTAGATCTCGGACTTATTCCGGACTCGTAGCTCTTCAGGGTTTATCGCGTACCCAGTCATCATCAGACGATGGTTCTTCTTTCTCATTGAGCTTCAAAATCTCGGACAATGTCAGACATAGATCATACAGCTACCGGGCCACGGTTTCCCACCTGACCTGCTCAATGTACTGGTGGTTATAATGTCTGTTTTGTGTTTAAAAGCATGGTTTGACGAGGGTTGGAGCAATAGGGACACCTTCCTTCGCTAATTCTAGCAATGCAACGAGTTTCTGTTGCCTCAGTACTTCTCGGTCTTGTCTCCCTGTCTCCTCTAGCCGCGGCACAGGTTGGCGCCTGGGGCCAATGTATGTAGTAACTGTTTCGGCAACCCACTATTTACTTGCTAAATCTGACACCAAGGCGGCGGTATTGGCTGGTCCGGTGGAACGACCTGCGTCTCTGGGTAAGCCCAGTAGTTCTGGAACTTCTAGGGATACGCTACTGACAGTTTCATATAAGGTACACTTGCACCTTCTCAAACGACTGTAAGTTCCTTGTCCATACCTTCTGATCAGGATGATTGAACACCACCCCTTAGATTATTCCCAGTGTATCCCAGGAACAGCCAGCTCCGCTCCAAGCACAACCACTACCTCCTCTGGTTCTACACCAGCCGCACCCGCTAATGCGAAGTACTGGTTTAGCTTGTAAGATCATTCCCTCCCCAGCTACCATTGGCTCCCTTATTGACACGACAACTAGCGGTGATTCCTATACACAGACTGGCTTCGATCCTAGTGGTACCCTCCCTTCAGCCGGAAATGTGCTCGGAAACCCACCTTACCCTGGCTGGACCGCCACAGGAGGAGAGAACTGGGTCGACTATGTTACCACTCAGAACAACAAGTCTCTGATCTTGACGTATAATTACGCTTACGGCGGTGCCACAATTGATGCAAACCTCGTTGCCCCTTACACGCCGACTGTCCTGTCTTTGACGGACCAGGTCAACCAGTTCTTAAACGGCGCCGCTAAGAAGCCCACGAGCACTCCTTGGACATCAAGCAATTCTCTCTTCTCTGTCTTCATTGGTATCAACGATATTGGAAACAGCTATTATTTATCTGGGGATCGTGATGCGTGAGCAAGATCTCTGGTTTCCCCCTGGTTTCCGAGTTGTTAACGTCACCTTAGGTTTTCTGACACTTTGCTGAACGCATACTTCGCCCTTGTACAAAAGCTTTAGTACGATTTCCTGTCACACTCACATACGCCACCTACTCATGCGTATCCGACCCACAGCAATGCTGGTGGTCGCACCTTCCTCTTCGTCAATGTCCCCCCGATCGACCGGTCACCATTGGTGCGACATTTTGCTCTACTACCCTTATCCTCACAGTTCTAACATAAGTTCAGATGCTCGCCCAAGGCCAATCTGCTTGTGCCGCTGAGAACCTTGTCATCACTCACTTCAACACCAAGCTTGCTGCAAAGATCGCTTCCTTCAAGGCCAGCAATAGCGGTGTAAGTCTACCAGATCAATGAAGTCCAATTCCCTATTAGAGGCTCAATTCCCCGTCAAATAGGTCACAACTTACACCTGGGACTCACATTCTCAATTTGCCACCATTCTGAACTCGCCCGCTACCTACGGGTTCAAGGATGCTACCTCCTATGGCAGCGGCTCTAACATTTTCTGGGGGTATGCCGTCTCTGGTCAAATTGGTGATTGATTTAGCTCAAATATCTTGTTTTCAGTAACAACTACCATCCGAGCAGCTATGCTCACAAGTACTTTGGCCAGCAAGTCGGCAACAACGTTCTCGGAAGCAGCGGATTCTGAAGGAGCATTAATGCAAAAACGCCTCTAGCTACATGATCTACTACCAAACTGCAGCATAACAGTCTACTTATTCCGAAATACGAAAACCTGTCAGTCATATGAGTAGCTAAATAAATGCACGCGACAATCCCAGCGGACCGCTGATCCCAGGACTTAGATGTGCTTCCTTTTTCTCCGTCCAATTTCTCCGCTCAAGTCCGGTGCTTCCCCGAATATCTCACCAAAACTCAGGAAAATTCTTCCGTCCCACTTATTCCAAGCGAAAAATATGGTCATATGATACCAATATTCAAAGCCCGCGACCTCGTCATCGAACTCGGGTGTCGAAATGAGGACACTGGTGCCTGACGATAACATGCCCAGGTCCCAAGTCAGCAAGTCAAGTGTGATGATTTCGGATGCACACTACACTAAATGGTCTTTCAATACTCAATAATGAGCGAGCTATATACCCAGTTAAGCCGAACCAACGAGATCGTTTTTTTACACGCATACATACCGTCTTTAACCTCTTTCTTCACACTACCTCTCACCGCCCACAAGCCTTCCCCTCCTCTTGGATCCCAGCGTCATTATGTCCTCAACAACAACAAAACGATCACGGACCGTAACGGGACTCGTCCTAGCCGGAAGCTTCTTTCTTTCAGGCGTCGTTGGAGCAGCAATTGATGTGGCTGGAGCTTCAGTTGGGGCCCCGTCGGATGAAAAGCCCCTACCACCACCACCTCTACCAGCAGTAGTAATACCTGAGTTAGCGGAAGGGTGGAGCCAATGTAAGATCTATATTGATTGCCTTTACCCTCCCGGTGCTTCTTTTCTGCGACCCGCAGCTCCAACGACCAAACGCTTCTGACGAGCTCCACTTTTTTTCAAAAATTTCCTTTAATTGACCTTGGATTACCACCCACCATCCCCATCGTTTAAATCTTAAATCTCTGAATCTCTGGTTTGAGAGTGTTACCCATGGCTCAACGTGGCTTCCATGCATACAGGTGGCGGGTATGAATATTCGGGTCCGACAGAATGTGAAGAGGGGTGAGTGTTTAAAAAAGAATGTTTTTTTTGGTGGGCCTCGGTTGCTGATCGGCCCCTGATTAGGTTCTTTTGTCACGAAAATCATAAACGTGAGCGAGGGGACAGTGAATCCTCCAAACTGAGTCGTCACTGAATGTCGTTCAATTAGATTATCACCAATGTTGGCCAAGAAGTGAAGCGGTGATCACTCCGACTGTGGGTTGGCAAGAGGCTTTCACACGGCCACCTCCTGCAGTACCTGAGCCAACGACTCCAGCTCTTCCACTTAGTACAACAAAGGAATACGATGAGAAGGAAGCTGATGCTCCTTTAACGACAGCCCCACCATGAAACTACTCGGGAGTTGAGCGAAGGCGGCGGTGAGAGCTGACAGGCTAACGAGTGTTTATGCATCATGTACCATTTATTTACCCATCCACTTCACGCAATCACATCCAGATCTAGATATTTACGGACACATCAGCTGCGTCACTGCAGTGCGCAGAATTATGAAAATATTATAAGCATGCATGATATTGGACTGAGTGAGGTGTGAGAGGCTCGCAATAGAATAAGTACCATAGGCAATCGTCCTCGGGGTCTCCTCTACCATCGTCTCTACCACGATACGATCTCGACCATAGTCCAGCCCTCTAGACCTTCTTGGTCGGATCCTGCGCCATCGGTTCTGTGGGAGTGGCTTGACCAGGTTGCCCCTGCTTCTCCTCGGGTTTCTTTGGTTGGCCGAACATCTCGAACAAATTTCCGGGAGCCTGAGCCGCCATCGCATCCTGCTCCTGTTGCAACATCTTGTCCAACGTTTCACGGTTGGCTTCAATGTACTTCTGTTCCTCGATATACTGCCTCTGCGCCTCCGCACGTTTCTGCTCGAGATAAGTGGGAGGTGGTTGGCCACGAGGAGTCGTGCCCTGGGAAGAAATGGTCAATAACGAGAATAAGCATTCATTGATCCTAAACGCACTGGTTGTGAAAGACCAAACACGCTAGAGAATGAGCTGCTGGAAACATGATTTGCCTTCTTCTTCCACTCCTCAATATGCTTCTCCTTTGCCTCGGCTTCCTTCTTGGCGTACTCGATAGGGATGTCCTTGCCATGGTAGGCCTCAATAATTGGGCGAACATCAGCAGGCTTGTAGATCGCAATAGCTATGGAACCAGTTAGTGAGTGCGATCAACGAGGTGACGCAGCGTACACACATTCTAGGAAGGGAATCATCGCAACGAGGCCCTTATCACTAGAATCACCCTTCCACTTGGGCAAAATAATAGCGTTTTCGGGATGTGTCATGTAATGTGTTGGGTCGGTATCGAGAGCAACGACTTTACTCAGATCGCGGTTAAGATACGAAAGGTCCTGGAAGTTGAATGAGCAGCTGAAAGCGCGTTATTAGATTTGGAATGACCTTGACGACAGTGCCGTTGATTGACCGTGTAGCCTCACGGAAGAGGCGGTGACTAATAAAGAAATTATACTTGTCTAGTTTGTCGAGAACAGGGAGGGCGGTCTTGAGGACATATAAGCTCTCCTACGAACAGAAAAGGAATCTTGACGACTCACATAATAATTTTGCGTGGTGAAAACAACTACTTCATAAAACTGGGAAATGTAGGCGAGGAAGTAGTCCACGCCGGGTCGCTTGGCCGTCCGCCAGCCATGTTGACGCTATCATGGTTGAGTGAGCTTGGGCAATAGGAAACGAAAAGGAAGAGACTTACATCCCAAGTTGATGTCACCAGGAGATCGTCAATAGAAATTAAGAGAGTGTAAGGTTTTTGATGTGGAGGTGGGTAAGGTGGAGGTAAGAGCTCGGTCCAAGCGGGCTTGTTGAAGTACTATTGAAGAAGGGAAAATTAACGACGTCACAAAACACGAAATGGTGAGGCTTACGTCGAACAAATTGCCCGCTCGCTCCTTCGTTCTATTCCACCGACCTTGGGGAGAGTGTTCAAGTTTCTACACATAAGCACATAAGCAACATGTCAACAAATACACCAAGGCAACTCACGAGTCTCATCTCCTTCAACTCATGCTCCTCCCACTCTCTACCCATATAAAAGAGCCCGAGCCCAAGAGACAGACCCAAAAGTCCAAACGACAACTTGCCCATATTCTGTCTCCTCTTCTCACTCGCCGAAAGCGTACCCTTCGAAGACCTAGCACCAGTCCTCTCCCTCTCCTTCTGCTGAGGTTGTTGTACCTCTGGAGGGGCAAAATCCAGACTTGGCGCTGCACCGGGTTGTGACGTCGTATCTGCAGGAGCTTCGGGTGTCTCAGGCCCGGGTTCTTTTGGTGCCTCTGAGCTCGACGTCGCGCCTGACGACGAGGGGGGTGGTTTCTGGGACATCCATCGTGCTGAATGGACGAGGGCGCGTCGTTGGACGGGACGAGTGAGGACGGCGAACATATATGGCGAGGTCGGTTTTGTTGGCAGTCTTGACAAACTTTTGCAGACGGTTGTTTGGCTGTTCCGTTGGACACAAACATTGTCATTGATGTCATCCACGACATCAGCCATGGTTCAGAACATCCAGACACACCATTACCACAGCCGAGCTTGAGTTACATGATGTGTCCTAGGATCTGCAGTCATGAAATTTTGGATCGTAGCATGAACATTCTTGCTTGTGATTTGTGGCGGTGGCTTCAAGTCAATTGACTCCTAGGCCGTCTCAACAACCATTCAGTGCCCGGAGATCAGAAGTCCCTACAGGAAAACCCCAAGGTTGTACTCTCGCCCACACACTTTGGCCCACACCACATGTCAAGCACTGTTTCTATGGACAAGACTATTTATCTATTGTTACTCACAATCGGGTTCCCAGAGATGAGACTCTTTCTCTTCGGCTTCTCCTCCCTGAGCCTGGACATATCTCAAACCCGACTCCTCAATTCAAATCAGAAATCAGGACAACCAGGAGCGATGATGCGGTATGCTGTGCGGAGCCCGCCCTCTGAAATATGCAGATTCATACTGCGCACGGCTGCGCTTTTGGTTTAGACTGATATCGCAAGTCGCCGAAGGTGATATCTTCACCCAACCCTCGCTGCGCGAACTCAGTTGATTGGTCAACGCTATCAGCTTTTTGACTCTGATCAATCGCAATTGGGGCTGTACCGGATTTCAGAGCACAAGGGGAAATATGACATCTACTGTGCGACGGGGCGTGTTAGCAGTGGGTACTGCAACAGCACAAGAAGCGTTGAAAAGCCTCCGCGCTCCAAGGTTTGAGACCGAGTGAACATTTAAGCTGAGTTCCAGATTCACAATTTCCTCCGAGGCTGACCACGCTTTTTACTTAATTTTCGTTCAAGACCTTCTGAAGTCTCACGGACGAGCGGGTCCAAAGCCGAGCGAAATTTCTTATCCTGCAGTCCTGCAGAGCACGATGAAGCCGTAGACTATAAGTTATCTGGGCCGCGCGAGTCGGTAGTTACCCTGAAATACAGTAGACAGCTTGGGAGCTGATCTTCGAGTAAGTTGCCACTGCAGCCACGCATCTCCCTAGAAGATCAATTACACGTTTTTCGTGACGTTATCTTTCTCATATTCTCTTCCCAAGGAACCGACGTGTTATTGAACGACGCTCATTTTACATTTGGGGAGTACGGTCCGACAGTGATTATTACTCATATATAGAGTTTTTACCCAACTGAGGAGCACTTTCTCCCGAGTCGGCCGCCTCGAGCCCTTTTCATTTGCTTGCGTTAATTTGAGTCTTGAGGTAAGGATGACTAGGACCATGTATAACCCGTCGGCTAGAGTTCCCTGGATTTTGTTAGCCGGTTTGTTGTCCGAGATAATGAGGAGGTTCTGCAAATCGTGCTCAATGAGATGAAATAGGATGAAATAGGGATTATTTCTTTCGCCATCTATCATCCATCATGGCCCAATAACAGGATAGTAACATTTTCGAAGGACTTCTGGCTTGCAGAGGCAATCTTCGTTCCTCTTAGCAACTCATAGAAAGCATAGAACGTAGCTTCGGCCCTGTCCTCGCCTGCCAACATGTTTCTGGGGTGGGTGTTGATTTGAGCCTCATGTTCATACCATCATATCTTCGCAGCGGCCGATTGGATTATCAGTTCTGATGGCATACTTAATGCCGAAAAGGACCCTGAGGCTAGACGATCGTACCATACGATCACACGAATTTTACTTCAAAACTCCTTTTTCCACGCGTAACAATTTGTCATTGCACCTTTCATTCTTATCACCATCTGCCTTGCACCCCTCGCCTATATAAACCCTCCTACTGTCCGCTGAAAAACTTCATCAGCGAACCTCCAGCTCTTCTCTAGCGTCGCAGTTCTTCAGTCGGTCTCCTCGATCGCCTTTTGTTTTTTCCGGGTCACTTGCTCCCCCGTGCATGTACTCGAACCAGCTTTGCTCTTCACACAACTCGCACCGAGGTTCCAGGCACACAGCCGCAGGCTTCGTCTTTCTCTGATAAAATCGTGTTTCGTATGATGGCTCCTACCAACGTTTCTTCCGGTTACAACACTCCCGAGTCTCAACTCGAGGGCCTTCTCCCTGTTCACCCTACGGCTGCTCGTCGTCCCAACTATATCACTGTGCAGTCGGAGAATACGCTCTACGATGATGAGCATATCACTTCCAAATTTTTCAATCGCGGTTCCACCGTTACCGTCGCCGACGGCCAGTTCACTGTTGTTCCCAAGGCCGAGGAATACCAATTCCGCACCAAGAGGGCCATTAGCAAGACTGGGTGAGCTTTCTTCCTTGCTTCATTGATGTCTGCCGCGTACTGACACGGTTTGACGCGTAGTCTCATGATGATCGGTATTGGTGGCAACAATGGCTCGACCTTGTGTGCAACTATTCTTGCCAACCGCCACAACATCACGTGGCACACTAAAGGCGGCGTTGAGCAGCCCAACTACATTGGTTCTCTCCTCCGCGCATCCACCATCAGCATCGGTACCGACACCAATGGCAAGGAGGTCCATGTTCCCATTTCCGACGTCCTCCCCATGGTTCACCCTAACGACCTCGTCCTCGGTGGTTGGGATATCTCCAGTGCTAGCCTTGACAAGGCCATGGAGCGCGCTCAAGTCCTAGATTACGACCTTCAGCGCCAGGTTGCTCCCCACATGGCTCTCCTTGGCAAGCCTCTTCCTTCCATCTATTATCCCGACTTTATTGCCGCCAATCAGGAGGAGCGTGCTGATAACCTTATCCCCGGAGCTGATAAGCAAGCCCACCTTGATCACATTCGTGCCGACATTCGCAAGTTCAAGGAGGATAACGGTCTTGACCGTGTTATCGTCTTCTGGACCGCCAACACTGAGCGTTACAGTGACATCATCCCCGGTGTCAATGATACCGCCGACAATCTCTTGAACGCGATTAAGAACTCGCACTCTGAGGTCTCCCCTTCCACTCTCTTCGCCGTCGCCGCCATCCTCGAGAACCAGCCTTTCGTCAACGGTGCTCCCCAGAACACCTTTGTTCCTGGTGCCATTGAGCTCGCCGAGCGTCAGAAGTCCTTCATCGGTGGTGACGATCTCAAGTCTGGCCAGACTAAACTCAAGTCCGTTCTCGCCGAGTTCCTCGTCAATGCTGGTATCAAGCCCCTCTCCATTGCGTCTTACAACCATCTTGGCAACAATGATGGCCATAACTTGTCTGCTGAGAGGCAGTTCAAGAGCAAGGAGATCAGCAAGAGCAGTGTTGTCGATGATATGGTCAATGCCAACCGCCTTCTTTTCAAGGCTCCTGAGGTTGGACCCAAGGGCGTTCCCATTGGTAAGGGCGAGCACCCAGACCATATTGTCGTCATCAAATATGTTCCTGCTGTTGGCGATTCCAAGCGTGCTATCGACGAGTACTACTCTGAGATCTTCTGCGGTGGCAGGTCTACTATCAATATCTTCAACGAGTGCGAGGTACGATTTAATACTTTCTATATCGCGTACTCGATGATTGACAAGCGTTTTTATAGGATTCCCTTCTCGCCACTCCTCTTATTCTGGACTTGACCATCCTCGCTGAGCTCCTTACTCGTGTCGAGTACCGCAAGCCCGGTCAACAGGACTTTGCCCCCTTGTACTCCGTCCTCTCCTTGTTGTCCTACATGCTCAAGGCACCCCTTGTCAAGCCTGGTATGTCGCTTTATGCTTATGTTCCTACCAGTCAGCTCATTCTAATCTTTCTTTCTTAGGCACCGATGTTGTTAACAGCCTCAACAGGCAGCGCAACGCCCTTGAGAGTTTCTTGAAGGCCTGCGTCGGCTTGGAGGGCAACAGCGACCTCTTGCTCGAGACTAGGATCTGGTAAATGTCCGGATTCCTTTCTGTACTTGCCACAATGCTCGACACCAACAATTCCTTGTTTTCCTGTCTGCTTGTAACATAGAAACGTACTGACTGTTCGTGATTCGTGATTCGTGACTCTGATGTACTCGACTGATTTGATTGAATGATACGTCTGACATATAAGGCACTTTGCCACAAATCTCCTTGCCCCCTCCTTGAGAATACTGGTTCCAACAATCATTCAGCAGAATGTGATGGTCAAGCCAACCTGGATAAATAAAAATTTTACTTGGTGAGAAGAAGGGTCAACGAAGAGTAGTGAGTAGATCCTTACATCGTTCTTCTGGCAAGCTACTTGAGCGAAGTTATCATCAGGCTTGCGGAATGCGAAATGGCAGTTTGCGTCGTTGCCTTCAAGTCCATTCGTCAGTATTTTTAACCGCAATATTTTGGCAGCCTTGACTTACAATCATGGCCATCGGTGCATCCACCGGTGTACCTTTAAAAATAGGTCAGCACATAGTACGATGTTTAATTCTTCCCGCGTATTGTTTGAACTAACTTACCTGAATCCGATAGCCTGAGAGAATTTATGGCTATAAATCGAGTAAGCGTTTCACCCTTGGTGTTAATTTATAAAGTTCTGTAGCTTACGGAGGGATCAAGGAAATATCAGCGCTCGAGCCACTTCCAGGCTTGCTGGGATCCGGGTTTATGAGGGTTAACTCGACGGTACCGCAATTTTCGCCGTTGAAGCCACACTTTCCTGTATTCGAATGGGTATAAGTCTCCACGTCTGGCTTCCGTACGTCAATACGGTATATTCATAATTTCATACCATTGTCGAGATAGCTGAGTATAAATTTTTCTCTTATCAGTCGCGCTCATACATGGGATAGGGTATGAAAGTATCACTCACGCAATAGCAGAAGCAAGAGGTCCGTTACTGGTAAAGTCCTTGCCGCTAGACAAGACATTGGGTCCTTGAATCAACTTGGGCTGTGATGAATGGGCGAGTGAGATGGGGTGTACAGGAGAACAGTAGTTAAAGAACACGAACCGTTCCGGACTTGCACCTGTTCTCAAAGTGAACACGGTGGGATTCAGCGACTGCACCGATGACGGTGGTACTGAGGAAAGCAATGCAGAGAGTTAAGAATTTCATAGTAGTATGAGTTGTACTGGTTCTTTGAGATGTTTCTGGTACTGAAGAACCCTCCACCCAAAAACATACCGCTTTATATACGTTGAAAAGGCGTCGTATTTTCGTGCAAGTTGGAGACGACGTGGTTCGGTCATCTTGCCATATGGGAACCCAGACTAGCATAGTTGTAAAGGTGCTCCATGGGCTCCATTTTAAGAGCATTTTAGTGGCTATTCAAACTCTTTGGTGAAATATCACCTGGGCCAGCGGTATGTTTCAACTTCTACTAACATATTCGATTGCAGCGAGTTCTTGGAGTCGTCTCCTACCCGAACACCACGATATTCCACATACTGATGTAATACGTCGGATAAACAGTAGCTGGCAAAAATAGCAGCAGTCAGCGGCCTTTTGCAGAACAAGTATGTCCTCCGAAGTCGATGGACGGGTTTATAGCCCGTTAATCTAAAAATACTCGCGTTAGGTTTCCGGCGGCATGACAAACTCCAAAGCTGCATAGAGGCTCTCCAACAAACTCTGACATATCCCTTGATTTTGAACTGAGCAATTGAGTGGCCTGTGGGTGGGCCCTCGATGGGTGGAGTGAATACATGTGTTCGCATTCTAGTACTCGGTTCTCAGGCTGATCCATTATAGGTGGATCACAGAACTAGGATCCAATCGTTCAGCTGATGAGGCTAATTTTTGCACTCTGTAACTTCGAAGATTCTTCATCAAAAGGATCATTTGATTGTGTTCTCGGTATTTCGGACACCATAATTGATTATACATTCGCAGCCGTGTAATATGGTTAATTTACAAACAGAAGGTAATAGCAATGTTCACCTGGAGAAAGAGTGAGAAATGACCGAGATACTGTTGACAGGAGAATTTGACTTACATCGTTAGCCTGGCAAGCAACTTGAGCCCAAGTGTCCTCGGGTTTGCGGAACGCCATGGGGCAGCTGGCGCTGGTACCTGGATAATCGAATGTCAGACACACTCAAGTAGAGAGTGGAGAAAGGTCATACAGTCTGTGCCAGTGCCGTCGCAGCCGTTGTAATATCTTATTATTAGAGTAAGCCACAGGAACGCTCAATTATCAGAACTAGGGCTTAGTGCTCACCCGAAACCAGAGGTGACGGAGAAAGTGTGACTAGCCAATTTATTTCAGCTTATTTCAAAGATCACTCGAATTCGGCAACGTGAAACGTACGGCGGAATCAAGGAAATGTCAGCACTTGAACCGCTTCCGGGGCTTGTTGGGTTGATTAGAGTGACCTCGACAAGGGTGCAGCCGTCACCATTGAAACCACAGCTTCCTAAACGGAGGGTTAGATTTGGTGATCGACAAATGGGGTGGAATTGACATTGGAAGAGGAATGTAGGGTATTTACTTACCAGTTTGTAGATACCTATGGACGTCATTAGACGGTTAGGCTTAATTGTTACTTGCCTGCCCAATAAACCCAAAACTTACGCTATAGCGGCTGTCAGTGGTCCATTGACAGTGTAGGCACCGCCGGTCGATAGGACGTTACCCCCTTGAATGAGAGTGGGCTACGATACCCATGCGGTGTCAGTTTGATGGGATAGGAAAAGTGACGAGTAGCATGGAGTATACATACGGTACCAAAACCACACCTAGGAAGGACAAGCTTTGTGAATAAGTGGAGGACGGTAGCGTGGATGTGCTTACCTGTTGTCAAAGGTGACAGTGTGTCTCTCTGCACTCACGACTTGGGCGGCGGAGAGCGCAGCAACAGCAACAGCGAGAAGGCCGAACATTGAAGCTTTTGGAAGACTATAGAAAAACTGAGGTGATACTTGAAGAGGCAAGGCACTCTGCTTATTCGTAGAGGTCTCATCCTCGTATTTATACAGTTTCTCAGAGATCTCTGAGAAATCATCGTTTGATAGTATCAGGACAGTTACGCGGGGAATACCTTGAGAACAATACTCAAGCGGTTGCCTAGTGAGCCTAAACGCTGAAAGCATATGGTTCTTTTGAATGCGCTTTCCACCTTCATACCCGTTACTGAGGCAAGCCGTTCGGCACCAAGAGACCCTCCCAGTACGGTCCTTGAACGCCGGGATTGACCATGCACGATGTTCGTAGTTCAAATCCCATTCGCCTTGAAGGGTATCGGATGATATGACAAACGCGAAGTGCCCCACACTATTTTTGTCTGATTGTTATGATGTCAAGCTGTAAATGTCGGCAATTGGTTGGCGGCCTTGATGTTCTTTTTTTTTTGCCATCCAACTTGTGACAAACGGAGAAGATACTAGCACGTGTACCTATGATTTTGAGCAAAGATTTTCATTCCCGCTAATAGTGACTACCAAGGCAGCGGAGATAAACCCAGTATGCTAGAGCCGAATTGGAGAAGGGTATAGTCATCAAGGAGGAAGTCATCAACCCAAGAATAGAGGGTGCGAGAGAATGGAGACAGAAACTGTTTTAGCCTCTAAGAAGACTTAGTAGATGCGCCCTCCGGGGATCCATGTATTTTGGTGGTGAGCGGCTCTGAATTTGGTGCATGACATATGCAACTGGATCACTCTTTGATGGACGAAGCTGGGAAGAGGGGACTGGAAGCCGTGGGCGTCGGGGTAGAGATGGTGGTATAGCCAAGGTGTGCAGTCGAGTCTGTTGCGCCGGAATGGGGGTCACGGGGGGAAGGTTAAGTAGAGTCATTCTCGGCGCAGCCGGGGGCTGGAATGAGGTCTTGGTTTGCTTAGGGGGGATACGATCCGAATGTTCATCCATGAGTTTCGCTTCCCAAGCGTGTACGGCTGCCCGATGGACACCGAGTCGCACAGGTACTGGTGCGAGGATGCGATCATTGTTCGTGTTCGGCCGGGGAACAGGGAAGTTGTATTTAGGGCTGGTGTATTCCTGAAAAGGTGTATAGTCATCTTCCCTGCAGACTTTGTCCCAGATGGACGCGTTGTTAACGCGTCTCAAGAAGGGCTTGCCGGGCCATGACACCGGAGGTTCTGTGTAATTGCATGAGAAATCGGGCCCGTCGCCCCCAGCGGCAGGGACCCATGTATGCGATGAAGGTGGATTCTGATGCTGACTATTCATTGCGTACATTTCGAAGCAAGTCTTTGATGTTTTTTCTCCGATGCTCCCATGAAAGTTTCTTTGACGAAGGCGTTGGCGGGGCATTGGACTGGAGTTGACTCGGAGCTGCGCGACGAGAGAGGATAATTTATACATCGAAATTGAGGACATCGTAGTCGCTGGCTATGTGATGATTAGTATATTGAATAGCCAAAGAAAACGAAAATAGAACGAAAAAAATACTCACCGTAGTTTTTCGCAGATACAGTTAGAATTGTGTCGACAAGGCGAATGTGGGTGAGGTGTAGGCGCGTAAACGTGGGAGTAGGAATAGAGACCGCATGACCTCAGTCTCCTTGCGCTTTTATGGGGACTCCATGTGCATTGACAATGCCCGTCTGTCACAGCACACGTCCATGCACAAGGCAAAGCGAGGAGGTGGCATTTCAAAAAACGCCACATTCAGGGTTGCGTTATGGACAATGCGTGCTTGGACGCGCAGCATTCATTGTCACCCATACTGACATGTTGAAGACTCACTGTTTTGTATATGTCACTCCTTAATGACCATATAATATATGAGTCGAAGTTAGCTACAAGAGCGTCAGTATCGAGTTGAAAGTTAGTGAGCTTGAATGTGCGCGGGTGATGTCATCAACTCTCTTTTGTGATTTGGTCGAGTCCAATTAATTTTACGTGATGCGTCGTATTTGTGGACGTGACAGATACACCATTGAATATAAAAAGCTTTGTTAATATAAAGTACATGCCACAGGGTTACTTCTAATGGGTATCGGACCTCTTTCTGGTAGAGCGGGGTCCTGGGACTCGAGGAGTGACCGTCACCGTACTCATACTGCCCGTTGACTGCCTTTGATACGCGGGTGGTAGCTCGACCACATCCTCCGGAGACTGCTGCATTTCTACACGGACATGACCACCGTCATAGTGTTGAATGAAAGTCCTGGCTCGTATAGGAGGGCGGGGTAGATTAGAAGTAGTGGGAGGCGAAGCCGTCACTTCTGAAGTGATTGATTGTAACGAATAATAACGGGATGGTCTCGCGTTCGGATCCCATTCGGGTCTATCACTGCGAAGGCTCGTATCGCGCTCAGGGATTTCGGCAAAGGATCGTGACCGCGGAAATTTGCTTTGGTCGTCGTCTATAGTATACTGGTCACTGCTACTCCTGAGCTCTTTGAAAGGTCCGCCCCCGGTTTCTGGATGCTTGGACCGTTTCCTTCGAATCATACCGAGGATTCGAACACTTCCATAACCAATAACCAAGCCAGCAACCAATGTTCCAATTGAGGCTCCTGCTGCGACCCCGGCAGCCTTCCCACGGGGTCTGTTTGGAAAGCATGATTAGGTTTGAATGCAGGCAGAATATTAGAGCTGAACCATACATTGTCCCAGGAGCCAAACAATCATTAGGCCCAAAACCGCCTACGTGCATTGGTCCATTGGCCCACATCTGTCCGTCAGAGCTTAGAAGAGATATGAAAAAGGGATACGACCAAGACTGTTAGCACACAAGCGTTAGATTGAGCTTCGACATTGACTTCGTGTGCTACCCACTAGCGACACTGTCCATGAAATGGGATCCATGTTATTTGAAGTGATGTTGTACGGAGGGTGTAGCGGAGGAGAGATCTGAGGAGGTCTGATTGTGAAGATACGTCCGTTTCTATATAAAAAGATTCGTACCGTCAAGATATAAGGAGGTCTTCCGCCCTTCGGTGTGATCGAAATATCCGTACACTATTCTTGCAGGTTGGTCAATCATACACCATCCGAAGAAATTACGCACCTGATCAACAATTCCGAATCGCGATATCGGACCTGCCGATACTGATGGGCTACCTGATATGGTCCCCACAATGGCAAGTTCGCGTGGGGCAGTTACGTTTTGACAGACAGGATTCTCGACTGTCGAGTTTTTAATCACAGTATACATGGCTTGACAGCCACCAGGGACGCCGTTTGTGTCAAACTACTTTCTTCAGTGTGGCATAAACGTAGTTAGGGTGACCTTTCCTCACCATGCAGATCTGATACTAGAGGTCGTTTCGAAATCAGTATTCCTCAGCATTCCCGAAATAATGGCTGCAATAATACGCACTTGTGTTCCTGGAGCAAATGGGACATCCCAGAACTTTGAGAAGTGAAAGGGGTTTATTTAATGGTAGGCTGCCAGGAGATTTCATTGAATTAGACTCACAAGCTCTTGCCCATTACCAGCAGGTATGACGAAGGGAGTAGTGGCCGTCCTTCAATATACGACCTCAGCAATTTGCCTTTACTTAATTCACTGAAACCCTTACGAAGTGAAGACCTGAAGATAGTATGGTGGAACGGGATTTTGGCTGATCGTCGAATATTAGCATCAGCCTACCACAGGAGAGATGAAGTATGAACAGTCCTTACCCGATAGCACTACTACGATCCCATGTGATATGGATGCGTTCACATTGGCCTATAACTGATTTAGTTTCGCCGCTTCCAGAACTAGGAAGAATCGTCGGACTGGTTATTGGAATGCGCACTGGCTCTGTGGGTTGGTAGTCAAAGAAAAACCCCTTCAGAGGGATTTAAACACTGTGCCCCTCGAGAATCGAGTCTGGAAAGGCTTACCGGTTGAATCAACGGGACAACTTTCGCCAGCGATAAGTTGCTGCTCAAGATCAGGAGCCCCACTCGTTGAAGGAGTTTTCGAAGCATGCCTAACGCACAGCGCACGGCGGGATGGCTGAGAAGCTGAAAAGAACGTACACCTCTTGTTTCAACCACATCCTACTTTAAACACTGAAACCCATCTATGTGTGAATAAATGCATATAAAGGCCAGTCAGGAGGTGACTCTGTTAGTCTCGACATAATCATGATCTATCATGTTCGCGGTGACAACCGTCAGTCGGAACCTCAATATTTCAATAAACTGTATCATCAATCCCGTGTGATTCTGTGTCTGAGTCCCCCTCCATCAAGTTTAAGAAATCTCGCAACATGGAGGCAATCTTCGAAGCTTCACGATATCAACAGAGCGGTGATTAAGCAACTATCTGCGGTCGTCTGATTCAATCGGCAACATAACGGGACCTTTGGTTAGATGACCACCATCAAGGGCTAGTGGCAAACCTGGCCCCTGGGCTTCGATTATCCCGAACTCCATCCGCATAATCCAGCGGACACATATTTATGATGCCATTTTTCGATACGGGGACGCAAGCAAGCCCCTTCTTCCCCATTCATGCTTTTTGTGCTGCATCAGTTTTTATCGGTGGCTCTGCTCGTGCAGGCGACTCTGACAGAGAAACGATCAGGTCCGATCGTCAGTACTTCATCAGGCCTTGTCAAAGGTACCCTCGATACGAAGACGACGCCAGATGCACCGCTTCTTAAATGGCTTGGAATACATTTCGCACAAGATACTTCAGGGCATAATCGTTGGAGACCACCACAGCCTGTGCATCCATCTCCTGGTGTTTTTGATGCATCAGAATACGGGCCTGCTTGTCTCCAGGGGAGGTGAGCGAATGGCGAACGTTCGTATTCAATTGCTATTTTCTCAGGCCCTTGATATAGAGTTGATGGTGGTAATGGCACCTCTGTACAAAGTGAGGATTGTCTAAGGATCAACATCATCGCACCTGCGAAAGCAACGAACCTTCCAGTATACCTCTATTCTTAGTACGTGCCCGGGGTTCAATTTAAGTGACTTTCCCGGGAATGCCTCATCCTTGATATAGTGGTGGTGGTTTCGATAGTGGTTCGTCGTCTGATCCAAAGATAGACGGATCCCATCTTGCAGCTAGAGTACGACCCAGATTCATGATTCACCGTTAACTCGTACGTTGACAACAAGTCCGACATAGGGTATCGTCTTCGCAAGCTATAATTACAGGCTTTCTCTCTTTGGATTTCCCCACGCGCAGGAGATTGCTGACGAAGGACAGACTCAAAATCTTGGACTCTTGGACACTCGTGCTGCGGTAGAGTGGCTCCATGCTAATGTCGCAAAGTTTGGTGGTGATCCTAACAAGATCACCCTAGGAGGTATGATTTCTTTCGTCCTTCTGGCTCTTTGTTTTAAACGAAAGTTGTCTAGGTGAATCCGTCGGTGCAGGTAATGCTTCTATCTTGGCCCTACCATGACCCACAGCAACTGATTATATCCGCAAGAAATGACAAATTTATATCTCTCCGCATATCGCCAGAAACCTCTCATCCATGGTGCCGTCATGCAAAGTGGTGACAGTCAGTTGAACATGATATCTCTCATAGGGCATGATTTCATATATCCGACAGCTGCACAACCAATGTGGCCGATCAACCAACAAATCAGTAAAATCGCTTCCAACTTTAGCTGTCCTCTAGGCAAAGGCATGCTCGACTGCCTCAGAACCAAATCAGGACCAGAGTTGCGACAAGTATTGCTTGACACTGGAGCTCAATTCCAGCCAGTAACCGATAATGTAACAGTATGGAAAGAGTGAGCGCCCACCAACTTTTCCATCGTTCGCTCCTGATATATCAATGTTATTATAGCTATGTCGCACAAACGAAACGGGGACATACAGCCAAAGTTCCTTTGCTGATCGGAACAAACAAGGTGAGCTTTCTACTATCAGCAAACCTTCGAACAGCGCCAAACCAAATCATTGGGATAGGACGAAGGCACTTTGATCGTTGAAGGCGAGCCTACAGCCTACCTCTCAACGATCGATCAATACGCGTACGTTCCCTCTTCCCCTCCCCTCAAACCTAATTTGTCCTCCCCACACAGCAAAAGCAACAACCTCAACTTCCCCTTCACCTCCCTCTCCGCCCTCCAATCTTTCTACCCCGTCCCCTCACCCGCCTTCCCAACAGCCTACAACGCCACAGCCGGAATGTGGCGAGACGCACATATGCTCTGTCTCGCTCACAACCTCGCAACACACCGTACCACCTCTCTCAACCTCCCCGTCTGGAGATACCGTTTCGATCTCGTAGCAGACAACTTAAACAGTCGAGGCTCACGTATAGGTGCATTCCATGGTGAAGATATCCGATTCGTGATGGGTACTTGGCGTACGATTGTGTTGTCTCCCCCTTTCATCCCCGCTACACCTGAGGAGATTGCAATTTCGGATTTGATGGTTACTGCTTGGACTAATTTCATCAAAGGTGCTATCGAAGAGCCATGAATCAATTTAACGATTTTGTGTGAGTGTACTAATGATCTCGTTATTTAGACCCCCAATTAGGCCCACGCATCCCCGGCTGGCACAAATTCAACCCAGAAGATAGCTCAACACTCGCAATCTTGGGTTTATCAATTTCGGGCGCTGATGCGGGTGACCACTTCAAAGCAGACGCGTCCTGCGAATATTGGAACACCGTCTTACCCATATATCCACAGGTGTGTGGGTGTTACAACCCTCGACCAAGGAGAACCTGATGTTTAAGATTGGTACGCTTATTTTAGACATTCCCCGCATGTGGAAATTGGACATGTGGGAATGAATGATTGAGAATCTAGAGGAATCTGGTGATCGTATGGGCGCTTTTGTTACTAGGCCAAGGATGTCTAATACGCTTTGATCAACAGAAGCCAAGTACAAGTATGGTGCCCTCTCGCCTCAATTCGTCTCGAGGAACACGCATGTCCCATTTAAGTGTATCCTAGGGCTTCCAATACAAAGAATCTTCCACGCCGGTGATCAGCGATCGTTGCCTGGGGTCCGAAGCCAAGTGTCTCTTTCCCCCTTCATCCAAACTTTTCGATAATCGAGGCAGAGAAAATTACAAATACAATTATTCACGGATAGCTGTAAAGAAACAACAAAAAACAACCAGCCCCCAGTTTGTGTAATATTCAAGCACGACGAAAGCGAGAGAGAGAAAAAACTTGAAAGATATAAACAAAAACACGTGTCAAATCAAAAGCTAGTACACACGAGGAGAGGAGAGGAGAAAGAACATAGTAAGGCGATGTGAATACAATGGGTGCGAGCGAAAGATGATACTGGTGATGGTGAGGTCATAGGGTGAAATAGGTGAGGTAGGGCTGAGTAGGGTAAGGGTAAAACAGATCAAATCAGAAGGAATAGGGCAACGGTCAGGTCAAAGGGGGATGACCATGATAGTCATGTCATAACATGTCATGCCGTGTCAATGGTAAGGTCAGAGAAAGGGAGAGAAATCAATCACGCAGAAGAGGACGAGTGACCACGAGTTCAGGAAAACCCGGCACAAGACGGAAAACCAAACTCAAACTGGCGCTCCCAGCACTTTGTTCGCTCATTCGTTCTCCTTCTCTACTCGGTTTCTTCACCCCTCGCCAACTTAATCACCCTCCTCACTAGCAGTTACAGACCCTGGACTCCTCGAGCCACCACCATCATGGTCATTTGACGTCGTAGTCGACGATCTCGATCGCCCCTCTCGCTCGCCCTCAACCTCTGCTTCTCCCTCGACACTCAAATCCCCAATCCTTGGCCTCTTTTTCTGCTTTACCGACCGCCGCGTCGAAACCCTCTCCCGCTGGTCACTATCGTCATCTTCCTCACTACCGTCATCCAACTCCTCACTACTCCTCTTCCTTTGCACACGCTCCACGCGGTCAGCATGTAACGTCGCACTAGTATTCAAAGGTGCGTTTTTCCGCTGTCTTTTCGTCGGTGATCCGACCCTCCCACCGCTATGCCGATCCTCTTTCCTATCCTCATGGTGGTCGTCATTGTCGTCAAGCTCATCAGATGACCTTTTCCTCGTTCTTCCACTCACGGTGACCACTGGTGGAATTCTCAGCGTCACCCCTCTACCTCCTCCTTCCCCTGCCTCCTCTTCCTCTTCCTCTTCCTCTCTTAACCGCTCAGCAGCACCACCTCGCCCACCTCGAGACAAACTCCAGGCCGAAGAAGAAACGCTCTCCAAATCCTCACTATCATATTCGACCCCCTCTTCCTCCTCCACCTCGTCAAAATCATCAATGGCCTCTCGCACACCATCATAATTCTCTTCTGCCCCCGCAAATTCATACTCGAATACAGATACCTCTCGTAACTGAATCTGGACTGGGCTTTGTGCACGTTTTGATTGTGTGCGGTAAGGTTGTTGTAACACGATCGGCGAGCCTGTCTGCCGAGGGGGTGAAGAGGGTGGGGGAGGGGGAGGTACTTGACGATGGTGTGTCGTCGGACTAGTGTTGGCGGCAGTATTCGCAGCAGCAACTGCGCGTTCACAAATCCGACATCGGCAGTGGTATAGTGGCGAACAGGCTTCCCTCCAGATCTAAAAAAAGCGCATTTGATGAGCGATCGTGAACCGAATAATGATAAAGGTTAAGCATATAGGTGAAATTAAAAAAGGGAGGGGAGTAATTTAGCACCAGGGACGCTTGAATGATATGAGAGGTCAAGCGAAATAAACCAACTCACGTTCTTAAACGCATCCAAACTAAACTGCGGTAAATGTGCCACCGTAACCGGCACATGCGGTATACTTCTCAACACCTTCGGGGGATTCAACACCTGTTCCACAGGTATCAGCACCTTATTCTGTATCACCTCTTCCGCCGTTGGTAACACCATCGCCACCGCCAAAGGCGATGGAGGAAGACAGTCTTTTGTTTTGGCGTTATTATTGTTGTCACTTTCGTCGGTAGTGGATAACGGTGGCGGCGAAGGTGTAGTCTGTAGGGTTGTCGTTGACAGGACAGGGCTTGTGGTTGTGGAACCTACACTGCTGCTGCTGCTGTCCCCACGCTCCCTACCACCGGTTGTGCTCTGTGGACTACAACCCTCCGCATCTTCATGTTCCTCCACCACACCGCTCCGTCGTCTCTGGTGCTCACTTTGTTCACGCTCAATATCACTTCTTCTCCTCTCAACCCAGTCGTAGCCTTCATACCACACTCCTTCTTCCTCTCTCAATAACCTCATCACTTCTTCTAAACTCATTCTTGACGCTCTCAGTGTCGGATCTGTCACCATCCCACTCCCAGGACTCAGTTCCAAATTGTCAAGAGCGCACTCGATAGCGATACGCCTAACGATATTTTTCATAGCAGGCAAGAGGATTAGCCGAAGCTGTTGCCCATGAGCTATGAACGCTTGTTCACAGAGATTAAAAGAAGGTGGGATGGGTGCTTTTGTTGTCGAAGGTGATGGATGCTGTTGCTCCTCTGCGGGATCATGTTCGGTATCGATGGTCGTGGTAGTGGCAATGACGGGGGATGACCTCGAGGAGTCCAGTGTCCAAGGACAAGGATGCACAGCGGGTACGTCGAGAGGCTTTCCAGGTACGTGATGTCGATACCATAAATCCGCAGGTGAGATCCAGTAACCATCGAGTATTCTTGTACGAGCCCAGTCGCCCAATGCGAGATCTTTAACGCCGCCTTCTTCGAGTTGCATAAGTTCTGTATCTTCCTCTCCGGAGGATTCCTCTTCTTCCTCTAATAGCTCTTCTTCTGCTACTTCGTCGTCGCCTGGCCATTGTTGTGTTGTTCCGTACGCTGCACGGAGAGTGGTTGAGGAACGCAATGATGTAGTTGTATTAGATGACGAATTGAACTTGGCAGCTGCGAGAGCTTGTTGCATCATATCCCCTAATCTCGTTTCTCGACGTAACCAATACTTTTCCCGAGCGAGATTGATAACATCCACCACCGTCCCCTCAGCCAACTCTATAAAGCCATCCACACTTTGTCTCGTTTCCCAATCATCACTGCACAGCTCGGGTCCACCGAGCGCAGCTTGATCAAGGGGACTCGCAGCGGCTTTCTTCCATAACCATTCATGTCTACATGATCTGCACGTCGCTTCGACACCAGGAAACGTCTCGTCGTCTTCATTCTCCAATATCCCAACCTCATTCACTAATGCTCCACCCCCTGTGGCGTACAAAGCGGGATTGTTCGCAAACTCAAACACCTGCGATTCGCGTAGGCATAAACCGCAAAATGCGAGTTTTCGATGTTCGTGTTCGCGACATAGGGGAATGAGCCCACCAAAAAGGTACGAATTGATGGTGCGTTTGGCGTTCATGAGAGCACGGGATGTGGCGGGGTTGTTTATACGGCAGACGAGACAACTGCAAGTGATTATTTGGCGATAGTGGCGGTAGGGAGAAAGACGGTAAGGACGTGCTGTGTAGGAATGCTGTGGTGGAGCAATGATAGAAAGATGTGTGAGCGAGTCTGTCGGGTCGATAAGAGTGATGGCTTGTTGCCAAAAGAGATGCGATTCCACTAAAGACAACAATGAGTTTGGCCTGTAGAATTACAGGATATACTCACAGGCTAGTCCCCACTGCGGACATACACACATGAGCGTCCTCTCAAGATCAAAGGCGTCCCGCAGCGACGAGTACAGGATTCGTGGATGCCAGAGCTCACGAGAGTCCCATGTCTGGGGCACATATGCAGAAACGGCGCAGTTCCAGAGATAATATGTCGCAATGTGTCTGTTACAATACTCAGAAACGCGTGTGGCGCAGAGGGTCGTTACACTTACCGCACCAGTTCTTCAGGCAACTGCGGCCACGATCGGTGCGTGGCTTTGCCTTTGAGCACGCTGCCTGCGACGTCTATGGAGGTCATCGTTGGTACTGTGGTCGTGGTTGTCGGGCCCGCCGCGGTGGTCAGTGCGCCCATTTTCGTATGGAGTCACGGTCATCCTCAACTGTCATCATCACGCTCCAATCCACATTCCCGCGCACAGACCACCTTCATTGTTCTATTTATATCCAACGCGAAACTCTAGCGAAGTATGTCCTCGGGTGGCTTGCAAGGGTCACGCGATTTCTGCTCGGATGAACAAGCCAAGAGTTTCGCATTTAGACTTCCAAGCATTGTACGAGACCCTGACATGTCTCCACATTGATAGAACACATCCAACAGTAAAAAGACACTCGTGATGTCCTCCAAGTTACTCGCTCTCCCAGATGATGTCCTCGGTGAAATCCTGGTCTCACTTCCAGCTTTATCAATCCTCTCATGCAGACGGGTGAGCCCTTCCTCCAATACCCAGCCCAGGTTCAGTGCCCATCACGGCAGTCATAGGTCTGTCGCAAGCTAAACCAGTTAACGAACGCCCGGCATATATGGTTTACCGTCTTCAACCGAACTCAGCATATGCTTCGACCGACTATCACAGAACCAGCCAGCCAACCTCTTTCAAAACTCGAGATGACCATTGTTCGAGCCGAGAAATTGAACATGAAATTCATGAGCGATAATTGGATCTGTCCCTCACCGGTTCGTGCGTACCGCCTACAAAACCGAGATGGTCTACGAAGTCCTCTAGTCATAATGGGGGAGTACCTCGTTTGTTTAGCGGGGAGCTACCTCGAGACCACTTATCAATGGATCTCTAAAAGAACTGCACACCTTGAAAATGGGAGCGTAGCCTTCGAGTATGAGGTTCCGATCCACATGAACCCGCATGAGGGCCAGAGGGTTGCGGATTATCATCTGCACCAGATGGATCATGATTCGAACACTTTTTATGTGATCAGTGGCCCCGATCCTGCCGATGATATCATTGAAGAATATGTGTAAGTCAACTATACGCTCGCCTCTAACGTTTTGCTTAAGATGAAGTTACAGACAATTAGCGGAATTTAAACTTGATGGCGTCAGTTCCAAACCATACCTATCAAAATGTTCGCAACTGGCGGTGAATCCCCGGAAGCGCCCTAATAACCACATGTCTATCGGACGCTGTGCTGTCGCCTACTACTACAAACCAGACTCGGGATACGGGATCAACGTCACCATCGTAGACTTTCGAACAACGGCGATATCTCACTACCAAGTACGTCACTCCTCCAATTGTGGAATCATCAACACCTACACAAACACCCGATAGTTAGTACTTCCGAATCCCCCGCATAGGGGAGTATACTTTAAAAAACATACCTGTGTCTCCGACACACACCTTCTCTTGATCCTCAATAATATCGACTTTTACATCTTTGCCCGCCCCAGCGCCCACGACACCACTCCAGTTCAACTCCAACCTATTACCAGTGGCCGCCTACCATCATTAACCCGAGCCACACATCAAATATTCCACCAAATCAGCTCCAATTCATTCATCACCGTTGGAATCCATTTCACAGGCGACGACGACGAAACAACAAACATCCATCTCATCTCCCTCAAAAAAAGAAACTCAGAGACCGACTGGACTGTCGAAATCGAGACAAAGGAAATACAGGGTTCCTATATTAATGCAGGAGGATCTATCTTTGCAGTGTCTCCAAATCCCAAAACCGACTGTATACTCGGCATCCTCTCTTGTGAATCCTTTTCCGAGGTTGGGATGCATCACGACCTGCCCGAGTCTGAAGGCATCACCTACTGGCTGTTACGCATCGAGGGTCTCAACTCGGATACTATCGACAAACCACCAGGTAATCATGTAAAACTAGTCTACATGATCATGAAGCCCTGGGTGGTAGAGGGGAGGGCACGGGACGACGAGTTGTGTTGTATAGATTTCGACCCTTTTAGTGGCACTGCTCTCTTGGCATCTCCACCTCCTGATACAGTTCCGGGATATCAGTCGATCGTAGCCTTGGATTACTTGTGAAAGGGTTACACTATTGGCTCCCGCTCAGATGTATAAGCAGGCACTCGGATTAGTTCAATATGATCATATTACTGAATGAACGATTTACTACGGCGAAAAAGAACAGGAGATCAGGGAAAGAAGTTAAAGGCCGTCGGAATGCATGGGATTGAGATGGCACATTTAACAACCTGGCTCGTTTCGACAGTCACCTGCCCCAACTTTCTTTGGCGGCTCTAACAATCGCTCACTCAGGAATCATAGACATTTGTCTCAAGCGGAGTCTGATGTATGACCTTCCCAGTGTAGGGTCCCCTTTCGGCCGACAATTACAAAGGTCACGCGATTTGTGCTCGGATGAGCAAGTCAAGAGTTAGACTTCCAAGCATCCCCTTACGTTGATATAATACACTCAACCGTAAAGAAGACGCTCGTGATGTCCTCAAAGTTACTCGCTCTCCCAGATGATGTCCTCGGTGAAATCTTGATCTTACTTCCAGCTTTATCAATCCTCTTGTGCAGGCAGGTGAGCTCTTCTTCCAATACTCAGCCCAGGTTCAGTGCTCATCACAAGAGTCATACTAGGTCTGTCGCAAGCTAAATCAGTTAACGAAGGCCCGGCATATATGGATTACTGTCTTCAACCGGACCCAATACATGTTCCGACCAACAATAAACGAACCAATCAAAGAACCTCTTTCAAAGCTCGAGATGGCCATAGCTCAGGCCGAGAAATTAGACGCGAAATTCACGAGCGTTAACGGCGTCTGTGCCCCTCCGGCCCATGCATACCGTTTAAAGATGCCATCTCTTCAACGAAGACTTCTAGTCATAATGGGAGATTATATCGTTTGCTTGGCAGGGAACTACGCTTATCAATGGTCCTCTAAAAGAAATACATCCCTTGACAACAAGAGCGTGGTTTTCGAGTATCGGGTTCCAGTACACATGGACACACATGATGGGCAAAAGGTTCCATATTACCACCTGTACCAGATGGATCATGATTCGAACAATTTTTATGTGATCAACGGACCGGATACCATGCACGAACATGCGTAAGTCAACCATACACTCGCCTCTAATACCTTGCTCAAGATACCGTCACAGGCAATGGGAATTGGTAGAAATCAAACTTGATGGTGTTAATTCCGAACCATACCTGTCGACCCGTTCACTAGTGGAGGTGAATCCCCGAAGACGATCTATTAAGCGTGTAACTGCCGAAAACTACGTCGCCGTCTTCTACTACAAACCAGACTCGGGATACGGGATTGACATCACCATTGTGGACTTTCGAACAAAAGCGGTATCTCACTATCATGTGCGCCACTCTTCCTGTCGCAGAATTAATAATATTTATTAAAGCGCTCAGTAGCTGGTACTTCCGAATCCCCTTGACTGGGAAGGACGCTTTGAAAAACATATCTATGCCTCCAACACGCACCTTCTTTTGATCATCAACAGTACCGACTTTTACATCTTCGTTCGTTCCAGCCCAGAGGTAGAATCAAGCATAACTCGGAACACACTTCAAACTGTCACCAGTGGTCACCTACCCTCAGGCTTGGCTCATCCTACTTGCCAGATATTCCACCAAATCAACCCCGATTCATTTATCATAGTTGGCGCCCTGGGCGAACTTACTCTCGGCAACGAAAGCACACAAATACATTTCATCTCCTTCAAAGAACATTCAGGGGCCGACCGTGACTGGACTGTGGAAATCGAGGTAAAGATAATCCGAGGATCCCACTGCCCTGATGCAGGAAGAACCATCTTCGCAATGCCTCCAAATCCCAGAGCCGATTATATCCTTGCCATTCTCTCTTGTAGATTTTTCTCCATCTCCACTGACCTCTCACCCGAGACTGAGAGCATTACCTATCAACTGTTGCGCATCGAGGGTCTCAACCCGGATACTACGGGCAAACCCCCAGGTAAACACATAAATATAACCAGAATGGATCTGAAACCCTGGGTGGTAGATAGGAGGGCATTGGACCTCGATTTACGTTGTATAGATTTCGACCCTTTTAGTGGTACTGCTCTCTTGGTATCTCCTATGATAAATTTAGGACACCAGTCGATTGTAGTCTTGGACTATTTGTCGAAGGGTGAAACCACCCACCCAAATGTATAATAAGGCATTCGGATTAACTTAGTTTGATCATATTGCCAGATGAACGAGTTACCATGGCGGGAGAAAAAACAGCAGATCAAAGAAAGAGGTCAGATGATGCTGGAATTGTATGGGATCAGGGGTGGCACATTCAATAACCTGGCTTGTTTCACCGGTCTTGTCTCAGCTTTTCCTTGGTGGCTCTAGCAATCGCCCACTCGGAAACATAGACTTTTTTTTCAAGCGGAGCCTGATGCATCATGTGGTGGGGCCATGACATGTCCCCACGTTCCGATAATTTTATACAGTGAACTCCTGCTACAATACCTAATAGTTAAAAAGGTGTTCGCGATGCCCTCATTACTCGCTCTCCCAGATGATGTCCTCGGCGAAGTCCTGATCCTACTTCCGGCTCTGTCAATCCTCTCATGCAGGCAGGTGAGTCCCCCCTTCGATGTTCAATGTTCAATTCCTACTCTATGCCCAGTGCTCATGGTAGTCGTACGTACTGTAGGTTTGTCACAGGCTAAGCCAACTAACGAAGGCCCGGCATGTATGGATTACCATCTTCAATCGAACTCAACATATGCTTCGACCAATTATCACAGAGCCAACTAAACTACCTCCTTCAAAGCTTGAGATGACCATAGCTCGAGCCGAAAAATTGAACTCGAAATTTACAAGCGTCAATGGTGTCTGTGCCCCACCAGTTCACGCGTACCGCCTAGAAAACCGAGATGGTCTACGAAGTCCTCTAGTCGTAATGGGAGAGTATCTTGTTTGTTTGACGGGGAACTTCCTCAAGCGCGCTTATCAGTGGATCTCTAAAAGAAGTGAATTCCTTGAAAATGGGCGCACAGCCTTCGAGTATGAAGTTCCAACGCGCGTGGACCCACATGGGGGCCAGAAAGTTACAGATGATCGCTTGTACCAGATGGATCATGACTCAAATACTTTTTATGTGATCACTGGCCCCCATCCTGCTAGTGGTAACATTCACGAACATGTGTCAGTCAGCTATACATTCGCGTCTAAATGTTTTGCTCAAACCATCATTACAGGCAACGGCAACTGGCGGAAATCAAACTTGACGACATTCACTCCAAACCGTACCTATCTGAATGTTCGCAACTAGTGGTAAATCCCCAGAAGCGCCCTATTTACTACATGTCTATGGGAAATTGTCTTACCGTGTACCACTACAAACCAGATTCGGGATATGAGATAGACGTCACCATCGCGGACTTTCGAACAAAAACGGTGACTCACTATCAAGTTTGTCACTCTTCCTGTAGCAGAATCAATAATACTCATCAAAAACCTGATAGCTGGTATTTCCGAACCCCCCGGATTGGGGAGTATACTTTAAACAACATATCTATGCCTCCGACACACACCTTCTCTTGATGATCCACAATACCCACTTTCACATCTTTGCTCGCCCCAGCACTCACAACACCACTTCAGCCCAACTCCAAGCCATTTCCAGCGGCCCTCTGCCACTAACTCAAACCATACATCAAATGTTCCACCAAACTAACCCCGATTCATTTATCACTGTTGGCGTCAAAAGGAATCGTCCCAGTACTGAATCCACGCTTATCCATGTCATCTCCTTCAAAAACACAGGACCCAACTGGATTGCGGAAGCCGAGACAAAAACAATCCCAGGATCCCATTTCAGTGCAGGGGGGGCCGTCTTTGCAGTACCTCCAAGTCCCAAGATTAACTATACGCTTGGTGTTCTCTCTTGTAGATTTTTCCCCCGGCCCACTGGTACCTCACCCGGACTTGGAAGCACCACCTACCAACTGTTGCGCATCGAGGGTTTCAACATGGATATTATGGATGAACCACCAAGTAATCACATAAATCTAACGAGAATGGACATGGAGTCCTGGGTGGAAGACAAGAGGGTACTGAACACCGAGTTGTGCTGTATAGATTTTGACCCTTTTAGTGGCACTGCTCTCTTGGTATCTCCTGCATCTCCTGATACAGCTCCAGGATGTCAGTCGATTGTAGTCTTGGATTATCTGTCAAAGGGTGATACTACGGCCTAGATGTATAAAAAGGCATTTAGATTAATTCGATTTGATCATATTGCAGGATGGACAAGCTTCTTGGGTGGAAAAAACGGCAGATCAAAGAAGAGAACTGGGACTTTATGGGTCCGAGCAAACCGTGAATCCGTTTGCATAAGAGGCCTCAACTCTGTTCTTGAGGGCTCTAGAACTTACTGCTCACTTGGGAAACATGAACATTTTATTTCAAACAGACTCCAGGAATGTTGAATGGTTCGGGTGGAGGGAGTAAGATTGGTTGAGTCCTGAACCCGGTCTCAATGGTGATTTCCTGGCAGTTTCCATGATAGGACGTTTTAAACCGTTTACCATCTTCGAGCCTCTCCGTACCCATTCTTTCCAATTTCTATCCAACAGCCCATGAGTATGATGTTTTGTCTTGAGCGTACGGTGACTCACCTTTTTCCTTGATGCCCCAAGCGTTTATCGTTGCCTGTGCTCTTCGCTTGCGCGACGTTCTTCTGAATGGAATTCATAATCTTTTTCTTCCTTTTCATCTCCAACTATAACCACTACTGTCAACGCTCTCGCATTCATCCTGGAGACCACGCCTAATACTCACCTCTTTCAACCTCGTCTTCCTCCTCCTCTGCTCCTCCGTATTCTTCTCCCAGTCCCCGTAATTTCCGTTATGAAACTTCAGCACCTTATCCTTGAAAATAATAGTCTCCTCTGTAACCGCATCCAAGAACTGCCTGTCATGCGAAACAATCACGACTGTCTGGTTCTGCTCACTTGTTTGCTTTAGAAGGTATTCTTGAAGCCAGAGGGTAGCTGGCAAATCCAAGTGATTTGCTGAGCCGTGGAAAACAAAACGTCAGCTCTCGTCGCTCTCGACAGCTCGGGGGATTCAAAATACGCACTCGGTTCATCCAATAGCAAAACATCAGGCTTCACAAACAACGCTTTGGCGAGTACGACTCTCATCCTCCATCCTCCACTCAACTGTGCCACACCCTTTCCCCTCGCCTCCCGCATCTCCTCCTCCACAAATCCTAACCCCCTCAAAATCGCCTCGGCCCTCCTCGCACATCCGCGCTGATTTGCTCTTCAAACCATTTATAAACGTCGCTCATAACCTCATTCGCCATCCCTTCCGAGACATATTCTTCTGGGTTGGAAGAGAATGAGAGGAGGTGGTGTGGTGAGCTTCGGCAGCGAGGAGAGCCTGACGTGTGGTGTGGCCGCGTTGGCCTGAGCGGAGGGTGGCGATTTTTTGAGCTCGAGTAAGGGAGGATTGGGAGCAGGAGACGAGGATTGTGTGGATTGTTTTGGCGAGCTCGGAGGAGGAGGTTGTGTTTGTGTTTTGTAGGGCTATGTATCGTGACGGTTAATTTTTTTAGAATTCAGTGGAGAATTGAAACAGCAGTATATACCTTGAGCCTCACGGATCACCCTTACTCTATCTTCATCGGCGCTCAAGACCTCCTCTAAAATACTCCTCCCCTCTTCAAAGTCCTCAAGTTGCTTTATATGCAAAAACTTGACGTTCTGTGGTAATCCTACTAACAGATTATTTCCCAACACGTGCATCAACACTACATTGCCACCCCCACACAAGGACCCACAATCGACCATCAGGATCAATATAATAGGTAATCAAAATAGATATGATCACACGTACCGCTCTTTCCAACACCATTCTATCCAACCATACCATACCTCGCACCACTTTTCAACCTCAAATGCGCGTCCACAAGTATATCCTTCACTGCATTCGTGCGAGGGTGGTTTATGCTGATATTAATGCCTTTGATATCGATATCCGTGGAATTAGCATTGAAAGTCTCGCGATGGAAGCGGGACTGTTGTGGGGTGGCAGTGATTTCTACTTCCGGTTCGTTCGAGTTGGTGGGATTGTCATCGACTTCTGCGGATGTGGGCTTGTTTTTCTTTCCCGCGGCAGACGTGGAAGTAGCAGATTTTTTCTCCAAGCGGTTAAGCTTGGATTTCGACTGCACTGTCGTTAGGGGTGGGGTACATATTCATATGGGGTAAAGGTTGATTAGTACGACAAAACACACGAAGGTTGACTGCGGTATGACTGCGCACCGCGCACGCCGCACAAAGCTTACCAAGTTAGTTGAATTGCTTCCAACGCTTTCCTCCGTAATATCGAGAGAAGCAATGTTCGCGTTCAGGTTTGATGCTGATTCAGCCGGCATGATCTTTGATGGTCAGGAGTTGAAACGTTCAACATTCGAAGAGTGATTGAAGAGCGAGTTATTTGGCGAGAAGCAATAAAACCCTCACATTCAGTCGATTTATGTATAAACTCAAGGGACCCTTCGGGACCTTCAGAGTCATAATCGGTGCCACTTGACGGAACTGACAGTTTACTCAATTGACGGAACCGGTAGTTTACTCAATAGACTGATTGCGTAAGTGATCCGATTTTGCCAAGTACCCCACTTTGATGGTCATCGTCCTTCCGAGTTTGCAGTTGGGACCCTCCTCGAGGCAAGGATCTGATCAAGACGCTCCCATTGATGAGAATTTGTCGGTCAAATTGACTCTGTATCCGATGTTCAAGGCCTGATATGTGATTCCATCGTGTAAAGATACCGCTGAAAGGCGGACTGCGCAATCACTGACCTTATTCTTTGACCATACATAAATATGAATCACCCACAACCATCCTAGCCTCACAACTACACAATGTCGCCCTCCAACCAAACCATTCACATCGGTCTTGTCCTTTTCCCCTCCTACCAGCTCCTCGACGCAGCTGGCCCCGTCGATTACCTCAACAACCATTCTAAACAATTCGTTGGCTTGCTTAATCTCCCCGAACTCGCGGCCAAAGCTCCAACCATCAACTGGTATTATATCGCTGAAACTCTTAACCATGTCTATGCCTCCTCTGGCCCTGGTCAACTCCCCACTCACACTTTCTCCCACCCTCCCGCACACCTCGATTACCTGATTGTCCCAGGCCCCGATCCAGCGATCAAATTCTCCTCCGCATGCACTCAATTCTTCCAAACTCAATTCCCGAAATTGAAAGGCCTCTTAACAGTATGCACGGGCTCCATAGCTCTTGCTCAAACGGGAATTCTCGACGGGCATAAAGTATGCTCGAACAAATGGGTGTTAAGAGAACTTGCCAAAGCGGGGTCATTGAGGAAGGAGATAACTTGGATTGGGGATCGCCGATGGATTGTGGATGGAAAGATTTGGAGTAGTGGGGGGATAACAGCAGGAATTGATTTGGCTGCTGAATTTGCGAGGGTACATTTTGATCCGGAGCTTGTTGAGGTTGCCAAGGCAGTAAGCGAGGAGACACCCAAGCCAGATAGGCCGGATGACTGGGCAAAATTGTTGGATGGGATCGAGCTGAACTGAGAGAAAATTGAAGGTTTCGGTATGAGGAATATCGAAGGAATTTAGACAATTAGTAGTGATGTTATCTGTGTCGTGACTGTCATACCTCAGAAATTGTACTGTTTCACTGTTCAGGCTGTGAAGGAGAACCGAATGCTCGTAGGTAGTTAGTATAAATACTACGGTGTATTTATGATTTTCTTTAGCGGAACCCACCCCCATTTTCTGTTTTACTCCTGTCTGAACTTTGAAGCTCAAGACCGGTCTTATAGCTCGAAAGCACACTCTTCCACTCGATCTCACTCCTCTACAACGTTTCGCATCGTCACGTTCACACTGAGTCATTGTTCCATTTTGTTATTCACTCAAAAATTTAACTACTCTATCTTACATTTGGGTCATTAACGAGTGAAAGACGGACACTGTCATGCTCGCATCCGGTTTCTGACGGACTTGCTTCGTCATCTCTTCACTACTCTCTTGCACCTATTGTGTCCCGGACTCAAGAGGTTTAGTCCGAGGTAACAGGACAAGTTTCCTGCGCTGCTGGGGCTGTGCTTCTCGAGCTAGAAAAAATTCAATCAGTTACCATCAGCCACAACACTTCAAGGATAATAAACATATACTCTTGTCAGCTCCAGACTCGACATTCTGCAGCATCGAGAACATATTCGAGTTCAAGCTCATTTGGGACGGCGACTCTTGCTTATCCTTGCCTTTACCAGCAGACACATTTCCTGGCCCGAAGGTACTCGGAAGTGCCTTGTTGGAGATCTTGCCAAAATTGGACAAATCGACCTTGGATGGAGGTTGCGCAGCATTTCCAGTGGCAGCCCAACCTTCTGGGTTGACTTGAGGTTGCTTGTTTCGATTGCCACCACGCCATGAACCACCGTGAGATATACTGATCTGTCTCGGTACGTACTCCTTTTCGTGCGTAGCCTTTTCCTTGGCAGCCTAAAAGTAGAGAGAGAGAGGAGGGGAGAAACGATAAGCAAACTCTAAGTCTAGTCAAATCATTAAGGAACGGGAACGTACCACTTCGTGAATCTGGGCGATCGTCGCAGGAGCCACAACGGCATTCGTTGTGACCCACTTCCTCTCACGCAACTCGATAACATCCTATCCACAACATCACATCAGCCAAACCCCCAATCAGACAGGCGTAGTAGAAGTATCAACACACCTGAAGCATAACCTGCATGCGAGCGCTAACCTTCGGACTCTTCGTCAACTCCTTCATACGCCGGAAATACACATCCATATGCGCATGTGCCTTTTGCGTATCCAAAATCGAGCCAGCCGTCGTCAACAGCGTGCACAAACTCTCAATATCCTCCTCTTCAGGGTTATTCATATCGCCCAAGAGCTTCTTCACGTATTCATGCATGATACGCTCCGTCAGCATCTGCAACTTGAACAATTCACCGATAAACTTGATGAGACCCAGGCCCTGTCGCTTCGCCTTTTGCGCGGCATAGTACTCTTCTGAATAGAGCGCAACCTCTTCATCGTCTTCACCGTCCTTCTTCTTGTTCACAACTTTGATCGCCTGATCCCCCATAGCCTTTGACACGGCAGCAGCAGCCGTAGCCTTTTTCTGTACCCAACCCCTCTTGAAATCTTCTTTGCACCTGTTCAGGAGGTACTTCCTGAAAAGCTGGCCTCCTACAATCGGCTTATTATCCGTGTTTCTAATCCCATCATCCTGCACCTTATTACTGATTTGCTCCATCAGCTTGCAACACAACCTGGCATACATCTCCGACCAAGCAGCCTCATCCGTCGCCTTTTCGTACACGAGCCGAGTCACCTGGATAAGCGTCCTGCCGTCCTTCTCCTTCTCCGACTTGTTTGCCCACTCAATAATTTGATCAGAGATCGAGTCAAATCTCTCCATCGTCGGCTTATCGAGTAAACCTCTGACCTTCCGGTCAACCATTTCAGGTGAGTCTGTATGAGTGTGGATGGCTCTCCTATCCCACCGATTCTCAGAGGGCGTGAGTGGGGCAACAGGCTCGAGGTTGGCAGCGGCAGCAGCTTGGGGAGCATCCATGTTGCCTCCACTGCGCCTGTTACCACGTTGACTCAGAACACGGAGGGATCTATGAAGGTCGACATGTCAATCAGAGGGGGTAAAAAGACACAATCCACCAAATGCTGATATGCTTACCGGAACTTGCCATCTTTGGCATTGGTATTCAGCTCGGGTTTGGGATTCGAGATACCTTCAGGGTATGAGACACGACTAATGTCATTGATGGCACGAGCGGAAGAGAGGGCAGAAGGCAGGGGAGCGGGAACAGAACCAGTCACGGTGTTGGGAGGGTTGGGGCGGTTGGGTCGCTTCTCGAGAGGTTCCGAGGTGTTGATGCGCGCCTTGGAATCATCTTTAGCTGCATCACCACTCTCAGGCTCCTCGATGAGTTCACCACCCTCCCTTGCTCGCTGAGCCTTGGCAGCCACCCCAGCCTCCTTGGTTTTAGCAGTTTTCTCTTCCTCCTCCCTCCATACGGAGGCGCTCCGGATTCTTGGATGTCTGTGCGGTAGAAGATCTGTTCATCCTGGCAGGAAGGTCAGCAGCGCTCAAGACCCAGATAGGAGACGCACAAATACGGCAGGAAGGGGTCTTCTCTGGTCGACTGTTTTTCGAGAGTGGGGTATTGGTGGTCGTAGAAAATGGCCTGTCAGCAGGCGTAGAAGCAGTTGGAAAGGCTAGTCTCTAGAAGAAAAAAGACTCGGACGCTGGCAGAGCGATCCCGAATTGCGCGAGTCCTGTGTGCGAGGACGGGGTCAAACAGTCACCACCATCAGGCCCCCGGCATATCTAAAATTACCGGCGATCGCCTTGTAAGCGAGGGGTGCCGAAGGCAGGCCCTCCCTAAGAAGCTTCAAGGGTCTGATGGGACTAATTCGCAGGATTTCTATACACAGGCGGAGAACACACGGGGGTGACTTTGAGTGTGGGTGCTGGAAGGTCACCTCAGAAAACATACATTTGTCTTGCTGCCATTAGCTGCAGTTTCTTAGTGGCGCTAAAATTAAGTCCCTCACATCGTATACATGGCTCATGCGAGGAAAATTCATCGATCTCATTGATCTCATTGATACTTGGGACGACCCTTCCCATCCAATTGACACTTCCCTAAAGAAGTGAGGTTGAGCAAGTATACTAATAAGAGGCCTCAACACTCTTCTTGAGGGCTCTAGAAACCGCTCACTTGGGAAACATAAACATTTTATTCCAAAAAGACTCCGATGCATGACCATTCTAGCAAAGGAGGGTGCAGGTAAAGACGCCCATATGCAGGATAATATTGTCATCAGGTTAGCTAATGACTATCTACGGTACAGTAGCTCTAGGATCCATACGGTTAAATCCCAAGGCGCCATCATCGCTGTCAACAGCATACAAACCAACGTCCTAATAATCATACTTTAACTCTCTTATGCACCCTCTCAACATACACATCAAGTCCCTCCGTCCACTCTCTCATCTCACCCAACTTCGTCACCCTATACAACACACCCTCCTTCTCCCCCTCCTCCCCCTCCTCCCCATCCTCAGAATCATCACCCTGCCCCTCAATCACCTGCTTCAAAAACCACACATCGTGACTCACACACACCAACGCCCCTTCAAACTCACACAACGCCTCCACCAAACTCTCCACCGTCCCCATATCCAAATGATTCGTAATCTCGTCCAACAACAACACATGCGGTCGATGAAACGTGATCAACCCTAATGCCACTCGATTCCTCTGTCCTCCACTCAACGTCTTAATTGGCCTCGTCACTGGTTCCCCTGAAATCCCTACGGAACCGAAATGCGAACGTGCTTCGGTTTCTGAGATTTTAACATCGGGGTAAGAGAGGGCGAGTTGTTGGAGGGGCGTGAGGTGTAAAGCTAACTGATCGACCGTGTGCTGCGAAAAGTACCCGATACGAAGTCGGTGATGCGATTTGACCTCGCCAAGAGTCGGCTTTAGTTCGCCAGCAAGAAGATTCATAAGTGTTGACTTTCCGCATCCATTAGGTCCCAACAATCCGATACGTGCACCAGGCCCGATGTCCAGTGATACTTTGTTAATGACCATCTTGGAATTCTTGCCTGGGTATTTGAACGAGACCTCGGATAGCTGCAAAAACGTCTTTCCAGGAAAGTTGAACGGTTCGGGTGGAGGGAGTAAGATTGGTTGGGTCTTGAACCCGGTTTCAATGGTGATTTCATCGCGGTAGTATCCATGGTAGGACATTTTAAACCGTTTACCATCTTCGAGCCTCTCCATACCCATTCTTTCCAATTTCTACCGGATGGTTTATGAGCGCTATGTTTTGCCTCAAGCGTACAGTGACTCACCTTTTTCCTCGATGCCACCTGTCCCAAGCGTTTATCGTCTCCCGTGCTCTTCGCTTGCGCGACGTTCTTCTGAATGGAACTCATAATTTTTTTCTTCCTTTTCATCTCCAACTATAACCACCACTGTCAACTTTCTCGCACTCGTCCTGGAGACCATGCCCAGTACTTACCTCTTTCAACCTCGTCTTCCTCTTCCTCTGCTCCTCCGTATTCTTCTCCCAGTCCTCGTAATTTCCGTTATGATACTTCAGCACCTTGTCCTTGAAAATAATCGTCTCCTCCGTAACCGCATCCAAGAACTGCCTGTCATGCGAAACGATCACGACCGTCTGGTTCTGCTCACTTGATTGCTTGAGAAGGTATTCTTGAAGCCAGAGGATAGCTGGCAAGTCCAAGTGATTCGCTGAGCCATGGAAAGCGAAACGTTAGCTTCCGTCGCACTCGAGGACCTGGGAGATTCAAAATACGCACTCGGTTCATCCAATAACAAAACATCAGGCTTCACAAACAACGCTTTGGCAAGTACGACTCTCATCCTCCATCCTCCACTCAATTGTGCCACATCCTTTCCCCCCTCCTCCCGCATCTCCTCATCAACAAATCCCAGCCCCCTCAAAATTGCCTCAGCCCTCCTCACACCTTCCTCCACGTCCGCGCCAATTTCCTCTTCAAACCGTTTATAAACGTCGCTCATAACCTCATTCGCCATCTCTTCCGTGACATATTCTTCTGGGTTGGAAGAGAATGAGAGGAGGTGGGTGTGGTGAGCTTCGGCAGCGAGGAGAGCTTGACGTGCGATATGGCCACGTTGGCCTGAGCGGAGGGTGGCGATTTTTTGAGCTCGAGTAAGGGAGGATTGGGAGCGCGTGAGGAGGATTGTGTGGATTGTTTTGGGGAGCTCGGAGGGGGAGGTTGTGTTTGTGTTTTGTAGGGCTATGTATCGCGACGGTTAATTTTTTTTAAAATTCAATGGTAAATTGAAACAGCAGTATATACCTTGAGCCTCACGGATCACCCTTGCTCTATCTTCATCGGCGCTCAACACCTCCTCCAAAATACTCCTCCCCTCTTCAAAGTCCTCCAGTTGCTTTATATGCAAAAACTTGACGTTCTGCGGTAATCCTACCAACAGATTATTTCCCAACACGTGCATCAACACTACATCGCCACCCCCACACAAGGACCCACAATCGACCATCAAAATCAACATAATATATAATCGGAGTAGATATGATCACACATACCACTCTTTCCAACACCATTCTGTCCAACCATACCATACCTCACACCGCTTTTCAGCCTCAAATGCGCGTCCACAAGTATCTCTTTCACTGCATTCGCGCGAGGGTGGTTTATACTGATATTAACGCCTTTGATATCGATATCCGTGGAATTAGCATCGAAAGTCTCGCGATGGAAGCGGGACTGTTGTGAGGTGGCAGTGATTTCCACATCAGGTTCGTTCGAGTTGGTGGGATTGTCATCGACTTCTACGGATGTGGGTTTGTTTTTCTTTCCCGCGGCGGACGTGGAAGTAGTGGATTTTTTCTTCAAGCGGTTAAGCTTGGATTTCGACTGCACCGTCGTTGAAGGTGAGGTACAAATTCATATGGGGTAAAAAATGATTAGTACGACGAAACACGCGAAGACGACTGCGGTGTGACTGCGCACTGCGCACGCCGTACAAAGCTTACCAAGTTAGTTGAATTGCTTCCAACACTTTCCTCCGAGAGATTAAGAGAAGCAATGTTCGTGTTCAGGTTTGATGCTGATTCCGCCGGCATGATTCTTGATGGTCAGGAGTTGAAACGTTCGACGTTCGAAGAGTGACTGAAGAGCGAGTTGCTTGGTGTGAAGCAAGTGGTTGCTGAAGCAATGAAACCCTCACATTCAGCCGATTTATGTATTCCCGGGACGCCTTCGGTACCTTCAGAGTCACAGTCGTAGCCACCTGACGGACCCGGTAGTTTACTCAATTGACGGGACCGACCGTTATTTTGATTGATCGCGTAAGTGATCCGATTTTGCCAAGTACCCCACTTTGATGGTCATCATCCTTCCGAGTCTGCAATGGGGACCCTCCTCGAGGCATCACGATTCTGATTGAGATGCTCGTAACGATTCTGTATCCGATGTTCAAGGCCTGATATGTGATTCCCACACGCAAAGATACCACCAAAAGGCGGACTGCGCAATCACTGACCTTGTTCTTCGACCATACATAAATGAATCGTCCACAACCATCCCAGCCTCACAACTACACAATGTCGCTCTCCGACCAAACCATTCACATCGGCCTCGTCCTTTTCCCCACCTACCAACTCCTCGATGCAGCTGGTCCCGTCGATTACATCAACAACCACTCTAAAAAATACGTCGGCCTGCTTAATCTCCCTGAACTCGCGGCCAAAGCTCCAACCATCAACTGGTATTATATCGCTGAAAATCTTAACCATGTCTACGCCTCTTCTGGCCCGGGTCAAGTCCCCACTCACACTTTCTCCCGCCCTCCCGCACACCTCGACTACCTGATCGTCCCAGGCCCCGATCCAGCAATCAGACTCTCCTACGAATGCACCCGATTCTTCCAAACTCAATTCCCGAAATTGAAAGGCCTCTTAACAGTATGTACGGGCTCCATAGCTCTTGCTCAAACGGGAATCCTCGACGGGCATAAAGTATGCTCAAACAAATGGGTGTTGAGAGAACTTGCCAAAGCAGGGTCATTGAGGAAGGAGGTGACTTGGATTGGGGATCGCCGATGGATTGTGGACGGAAAGATTTGGAGTGGTGCGGGAATAACAGCAGGAATTGATCTGGCTGCTGAATTCGCGAGGGCACATTTTGATCCGGAGCTTGTTGAGATTGTCAAGGCGTTAAGCGAGGAGACGCCCAAGCCGGATAGGCCGGATGATTGGGCAAAATTGTTGGATGGGATCGAGCTGAACTGAGAGAAGGATGAAGGTTTCGGTATGAGAAATATCGAAAGAATCTAGAGAATTAGTAGTGATGTTATCTGTGTCGTGACTGTCATATCTCAGAAATTGTACCGTTTTGTTGTTCAGGCAGTGAAGGAGAACCGAATAACGTGACTGGTGGATCACGACGTTTAGTACCGGATTCTGCTCTTTCTTCGCGTCCTCCACCCAGAGCAAACAAGCCCACAGGCCGACAACAACTGTTCCAATATGAAGACAATCATTTCTCACAGCGAAATGTTGACTAACTTGACCACTGTATTACTCGTCACAACGCTGGACTTTGTAACCTTTTTTTCTAAGTTCTTTGGCATCTTCCGGGAAGAATCAGAATTGGCCCTGTCCTTGACTATTTGACGCGTTCCTATCGAAAAACTCTCCCCAGTTGTGCCTAGATCCTTTGATGCCACTCCGACAGTAAGTTGCTAGCTGAGGACACAGAAAAATTAGTATAGACACATCTCTTGCGAGCACATTCACGGGATGGAATGGATGGCACCTTTAGTCTCTGCTGGTACTATTTACTCTCGCTATGTTGTCATCTGGACCCTAGGATGTCAGAAACGCCGTCCAATTCAACTGGTCTGCTGACAAGATAAAGGCCTTAGATGCCTCATATGTGCGCCCACAACTTATTGAATTCGTTCGCATTTGATCAGATACCGTGATTCTCGCAGAAGCACGTTCCCTCAAAGCTTATTGGACATGGGAACGTGGAGTCAGGAGAGCATGTTAGGGGCTCATATGGGCGAGGTAGCATCTTACCCTCTTCCCCCTAGGTTCTCCTGCAGCAAGTACGGTCTAATAAACATCCACAGAGGTGCGAAGTTTAAACACCAAATTACTCTAGCTCATCGAGCGTTCATTAACTTTCCCCAACCAGAATCTCAATGGAGAGGGACTTAGGGCCCCTCGAAGACTTCTTTGCAAGCTATGCGGCTTTCACCTATAATCCTTCTGCACCCTCGACTCGCGAGTTCCGACGTTTGGCTAAAGCAAATCAATGGGAGCCAAAAACCGGGCCCTTGATCGGAGCCAATAAAGCGTTCAAGACGGCACTCATCCGCCAATTCAACGTATCGTACGGCACGAATAAGAGCAGCCTTCCTGATTGGCAAGGAGTGTTGAGGCAAATGGGAGTTAGTGACCCGCCTCATACCATCAGCGGATGCCAAGAGGTATATTTTTCTCCATCACCCCCTTCCCCTCAAGCTCAGATCACTAATCACCAACAAATTTTAGATTGTTAGAAACTCTTATGTGAACCTCGTCGATTTGGTAGACGCCCGCGGGGATCCAACCAAGATTGTCAGAACATTTCCAACAGAGAAAGCATTAAGTAGCTACTCGAAGCGGACGAAGAAAATATTCCCCAAGGAGGGTGCGAAGGCAGGGGGGATTCTTGAATATTTTCTTCGTCATATCTTCCAGCCTGGAGATGGTACAGGCAAGAGGACGAGACGAAGGAAGAAGAAAGCAAAGACACAGTAGAAGTAGCAGGAGGTAGTGTCGATCTTGTCCTATGCTTTTCCGCAGTACCTCATACATGCGCCTCCAAGGCCAGGGTTGAGCGTTCTAGGAAGAGTCTAGTGCGCTATGTAGTTTATCTTCCCTTCTACGAGCTTCCTATTGAACTTTGTCAAATGTAATGTACTTTCTTTTCCGATCCACCGTCAGTTCAAGGAAACAGTGTGGGCGAGGCTTCACGTGAGAAGGAGCTACTTGTAGGTTAGACTTAAATACAATTGAGATCTCCATGGTTTTGGCGCCTGTGGGGTATCCTCTGCCTCGCTACTACCTTGAGGTCGTCCGTCTCATAGCCCTATTGATCTCTCCAGTTCCCTCCCCTAATTGAAGCCAGGGCAGTCGTATCAGAGGTGTGCCGCAGACATACTTACCACCCATCCTTTACTCACTACCAGAGGCCGGCTTGACCAGGACAGCCCTCCCGCGACATGGAGCCCCTCAGAGACTTTTTCTTACAGTTCAGATGGTTCAGATACGATCCCCACCAATCAGCCTCGGATCAGTTTTATCGACTGTGTCGTGAGGCTCACTGATATCGAGGCCATCCCCGGCAAGGCACTGCATGGGAAAGCTACTTGAGTGCTATAGTACGACAGTTCAATGCCTCATTTGGGATAGATGACGATGACCTGCCTGCCTGGCATCGCCTTCTATTCCATATCGGCATTGTTTCTCCACCGCAGACTGTTACAGAATGCAAAAGTGTACGTTTGTCTCGCCCGGATTAAGTACAGTTTCGTAGCGGCACTGACCTAGAGTCCCTCTATTTATAGCTCATGCGAGGAAAATTCATTAACCTCATTGACCTGATTGATGCTCGGGACGACCCTTCCCGTCAAATTGTACATTTCCCTAGCGAGGTAGAGTTGAGCAAGTATACCAAGGAGAAGCACAAAATATTCCCCAGGAACCACGTCGATGCTGGGGCATTATTGAAATACCTCCTCAGAAATATTGACAACCCTAATCCAAACCGTAAGGATCGTAGCGGTGAGCCATCTACTAGTAGAACGAAGAGAGGGAAGAAGCCAAGGGTTCTAGTAGTTGTCTAAGTGTCTCCTCTCTGGTTAATCCTTACCATGTAAAGAATGAGATATGCCTATTGCACATGACTTTATTGAGATACATGCTCCGTAACTATTGGTGGGACGACTGCTCGAACTCGCCGGAGGCATGGCGAACGCGGGTCAAGGCATTACTCGAAAACGTCCATTCGGAAATCATCCACCCAAGAGCTCCACTTGAACTTCATTTGGCATGAAAAGAAGAGCCGAATACTAAAGGCGTGGTTCAGCATCCTGCCACCGGATACCCCTTCTTTCCCTGGAACATGCAGTGGCTTGAGTGTGAGCCTGACTCCCAGGTACTCCGCACATCGACCGCCTGGTCAACACCTACTACTCTTCTGATCTGATCTCCACGCTTGTCATCAGGATTCCAGAACCACTCTCTAACCCGCTATCGAATGTCGGTAATCCTCGGGAGGTTGTAGAATCCTCGTTGGGGCACCGTTGATCATGCGATCGTAATTTCGGATCGCGTAGATTCAACATGAGCCTGGACATCATTATTGATGATATGCTGTTGAAACCAGTAAGTAGTCTTATCTCAACATCACTGAAGGCGACAGTTAGACATACGCATTTGTAAACATAGTCAAAGAACCTCCTCCGAAGATCTGTTTAAAGCGAAAGTTAAAGCCCAGTCAAGGCGTGCAAGTTGTTGAAGAACATACATGCTCTAACTTCACCGCATTGTGAGCTGCCACGTTTTTGAAAAAGGATTATGGTAGGATCACACTTACATTGACTACAAATGTCAAAATGTTTGCGACATTTACCAATACCATTACGCTTTAAGGCTTAATTCAGCCATCGAGAAGCAAATTCTAGTGGGCGCAAACGTACGCAAAATAAAGGCTTCCTAGTTTGGTATCAGCGAGCGATATCTTTGCGAAAATATTGTGTGGCCATACCATCACGAATAAGCATTGTAAGTAGCTCAGTACTGCGGTGGCGGCCACCAGACAGTGTAAGTGTTTTGTAGAGCGTCATCCCAAACACAAGAAAGTCAAATAGAGATTCGCCCGACCATCCGATGATCATATCTGAAGCCTAATTGTGAGAAGAATCCTTGATGCTCGAAAGAGGGACACAGACATATCGCTCTGACGAAAGGATCAGCTTTGCAGTCTATTGAATTAGGGACAGTCTACATACACTCTATGTGAAAGTGGTGTGGCACAGCCATGAGATATCCCTTCTCCTGGTGAGTCATTAAAACGACTGTTTAATACAGCCCACTTTCAAGCTCAATATCAGCGTAGGGATTGGCTTGACCATATGAGTAACCCACAAGAGCGAAAGCAACGAGTATGCAGAAGAACGCCACATAAAGCACCACTACCCAGATCCGGCGCTCATAAAGTGCATAAACCCGCATTGTCATTAGAACTGACGAGAGCGTGTCGTTTATGAGCTCATATACATCGGAGAAAGGAGAGGAGGCATACCTGCAACGATAATCTGTGTGATTAATGCAATGGACTGGTGATATATTTTCATTTCCTGGCATCTAGTGTCCGTAGCAATTGATAAGTGCGAGAAATTGTATATGGATTTGTGCCATCACATACAGTGTCTATAGAATCGAGATGTTATAGATCAGCGACCCAAATATTCAAGCGCTAAACGTAACGCTGAAGGGAAACCAACGACTCACCGCCATATCTCTGTTCAACAGATCATGAATCCCGAAGTAGTCCACCATCATTGGGATGTGTCCCAGAATTACAAGGTAACGGTTTAAGAAGAAAAGAATCGAGGCCCAGGAGAAACTGCACCCTTCTGTATCTCTCTGCTTGCGGGATTGTTTGGATTTGGAGTCGTGTCGGCTCGTGCTTAAGCCCAATAGATCCCTGAGCCATCCTGGCCAGAACCTCTCCACTTCGGCCGAGAAAGTAAGAAAATAATCGTAAATAAGTATAGCTGTTGTTCAATTGTGAAGGTAAATGGGTGTGAGTAAGAGCCGCCAACCAGTATTTCGATTATCGGACTCACTAAATGATACGACGCCGATCATCCAAGTCGCATACCTAATGTTATGCAAGAGGATCAGTATCTGGAGCTCTTTTATTTGCAGAAATCAAGTAATATCGTGTGATGGTAAAGTGCGAGGATACGAGGCAAAATTGGTGGAGGAAGAGAATAAAGATATCGTCTAACAGGGACACTCACTGCCAGTTCAAGTCCCTTTCAGTTATTTCGTACTGCCGAATCGTCATCGTAGGCAACCGCAAGCTGGAAAAGGTCGAAAACGTGTCAGTCCTCTAGACCAGCTATCGGACGTTGGGAAACGACAGTCTGCGAGACCAATAAGTCGAGCTTCGAGCTGTAAGAAGAAGGAGGAAGTTCAAGATCACGGGCTAGACAGTACTCGAGTACTATCTAGTAAGGCATCCGACGGGTTTTCATAGGCGATGCGCGACAGAAAGTGTTTTGGGTATTCTGAGTGGCCAATGAGATTCTCCAAAGGCTGTTGTTTCCATGAGGCTGGACTCTTCTGCCAACAACGGCTGATCGTGTCTCCAATGATGGATGAAGTCAGCCGTATCCACGAGGAGCCCAAGTGTCGACTTATTCGGATTAGCTCAAGGAGGTTGGCGAACAGATTGCCCTGCTTGCACAGCACTCGGAGATCGGTAGATGATCTGTGTGGACTCGATCCAGTCAATTTGGAGCATATATGGGTGCTAGACCTCCAATCCAGACAATCCACAACAACTATCATCCTCGGCGGCGACCTCATCATTACTTGTTATGATCGAGACTATAAGGGTACTGCGAGCATCTAGGCATTGCAGATCGTTACTCGGAGGATATTCCTGTGCATGGGGTCAGCGAATCCTATCGGCGGAGACGAAACAATGAACTACTTTACATACATTGGTGATCATGGTTACGGATCTCCGACTGAGCTACAAGTGAAAGGCCAGTCTGGGTGAAGCCTTGGCCCGTGTAAGTACCGATGGAAAAAAATGCGACTAAACTCACAAGGTTAGTAAGCTAGCCATCGATACTACTCAGCTAGGGTGTTTGAGCTGGTTCATACCGCCAAAGGCATGTGGTGATCACTATCAGAGTGGTAAATCCACACCTTCCCATCAACGTTTCAACCTTGACAATAAGTCCATGGCTTAGCGATGGCCCTCACCGCCTAGTTAACCACATTCCATCCGGCGTAGACTTACATGGCAACTACACTACACGAAAGATTATACAGAGGTTATGTGGACACCAGAGAGCTGCTCGTATATAGTCGTCAAATTCCGAGCACTCCATTTGAATCGAAACGTTAGCAAGAGTCGAGATCGGGCCAACCATTGGCAGACAGAATCTGACAAAAGCTGAGAAGGAAAAGAAGAGAGGGGAAAATATCTGTACAGATTGGATACTGTATAATATCACCATCCCCGTATGAATCCTGTACTACCTTCTCTAGGACAAAAGAGAATAGCATCACCAGGAGACAGAAGCCTATCAGAAGGCATCAGGTCACTATTTCTTCCTGAATCGTTTTGGTCATATCCACAACCTAGAATTCGACTTGGAACGTTTGTTGGCGTGAGAGTGGGAGAAAGAGAAGGTTCTTAAATGGGTGGGTCAGCAGCGTCTCGAGGTAGGTAACCCTTTCTCTGAACCACCACACCGGCTTGAGTGCATCCCTCTTGTCAGAGTTTTCTCCCTTCGTCGTGTACGCAGTGGAGAACATTCACACAAGAGATCTGCACCTAAACCTCTTGAGTAACCTTCAATTCCTGTAATGATGAGGTTCCACCAACTCACCGACTCTCCCTTAGAATAACACATCACACATACTCCACAGAAACAGGCATAAGCGCAGCCAAGGCAATGGGACCTCTTGAGGCCTTCTTCAATCAGTATTCATGGTTTACATATGACCCTTCTGAATCTGCATCCCACCAATTTCACCGACTTCAGAGGAAGGCTGGATGGGAGCGGGATGATCCTGAGCAAAAAGAGGCTTGGGAGGACTATCTCGAGGCACTCGTCCAGCAATTCAACACTTCCTATGGCGATGATGAAAATGATCTAACGGCTTGGCATGTACTTCTCGCACGAATTGGTACAACTGACCTCCCGGCCACTGTGCGCGACTGTAAGAGCGTGAGTCTGAAGTTCTTCTCAACGTCTTTCTGCCATTGACTCAACCAATGCTTTTAGATTATTGAAGGGAAATTTATCAATCTCGTGGACCTCGTCGATGCCAGAGACGACCCATCGCGTTCAATTCCACACTTTATTTCGGAAGTAGAGCTGAGCAAGTATACGCTATCGGAGCACAAGGTGTTTCCTAGGGAGCATGTTGCTGCGGGAAGTCTACTGAAGTACCTCCTCCGCCACATTATCTCACCCAACGCAAATCGTGGAGTCTTCACAGTTTCTCGGAGCAATAAGAAGAACCGTCGTGTTAGGCATTGAAGTAGTAATGTATTGCTCAGTGTATCGTTATGTATTTCTCATTCAGAATATGCTTCTGGCTTCGAGAAGATGATAAGCCAAAGTTAGCACCAGGTCATGAGATACTACACGTGTACCGTCCCTTGCTGCGCATCCCTCTATTAAAGCACAGGCCGTCTCTTCGAATGTGGGTACACCATCCCTAAGCTTGAACCTCGCCCACACAAGCGGAGATGAGCCTCAAAGAAGAGGATTGGCCGTCCCTTGACAAAACCAGGCATATACCTGAACCATATTCCTTATGAAATTACATCTGACGGCCTGATTAGTGTCAACCGTCGCAATTGTTTCTCAAATGTCGTTCCCAAGCAGGGGAATACTGATATAGACCAAGCAGGTCCCGCTGCAGGCATCGCGCAGAAGAGCAGCTCCTCTGGTCCGAAAATAGTAGCTCACTCCGTAGGAGACTTTCAGACAACCAATACCCCTGGCTCGAGCGTACCAGACCCAGTCCGAATGTATTTCGAACGGTATCCGAACTTCGTATACGACCCTTCTGTTCCACCAGCACGTTTGTTCGATCGACTCGTCCAGCAGAATCGCTGGTCCATTGGGTCTTCCAAGTTTCAGGTTGCGCTATCGCAGATTCAAGCAGTTCTGTTTCGACAGTTTGACCTTTCGGTTGAAGTACCGGGGCCAGATATTGTCGAGCCAGAGCCAGAGCCAGAGCCAGAGCCAGAGCCAGGCCTCACCAAATCTGCACCAGCTGCGGAAGATGGGTCTAGTTCGAGGGCTGGTGCTACAAAGATTAGCAAGGGGGCGAAGAGGAGGATGAAGAAAGCGAGATCACAAGCAATGGCTGATGGAAACGGTTTGACACAGGACGCAAACGGCTCCACTACTCCAGTGATCTCGGGCGAAGATCGCGATAAAGCCAAGGCTGAAGAGATGAAATTGAGTTCGCCAAGTTCCGCGCCGGGCGACACTCAAAGCGTTTCTTCACCAAAGCCTCAGATCACCAAAGACGCAAACTTCGTGCCAATTGTCCCACCCGAGGAGTCGCAGACCCGCCTGGATCCCAAACCAGCAAATGTTAGTGCCAACCCGAAACGTTTCCGTGGATCGACGCCAACGATACGCACGTCTGGGTTTGGCAAGAATACGGCATACTATACTGGCACTGTAACTGTTGTCTCTGTGCCAGGGCGCACCCCGGATGTCACTACTGGACACGAGGTTAGCCCCGGAGGAACTAACCCACCATCATCATCTCCGGGGAATGGAAATAACATTTCCCAGCAGCTCAACGAACGGCCAACAATTTCCTGCCCTGAAGACCAATCAAGCCCCTTCGACGTTTTCTTCAGTGAATATCCCGATTTTGATTCCGAGCGTAACCGTACCCTATCTGTGGCTACTCAGTTGAGACAACTGAGGGAGCGAGAGAGATGGTGGGGCCGACGCTTCGCCCTTTGGAATGCAGCCTTCCAGAAGTATCGACAGGCTTTAGTACTTCAATTCAACGCATCGTATGGGACTGATGCCGATGATTTGGCGACTTGGCATCGTATCCTGATGGTCATGGACGCAGGAACGCCAGGGACTGTTGATGAGTGCAAGTCGGTGAGTCATTGTGGTTGGTTATGTGAAGGAGAGTTTTCTTAAATGGGTATAAATAGCTTGTTGGATCGATGTATGTCAACCTTGTCGATCTGGTCGACGCGAGTTTGGATCCTGTGTCTATTCCGGTTGTATCAGTGTTCGAGTCGGCAGAAGCGTTGCGGCTGTACACTATCAGGACACAAAAGTACTTCCCGAAAGACCACGCTTTGGCGGGTGGTCTGCTGAATCATTTCCTTCGAGTGATTTTCTGAGGGGAGAAAGAGTCGGAGGCGATGGAGGGGGTTGAGCCACAAACGCTGGAGTGGATTTGCGATTTACGGAAGTTGGAATATATTTGTATTTGTGCGTATTGGTACGATACTTGTTACCTGCCGATCTTGCTTGAACCCGAGCCTAACAGACTGTCCGTTTTTTACTTTCTACTGTGACTGTTCAATCGCTTGCCAAAAACTCTATTTTTGATATGTATGCTTTCAACATGAGGCGAAAGCATGTGTTCCGTGCATGCCTTTAACTGAGCACCTTTCTCTTGAACCGTAACACTGGCTCACTATCCCGAAGCATTCTTCTGCTCATCATCAGTACTCAATCGCTCTATTGTTGCATATCAACTTGATACAATCATTCAATGCTCCTACGAATTGGAGGTAGACCCCTCTATGGACTTGCTTTCCACCTCTTTGTAGGTAGAAGGCATTCCTTCGGGAAAAGATTTTATCTGGATAACTCCAAGTGACTATTCACTTGCTATTCGTCTGCGATCGGGTGCTGACAAATGAGTGTATTCCAAGGTCCGATTCAGTCTTATATTTTCGTGGTGGAGTGGACGTCAAAATGAGCAATACTCTAACTGATCGTAAGAAGAAGGCGAAAGGGCCGATTAAAAACAGTTCATCTTCGACCGAATCCAAAGAGAGCACGCAAGGAAAACATACATCTAAGGGCCAGAATTCCACACAAGCGAAAGTCAAGTCTACTTTTCCGGAAAGCGCACCAAGGATGGCTGTTACGAAACAGACTAGGAAGAAACGGCCCCCCGCAACACTACCCGCAGCCGCTACACCCGCCGCACCTAGTGCTTCATCGTGAATACCTCTTTGATTGTGCGGGGCTTCGTTGTTGATACCCATACACCTTCTCTAGGTCAATTCTTGTTACGCACTCTAACATCGCTAAATCACCCTCGGCAGACGAACCTCTTAAAAGCTTCTTTACGAGTTTCATCGGGTTTGAATACAAGTCAAAAGAGCCAGCGGCAACACAAATGGTCAGGTTGAGGAAATTTCTAGAGAACGCTTATAACAAAAAAGACAAAACGATAAGGGAAGAAGTTTTCGAGGATGCCAAGCAGCGTTATAACACTGCGCACGTTCGCCAATTCCACAGATCATATGGAAGAGATGAAGATGATTTGGTGGCTTGGCACAAGCTGTTACGACGCTGTGGAATCACACCCCTCCCTGGGACTCCAAAAGAGTGCAAAAAGGTCAGTATCAAGCGCCGCGGCTTTCTTGTGCATTAGTTCTCTGTGCTCATTTCGATATCATTGCATCAGATTGTGAAAAGAATGTTCATTAACCTTGTTGATCTAAACGATGCCCGTCACGACCCTAACCGCAAAATCAAACATTTCGACACAGAGTATCAATTGAGTGAATACACTCACAAAAGCAAAAAATACTTTCCGAGGGATCATCCCGAGGCAGGCACTCTTATCAAATATCTATTCCGAGACATCTACCATCCAGGCAGGCGCCCATATCGGGTCAGGAGTACAATGAGCGTCAAGTCGTTGAGGCGTAAGGGAAGCAAGGCACAGGGAAAATGGTGGTGACCGTGTCTGATTGCGGACAAAGCTAGATGGTTATTGTCAATTGTTAGGCTGCATTTTTGACTTGGAATTGCGGACGGGACTTGGACCTTGTTGTGCGGAATATTTCAGCCTTGAACCAGGGAATGTGTTGAGCGAGGAGAGTTACGTTATGTAGAGGATCTTGCGGTACAAACTTGAAGATATTGCACAGGTCCTCGACGTAAATCGGTCTCCTCGAGCCACCCGAAAAGCCTGATCCAAGTCCATGCTTTGAGTCACAGAATCCTTCCAAAGCCACTCCATAGACTGCCAATGTACTGTCTTGCCGTTTGGTCAGCTTGCCACAGAGAAAAGGAGCGCTGGCCATAATAACATCCTACACGGAGTCGTGGCATTATATGATCTTTCTTTTCGAAGATCTTTAACCAAGGACCTTGAGTCTCTAGGCGAAGTAGCTGATCCTCCTGTGAGTAAGCTAGAGTTAGATATTGCGAAAGATCATAACAGAAGATAATGAAAGATAATGAGACAGAATCCGGGCAAGTAGAAACCGCGATTTGCGGGCCCTGAAGGTGATATTTTTGGCTTAAAGTATTTGTCTATATTTGGTTTCTCGATTCAGCAGCCTTCGAACTGTACTGACTTGCCATTTTCGTTTCGTCTTTCTGATCATCACACCAGTCGGTCAAAGTCTACTGCTGTATGTCTGCACTGTATGACGTTGCCTCAAGCACGAGCAAAAACTCTCTTTAGTCTTCTTCTTCAGCCATCAATACGCGGACTGCGCGTCTTGAGCAAGAGAACATACCTCGATACCTCCAAGTGGCTATCCACTCGCTGTCCACTCTTCGCAATCACTCGTGCTTATTGCTGCTCATAGGCATTCATCAGTCTTATATTCTCGTAGTAGAGAACGGGTCAAGACGTTCAGCACCCTCGATTCCCCAAAAGATGGAACCTCGAAATGGAAGAATGTCAATTCATCTTCATCCTCAAAATCGGAGTCAAATGTTTCCTTAAACGCAGCAAAAAAGCGTACATCTGGTAGCAAACACACAGTGCTTAAGTCTGCTAAACATATGCGTCCAGAAAAGACATCAAGGGGTGCCGGGAAATCGGCCTGGATGAAGGCACTCCTCTCAGCGGCTCCCGTGAAAGCTGCCACCAATAACAATAACACATTGTAAGTCTTTGTTCTACACAGATGCCTTATGACTGGCTCTAATATCCTTTGAATGTTCAGGCTGACCAAGGCCTTCGAGATCCCTGTGAACTCGGAGAAGGAAATCCCGGAATCGGCTTCAACAGTCGAACCACTCGAAAGCTTCTTTACAAGTTTTAAAGGGTTCGAGTACCACCCCAACGAGCCAGCATCAGCACAGTGGAAGAGGTTCACGTCCCACTTTTTGAGGGTCAAAAAAGCACAGCGGAACCAAAAAAGGGAATTCTTACGGCTCGAGGACCTGTACGATACCGCCCTCGTTCGTCAGTTTCAAGAATCGTATGGAACGGATCTAGATGATTTGGCGGCCTGGCATAAAATCTATCAACATTTGGAGATCCCAGAGCTTCCTGAAACTGCATACTTGTGTAAGAGGGTGCGTAGTGATTGCCGTTTCCATCCGACCTGCTTGTCCCTTATACTCATTTCGATATTATCACATTAGAGCCTAAAAACGCAGAAAATATACTTCAATCTTGTTGATCTTATAGACGTTCGACATAACCCTACTCAGAAAGTCGAACAATTCTCTAAAAAACAGCAAGTGGTTAATTATAGTCGGATGAAAGGAAACCGATTTCCTACGATACACGAGGAGTCGGGTAGTATTCTTAAATGTCTGTTAAAGCACCTTCACCGCCGTCCAAAGCGCTCAAATGCTCCCCCAATACGGCTAGGAAACGAACAAAGGCCATGGTGGAGGGACCAAAGAGTCAGAAATGGAATGGCCGCCTGTAACTAGGTTCCGGGAGTTTTCAGTAATCGCACTTGTTTTTCGCGATTGCTACTTTCGACATGGATCTTGTTAACACAGATTGTGTATAGGGACCACTCGGGTTTTTTATCTTTCTACTAGACGGCAGCAGTTGATGACATTGCGAATCTACTGTTAACTTCAAGAGCTCAATCAGATCACTTGAAAAGATGGGAAAAGCTTTATGTAGTTCCACCACTGGCCAGTAAGTTCGTAGGCTAGATCCAGGCTATTATTCATTCCCTCCCATTGAGCATACCGTGACACCCCGACAAATCAATGATACATCTCCGAGATCATGCTGCGGCATTTTCGAGCGCAAATGTTGATAATCAGGCGTACTTAAGAAAAGGCCAAGCTTTTAATGTTTCTAATGTGTTTGACGGTGTTTATTTGGAGCCGAGTCCACAACGTAAACAATCTGGAACCCAGTCGTTGCTTTTGTACCACCATCACCAACGCAAATGCACGCCCTGTCTTCTGCAATCGTCTTTGTTGTTTTCGAACGTACACCGTTCAAAGAGCGAACAAGACATTAATGCATTACCACATGTCCCCGTTTGCTCATCTCGGCTTCACGGCAACTCAAAATAACACATAGCTTCCCACGACGGGGGTAGCTCTGCTCCGATTTCGCTCATGAACTCGAGGAACAAGACTTAGGAACAAGGAACAGCTGTTTTCTTTGCCCTGCATATCGCCTTCAGGGTGGCTACCCCCTTTCTTCGCAATTTCCTTTGACTCGCTTCGGACATTTGCGATTTTTGCATTCGCTAACAAGGACAAAATGGGGGATGAGTTTATGAAAGTGATGATCAGTCAAGTGATGTCAATTGATTCTATCAAATTTTCTGTGACATGCATACTGACGCATAATCCTGTTCTTGGGTCCTAAAGACATTCGGAGGCGGTTCTTCTTGCGTTGCTGTCTATCCGTCTCACTTAGCTTAACAGTCTTTGACTCCCACCATCAAAGATACATCATTCCACGTTACCGACGCTTCGCGCCCACAAGTCACGGGCTTCATACCACTGCCCAACTTGACAACAGCCTTGTCCGCGGCTCCTTCGCACTTGGACCATAACCTCTCGGTGAGATTGCACTTTCGTACGAGGGTAATGAGCTTTTCATTACCCCTCTTAAGCTCAGAACCAAAAGGCTGATGAAATTCTAGATACGCCCACCGTATATCATCTCCAGCCCCCATCCTGAGCGCCCAATGACGACCTACCTGTACCCCCGCAACCTCGGCAACACTACTCATTTCCGAGATCGCGGAGATGACGCGATGGATGTTGAGTCCTCCAGTGGGGAGTCCATCATCTCGTCAGCACGGTCGCAGACTCTGTCGGGCACCGGTAGTCCGACGCCTGGGCCACAAATACCCTTCCTACCCTCCTTCACAGCTCGTAGTGGTTCTGCCTCTGCGTCAGTCGTCGGTAGTGACAGTCAGCCAGTGCAACGTATAACAACTCTTCTCACTTGCGGCAACTGCTCGCATGACGTCGTACTCTCTGGCCCATTGCTTACATCAAAACTTCTCGTACCTTCTACTCCAGTGCCCCACATCCTATATACAAACTCCTCTCCTTCAACGCCTACGGAGGAATCCGAGATACATTCGTACATACAGCACACGAACAAAGCTATTGCTCAGCTCAACTGGGAAATTGCCCGTACGAATGCAATCCTGGAGATGCTTGCACTGGAGAGAGAGAAATTGGTTGACTTGGTCGAGGAGCACAAGGCTCTGTTGAGTCCTTGGAGGAGAATGCCAGCGGATATTCTGCAGGAAATATTTAGGAGATGCGAGAAAGGTCGTGGTGGTCTTAGCACTTCGATTACTGGAAGCACGGACGCTGATACTTGCATACCGGAAGTACCGGACCCGTTCGACCTAACATCTGGTCCACTCCTCCTTAGCCAGGTCTGTAAAGAGTGGCGCGCTCAAGCCTTCAAAATGCCAGAACTGTGGTCAAACATTCGCATTCGTATTGGTCGTGGCGAACTCCAAGAATCTCGACGACTACCACTCATTCATGCCTGGCTCGAGCGATCAACCAACCATCCTCTGACTGTTTGCATGGTCGAACGTTCTCCTCGCTCCCCGGTATACAACTCCGACTCCCGTAATCTTGCTGTTGGAATGCTATTGGGCACCGTAAGACGCTGGAAACGGCTATACCTTGCCCTTCATTCCCAAACTCCACACTGGGGTTTATTCGCAAACCTGAAAGGGATGCATATGCCACTGCTTGAACATTGTACGGTCGTCACTCCGCGTGAAGATACGAACACGCCGGCTGATGCGTCTCATCCATCCGAAGTGTTGATCAATTTACTTTCTGGAGCGGCGGCATTAAAGGAATTGAGGTTGGATTTCAACGTTACTATACTGGGCCTCCAATTCCCTCGGAAGTCAATAACAAGCCTTGACCTGTATACCCTGACGAAGGATCGTTCAATACCCATTCCCATGGTCTTCGAGACCTTATATCACTGTCCGAACCTATGTTCACTAAAAGTCCGGTGCCACGTAGCTGCACCTTTCTTCCCTTCCTCACCCGTTTACCATACCAACCTCAGGTCTCTGGACCTCTCAATTGACACCGAATCTGGACCAGGTGCAGAATCACTCTTGACTCACCTGTCACCTCCAAACCTTACCCACCTCACCGTATCCACGCCGGAAACAGACTGGGATCAAGATTCAATTATGGGTTTTATTGCGAGGTGCGGAGAGATTAAAGAATTCAAGGTCAGGTGCAAGAACCTAGATAACAGGTTGTTACTGGAGATATTGGGGTGTGAGAGGATGAAAACGGTGGAGGCTTTAGCGTTGGATTTAGGGTTGGGCGTGACGAATGATCTACTTGTGGATCTATCTGTTCCTACTTCACCTCCCGATGGAGGAGCACCACAGCGAGTACTGGCACCCAAGTTGAAATCGTTTGAAATTGGAGGGCGACTGTTCATTTCTCCAGATGACTTCCTTTCATTCGTCACTTCCAGACAGTATCCTATGTCGCCCAATACGTACGAAGTGGAGGTTTTGGATGAGATCGTGGTGGACTGTGATGCGTTAGTTTATGGATTCATGAGTCCGTATATAGTGGAACAGTTGGATGAGCTTAGATGGTGGGGCTTGAGAGTGAGTTTCAGGGAGAGTGGACGTCTCGTGTATCCCTAGAACGTTCGCATCGGGAGTAATTTATTGGTATGTCTTGTTTTTAGCTGTGTATATCCTGGTGTAATATAGTTTAGCAGATATTTCTTACATAGGATCTCTTTGGGCATTTGAAGTCCATGCAGCACATTTCGCGAGCTTGAGATTAACCGCTATTGAACCAGCTGATCTATCACGTGAACTTAGTGCCGTCCCTCCTCCCGCGAAATGACGTACCTTGTTCCCAGACCGAAGATTATTGCGAGACATCGGACTATTTCACGAGGCAAACCTGAGCCAACAAGGACCTCTATGTAGACTCAATGGTTGACATGGGTAAAACCCAGGGTCTCGTCGGTGATGTTGACTACCCGTGGTTTAACTATAAAGGTTTTACAGAGGAGCATCAACTCTTGGGTGGAGCCTGAAAGAGGATGGTGTTGATAAGTGGTGAAACGGATGCTGTTCAATTTTGGAGTGGGACGAAGCGTTCCCGTAATGCATTGACTTGAAACTCCAGACGAACTTAGCAAAGAGTACCGAATGTACAGCTACTAGCAGTCGTCGTGACATCTCCCAGGTGAAAAATTCGATTACGTCTGGTCCCCCGAGGAATCATGTAGACAAGGTTTGTCGTGTTCAACTTTAAGCCTGTTCGGCGCGTTCATACTATGACCACTGAAACCACTTGGCTAGCATGCCGTACTATGGCATTTTTCCCAAGCGGCCGCCTCAGTCGGGCTTTACTCACTTTCGTGATTCTCGACCGATCGCATTATCAGCTAGTGTCATGTAAATAATGTCAACGAATTTCGTGTGTATATATAAAGAAGGAACGGAGCCTTTGGCAAATGGTTGAAGCACATCCCCAACTTCTTCCCGGTGAGTGTCCATGTTAGTCTGTCTGCCCCATCCCTAACCAATGATCTCCTTCATAGCTCATCGACTTAGTAGCTCACAAGCCTCAATCGTAGGCGGAGGTTCCCCTTTCAAGCTGAAGCTCTGACCCACTTAGTTTACAGGACCGCGCCCCAGGATGAAAGCCGACCTCTCAAACATCCTCACCACCCTCCTGTTCATTACGACTCTCGGCTCTGCCACCCCAGTTCCTGATACCGCAGAGTCAGAGACAATACCGTCGACCTGTCAGTTCTTGTGTCTCCCAGAGCCAGATCCGAGTCGGTGTGCACCAGGGTGGTTCCCTAGACACAAAGGTGTTTGTTGGACTTGTTGCTCCTCGCTTGCATGAAAAGAGGTCAGTTCCGCATTACATTCGTCCGGCTGCGAAAGTTGTGCTCAACGAATTATACCGCAGGCTCGACATTTCCTTTAGATGTCGGTCGTTTGGTCAATTGACTTTGGACAAATCGGACATCTGGAAAGGACCCACAGTCGAATACTAGATGTTTTGTAATAAGACGGGAATATACTGGCATCTATAAGCTATGGCAGAAATCCCTGAAAGGCTCGCGAGAATTTCGAACTGTATGTTGCCTAGAAAATCCAAGGATAAGGCCATTTCGGGAAAGGCAAAGAGATATGGCGATACGTTGGTTCGGTGATAAGAGCGCTTATCATTTACCGAACGCGGTTATTTAATGCTACTAGAGAGGTTGACTTTCGGGACTTCCCCCGCCCACTCGACAGCACTTGCAGACTATTTGACAAGCATAACATCTGTTTGACTTTCTACAGCCAACGCTGAAACGACTTGGCTCCTGTCATGCCGTTAACATTTAGTTTTCAGATGGTAATCCCCACCCGTCAAGCTGGTCACATTCTCGTGTTTTGCCACCTGTCATAGACTAACTCGTATTCATTGCACAGCCCATGGTGTGGAGACAATGACAAAAATCATGGTTGGGAGGATATATAGCAGAATACCCTTAGATATTGGTACTATAGGGTCCTTTACAATCAGTAATAATCCAGTAAGCCCCATCGTACTCGCTTAACTGACCATTGTGTCTGACGAAGGTGCCTTTACCTAGAGCATATAACTACAGTGAGGCAAAATATTCTGAGTCGTTATACATAGATCTCATAGACCTGATTGAACAGACAACAGGAGCCCACATAACGATGAACTTGAAAATCTTCTCTTCATTCACGGCTTTCCTCGTATTTTCGACCCTCGGTTCCGCAAACCCCATTCCAGATACCGAATCCATTTCTTGCCAGCCAGCTTGCCTCAAGCCATTTCCTAAATGTCAACTCGGATTGATGCCGAGGCCCCAGGATAATGGTTGTTGGGCTTGTTGCTATCCGTTCGGGGCCTGATTGAAACAGTTGTCTATATGGTTGTGTGATAATAGATCGGATTTTCTCGATATCTGGAATAAAGTATTGAGAATCTAGCGTCTAGCTGACTCTGGTGGCGACCAGAAGAGAGATGCGGCTTGATCCAATACCCTACCTCGCCATGTTGTGAACACGTTCGCCCTTCAATGCAAATGGCCCATCATATCCTGCTAGGGAGTCGTGTCAACTCATCAAGCACAGTTGACGTGATTCCGTAGACCGGGAGGTAGCTGAGGAATGCAACTGGCTTATTTGTGTTAGTGTTCCAAAATTAGTATTCAACAAACACTGCTGTTACTTAGTCACTGTCGATATTCCCCTCGGCGAATCATCCAACGTAGAGTGAGTGGACATGATATTGTAAGTATCATCTACGACGCGCGTCCTCTCAAGCATGGAGACTATACTGACAAACCCCAATCGCATTGCAGGTCTCTCAAGAACATAGTCGTAGTTGCGACAGTCTCCCTCATAATCAACCTAACCATTTCTACTACCGCCAAACCGATACCCTCGCAAAGGCTATGGGCTGGAGACGAATGTGGCCCGTGCAATTGCCCTCCCCAGGGCCAGGGAGGCTTTCTTGCTTATGCGTTAGTTCGTGTCATCAGATGAATCGGAAGAAGAGCTTCTGAGCAGGCGGGATTTGGATATCAGGTTTATTGGGAATATTTGAACAGAGGGGAATGACAGTAAGCTTGAGAACGCTGCTTTGAATACAATGTAACCAGTATTTATTGAAGTACATTGATCAAAACTCCAATGGTCAACCATGCTCAGAACAGTCAAACACGAAAAGCGTAGCCTTATATACCAGAGAACGATCTGCTGACACGCTTCAAATTGCCAAGAAGACTCGATACAGTCCACCCTATTCACCTCCCAGGGCCTCTCAGCGAGTAATATTTAGTAGTACTTTCGGCAGCCAGGGGGTGGAATACAAGGAGCGCGGATGCATTGAATGTTGCATTCGCTGGGTGGGGCGCCAGGTGCACCGTTGACCTGGGTGGCCAACAGGAGGGCCGCGACGGTAGCAAAAAGGCTCAAAATTGACTTCATGCCTAGTGATTTCTGCTGGTCAGCACTCGTATCCGTTGAGGCAAGAAATTCAGTCATGAACTTACCGTATGGAAGTTTCGAGAGATTCGATTAGTGTTTAGCGCTTAGTGTTCAGCCACGTAGTTGCTGAGGGTTTAAGGAACCCAGTGTCAATTTGAGGTGCAGACTTATATATGTGCACCAAGCGCCTATTATATCATATATGGCTTGTGACCAATGGGTTTTGAGTGGTAGTTCCTAGGAGCCCACGAGGGGCGAGATTAATGGTATTCGCGATATTGTAAGTAACGTCTTTTATATACATATCATGGTTTATTAATCATCATTTGTTTTCTAACCAGCTGAGCTCGAAAGCTCCCTCATCGATTCATCAGTGCTTGCAATACCCGAACCCTACCCCTTCTTTCCTTTTTATGTTCCTCTCCCCTCCATATGCTTATGTTTATTGTCCTATGTTTATACCTTCGCATATCTATACCCGCCACCCAACTCCTCGGAACCAACTTACACTCCACTATTTACATTCACAAACTCTTCGGAACCCATAGACAATAGCATACTCACGCAGATAGAACGTAATCAGTAGTCTAATTGCTGGACGTTCACCGCGTCTTAGCACTAGTTTGCTTGTTGCGGTATATAAATATAGAATTCTCTCTCAATAACTCACGTGTCGCGTACAATCCTCTCTACAAATAATCGCCCTCATGACGTCTACCATCATCGAGTGCATAAAGATCAATCGACGATTTCATCCCGCATGTTGAAATCAGCTCAATCGCCTCTCGTGCCTCGGGATGCATTAACCAGTCGAGTTATACCCCAGATGGTACTTTCCCAGGCGACCAATCCCCTGACAGCCCCTATACCAACACCAGAAGGACTAACCCCCGCGGATAGAGCTGCCCGTCGATTCTCTATCAGTGGTAATGCAATCGGTGGGTTTTATGCGCTGTATCTAGGTGATTTCATCGTGACATCGAAAGGTAGTCACTGGAGGTGCCGGAAACCTGGGTTTAGTAGCCATACAAGCTTTACTTGAGCACGGAGCGACAGGGATCGCAATCTTTGATGTCCTATCAACACTCGTCCCGGCACAATCGGAAATCCAACGACTCCAGGCTGAGTTTCCTCAGGCCAAGTTGATCGTGGTTGAGGTGGATATCACAGAAGATAAGAAGGTCGAGAAGGCTGTCGAGGAAGCGAAATTGATGCTGGGGACGATCGACATGTTGCTCTGTTTCGCTGGCGTGGTCGCTACTACACATGCTGTCGACGTGACGCCAGCAGAGTGGAGAAGAGTTTTGGACATCAACATGACTGGAAGTTGGCTTTGTGCACAGGCAGTGTCAAAGTTTGTCCTTCAATCGTGAGGCTCCTTTGGACACAACCATTGATGGTGTCCTCTAGGCAAATGATCGCGCAAGGGACCGGCGGAAGCATTGTCTTCGTAGCGTCGATGGCTGGCCATATCGTCCTGTATCCACAGCCTCAAGTCGCTTACAACGCTTCGAAAGCTGGGGTCCAACACATGACACGATGTCTTGCAGCGGAATGGGCACGTTATGGAATTCGCGTGAATAGCATCAGCCCGGGGTACATGAACACAATACTGAATGCTGGAGATTCACTGGAGACTCTAAGGAATACTTGGGCCGAAAGAAACCCAATGGGACGGATGGGCGAACCAGAGGAGTTAACGGGTATCGTTATCTTGCTGTGTAGCCGGGTTGCAGGCAGATACATTACGGGAGAAGATATTATTGTTGACGGTGAGTGAATCTTTGTCAATTCGAGTGCCAAGACCATAGTTTGAGGGTTTCACGGTAGGAGGTACAAGTGTCTTTTAACGTTTCGTCTGTGGAGAGCTCCATAGTGGCGGAGTATGCACCACCGGGCGTAGACCAACTCGGACGGTCGGCATAAGCAACCTATACAGACATGATATCATAAATGGGTCTTGTACTTGCCAAGAGCTCGGAGCGAAAAGTCCATTTCGACTCCTGTAACAAAATCAATGATACTGTCAGAGCTTCCCTAACTCATGGGCTTACTTGCCTTGGCAAGGTTTTGTAAACTGAGCTAGAGAATGTAGGTGCCGAAGGACGGGCGTGGCGCTGGTAGATTGTTTCATCCCGAGTGAACTAGCCAAAATTAGACATGCACCTTCCTGTTAAAAGCCGTCCTCCTTCACTGTGAAACCTGCATCTTTCAATTCCTCAGTCAGTTTGTGAGTACACTCTAGCTTCACAGTCCGCAACCCACTAACGCTTACACGTCCTGTAAGAACGATTCAGAATATGAAGATTTCATTTGCATCCGTCTTCCTCCTCTCGGCCATGGTCAGCGCATTGCCTGAGCCGCAGGTTATATGCGCCGCCGTGTGTCGACCGACCAAACCCGTATGCAAGCCAGGAGAAGCACCCAGTGGTAGTGAAGGTTGCTGGGGATGCTGCCAGCCAGTTAAGAGGGTGTGTGCAGCCGTTTGTCAGCCAGAGAAGCCGAAATGTCCTGATGGAGAAGCACCCACCGGATCAGAAAGTTGTTGGGGATGCTGCCAGCCCATAGGTAGCATCGCGTAGTAGATTAGAGGCCGACGGAGGTTGATTGAGAAACCGAGAGGAGCGGAGGGTAATAGTAAACATATCCAAATATCGGCCAAGAAGGACTTTCGGCTATCTATGTTTGTAATTCAAAGCTTGCCATCCAACAAGCCTCTTCTCTTTCTTTACCACCTAACTGCTCGCCATGGATCCGTTTGAAGTCCGCATGCAGTTCATAACTCTCCTTAGACGACTTACTGCGTAAGTGCTGGCGGCTCCGCTTTGAGTTTATCCAGGTTAAAGCTGTAATAGTGCAGCTCACAACAATCCATTCAAAAAGTCGTCGGATTCTCTGTAAAATTCGCTCAATGCGGCGAGGATTTATGGGACTGTATACTTGAAGAATGCCAAAAGGTCTGTTCCACAGCCGCGTTACCCTTCAGCGATAGGCCTAATTATCTGAACAGGGTTCAATCAACTCGCGGATAAACATCCTACATTTCTTGGACTCCCTATGCGAGACGTGTCACCTGCTTAAATCTCGCTCTGGGAATACAAAGGAGGGATCCACTCCGAAACTTCCCTATGTTGATTACTTGGCCCGCGATCTACCTAAAGTTATTGAGCTTGTCGTGCCAGAAGGACGGCAGGGTCTCCCAAATCTCTCAAGCACCAAGCAGGTATGTGACCAGCCTACTTTGTCCCTTAGAGCACTAGTGACTCGCACTTACTACTCCAGATACTCGAAAGTTGGCGCACGAAGCGCGTCATTGATCCTCAAAAACTCGATGAAGTGCTCGCCCCTCTCAATACCCGAACCACCACCACCACAACAACCACCGATCCATCACAACCAGTCCCCGAACCAGAAGCCCACGACCACCTCTCCCGTAACGACGTCTTCAAACGCATCGAAGAAGACCGTGAACGTCACAAACGGCTACGAGAACGACGATGGGTACAAACCATATCGCACGATACAACTGATTATCGGGCTCTTTCCCTTGCCTGTTTCCTTCCGTTGACAGATTCAACGGAGGGCGGTCGAGATTATCCGTTTGATATTGAATTTGAGAACGAGTGGGAGACGAGGAGCGATTGGAATGAAGATGATGATGAAGCAGCAGCGGAGGAATCGGAGCTGTGTTTCCGAACGGGTGGTGCTGGCGAGGCCCCGATGGACTTGTCATGAGTGTTCTCTCTCAGCGTGTATGATATTGTTGATGCCTGATAAACACGAGAACCTCGCGGCAACGAATCAGGCTGGCATCCCGCTTTTCCGACCGCTGCTCTCTTTCTTTGCCATACACTGCACCCAAAGCTCTGTGAGACGAAAGTTCGCCACAAAGATAAAATCAAGGCCTGACCGCTACATTAAGAATACGACTAATGCTACATGATGGGTGTATACAGATGAGATGCACAGAAAGTCAATGGATATGATCTAAATTAGTCATTTCTTCTCTTCTTGAATTTTCCTCTGCTTTCACTGTAAGCATGTCAGTACCTTCCAAAACATATGATCGAGGGGACACATACGCAAAACTCCTGTCCTTTCGTTTCCTACTCTCTTTCTTGATAGTATTCCGTTGCAATTTCCGCTTGGCCGCAGCTTCGGGATTTGTAGTGACCTGAAGCGTTCTCTCAACCTTACGATTCCGCCGCAATTCCAAAGTCTTCTGCCGTATCTGGTTATAGACGTTGGAGAACTTCGTAGTCCCAACTTTGGCTTGCACTAGATCCCGTAACTCGATGGCGGTAGTTTTCACCTCCTCTATTGGCGTTATTGGAGTCAGCGGGGTGGTTCCTGTCAATGATGAGTACATACCCATTTGCGCATCCCGAATGGTATCATCTTCCGTCAAACGGTATACGGGTGTAAGAATATGAACAAGGAACTGTTCTACCCTCTCCACATCCATATACGAGGTCATAGCTGCAAACCAGCGCAACGCTGCTAGCGGCTGTTGATGCCAGTTGGCCTACGGAAAAAAGTCTCAACACAAGTCGACGACTGCAGAACATAGAAAGCGACTTACAGTGGTTTTTGTCCGACTTCGCCTCGCAATCTGGGCAGATTTGACTTGATACGAGAGTTTCGAGAATAACCAAGGTAAAGGGTCTCTCCGCTTTGCCACATCTTCTACATTCTGATCTCCTGTATCATCGTCTAGTAGGGCTTCAGGAAGTTCAGCACTGCCTGTCGAAGCTGATGCCTTAGGCATGGCACAGAAGCACTTCCCGACGAAGAAGAGATTCTTGACTACCTGTATGCTAAGCACCTCGTCAAGATTCACGCTTTTAAGCTGTAACGACAGCTTCTTGGCGATCTCCTGCATTCCTGCCAATGACGCTGGGTGATCATCTGGAAGATCGGTTCGTGGGGCAGTGGTGGGCAAGGCATTGAAAAGCAAACCAAGGAGTCGGCAAGCGGCGGTTCGAACCCATGCATGAGGGTAGAGTAAGTGAGAGGTAACCAAGTTCCAAGATACTTTGGCGTCTTGGGTGCAGAAATCTGGGAAAATCCGGAGCACTTTGAATAGAACAGTAAGGGAATGATAAGGAACCTTCCACTCCAGGTCAACCTCCATGCTGGCGTCATCCTCGTCATCGTCTTCTTCGTCCTGAATTAGGGACTTGGCACTCGTAACGAGAGCAGTACGCAAGTCTTCCATCATCGTCCCAACATACGGCTGAATCTCTACTTGTGCTGCATCCACGATAAACCCACATATCTGAGCTGAGACCCAGACAAGCTGAATCCGAGCATCCTGAGTCGCCCAGGTATGTAGATGCGAGAATATGAGCTTTTTTCGTTCATCATCCAGCCGGGAGTATAAGTTCTTGATCAGTTGCGCTGACATCTCTCGACACTTCGGAGAGTCATCGTTGGCAATAACCATGACCAGGGCCACAAATAGTAAGTCGGTGTATTCGTAGATCAACGCATCCTGGAACTTGGTGATGATAGCGCTCAGGAGCTCCATGACAGACTTTCTGCCGCTTTCATGTACGTAGGACAAGTTCTTCGCGAGGAATGCCATTTGATTACGCAGGCGACCCTTGCCTTGTGGGTAATCCAGAAGGAACTGCAGCAAGACGCCACGACAAAGCTCCTGTACCTGGGGCGACTGACTGGTGACCATGATCTCCCCGACTTTCTCCATAATATCATAGATTTCCGGGACAACAAATTTGCGAGCGACAATGGCACGGAGCATCGTGAAAACGGCTGCCTGACGCTCATGGTCTTCCAGGTCGGGCGTTAGCAGTTCAAGTAGGAAAATGAGGTCTTTCTCCTTCACTTGGGCGCCCGGGAAATCACGAAGGATAGTAGCAAGCGATCTGAATGCAACTTGGACGATCTCGGATTCTGTGCTTCCGGCCTGACGGATAGTGTCGACCATTTGAGAGACAAACACAGGCACAGACTTTGAGAGGGTTTTCAGGGGACATTTAGTCAGGCCTGCCGTGCACTTGAGACTCAGGATGACAACGGAAGCGTTGGTAGAATAGAGGGAATTTCCAATTACGACGACCATGGATTCCAGACGTTTGATCGTCTCGGCATCGTGGAAATCGAAACGACTCCGGCGGAGGGCGGTGTTGAACAAATCCAAACCGAGCGCAACGAACCTGGTCATGATGTTAATAATAAGTTGCTGAGGCGCGGCGCAAAGCGCATACCTGAAGGAGTTATTGACATAATGATCCGTGTCCACAGCAACCTCCCTCTTCAATTGAACAATCGCATCTCTCTTGGGATTAGGTTTCTTCTTCTGCACTGTCTGCTTGAGGAACCTCGCGTTTTGACTTATCAACGTATGGCACAAGACGATGAGTTCTGCGGGAGGTAGGTTTTGGTTACTATTCAATCCAGATGCTATTCGTTTGAGAACCTCGTCAACCAACTGCATGACTTTGAGAGACTCAGTTTCTTGCATAATGGCGCGAAGGGGGGCCAACAGGCTGCTGATCTTGTTCGGGCTAATAACCTTGGCAATCATTGCAAAAGAGTCTAGGCCTCTGGAAGATGAACCCCGTACTTCGCGCATCTTGGTCTTGAAATCCTCCGAAAGCACGTTCTTCCCTGACTCGCCGAATATAACTTCGGCAGAAACATGAGCCACATCGTTGACACAATCATCGAGGGCCTTAAAACTGTCTGCGTGTTCGGCTGAAGTTATACGAGCAAGGACGGAGTGGGTGACGAAGGCAAGGACGTGCAATTGGGGGCCACGAGCCAATGCACCGCGGAGTTCTCTAAAGACCAGGGGGAGGTACTGAGGTCCGAGACTCGCGGATATACGAACGATGGCATCACGCGTGAGGTCCCTTGTCTCTTGAGAGCGACTACGGAGTATTTGGCTCAAGATGGTCAGAAGGCGTGTGATCTGAGCCTCTCGAGCGCTATCCGGGAGATGTTTAGCGACAGTGACGATACCGACAGAGATAGGGATGCGCGTGTTATCGTCGGTTGTCGCATCGTGTTTCTCTAGATAACCGAGCAGAGCCGGAAGAAGACGCAGGTTGACAGCATCTGCGATACGGGAGACCTGTGATGCAGAAAGACCAGTAGGCTTGTGTAGTTCCTTTTGCTCTATAGTATCCTCCATTTCGCCTTCATCCTCTTCTTCTTTGTCCGCTTCCGTCAACGCCTCGTTCATCGGGAAATGGAAATTATCCAGCACAGCAACGAGCGCTCTGACGTAAACCCTCTCCGATTCATCCTTGACCTTGGAGAGTTTGATGTATCTCTGAACAAGGGCATAGTACGCCGACCAGCTCAGCTGCTTCGCCATGCGCCCAGTAGCTGCAATCGCATCTGTGACGAGATGATGGTCGACAGCTGTAGTGGACGCGATGTAATTGCCCACAAGAGGAATGAAGATTTCGGAGAGCGTGCTGCTTCGTAGGTGCCCTTCATCGCAGTGATCTCCCAGGCGCCTGAGTGCTCGGGAACGACGATGTAACTGCACATGAAGGATATTGTTGAAGAAATTGCTTCCTCGTCTCCACCTTCCAACAACAACTGCATGTCCTTGAGCAATGAGATGAAATCCAGTTTCCCTACAGCATAAGCAATGACATTCAAAACCTCCGCTCTGACCAGTTCATTCTTCGACCTCAGCCCATTCTTCAACCCAGGGAATAGTAACTTCATAAACTTATCCTCATATGCACCATCTTCCTCCCTCCGAGAAAAAAAGAGGTCAATGAAATGCTTCATTGAGAATGCAGCATTATTTCTCATCGCCAGCTCCACTGTATCCTGGATACAGAACAATGAATTGTGCAGAATAGGGGCCCAATCGAGAGGCGAGAGCCTCTTGTCATTTGTCTCGTTCAATCGAGCAAACGCAGCTAGTCGTCGATCAAAATCGGGTTCATCGATCCGCTTTGCTGAATAAGCGTTCAAATCCGCCAGCAGTGTAGCCAAGTATTGAGTATCACTAAGGCTTGCTAGCTGGTTGAAGGCATTAACGAGACTAATGCGAGAAGCTCGTGATCGAAGCGATTGGAATAGTTGGCTGAAGAGGTCGTAGGTCTTGACATAAATGTCGCTCTGCCTGTTGCGTAAATCCGGGATGAGTGACATCAGATTTGCAAGGATCTTCAGCAAATCAACTTTGACTTTCTCCGGTACAAATTTGGCAGGTTTACGAAGGAGAGGAATGAATAAAGACAGCAATGTAGTGGCTTGAGAGGCATTCTCGGAATACTGGGCAATTTCCGAAAGGATGCTAATTTGTCGTTGACCAATTGGAGTAGCAACAGTCGCGACATCTTGAACACGTTCGACCAGAAGCGCGAGATTATCCAGTAGCTTCGATGCGTGTGGCTTAAGCACAGTATCACGGACGGTCTCGTCAGATGCTGCGTGGACCAAAACACGCTCAGCTATGTCGAACACGTGTATGATGACAGTCGGTTTGACGTTAACTGCGACGAGGCAATCATAGATTTTCGGTAAAAGTGTGTCGGAGCGCTGAACGAGGTATTTGCAGTATTCGCTCCGTAATGACCATGCATAAAAGACATCCATCAATGCAGAAGGTGCCTGTGTATTCTCTCTGTCCAGGTTCGATATTCGAGGAAGAATGAAGGCATCGAATGCGGGAGGGATGTAAGCGTCGAAGTCGAAGGTCACAGGGCATTTGAAGAAATCCGTGAATCGTTTGAGGCCGAGTTGGCGTATGGTTCGAACCACTCCAGCTGAGGTCGAAGGGGCTGCAGCATCTTCTTTCTCATCTGCTTCCTCCTCTAAACTTTCTGCCGCGCCTTCTCCTTCAACAGCACCCTCAACTCCGTCAGAGGACATATCACTCAGACGTTTCTGGGAGCTCGCCAGGATATCAATGGTTGATCCGAGGAGAGCAGGCCAGTAGGGTACTAGCCTAGACCCCAGATTTTTCAGAACATCTCCAAGCAAAGTCAGATATCCAACCATCTGCTTATCCGTGACGCCTCCTGGAACCTCGCTAATCGAGAACACACTATTATCCTTCTGATGTGCATGTCTATCCAAGCCGAGCGATTTCAGCATCAGATCAACAAGCAGACCAAGTTCGTCATCCGTACACCCAGCCAAAGCAGCCAACACCGCCGCTCTGCGATCACCTCCCCGAGCTCGGCCTCTCCTTTCCACCATCAGACCAAACAAGAGTCGCACGATAACACCAACAACGTCCTCTCGGTCTTCTTGCTCGATTGAACCGATTTCTAGCAAGGTGAGCTCGTCGCGCCATCGTGTGTCGTCAAGCAAGAGTCGTATCTTCTCTTCGTGGTATGCGAGATGAGGTGATTTATACGTGAACAAGCAAGTTAGTGCGAGAGATTGGATAGAACGATCGGGATAAGAGAGGTGTGCGACGTAGAACGTGCGTAGAGTGTCGGTTGAGTGCAAAGCTTTGGGGTTGGAGAACTTTGAGAAGAGAGTAAGCCAACTCGTGAGCTTCTGCTTTGGCAGCCTGCTAGAGCTTGATGACGTTAAGGAGAGAAAGTAGGTAACGATGTCGCGATTGTGCTTTTCTGCCAAACTATGGCATTCGCCGACGGCCATCAGTAATTGGTGTTGATACGAAAGAGGGTCCAAACGATCGTGCATGGAAGATTCCTATTCTCTGGTTAGTGAGCATTCCTCTTAGCAGGCAGTTCATGTACCTTGATCAACTCCTTTATTCTATGTTCCGAGTCCAACCACTTTGAAAGCGCGACACGAAGCTTATGCGCACTAGGATCTCTCCATGACCGCTCGTCTTCCCAAATATCATCTCTTTCATCCCCTTCCCCCTGCGCCTGGGTATTGTTAAATCTAGAATCCCGTGTACCCTGGTTTCCGTCCTCTCCTCGCTGAATCTCCGCAAACATCAAGTCCCATACAACATCCCCAAACCGTTGTGATAAAGCTGACAAAGCGGCAGCAGCAGGAGACCATAGCGGTCTCAGATTCACTTTCAACTGAGCTAAAATCGGATTAAGCTTTAGCAAGGTGTACTGGTAATAGAAAATTGCACTGTACCAATTAACCATCTCGCACAGAAATCAGCCCCCTCAGCATCGCCCACAACCTGAACCACTCTTCCTATCCTCAGAACACGCTCCCTGACGCCCTGTACATCGATTGATACCTCCTCTCCCTGTAAACACCGCTTCATGACTTCTTGTACACCACCCGGTGCCGAAACCAACTTTGAATCCATCAATCTCATCGCATTCAGTCGAAGGACACGGGAGTGGGAAATAAGCGCCGCTCGTAGGTGAGGGTAGATCTCATCTAGAGGTATAGGCTTCGAGCTTGTACTAGTCGGATGATGAGACCTAGCTGTTTTTGCTGACATTTCTGGCAATCGAAACGTACCTCGTCCGAGCCAAAGGTGCTAGGCCTGAAACGACTTCAGGGACTGTGCCCCAACTCCTAGTACCGCTCCGTATCCAGCTACATATGTCCACTTTCGTGGCCCACTCAGAGTGGTCACGGTGTTGAAGAGCCTTCATACATGTGCCCAATATCCATGCTGGTCTTGCAAGTACGATGTCGTTGTCGTCTGCTTCAAGCGATGGAATTTGCACGTCCCCGCTGTTATTAGTAGAAAGTTGAAGCTCAGTGTTGATAAATCCAATGAGCTTTGTCGTGAGCTTGTGGCTCATGAAAGGTGAAAACGCCAAAATGTTATCTATTTCGGCGGCCTACAACCGGAACGCATGATTAGCACGAAAATCAGTGTGTGCGAAGCCATGAACTTACGACAGCATCTCCGCCCTGCAGCTGTGTTTCCAATAACGCTAGTCGCTCGTCAACTAACCACCTTTCCCAATTCTCCTTCCAGACCACGTCCACATCCTCCACGTTGAGTTTTCTCGCCCTCACTAACCCAGCCAAAGAATCGATTATCAATTGTGGATCTGCATCCAAGTTCTCGGGTTTTCTCGTTGCTTTGAGCAACAGAGGAAGCGCAACGAGTTTCCAGCCACCCCAGTTAAGGTCGGCCAGAATGCTATGCAGTCGGAGGGCGAATTCAACTGATGGCGTACTTGAAGAAGTTGAGGTAGGTGAAGTTGATGATGGGACAGATGGAGATGACCATGCCTGCTGAAGGAATTTTAGGCCGGGTCCGAGCCAGAGGGAAGTATCTGATGCGATGAATAGCGCAGAGATGAGCTTGAGCAATGCAGGGTGGAGTGTTCTGTTGTTGAGTGGGAGGGTTTGAGAAAGTGCAAATAGTGTAGTATGATGAGCCTCTGAAAAGTCCATTAACTGAACAAGTCACTCAAGAAAAGTGTGAAGAGTACGCACGAGTCATCCTAGAACCTTGACGAACCGAATAAGGGATGCTGACCACCTCCAAAACGCGCCGCAGCTTCTCTGAATCAGTCCCATCGTCCTCGTCGAGAACTTTTTTCAGCTCGCGAATCAGTAGCTCACCAAGGGCGGAGAATTGGTCTGCAGTTTTAACATGGTGAACGAGAGCGGTGAGTGAACGACGGAGGACAGTGAAGGTCGCTTCTGGGTCCTCTGCAGATATATGCCAAGCCAAGAGTGGCGTGAAGAGTGGCACGGTGGACGTGTGTAGTGTCTGAGATATTGACTAGAGGCTCATCAGCCTGGGAAATAAGATTCGACTTTCATAAAAGAAACGTACCTTCGATGCGAATACAATTGCCCAAGCTGAAGCATCCTCCAGTCCTTCTGCGTTTTCGGCCAGCAATTTCACTGCATGGTCTCGCGAGGCACTTTTTAATCGGCGCAGGACTGACCCCCAGACCTCGGCCACTGCTCTCTGGATCTCGGGTAAACATTTGGGCAGTATGGAACTGACAGCATTCCACGAGTGTGTAAGGAGCTCCAAGTGGATGGAAGGCACAAGAAGGTAGCGAAAAAGTGAGGAGAAGGTTTCGAGAAGCACAGTTAAAGCAGCGGGCTCAAGGGCTCGTGGTAGGAGTTTGAGTAGTCGTTTAAGAATTGATGGGTAGATGGGTGAAAGTGTGGTTCGTAAATCGTGTGCGAGTTTTTGCATCAAACTAAAGAATAAACTGAGCGGTGTATCTTCAAACGAAACGATGTACCTACTCGAGGAGAGCTCGTAGGCCTTCATCGTTGGTTGAGTCCATAGCCGCTTCCCAGTGACCAACAATCTCCTTCCAGTGGTGCAGAAGCAACGGCATTGATAGAGATAAAGGGCCAGCATGGTTCGCAAATGTGATAAACGAGGGTGCGAGGTTGAGCTGCTTCCAATGTTCTAAGGATTCATGGAAATGGGACTCATTATCCTGGAAAGAAAGGTGAGGACCGCTTTCCGGTAGTAGTATATCCATACTTACACCAATTTCGCGTTCAAATTCGTTCCGGGTAAATGCTGAGGGTAGATGGACATCTTTCAAGCTTTGTGTATAGGATTGATGCTAATTTGAACGTCAGCCAGTGTCCTAATTAGAAATAGTAATGAAAGGGTACCTTGAAGCGCTTTGTTGACTGATGGATCTCGTGATCTAGTTCGTTTGAAGACATTTTGAGGTTCAATCTAAACCCTCAGCAAGGAAAATGGCTCCTTTGCCTGAGAAGCAAGCGTTCAACCAACAACTGTTGCGAACCATGTTGGTTCTGAAAAATCTAAAGCTCTTGCCAAGCAACACCAAATACTCATCCTCATCATTGATGCCGTCAGTTCCGATTTAATGCTCGGAATCTTTGTCCTTGGTGTCCTATCCTAACCATTCAACGTGCCCTTAGTTTGCGCTTGCTCTCTTGCTAGAAATCGTCTCTGGCACTTCAACTTGATTGTCTGACTCCGAGAGTATAATGTCGACCACTGGGCCGCAGACATCCAACCTAAAGATCCTCAGAAAATCTGAGCTGAGGCCTCCCCCTTTTTTTCCTCGAGGTGCCCGGATCATTTGAGGGACGACGGAAGGATACATGGACTGTTAAAGTTATAGCATGATACGCACCCCTTTTCGTATGAAGAAGGGCACACCACAGCTATATGGCAGGCTACTTTTGCGATCCATCAGAGGCAGGTACGTGCTGCATAAGACTCGGCTTGAGGTTCTTTTCGCCAAGAATAAGCACGAGCAACATATCATGCACCATATCGCATCCTGATAAGTAGGATGGTTCCATAGATTGTCTGACCGACCACAATTACGTATGCCCTTTGAGGTTTAGCTCCTAACAGCCTAACCGTTCAAGACAACCTGCATGCTTTCCACCACCATCCACAGTGCTATACATCACAAGAAATGTCTCTATGCATTTACTTTCTTTCTTATCTTCTATCTCATCTGCACAGAAACCTCTCTATTGGGTTATGACGAGCTTTCAATAAACCTAATAAAGCCTGTGACCTCCGACTGGTCTTCTTTCCCTAACGAAACGAAACCCGATCGACAACCAAAAATTCTACTCGTCTCAGCATTTTTTCCACTCAAGAAATCCAAACACTCACAAGAAGATTATGCCAACTGGTTATCCAATTTTATTGGATCCATTACTACTCCTATCTACTTTTACACGACACCCTCCCTCGCCGCGACCATTCTCGAAAAACGTGGCTCTCACCCTATCCACATCAACACCTCCTTCATATCGCCTTTCGACGTTCCACCGCTTCAAGGCCTCAAGGATGCGTACAAGCACCTGCATTCCCTTGATCGAGAAGCCTTCTTACACAACCCAGAATTATACGCAGTCTGGAACGCCAAACCATGGCTGCTCGACAGCGCTGTACAGCAGCTAGGGCGAGAGGGGAATGAATACGATTTCGCCTTCTGGAATGATGCAGGCAGTTTCAGGAGCGATCATCATTATTCGAAGTGGCCCGACCCTAAACGCGTGGAAGAGGTGTGGCAGGCCGGCATTTCTCGTGTGAAAGCCACCGGAGATACTCAGGTGGCGCAGGAAAACTTGCTGTTTTTCCCGATAAGAGGAACATTCGAATGGCTGAGGAGGTACTGGCGGGAGGATGATGGACCTGTTGATGCTGAAATCAGCGAAGGTGAGTGAAAGTTCAATTTCAAATTCAATGTATTTTTATCTGGCTCATGGTCTTTTTATATCTCGTCGCTTCTTCTGCAAATCTTCCCTCGATGTTTCAGGATCGTTTTTCGGTGGTCCTCCAGAAACGATATCCTGGTGGTCGAGAGTGTTCTACACCTACCACGACTATTACCTCGGCAAAGGCTATTTCATCGGCAAGGACCAAACTCTCATCAACTCTCTCTTTCTTCTCTTTCCCTCTCGGATCATTGGTGTCTGGTATTCCGACCCCGCGGCGCGAGCTGACCTACCGTATTTTGATACTGGCTCGATGGGATCGTGTGGAAATACTTGGTTCTATTATCAGTTTTTTATGGCATCGGACGATGAGCGACGAATGATGAGAGAAAAATGGATGACAGACCTCGAGGAAAGAATTGCGTGGCCATGGAAAAGCTGGAAATGGTGGTTGAAACGGCAAGAATGCAAGCTGGTGCGGGTCGTGTACATGCGCTATGTCCTTAATGATGCATTCGGAAAAGGTTGGGGTGTGAGGAAGACAGTCGCCGTTAATTCTGAACATTAAACGTCAACCTGCATTTCTACTATCAACACCGTAAGTATCTGCTGTGTGGATGATGTCTTTCATTATGATGAAATCCTGGGATCAATATGTAAATTTCTGCAGTATGTTAATCTTCACTATTCACAGCACATCTATCACTATCGTAAATTTATTTAATCCTGATTTTTGAGGCACAGCATTCGTTTTCCTTGATTGAGTATCGACGATAATGACCGCCTCGTGTATTGATGCCATACCTAATGAACCTAACCTTCGGTGGGCTAATGGGACGTGGCGATCATTCAAAAGCATCGCGTGCGTGACCAAATTACAATACCGACACAAACGTGAGGTTTCTTTGGTCTTACAGAAACTGGTATGTAATGGGCCCCGAATTGCCTGTGAGGCCTCGTGTTTTCTGCCAGTTTGGCGTTGAGCAGAATGATGGCTTGTCTCATATGGGCGCCTATACCCTGGAAGGGCATTTGATGAACTCGTCATCACCGATACTCCCGACTAGCCTGTTACCTGACGGCCACCGACGGCCAGTAGCATAAACACCGTTCTCTTGCTTTTGGACTGTCTTAGGTCTTCCTCCCTCACACTTCTCTACAGCTAGCTGCGACCCCACAATCGTCGTGAGTGTTATTTTGACGTTCAAGGTTTTCTCAAACTCGGGCCATTGTACTGACCCTACTCAGTATTCCCCGGCTGGAACGTCGCTTTACATCAAGCAGTACAAGTTTCCCGACCGTCGGTCTTACTGTTTGCGCGACCTCCACTTCAGGCCTCTGACACCACCAACACTTCAGTCAGACAAAGATCCACAATGAAATCTTTCGCCACCACGATTCTTTTGACTGCCCTGACGATCTGCTCCACCATAACTTTGACTACTGCACGAAAAGGGCCCACTTTTCGCTCGGGTCAAGCTGAATGTCATGGATGTTGGGAAGTAGAGCCGTTCGACTGTCCTTATGGCTGGCATCTAGAGAAGCACAAATTGTGCTACAGCTGCTGTAAACCCCTGCCATACTTGTAACCCGGATAGACGCTCGTTAGACGTTCCCCGACCCGTGGCATGGCATTTCGATACCCTACTCAGCCAAGTGCATGTAATCATGACACCCTAATTTCTTTTCAATTGCAACTTCTCTCTCCCCTGTCCGATGACGCCAACCTTAAGCTTGGGCCTAGAAGTTTGCGGTGATCCTCCCTCTAGGAGATACCTTCCTTTTGCTCACACAGAAAATGGGGATTTCTTGAACTAGAAATGTAGTTTCCCTGCCCACAATGCGATATCCGATCCGATCAAGGATTGCGGGTGAATTATCGCCATTAGCTGCACGTTCATTCCCAACGGTGATTCCTCTGCCTGTCCGATAACTTGGTAAATACTAGCATCTTGCAAGGGCGCACTGGCCGAGTCCTCTAGGCCGGATGCCCAACACAACCATTGATACCCCAACTCAGAATAATGCTGCCACGGGAATGGCTCTATCCCGACTTCAGCTATTTGGAACTTGGGGGCGAAATGGTCCCCCGCCTGAGCCCGTTGAACTTCAGCGAAAGACACGGGGCTGATGCTTGTTACATTGCATTTCACGATCAATGTGAATACATTGCTGATACACCACCAGTGCTCACACCAGTCGGGCCGATTTTCTCCCTTAACAATATGCTAAGAAGTAACAGGCTCGAGCTTACCGCTGCCTAGGCTATGCTGCCGGTGGAATTGCATTTCTATTCTATTCTTGTTTGAGGAGGATCCGGTGAACAGGGAATTATGGACGGTGTTGCAAGGTAAAGATTTTGCCCACATACTACATGGAGGACACTGCTTACAGACATACCCGAAAGATAGCAAAACCCGTGGCTTCTGGTGACTATAAGAAAGGGATGCTGGGCACTACGAGTCCTCAGTTGAAAACAGTCTCTCACTCGTAATCGACATCCAAGAACCAGTAAGTTGCTTGCCGAGGCCCCGAAGTCGCCGCATTGAACATCTCATACTTCTAGTTTTCAAAGATGAAATCTATCTTCGTCGCATTCATCGTCGCCGCCATTGGCGCCAGTGCCCTCCCTCAAGATTTTTGCACGGAGGTGTGCCGCCCGGAGAAGCCAGTTTGCTCCCCAGGCGAAGCCCCAACTGGCGTTGAGGGCTGCTGGGGCTGTTGCCAGCCCGTCGTCAAGACGCTGAGCCCTAAAGCATGCACCATTTGCGTTCCAGAGAAGCCAGAATGCCCTCCAGGCGAATTCCCCACCGGCTCTGAGGGATGCTGGGGATGCTGTGTGGCCATTCACCCTCCCACGAGTTCCTGAAGTACTCGAGTAGTACTGATAGGAGTTCCGGACAAGTAGACACACGGAGAAGGGCCCTTGTTGTGCTGTCGTGATGTCATGAGTTACTTAGCCACTCAAGTTGAATATATTACGAGGAAGTTTTGTCTGAAACTGTGGTCCATTAATATTAGCTACCAAAACGAGAGTATCAAAGGGATTGAAGGAGTGTTGTGCGTCGGGAGCCGGACTTGGGATTGGTAGGCCAGGATCCCAACCCTTAATTTTCAGAATATACGCATATAAAGCTCAAACACACAGATACACATGGGTGGCGGCTTTCGAGCGCTCTGCGCTGTGCATAATAAGTCAGACTGTCCCTTAGGCCGCATTCTTCGGGAAACGGTGGAGCCCGGATTTATGCCACTGTCGGCACCTGAAGGCCCGGATAGTAATTATAGTACTCATTCTATGCCCTTGGGTCTACTTCCCCAGCAAACCTGTTTCCGCTACAGTATCACAGCAGTGGTAGCAATCCTCAATACCATCGAAGAACTTCAGTCTATACAATATTCTACCATAGTGTTTAACATAACGCGCGTGAACGACGATGAAAAATGAAATCAATATCCTCAACAACTTCGGGAGAGGGCCAGCCAATTCGATCTCGGGGGCTGGAACAACGGTGCCTGATTTACTAGGAGCAGATGCACATGCATTAGTACATCGGATCTAGCGGACTTCAACCTCTGCATTTTACCGATTATTTGCAATGGTAATTTTATCGAGGTACAGATGGTGTGTGTCAGAAGAGTAAGAACTGCCGACAAACACGACATTATAACCGCCTCTCTATACCCCTATTGGAAGAAATAATGATCCCCGTAACTATTTCCATCGCTCAATCTCGGCATTTTGTAATTTTGATGTTTCTCATTTCTGAATATTCTGATGCTGCTGCCAGCGTTCCCTTAGACAGGTTGTAAGTTCGCAACGTTGGCATAAATCCCCGTGATAGACAAAACGACTCAATGCCGCCGCGGAAACGAGGAACGATCTCATGTTTCAAAATCCGAATACTGTGCCAGAAAGGGGAGAAAAAGAGAACAGCTGTGAATGCCGTTAAATATACAATCTTAAAGGTGTGAAGGATAAAGCCATAGTGCAGGCCGGAGGACTTTCAGCCGTGACTCAAAGCGATTCATTCTTGGGGGGTTTTATGACCTTTAAGGGCCTACATATCTCCGACCAAAACGAAGTCGGAAGGCTTCAAACCGTCGCTAAGAATAGACGAGATATTTATAGCACCTGACAGCCGAGTCCCGGCCGCACTAGCTACAACTAAGGCTTCAGCCTCGGGCATAAGTTATTAGTGCGTGGCACTGCCGCTAGGTTGAAGGTGTATAAAAGCCCTGGAATCATGAGTTGAAATCCCAACCTACCACCAAGGTTAGAACCAAACCACAAAACAGTAAGCTTGCCCTGTCCATATTCAAAAGTTTGCGTTGTTGATATCTGTTTCGGCGGCGTAGGACCTCCCACTAAGCACCCAACCTCGTCCCAGTTGTTGCATATCCTCTTATATCTTATCGGTACGCTGAATGGATTTCGAAATGTCCGAATTACTTCTTACCCTCAAAGTAGAAATGAAGTCCTTTGCTGCCGCCACCGCTGTCATCGCCTGCTTGCTTACAGCCACAGTAGCATCCCCAGTACCCGACAATACTGTCACCTTACCACCGTGCCCAACTGATTGGAAACCGATATTCGGACATGGGCCTGTCTGCGACCCGAATGCGACTCCCACTCCCACCTTACCACCGTGCCCAACTGACTGGAACCCAAAATTCGGACATGGGCCTGTCTGTGATCCGAACGCGACTCCCACTCCCACTGCTTAGTCGTCATCCTCGGGCTGATCTCCTGAGCGACTTCATCTGTGTACCTTTCAGTCTTCTCGGTTAACTATATATTGTAATACATAGTTGATTAATTCGAGAGAAGTTCCTACATTTTATGAATTCAGCAACTTGGACGGTACTTGGAATGCTCAAGGCAACTCTATCAGTACATTTTGACGCAGGTGGCACTCTGGCAGGTTACCTTAAGTGAGCAACTTCTCCGGCAAAGTGGGTAGGTGTGCTTATGGGCCTCTACTCAAATGCAATTATGAGTATCACTTGCACTTCTCGAAACCCCAAAATACTATTGATGTTGATACACTTAGGATAGCTGGAGGTTCTTCGATCCCTGTGTTGAGCCAGCTCAGGCTTCCAGTGATGACTCTATGGAGATAAAAGTAGGGAATGATCCACGTCCGGTTTACAATAACGAGCGCTTATACAGTCAGTATCTCCTCAACAGTTAGGCTCACATAAACATAAAACAAGGAAAAGCTCCACTTACAGCTTGTTTCTTTCAGAATACATATGTGTAGTGAAACGGAGAACAAGAATAGTATTCAAGTACTATTTCCGTCCTTCGGCATTTCGTGATTTATACATTCTACCATGTTTCGACGAAGCTGACGGGTCCTGAACAGATTCAGGACTGACAGAAATAAGGGGGAATAAGGCATACATTGCGGCCCAATGCCATGATGGCGGTTGTCGGGTACAGCGGCCGAGGACAACATGTGAGAGGTCCGCCACTCCCAGAATTAACGTCATGTCATTGAAACTTGGACTTTGTGATTGATATCGAGCGGTTGTTTCATGAACATGGTTTCATGTAGGGGACCTTTGAGTTGGTACATGGGGATGGAAATTCGCCGAAAAATGACAACCAAGAACCCACTCTTCCTCAATACGGTGAGGATCAATGGCCCTTCGAGGGACTTGTCGAGTGGAAGGATTCAGGACGCTGCTAAAAATAGATGTCATAGATTCTAATCAGAGCGTTCTTCCTTAGTCTCGTTCAACGTTTTCTTCTAGGGCCGCTCTGTATCGGTATGCGCCGTAAGCGCGTCTAAGCTTTTATAAAAACATTTGTTTCTAGACGTTAGAATGTCTGTCAGCGGGAAGAACACTACAACCAGTACGCCCCTTCAATCTCTATCGCTGGGAGACACTTTAGTTACTCAGAAATTTCAGAACAACCCTAACCTTGGTTTCCAGTGTCCACGCATCCAGCCCCTCCCTCACGAGCTACATTTTACTGGTGCGCCAGATCTTTCCTGAGAGTTGTTAATAGCTCTCACTTTTGCAATACAGATCATGAAGTCCTTTACAGCTATCGCCACAATTCTTGCCTATTTGCTTGCTACTACGATGGCATCTCCAGTTCCCGACGACGAAGCGATCCCCTGCCCAACTCACTGGCCCAAGAATGCTGGAATCGGACCTGTTTGCGACCCCAACGTGACCCCCACACCCACTCCCACAGCCACCTACCCTTCCTCAGGCTGAGAGCGCCTTTCATTCTGTATTATGTAGTCCTGATGTCCGGCTAAATTGTGAAGTTATTTTGTAGTGTATCTCTCGAGTTAGGTAGACACAACACTACCAGGTAGTTATTCAACAAAGGAACACAAGCAAGTATAACGACATTCTAGATGGCGAAACCCGCTCTGAAGTGAATTCTCAGTTAACTAGACCGCAACTTCTCCAGAAAGATCCACATAACCACGAAAACGACCATCTATCACAACCAAGCACCCTGATCGTTCTCAAACTGACCACTGCTATTCCCTCTCGCGTATTGAGACCCGTGGTTTTCCGAAGACCGTTGAGGCTGGTGCACGGGTTGAGACTGGTGCATGGGTTGAGGCTGGTGCACGGGTTGAGACTGGTGCACGGGTTGTTGCTGGTGTTGACTTGAAGGCTGCGCTGGCGGAGGGTATGTACTCATCTGGGCGACTGGCTCAGGTTGGTTGACATGATAGCCGGTCTCGGGGTCGGACGTTGGATTTTGCTTGGCAGAGGGCGGAGGTTGGTTTTCTCGCACAACTTCGTCATCATCAAAATTAGACTTTCTGCGCCTCGGAGGGCAGCAGCAGTAACCTAATCGATAATTAAGAACGGACATCCATCTTTGTAAGGAAGAGAACGTTACAAAATGGATTGGCGCCATTAGGGTTGCAGAAGCCTAAATCTCGTCAGCAAAAGCCACCGAGTAATAATTAAGAACATACTAAAAAGAGCATAGCAACAAGTACGATCTGACATCGTGATAGTACTCTACTTCAAGGGAATTCAGACCAATGGACCAGCCTAATCAAGGGAGGGGCGCGGGGGGGAAGACGGTTGAGAGCAAAAGTACGTGAGGGTTTGGGTCAAGTTAGCGAGGAAAGATACGGCCAAGGCAAAGCTGATCCCATCGTTAATGACTCGGAGAACAATGATTGTATTGAGCCTGGAAAATATCAGACAGAGGATAAGGACTGAAAAGAATCAAGTTAAGGCTGTGCTTATGCTATGGGGTTGACCACCTGATCTCTGCCGTCACTAAATAGGGAAAAACGTTAGAGGCATTATCAGGTCCATCCACCCAACACCATCGTACACCGTAGTTGGCGGAATATGATGAGTACCGGACTCGACATATTGATTGATTGTTGAATGTATCATGCGTCGACATACGTCCTTGTATGCCGAATGAGGCCATTGAAGGGACTAGCACCAAAGTGTCAGATGATGCAAGCCTACCATTCTAAAACATGCAGATGAAGACCGGTAACCTCTTTTTAGAATCCTGTCTCACCAATGAGAGAAAGGTCATCCAAAATCAGACCTTACAGTACACCATCGACGCCAGTGATAACAGCCGTCCCGTGATATCGGGTTTCCCCCTATTTAGTGATGCCGATGTGCTTCTCAAAAGCGGGACAGTTGGCCCAGGGCTCGAGGGGCGGTTGTCACCAGGTTCGACGGTCTCGACTGGAATAGTTGTCTTAGATCTAGCAATTTCACTTGCTGGTGCTTAAGAGCTAACCAGGAACGTATTGGACCCGCCAGAGGGGCAACAACAGCGGTGTCATTGGCGAGAACAATTCTATTTTTGGTACTGGGAGGGAAGAGACCCTGAAGCAAGGCAATGGCAGAGTCGAAGACGACAGTGCCCTCAACACCAGCCTTGGCGCGGACCTTCACTTCATTGTTGTCAACGAGGTCAGAACAGATACCCTCAATATAGGAAGAGCTATAGTTATTCAACAAAAGAATACAAGCAAGTATAACAGCAATCTAGACGTGAAACCCGCTCTCAGGTAAATTCTCAGTTAGCTAGACCGCAAATTCTCCAGGAAGATCGGTGTGACCACGAAAAGTGCCATCTAACTTTACAACCAAGCACCCTGATCGTTCTCAATCTGACCACTGCTATTCCCTATCGCGTGTTGAGACCCGTGCTTTTCCGAAGACCGTTGAGGCTGGTGCACGGGTTGAGGCTGGTGTACGGGTTGAGGCTGGTGTACGGGTTTAGGCTGGTGCACGGGTTGTTGCTGGTGTTGACTTGAAGGTTGCGCTGGCGGAGGGTATGTACCCATCTGGGCGACTGGCTCTGGTTGCTTGACATGATAGCTGGTCTCGGGGTCGGACGTTGGATTTTGTTTGGTAGAAGGCGGAAGTTGCTGGTTTTCTCGCACAACTCCATCTATGAATTCATCATCATCAAAATTGGACTTTCTGTATCTCGGGCAGCAGCAGCAAGCACGGGGAAAACCTAATCGATAATTAACAACGGACGTTCATCTTCGTGAGGTCAGAGAGCATTACAAAATGGGTGAGCGCTATTAGTGTTGCAGAGGCCTAAATCACGTCAGCAAAAGCCACCGAGTCATAATTAAGCACGCACTGAAAAGAGAGCAACAACAGAAGCATATTGCGCAACAATCATAATCTGACATCGTGATAGTACCTTACTTCAAGGGAATTCAGATCAACGGTCCTGCCTAATCAAGGGAGGGGCGCGGGGGGGAAGACGGTCGAGAGCAAAAGTACGTGAGGGTTTAGGTCAAGCTAGCAAGGAAAAATACCGCCAGAGCAAAGCTGATTTTTCCCATAGTTACTGACTCGGAGAACAATGACCGTATTGAGCCTGGAAAATATCATGTTCTGCGCCAGAAGCTTCGAGCAGGGGATAAGGACTGAGAAGAATCAAGTTGAGGCTGTGCTTATGTTATGCGGTTGAAACTTGACGACCTGATCTCTGCCTTGGCATCAGCTTAAAGTATGATGAAGTGATGACTCACATGCATCAACTGCAATGTTACATATACCCTGGGACACCAGTCAAGCGTGAGGCTGATCTTTCAATTATCCCCGGCACCGGGAGTGCCAAAAAGTTGAACCCAGTACAATATGGCGAGTCTTAGACCAGGAGTCGTCTAAATAATTGTAAGAAATTCGTCCGCCTTCCAAAAGATGAGAAAACCTCGAACGTTTGAGCAGGTTCGAATGCCCGGGAATCAAGATGCGTGATTCCCACTGTTTAATTATCCAGGGTACAACGCTGGCCAAGGGAGCGAAATCGGAGAAAGACAAATGGATTGGACAAGAACAATGCAATGTGAGGCAGATAATACATAAAGCAATCAACAAGCAACAAGAGAAACAATGTGTCCAGCGGCTCTAATGCATGAGAAAAGAACTAAAAGGAACAACAGACCGGAACAGGTCTACAAGAACACTCTTAAACCAACCTGGCCTTCTCGACAACAGGGACGTTGAGGTTCTGCAATAAATATAAGCACACATTCTCGATCAACGAAGAGTTGTGCATGTCCACCAGCGGCTACAGTATCCAAACATCCACCAGCGTCAAGGCATTTAGATGACCCATCGGGGCTGCGCAGGGTAATATGCAGCGGTGGGAACTCCCGCAATATCACTCCTGGCCTCCTCGATCACATACTCGCTGCGTTGCGGATGCGATGTGGAGCCGTAGTTGGGCACAACCTGACTCACCTCTTCACCCTCCAACCTGACGCGAGTCTGAGCACGTTGGCGGTTACGCCTGATGAGCTTGGTGATAGTGTAGAGAGACAAGAGGGCGACAAAAGCGAAAGCACCAGAGAACATAGCCTGGGAGGTGCTGGCACCGCCGGAGACGATTTCAGCAATGTTGAAGCCTTCCTGGCCGCTGCAGACGTCCTTCCATTGCCTGTTGCTGGAGATAGCAGCGTTCTGAAAATGAGGTTGGTAAGAGGGGGAAGCGAGCAAGCTGGAAAACTAAGTACCTCAGCACGGTAGATGAACTCAGTCAAGGGGATATCAGCGTGGTGGCCGAAGACGTGGACATCGTGGAAGTGAGCGTGGGTTCCGTTCTTGAACTTGATACGGAGGAAGTCACGGATGTCGGGGGGAGAACCGCGACGGAGCTCGATAGCGATAGCAGAGGAATATTCAGCTGTACAATTGTAGTGATCAGAAACGTGTGTTTAATCTAGAGGGAGCATACACTTACGGATACCCTTGAGCTCTGGGTGTTCCTTGGTGATACCAGTCTGGTGGAAGAAAGAAATGAAGGCCTGGTAGGTCGTCTCAATCAACATGAATTGGAGGGGATCGCCGTTGAACGCAATGCGCTCGAGGGAACTGAGGATGGTGTGCAAAAGGGTGCGGCCAGCAACTTCGGAGTCTTAGTGAGTGCCCGAGTGTAATAAAGATAAAGAAGCACTCACTGTTACCAATACCGTTAATGTCATCGTCACCGAAAATACCATCTTCATGGAAGTTGGCGTAGGAACGAGCTTGTTCGATGAAGCTGGGAGGAAGACGGTATGCGTAGGTTTTGTTGTGAACGAGTTGAGTGTTGACGAAGTCGTAGATCTGATGAAAATGCCCATTCAATGTTACACCATCCCTAGAGATCTTACATGGAAGGACTCACGTTCCAGGCGTTCTCGAGGGTAGTAGGGCGACCGAAGACAAAATCTTTGACACTCTTGAAGAAAGGCTCAGCATCCTTAGCCTTCTTTTTGAAAGACTCAGAAGCGTAGAAGTCTTTGATGTGCTTCTCAAAGGCGGGACAGTTGGTCCAGGGCTCGAGGGAGCGGTCGTTGCCAGGTTCGACGGTCTCAACTGGAGTAGTTATCTTAGATCTAGCAATTTCGCTTGCTGATGCTTAAGAGCTTACCAGGAACGTATTGGTACCCGCCAAGAGGGGCAACAACAGTGGTATCGTTGGCGAGAATGATTTTGTTTTTGGGGCTGGGAGGGAAGAGACCCTGAAGGAGGGCAATGGCAGAGTCGAAGACGACAGTGCCCTCAACACCAGCCTTGACGCGGACCTTCACTTCATTGTTGTCAACGAGGTCAGAGCGGATGCCCTCGATGTAAGAGGGAGAGGAGCTATCGAAATAGGTGGAACGGAGGGAGGAGCCAAGGCTGTGAGACTCAACCTGAGAAAGGAAGCGAGCGTGCTTAGAAATCGAGCATGAACAAAGTAGAATAGGTGAACACTGACCTCGCCGAGGGCAGTGGTTTCCGCATTGGAGGCAGCATAGTTGTAAGGGTCCTGGTAGAGGTTGTACCTGTCACCGTTACGAGCGATGATTATGACACCGAGAACTTTTGACAAGAGCATTATGCGTTTGAACACCTATGCGAGAGAGTGAAGTGTGGTAAAGGAGAAGAGATAAAGGCTGCTTGGGACCATTGCCGCGTTTTCGATGTCCTTATAAGAGGACACACCCGTACATCCGTAATGCCTGCTAGCCGCTAAGTGCGTGCCCTGAAATTCGATTTGCAAGGGTACGGCAAGGAGTTCGCATGCTGATGGAAGATTCGTCGCTGTCACATCGAGCCCGAAATTCCTATAGAACCTGGCATTATGCTTTGCATGAGGCTGCCAGCGAACATGCCGTTGTAATGAGCTCGACTGGGTGCATGCCGATAGGGTTGATGACCTTGAGCAAAAGTTGAAGATGATGTAGGGCGGGCTTGCAATAGTAAATGTCATGATTATTCATTTCTGGAGACGTTGGCAGGACCGCGAATATATTCCTAGTTAGAGGACAGTTTGAACATACCAGTCATGCGCCATCCTCCGCAGAGCTCCACGTGGAGTGAGCTGCTAGGTCCATTAATCCCAACACCATATCGTGCGAGTGACGTTCTTCCCTTTTTATGAATAAGGGTCTTGGGGAAGTACATACAAGCGCCGATGACACGAGGCAAGGAGCAATAGCCTGATGCACAATAGCCCAGCCTCCAGGCGGCCAGTAAATGCACAAGGGAGCCGAAGAGAGTGATTCACCAGTGTTTTGAATACACGAGAACGGTGAGCAGCTACTCCATAGAAGTTTGAGTTGAGAGACATCAGCAGCACACAAGCTGAGGTGAACACGAGGATCATTCATCTCTTGTTCCTTTCATGAAACAACCGTAATCAGTACATGATGTCTGGTACTTAATCAAAAACTATGGCACAATTACGTCGATTCAGCCAAAAGGGATACTATGGGAAATCTTCTAACTCACCTCGTGCATCAACCCGCAATGAACGACCCAGCTTCACTTTTTCCGTTTCCCTTTGCCTCCTTTGTTGGTCAATGCGCTTCCAGACACCGGAGCATCAAATGAGGCACTTCCTTGTGTAGCACCCCCACCACCCCCGCGCCTTCTGCGCCCTTGGTTGAACGTAGAGCGTTCGCTCTTCTTCAACCACCGTTCAGGGTCAGGTGGTGGTGTAACTCCGGGAACAACGCCAGGGGGAACGCGCGACTTGCGCACCTTCTTTGACTTCTCGGGTGAGGTTGCCGAGGGCTGCGATTGCGCTGAAGGAGACGACACAGTGACAATCGACGGGTTAGGAGCTGGAGGAGGGGCTGTTTCAATTGCATTGGTGATGGAGGTGGGCAAGGAATCAATAGCACGCAGGTAGTCATTGTTGATGAAGTCAAGGTGTTTCTGTGCGGCCTGAAGGTTGGTCAGGATATCCGAATGCTCCTCCGTGTCCTGGTGCAGTTTAGCATCGGAGTAGGTAGTTCGAGGGAGAAGAACTCACTGGGTCGGTACTATCTAGCAGCTCGTTGTAAAGATCATAAGCTTCTTGATACAGGCCATCACGGTAAAACTGCGAGAAGACGCTCGTTAGCTTGATACCACACATAGCTTGACGGTGTGCACGTACTAACTGAGCCTCGAGATGGGCCAGACCTCGATCATCGGAGTTCTTTTCCTTTAAAGATTTGATTGCTTGCTGAGCCTCGGTGTCTTCACGAGATCGATATAGGGTGTATGCACGCTCGAAAGCAAACTTTGACTTGTCCTTCTCTCTATCGATTACGACAAGTGCAGTCTCATATTGATCGGTCTGCAGCAGAAGGAAGAGCTTCGTGCTTAGCGCATCAACATCGTCAGGATGAATTCTAAGGACTACAAGGTCAGTGTAAACACCCTGCGATGAGATCTAGAGCCGAAGCATACTCTTATCGCAGGTTTTGATAGCGTTCGCGAAATGGCCACCGTCGATTTGAGAACAGAGCGACGAGAAGTATCGTCTGACTCGTTCTGCCTCAGAGATATGTTTCTTTGGCGTATTTTTACGGGCACCTGGCCCATCCCTGCTTTTGGAGGCCGTGCCCTTGGATCTTGCTGTCGTGGCAGATGGTGGAGGCATTCTGAGCGCCTAAGTTTGTGCAGAATATTGGTCGCGTTACCTAGACTGAATATTCCCACGCCGCTTGCCACTAACCTCCACCAGCAACTGGAATTATCATGTCGTCCGAAGAGTATGTGATTGCAATTCTCAAACTAGTCTCAGGCTGATGAATTATCTAGTCAAGTACAAGGTAGCGTCGTGGCTGACGTCGCTGATGCTCCAAAGCCCGTTGCAGAAACACGCAAACGGCCACGACTGGATCTCACAGCGATGACTGGGGGCAACCGAGAACGAAAACGCGGTAAAACCATGCTTGGTCTCGTAGTGGGAACCCTTAACAAGGCCAAAATTGAGGATAAGGAGCGCAATGCTAGTGAAGCTGTAGGTTTTCTACCTCCCTGGCATGCCAAAATTCTGACTCGACTGTTGACCATCTTGTGCAGGCAAAAAAACGGCAATTGATTGAGAAGAGATTACAAACGAAGCTACTCAAAGAAACTGACTCTGTTAGGCGCGCAGAAGAGGCAAAGAAGAGCAAAAATATAGCGAACAGAAAGGAAGAAGACTTACAGCTGAAGGACTCAATTGTGTGTCAATCGCTATCTCTATTAGCCTTCCTTTGTCTAATCTGGCTTTAGTACAAGCTCCGGCGAACACGGCACCCTTTTATCGTCAATTTCCTGCTAACGTCGGATAAAATTCTTGATGATAACTCACCGCCGCCGTCGACAAATCCTCTTTCGCTCCCGCCCAGATCGCATCCTCCGCCCTTATACTACCTTCCCACTAAATTGACACCCGCGCAAGAAGCATTTTTAGCCAGGCGGAATCAAGAAGTATGTAGACCTTCCTCGCGTCCGGCGTATTTTCTGATGATCGGATAGGTCAAAGAAGCAGTTGAGAAGGAGTGGGATTTGTTCAAAGACGAACGCACTATCGGTATCGAAGAAATCAACCGGCTTCGGCAGCAAGCCCTCGAGGATGAGGCCAAAGCGAAAACTGAGCGTGCCACAACGGAGTCTGAAATGGATGCCCAGCCTCCTTCTGCCGTTGAAGAGAAACCACCTTCACCACCACTAGCAGAGGCAAAGGACGCAAGTATGGACGTTGAAGAGACACCTAGGAAGGAGGAAGAGTCAAACTCCAACTCCTCTCCCAAAAAGGAGGGGTCTGTGCCCATTCAAGCCGACGATGATGATGCCGTCGAATATTAAATAGTTGCTCAAGGTGCGGACTCGCTGGATCCACCCTTTGGACCAGGCTGACTGGGTGCCCTAGATGTATGTATTGTCGCCGTACGTTTCTCTCATCTTTATCCTTTCTCGGGCGTGCATTTGAATCGTCTACTTGTTGCCGTTGCTTGTGGCTCAAATATTGCACTGATCTTTGGGAGTATATCCCCCTCACTTGTCATGTTCGTAGCACTGCTTTAATCGATTCACTTACTGGCCCAGATGACTACCTAATAAACAGACAGACTAAGTGAACTCTGAGGTGGCTTTCATATTCACCACAAATTTCTCGATGCTCCCAAGCCGTATACACCCTTGGTCATCTCCGCAGCAAGGCCCTTCGCAGTCAGCTACACTAGAATTATTCTAGCTTGCGACTCGCTCATGCCCGTATTTTAATACCCCTCGGAAACCCCTGCCGTTTTTTCTTCCTCGGCTTCCCCAATTGCTCGTCAATGTACAGCCTGAAATTTTTGATCCTACGGGGCCCACCCAAGTGTCTGTGTTACCCGATACCTCCAGGTATTTGTGACCTTGGAAGGATCTTTTTTCCGTAGTGGATTAAGTAGCCGGCGACCGGTGAGCGGGACGATTATTACACAAGGCTTTAGGTGTTAAGCTAGGGACAGCAGCCTCTCATCAAGTGCTACGCTCGTCCAAACTGGCTAGAGCCTGATTTACGACAACAAGCTACTTTGTCGCGCCGTCTCAGATAATAATGCCTCCATCCACTTTCTCATGTGGCACCAAGCCTATCCCTCCAAATTTGGTGTGACCGCCGCCGCTACTCTGCCCGCATGATCCTCACTCCAGCCACAAAGTGTTCCGCGGAACATGGTTACGAGATGATATCTGCGGCTGAAGGATTGCCGCCGGTGGTGAGAAGGAAGGTTCAAAGCGGAGTCATTAGCCACTAATGTTACAAAAGGTTCACTCGGCCTGGTTACTCTGCATACCCAAACCTTAAAATTAGGGGTAAACCAGCGAGCCTTCCCGAGAGGAGTAGGAGCAGTGAGCTTGCTCACCGGGTCCAGAATCCTCTCCCTGCGCTATGGCCCTGGGGATTCATCGGTACCCTCCGAAGAATGTTGGCTAGTCTATTGTCCTGCTTCAGGCAACTCGATGGCCGCTCCTTGGCCTGGTCTCTTGGTCTGTGTGCTTATAGGTCCTTTTTTTGCCAGTGACGCGGGCTTTGATATGTCCAAATTAAGATGTGTTGATCATCAAATGGAGGATGGAAGTAGAAGATGGAAGACGCTATAGCGCCCCAGGATATCGGACCTCATTCGATGAAGGGTGAATTAAATTTATGGTTTGCCTATCGATAAGGTCTCTTTTCAAGCACGTTTGAGTGGCATGTTCTCGAACCTGTCAACGGACCTGTCAACCACAATTAGAGGCAGCCTTTTGTTGCATTTCATTTGTCTACAATGGCTCTCGAGATTGTTCAGCCACTCTACCGTTACTGTGGCTTCCTACGCCGGATATCATCCATCATGCTATCCCATCGCTCCAGATCCTTGAGATCCTTGAAGAGATTGCCCCCTTAATACACTTCCTTGGTGAACGTCCTGCATCGATGTATGTACAGTGTATACGTTTGGCTCTAGGGGAAAGAAAAAAATACGAAATCCCGTATCGCCTGTGGGTCGTACGCCATGCTATTGAATTCTTCTCTTCGCCTCGCTCGGTGAGATTGATCTGGAAAATTTTACGCTCGAAATTCGGGTGCGCCTTGAGCACAGGTTTCCGGGACTTTGAGCTTTCGGTAGGCTCGACGGACATCGTTCCCAAAAGGTTCGTGCGGAGAAGGAAAACATCGAAGCGTTTAGGCGAGTCTGAGGGCTTTGATACCGGAGATGTGAACCTGTATCGACGTAGTTTGGCGAGTTGGTCTCGGGTGGGATGGGAGACAAAACGTCAGACCTTTTAGACGCCCTATAATATGTAGGAGAGGTTGGCAACCTCCACCGCCGTCAGACGTCTGAAAAACAAGGAGGATATACTCCCATGTACGACGTCAATTCAAGCACCACCCAACGGCTGGAGTTAGGCCTGTCTCCCGGCCTCTAGATGATATTTTTCTCGACGTCTCCGGCTCGCAATCAAGCGCGTAAAAGAAAATACTCCGCTGTACGCATTGGAAATCGGTCAGCGATGACTTGTCCAAGGCCTTTGGCGAGAGGAATGTCCTAGAGGATATCCTGCCTAGGAGTCGAATGGGCTTGGTGAGAGACAAAGTAACGATTGTTGCCATGTGAGTCGCCCACCACTGTGGGCGCTCGGCAGGCCGCATGAGGACCATACACTCAAGGTTCACTCGGCCTTCTGTGGGAACGGATCAGACACGGCCATCTCATGCGCCTCCATTGATATACTTTTTGGTATCGTCGTCAGAGTGGTTGAGACGAGCCGTGAGATATCATGATGTGGAATAAGTTTGTCGACGGAGCACCTTCATTCTCCCTCGCGACTTCTACTCGCTGGGTGCCGTACAAACTCGATCTATCCCGATACATATCAAGCAGCATGCTCGCCATTTTCTCAGCATCGAGTTCGTAATGACAAGAAATACATTATTGCAGGCTCGTGTAGCGTTTGATGCGATTACACCGCCTAACATTTTTGAAGAATAATAGAATCCAACCACTTTCACCCGGCGAGGGTTTCGCCTTGGTCCACCGAGCAGGGGTAGGTAAAATGCCAGTGACATATGAACACGCGTGTTCAATTAGCTTCTGGTAAAATCGCTTCATAACTAGATCTCCGATGACGATTTCATGAATGCATGTTTGAACGTTCTTCTCGTTGTTCTGTGCAAATTTTGAGGAACTTGCAATGGAATAGTCTAGCGTTTGAGTGGAAAACTATAAGCATTTTACTCCCTAATCTCATGATATGAAACAGATTCCGTTTGGAACGTTCTCGCCACTTTTAAATGATCAATTTCACCTCCTCTACCTCTGGGGTGCGAGAAATCAACTCACCCAGTACAGTTAGGGAGTAGTTATTGATGTCCACGTTGTCACTAGACAGTCTAAGCTGATCTCCTGATATTTTCACAGCAGAACGTGTTGCAACGACGAAACAGTATGAGGGCTTCGAGAAATTCGACGCAGTTAGAGATCTAGAAAACGATATACAAGTGCTAGCTTCACTAACCTCCACCAGCTGTTCCGTCGTCGTTAGCATTACCTGACGCAATGAGACCAGACAAGGATCTCCAAAAAGGTACTAGACGCAGCTGCACATATAACTTACGAGATGAATTAATTTCATCAATCGCCCAAAGCAAGGCAGTCCACGGACTTTCGTAAAATCGAGCAAGGTTGGGCGGGCGGGAGAATAAAGTTTGATTGCGGCAATTCCCCCATGCAAAAACGGAGATTAGTTGATGTCCCCTAAAACCAAAACCCCGTACCCTCTGAACTTTACTGCCTGCAGGGATCGGGCAGGAGAGCGGGAGGCGAACAACACTCCGGAGTGATCACACTAGCTGTGATATCGATTATCGGTGCCGTTAAGCCGGTGTGTCTCTTCCCAAGATTTCGACAGGTTTATCACGCAGCCAAAAATATTCTGAAAAAGAAGTCGAGAAGATCCACTGTCTGACGTTGAGGGGCAAACAAGTGGATTGGGGCTTTGATTCTGTACTTAACCCACTAATCTGCCCCCTTCTCCGGCTGCATTCAGAAAATGTGTTATTAAGCAAATAGCAGTGGACCAGAAAAGCATCTTCGCGCACTAATATTCTGACTCATTATGATTAGGCCGAGTCGGAGACGAATTATCGCAATCTGAGCAGTTGCTAGTACTAACCTGATATCAAAAAGAGGTGAAATTTAATCGGCCTCATCAGCGGAACGAAGAACAGGACGATAAAACAGGTGCCGTGCTTATGCTGAAGGCGCTCAAATGTGTATGGGGGTAGTCACGACTGGAGCTCCCGGGAGATAAGTACACTCTAGTATGACCGACCTTGAAGACAAAATTAGATGGCTGATAGGAAGGGGTTAAGGCGCTCTCATAACATGATTGTAAACTGAATTTCTGATGCGAGATTTTCGTGGCTTCAGCATATATGATAACCGAACTTTCCTCAGGATGAGTTCACAGCATGATCTTTGCGACGGATCTTGCCTATTCAATGATATTCAATCGGGATGACGCAAGCTGGGAATGATAAGACTCAGATGTCATATTCACGCTGTATTGACGAATTGAACGCCAAGAAGTCGGTTGACGGAGGACTAGAATACAAGGTTTAGTCGATAGTACACGGTCAAGAGAAGGAATACTCAACTAGTACGGTGGATCCTTTTGGTTGGATGGCATGGCTGATGGCAGTCTCAGCACGATCTTGGGGGAAGATGTCCCTGTATAGGCTATGCCTTCCCACCTGAAGGAGACCTTCGGTTTGGTGTCGTAAGAAATTTCGGCATAAAGAACTTCGGAACTGAAGCCCTAAGAGCTTGTCGATGGTGGAGAAGGCCACTGAAAAAGAGTCTCACTACTCAACCGGGTCTGTGTAATATCGCCACAAAAACAGACGGCCAAAGCTCTGCAATTGAGTCTCGGCAACAAGCATGATAGCCAAGGTTGAGCACTTGAGCATTAAGCTGGTTGAGGACGGTATCCAATCGCAGTTATCTGGGAGTGATGTCAAGTGAGCCCATCAAATTTTGGGCTGATCGTGGAAACATAGTCTAATGAACTCTTGAAATACTTACATTGAAAGTATTGCCGAGACTACAAGCTGTGGTGTTTGATTCTCTCTTTTCCTCCCCGGTCTCTATTGTGTTCTAGTAAGTCGCTTTCTCGGGCGCTGGGCGGGAAAACAAGAGGTGCGCCCATCTTGGCAATTAGTCATCGATCGGACTTTGGCGCCTAAGGGTGGTCGACGGCGACCGTAATACATGTGGGACTAAAATGGTCTCGTGGTTAGCGGGGATTGGTTGTACGCTGGTTCACCCTTCTCTTTGTTCTACCACCATCCTGGGGCTCCAGCCATGGCGGCGCGTCCTCCCTCTGCCGTATCCGAAACGCTGCATGCAGCGGTAAACACTCCTTTACCGGCCGAAGAGAATCCCTACAGGGCATCTTATATGGACTCTGATGTATCGCCACGTGAATCAAAGTATACTCAACCTGAAGAATCTGCACCAGTGCTTGTAAACCAGGGCAAAGAACTCGAAGCAGGATCCTCCCCCGAAGTGAAGCCCAAGAAACGGGTCACGACTCTGTTGATTTATGGCCTGGTCGCACTTGTCATCGTTATCCTTGCCGTCATTCTTTCAGTGTACTTCACCGTTATCAGACCGAATCACGATAGTAATTCTTCGTCTTCAAACTCTGGTGATGCGACAGGTGGTCAGAATGGAAAACCTTCATCATCACCTACAGCTCCAATCATGGGAGGAGATGGCTCTACAGTCACGACCGATGACGGCTCGACGTTTATTTACTCGAATAAGTTTGGCGGCTTTTGTGAGTTCTCCAACTACGTTTTCTGTCAAATTGCCACCGCTTCCGGGTGGCTGAAGTTCTTCAGCTCCTTCGAGTGCCTCGCACTGTCCCCATCTCGGCTCTGCGTTGTTATTCGCCTTCTTCCACGCCGTTCTATTTTAAGAACTGCTGTTATGTTTTTCACAGAATATCATACCACCTACGTTTGCAGACAAACACTGACCAACAGCCTTTTTTGTAAAGGGGTTTCCGATCCTAATGATCCCTTTAATAATAATGCCCAGCCCAATTCGTGGACACCACCTCTCAATCAAACTTGGAAATGGGGCAAAAACCGTATTCACGGGTATGGGTATAGCTTCCTGGATTCTTCACTTTTCTGACTCTCGCCATTCATTCTGCAGAGTCAATCTAGGGGGATGGCTTGTGTTAGAGCCATTTATTTCACCTGCATTATACCAGAAGTATCCTGGCGCCTCTGATGAGTGGAGTATCTCGACCCTCATGGCGGCGGACGCAGCAAGTGGAGGCTTGGACCAGCTGGAAGAACACTACAAAACCTTCATTGTACGCATGCATACATAGCGCCACCGTCTCTACCTCATAGTTGGCTTTAGACGGAACAGGACTTCGCCGCTATCGCAGGCGCAGGACTTAACTGGATCAGACTCCCTATTCCATTTTGGGCAGTCGATAAGTGGGATGGCGAGCCCTTCCTAGCGAAAGTCTGTTGGAAGTAAGTATCCCGTTGCAATTTCTCACATCCGATTTTGATTGGGTTAATAAATACAGATATGCTCTTCGTGCTTTCGAATGGGCGAGGAAGTATGGACTTCGCATCAATCTTGACCTCCACACTATGCCGGGTTCCCAGAATGGTACGTCATGATATATCGTATATTATTGTGTGCCCTCACAATGTTTGAAGGCTACAACCACTCGGGAAAGGGCGGCCAAGTCAACTTTTTGAACGGCGTCATGGGATACGCTAATGCCCAGCGTGCTTTGGAGTATATTCGAGTGATTACTGAGTTCATCTCTCAACCCCAGTGGAAAGATGTTGTTGTTATGTTTGGCATCGTCAATGAAGCGTCATATTCCAGTATAGGTCAAGACACACTCTCTAGCTTGTACGTTTTTCAATTTGAATCCATGACCGTCTCTGATTTTCGGGTGTAGCTATCTCGAGGTGCACGACATGATTCGCAACATTACTGGCATCGGAGAGGGCAATGGACCTTGGATGAGCATGCACGATGGCTTCCAAGGCACAAGTAAATGGAGTGACTTTATGCGTGGATCGGACAGGATTGCCCTAGATACCCATCCCTACTTTGCGTTTGGTGGTGGACCGGCTACAGACCCAATTGCAACTGGAGTTGGTCTTCACGCGGGAGGAATCTGGCCCCGTTCAGCCTGTAATCGATGGGCTGCTGGTATGAACAGCAGGTGTGGACTATTAATACATAAGCGCTTTCCGGTTCTGACTCTTGTTCTTGCTAAGCCGATCATCCTTCGGCGTAACTTATGCAGGAGAATTTAGCAATGGGTTCAATGACTGTGGCCTATTCCTGAACGGAGTTACTGATCGTCACTCCTACGGCGGTGATTGTGGATTTTGGCAAGATGCATCGCAATGGGACGAGGCTGTCAAAGCTGGCTTGAAACAATTTGCCATGGCAAGCATGGACGCTCTTGGGGATTGGTTCTTCTGGACTTGGAAGGTTTGTCGCACCGGAATTTCATCCCTTTCCTGAGCTCATCTGCTGCTCGTAGATCGGGAATTCTACCGCTGGCCATGTTGAGTCTCCTCTCTGGTCATACTCGCTGGGACTTGAAGGAGGATGGATACCTCAGGACCCTCGCACAGCTACCGGTACATGTGCTGCACTTGACGTGGATGGATCTGATTTCGATGGTGAATTCCAGTCTTGGCAGACTGGAGGTGCTGGTGCTGGGAACATACCAGCCGCATCGACTTCTCAATACCCCTGGCCTCCCATCTCAATCAATGGGGCCAACGCACCCATCACAGAGTTACCCTCATACACACCCACAGCAACCATTGTTTCCTTATCCCCCCCGACTTTGACAGCTACAAGCACTGGAAGCATTGATGTCGGTAGCGGATGGTTCAACACGAGGGACACAGTTCCGGCGCCGACAGCTATTACTGGTTGTCAGTATCCCGATTCCTGGGATGCGATTGGTGTTGCTGTGCCTCCTCCATGTTCGTGATTAGGCTCTTGAAAACGGATACATTCCACAAAATTTCAACCCATATACTTCACTCCTTTTATCACCATCTTTTACCCTATTCCACGACACACCAATACCTGTATGTGGTGTTATACGGACTTTTCGGATTGGACTGTTAAATACGCTTTCCCTTTTTCCCATGGATGAACTTTTTTGCTTTAGCCAAGGACCTAGAACTGATGAACTCCGCTGTACTGAGATTGGCTATCGAAAGTTGACCTGGCGATGTTAAAGTTCCCTTTACCCTTTTCCAGAACCCTGGCTTGTCAGTTCGGTGGTACAATAGATCCGTCTCCGCCTCCCCTGTTTCGAGATAATGCCAATGTATAGCACAACACCGTTTTGTCTCGCACCTGACTGAAAAGGTTCTTGATTGAGGTGCTATTTGAGACTCTGGCGATACAGGGGCTGTAGGCGAGCGGCTGTTGTTAGCCGGCTGTCAATCTCGACTCTATTGCCGAGAGTTTGACGCCTATTCCCCTCAACATCTGATCTTGTACCGAGCGCCCGTTCTTCTTGGGCTACAACCACGTACCTTTGTGTCATGTTTATCAACAATCGCATCCCGACTTGTGGGAGATAGGCGTGATCTGCTCGAAATCTTTTCAAGAAACGAGATATCCCGGCCAGGCGGAAATCGGCATTTTAGTATGTAAACGCATGGGCGCTACCTAGACATGGGCGATGATACTCAGATATATTGAGAAGCTCCCATACACCTAATTATGTCGGTCGTGTATGCGTGCTTTGAGAGCAACATGTTGACATGTTACAAATTGCCTAGAGTAGGTAACCAAGTGTTGACCCGGGTAGTTCGGTAAATCCGGGAGTTGTGGTGAGCGGTTGGAAGCCTATGCACAACAAAGGGGTGATGTAATGATGATAGGCTTTTGTGAGGGGGAGGAAGCAGAGATTACGCCAGCTAGCTTCTCTATTTCTGGCGGGAGCGCTGTCTTTGTAACCCGGGTGCCGATACTACTAGAGGCGGAGAACATCAAAGCTTGTGGGGGGAACATAAGATATCCACTAGTTTGGGAATTTAAGTATTTAATTGTCAATCAAACGAATCAGGCAGCGTGATCGATCACAGCACTGATGTATCCATCTTTTGTTCCGGTCATTCCATCTCGGTCTCGGGGGAAAGCAAGCAAGACTAGGATTTATGGAGAGTTTTGGCTTCAGAAACCCTATAAGTATTGTTACGTTAGTTTAGCGACCAGATATTTGTGGTGTGGAGGGCTTGTTCTTCCAATTGGACGACGGGTTGGACTCGAGTCTTATGCGGGCTAAATTAATCTATTCTTCTTATGTTCTTGATCCTCATATGCACAAAAAGGGCGTGGGAGAAGCAGTCGAGTACCCACTGCATCAATCATATCTGTCGAGCGTTTCTCTCGGCCATTTTTGAAATACCAGTTTCAAACTCGAAGACCTCATGGTGGCATTGATTGTCGTCGAATAGCCCTTCCATTCTCGATTCCATCGTCCCTTCCGCGGGACTGCCTTGTCGAGCTTAGAGTTGATTGTTTGTTGAGCGTAATGACAATGAATGTCATAGATGCAAGTTGAATGCGCGGTGATTGGTCGAGTTTGGTTTTTCTTTCCAATTTTATGACGAGAAGCATAGGCTGTTTGGTGCTTAATTTATGACAATGACCCGACGATTTGGGATTTTCCTGTTGTCATCCGGCAAACTTCCTTACCGTACCACGGGAGAAGCGCTGGAGAAGACCTGAACATGTTGCAGCAGGCACTCCTGTGCCACTGACGCTTGAAGCACAGCAACAGGGGATTTTGAGGAGCAAGAAGTAAATGCTTCTTTCTCCGAGGGTTGTTGGTATTCGTGAACAGAAGTCACCCGGGCTGGGTATTAACCAGCATTGAATGTTTGTCTCGATACCGTAATCGGATCAAGATTCCGACATGAGAGTATGGATTCAAAAACCAGGCCTTCAGGGTTTGGGCCAGCCTATATGCAAATATCGCGTTTGTTAACATCTCCAGGCTCTCGGCCGGTTGACTTGACCCAATACCAACGCTGGCCTGTTCTGGACAGAGGAGCACATATCAGAATCAAACACATCCTTGGGGTGAGGCCCCAATAAACGTCGCGCGCTCATCTCGAATTCGAGCTATAATTATCAAGAATGGCCGAGCAAATCGCTCGATATTTGCTGGGAAAGATCACGGCACTATTGTGGACAAAGGCCGTCCGATTTAAGACAAGATAAGGCTTCTCTTAGATTCCCACCGTACTCCACCTGACGGATGTTGACAATGTATACTTGCTCTAGAGAATCGGTCTGGTCGAAAGAGGAACGCTCGTCGCCTCCGAGTCTCTCACCGGGTCGGGATGGGTTTTTGTTTTGTTCAGGCGACTTGATTTAACATGCATTTATTGAGTCGTACCAGTCGATGTTAGGCGCATCAGAACTTAAGTCTTCATTATCTGTGGGAAGCCCACCTGAGAAACTAAGATTTCGGAAGAACTTTGCATTTTATCGTCGAAACACATTATTGTATATTACTGCTAGAAAATAACGCTGGAGCTCATCAAAATAGAGTGTTTGTCTGATCGTGATGAAGTAGAGGTATGTGGGACCGGGAACTGAAAAAGAATAGAATCCGAGGGGCGCTTTCTGAGGTTCGTAGATGGTTGTGACTTCCAGGGACTCCACCGGATAAAGTGGGCCGACAACCTGTTCTTTGCCACGGCGTCCCACTGGGGGCCGCCAGACACGATGTAAAATATCATAATGTTGCTAAAGCGAATACCCTGAAAGCCATGGGATTGCCATGATCTGGAAAGGAGCATACAAGAATCTATGGTTTGCAGTAGAACAAAACAACGTTTTCGCTCCCGTCATTAATCGTGGCGAAAGGCAGGTTCTAGACGAAGAACAGCAAGCCGAGGTCTTTAATCTAGAGGCCATTTCCTAATTCGACGATCCCTGTGCCGTGAGTTAAACACCAGCACGATCCAACCTCGGGAGTTCGCGTGTATGATCGTGCTCTCGTGACCAATTATGGACCCGCAGCGCACTCAGTGCCGGGTGGCTGTGCCGACATGGATCTCGATCAATCTGACGATCTCCGGGGAACATACCACTTACGGAAGAATGTGTCAAGATTACATCGAGAAAGGCAGACGCCGCTTCGGATTCTTGGTAGATTTTGCCCGTTTCTGACCAAAATCCCGCAATTTCTCGGAAGTTGTGGTTTTTTCCTGAAAGGCGCCCAAACAACATTTGCAAGGAACCTGAGCCTGATACTGATTCACAGTTCCGTCTTTCTACATAGTCCCGCAAGGTACTCTGCATCGGAAAATTGGCTGTAGATCACGCCGAAACGATGAACCTGGTGTGCTATTCTAACGCACGCTTTCCGCTGGACAGCCTTACCTCTTGGGGTATGCATCTCAAGATGACACCATGCCCTTTCCTATCGAGCTCATGGAACCGAACAAGATCGGCTGATGACGCTTTTGTCGCACGGAAATCTTGGGTACCCGTATACTGAGGTAACTTGGATATAAGCACCTGGCTTTTCGTTCCTCGATTCTTGGAAGCCGCCCTCTCCACCAAACATGTCCTCATCACTACCTCACCACGCTGCTCAATCATCTGTCTCGCAATGCTCATCCCCGACAGCGTCTCCCTCCTCACTCCCTGCATCAGAGATTGCCTCCCCTAATCTGCCTAACACTAAAACCCGGGAGGTCTTTGACTCAATTGTCAAGGGCCGCAAGAGCTGGAAAACTCTGCGAGGAGGAGAGGTTGTCTGGCCGCCCGAACTCGAAGCAGCACTTATTGAAGGTATGTTATACAAATCATAGCAGCAGCCAGGCTCTCATCAGTTCGTGCTTGAAGGGCTCGAACATTACATCCCTGATGACTCGAGAGAAACGCGTCTGCTCGGGAGATTTCCCATGCGAAACAGATTTATTTCAGAGTACATCTACCAAAAGACAGGTAAACGTCGTACGGCAAAGCAGGTTGGCAGCCGTCTTCAGCAACTTCGTGATACCTGTGGTGGAAGGCAACGTTAGTCTCCCCTATCCAGGCCATTAGCACGACGCTTACTTTCTTTCAGTCCTCAAACTACTAACGCCCTACCGCCCCCAAAACCGTGCTTCGAGGCCCGCCCATTGAATCTTTCGGGTACTGTATCGGATAGCGATTCGAGCAGCGATGGGTCTGTGCCCCCAACACCCACAGAAGCCCATGCCACTCTCCAGAACCTCTTGTATAGGGGAGTTGGTGGCCTTGGGTGCGATGATGAGCCTAGTAACATCATCTATATCGACCTTATCCCAGATGATGCGCCCATCGGATCAGATGTCACTCAAGTCCTGCCCCCGGTTGCTTCAAGCTCAGGTGCCAACGTTGTCAGAGTATCCCAGCGCCCTCGTCGTATACGTGATATCGATCCGACGGTTACTCTCGTGGCGCCTTCATCTATGGTAGCAAAGAGCCACTTCATGGTCCGAACGCGGACCGGAGTCGTCCACTCAGAAGTTTCTGAAATGACGCTTGTCGGCCCAGTTCCCGGGGGAGAGAAAGATCAATTATTGTACAGCACGAAGCTCGTTCCGGCATTTTGGCAAGAGCTTTGTAAATCACCTGGTACGTTGTTCTCGGAGAAGTTCGCTGAGTTTCTAATAATCTTTCCTCCCCCAGACCCCACACAGTTTACCATCACCCAAAAGGTTACCTGGGAACCTTACCATGACACCTCCTCTCCCCTCTTCTTCGCTGCATACAAGTTCACGATGCCCTTTCTAACGAGTAACGGCACGACTCTCAATCCCGCGGACAGTTTCATATTCCCTGAGCAAATGATCCATGGGAGCCCCAAAATCGGTTTTGGCCTGGATGATCTGCTCACTTTCGACTCTGACGCCTTCAACGACCTTCTCCCTTTCCAAGACAAGGTGATGGATCTATACGACCTCGATGCGTGCTTGGCTGCAGAATGGTCAATACATTCGCCTGCTACTTCAATATCCAGCGAAGCATTTTCGGAAGGTCATACACCCCCAAGTATGACTGAAGTCCCAGCTATGGTTAGCAGCTCACCTCTTCTGAATCCTCTCTAATGATCTGACTTTCACCATAATCGCAGGCTTTGTGATTGTAAAATTATCGTATATCAGCTGTATTACTATACCCCGCTTCTATCTCTCTACTGTCCCTAACTTAACGGTGAGCATTTTTTTTCTCCATTCTGTCATTGCCGAGGACTCAATTCATCATCCCATCAGCTATCATATTTCGACCCAGACGGCCTCTTTTCTCACACTCCATTCGAACAAGGCCCCTTTTTGTTCCGTTCTCCAACCGTCATATCGCCACCGATCTTCATTCTGTTAATGAATGTTTCCTTCGCACCTTATTCTCCCTTCCGCCCCTTCGGTTCGAACATTTTAGTCGCATTGGGTTTCATGTTGTATCTTCTTTCAGCATTTAGTAGATTACCATGTTGAAGACGTCTATGAATTGATATGGGTGTCATTGAGCACAGAATTGGAGCCACCCTACCATAGAATCTTCGACAGCTCTCCGTTGACCGGGTGCAATCTCGTCGGCTCCCCTGTATGGGATGGCGCCCGATGACGGCTTTGAAGCCCCACTTTCTGCGGCGGCTGGGGAGCTTCTGCAGTAAAAAAAAAGCATGCCCCAATTACATTGCTACTCGGGCCTCAGGTCTGGCGAACTTTTCCCTTGCAGGGGTCCCAAGCGCCTGGGCCAACACCAAAGACTTCACTACTTTCAGTCGCCCTTCCACAAGCTCTCTGGGCTCCACAATGACGAAATGACCCTATCACAGAATCTTCCAGAGATCTCAGCCTAGCCGCCTTATGGCAAAGCAAGTTCGTTTCCGGAGTGCTCATGCGAGCTCGCCAAATCCCGCCTCTTGAATGCGGCAGTTGAGTCCAACGGCACTCAAATTACGCTAGATGACTCGACAATGGCAAGCCGAGGCCCTTATGAGGCGCCACGGTCCTTGTTCTCTTTCGTGTTCTATTATCTCATGCACGACCTACATTATTGACCCTTGCCTGATCGGGCACGATTGCCTCGTGGGCATGTAAATACATCGCGTTATGTCATTTCATCCAGGCATTCGAGGTTTACTACGTATAACTGCATTTCAAATTTCGTTTACAGAGGCAATATCACCTGGTTCCGCCCTTTAAGCAACAGTGAAGGTTCCCGATGTACCAGTAAAGGAAGAGATGGAACCAATGAGTGGTTTCGAGTCTCCGAAATATCTGATACGGTAAGATCCGGCTACGGAGTACAGTAGTCTCAGCGGCAATAAATCAATCACGATATGGATCACTTACCAGGGGTGCCACTCTCGATGGTCCTGATTAACCAAACCCTCAGTTTGTTTCTGATGTTGTGCTACGCTAGTGGAACGGACGTACCAGGTTATATCCACAGTACTTGTTCCTAAAACCTGCACAAACACTTTAGTCAATGTAACAGATCCAAACTTCTGAGGACTGCGCACCGTATTGGTCCTATTCCAGCGATAGATAGTTGAGGGGTGCGAATCTGTCCGAACGATCTTCCATTGATTTCCTGAGACCAGTTGTTCAACAGTCAAGAACGTGCTCTCGAGGCGTAGATTATTCTGATACCGTTATGTAACTCCTGACACACATGGTCTGCAGAATGGACTTACTCTTGGATTGGCACCAACAAACTGGGCATGAACGGTGTCACCTGCATGATAAGGCGTAGAATTGACGTTGGTTAAAACTGAACCAAAACTCTTTCCAATAGGGGGAGCATCAAAGACAACGCCAGTCTAAGGATTGATAGAGTGTCAGATCGAACATCTGTCAGGTCCGTAGGACTAGCCTGTAAAGAGATGGCCTTGGAAGTCTGTTCGGCTGGGGGTGAATCGGACGCAGGTGTTCCAGATGCATTATCTGCCAAGAATGGAACCATGCTGGAATACTTATCAATATAAGCATCGAGTGTCCCTTGAGTTGAGTCAACATCGCATTTCTGGTCCAGGTTTCAGAGAATACACCTACACTTTCCAAAAATAGTGCTCGCGCCTTCATAACGCTGGGCCGCATATTCTTCTGGGGTCGTGACATAATGGGCATAGGTATTTGCGGGCCCAGCAATGACTACATAGGCATCTGCACTGAGAACACCTGACGAAATAAGTTTGGCACGAAGAGCCTCCCTAGGAAAAGCGAAGAGAAGGAATTAAAGATGAATGTTGTATGAATTCCGTAAGGGGCATGTGATGATGTGGTGCAATATCCATGGGAACATTTCGAGAAATTGGGGATACCGAAGAATCATTCAGCTTTAATATAAGCGAAAAGGTAAATAGATCGAACCTCATTCGTCTACCGGCCATTGTAGTTAGCTCGCCTAACCATCCTTAGTGAGCCAGTGACATGAAAATCAAATACTGGAGAGCTTACCAGGCATAATAAGGGTTACTTGGTTGTTTGCGATTGTTAGCCCCTATGATAGTCCAAGATTATATCTCATCAACAAGCTCTCACCGAAGTTCCCCACACGAAGCATTTGCACATCAACGGTACTGGGGGACCAATCATATGGTGTGTGTGCAAATCCCTGTATGAGGAGAGAAACGAAGCAGAACATGGAACATCAGCGTTTGAGAAAACCGAACATGTCGGATTCAAACATACGGTATTGAGTAAAATGGGCTTAGGGCTCTGACAGGCCTTCTGTTGGTCAGATGGTAGAGGGGTTACGGCGCCTAGGAACAATGATTGCATCAGTCGAAGTCTAAGAGAGTTTTTGGGAGATTTTCCCCATCAATGCACCTTTAACAAGCTCCCAGAATGGATTTCTAATTCGCAGAACACCCAACAATTAGAATAAGATCCGTTTACAGGAATTTTGGGTCAAGGAACATACTGTGTTGTTGAGTTGTCGCCTTGAACGAAGTCGAAAGCCCCTGGGCCATCACTGACAATTAAGATTAGATATTATCCAGGTTTTCATAAATCTTTCAAAGGGATCTATCACTGACGTCGTACCCCCAGCAAAGGAGAAACCTACGCAAACTACTATTCAGCTGACATTAGGTTTTAGAGAAGAAAGAAGCCGACCCAGAGCAGCAGGACACGTCGAAACTGATGTCCCGTTGGAAAGCGTGAAGGAGTGACTAGCCCTGCAGGTTCGCTTGCAGATCAGTACATATTTAGCCGCGGAGGCCTGGGCTCGGCGTCCGACACGGAACAAACTCACATGTTCACATACGCATGGACGCTTTTTACTGCACCAGTTACAGGACTTAACCGTCCATTCATGATCTTCTGTGCACCCTGGAATTGCAAATCGCCAATGATGCGATTGCTCTCGAAGTCGGATGTCCGAAAACCGGGACCGCTAAAGGAATTAGTTGCTGGTTGTTGCCGAGGGTAACAAGGGCATACCGGCCATGGCAGTCTTGAACTTTTCCTCCACAAGTAGAGTGGACAGGATCGCATGCTTGGCCATCCCACTCCTCTCCGGGGCTCTCGCAGAAGGCGCCTAAACTAGAAATTTCTATCAGGAGAAAAACTCTGGCACCATTTGCAAGAAACCAACGTGTTCGGACTTGTGTCTCCAACATTAGCTGGAATTTGTGGAGAATCAGCTGGGATTTCAACAGAACGCAAAAACTTCACTTAGGCTCACCCTGGGTAAATCCAGCAATGAACGTCGCGTTTCCTGGTGTCGCATCGGGTTCCACAGATGCTATAAGGGTCAAGAGTCAACTATTGTCCTATTTCATTGTAGAAACAGCATGTACATTCGTAGAGATACGCCGCCATTCCTTTGTTGTCGCTGCTGACTAGTGTATTGTTCTGTAATTAGGATAATTTCAGTAAATCTGGCCAAGCTGAGCTCGGAGTAAAATCCTACTTCATAGAGACTGGTGCCATGAACAGCAAAGAAACTCAAGAATCCTCGGGCATTTCCATCGTTATCGTCAAATCGTAAGAGCGTCATATCCTTATCTTGATCAAACTGGTAGCGAGCTCTCTCAGCCGCAGGGTTCTCAAGGTAAGCAGTAGGGGACCTGTTGATATTTGCATTAAGGATAGTAGTGTTACCGAGGCTCAAGCGGCCAGGCGCAAGGTTGGCGTGAGCACGCTGTACAGCACGAACAGTACCCGCTACTATGGCGTCCGCGGTCTGTTTGACGTAGCCGAGGGAAGTCACTTGCGGTAGGAGATTTTCGAGATAGCCGCCTACGCCAGAGTGTTGATGCGTGCCGACGAATGCGATGTTCTCGTTGGTGTATACACCGGGAAATTGAGTGGATAGCTCGCTAACGATCGACCTTCGGACTCCGGTGTCCCCCATTGCGATATCTAAGAACATCAACATAAGCCATTGCTGCGCAGATCCGCACTCATACAATAGCAGAAGCCACAGGTCGCAATCACGAATTCTGCGCTGTTTCAGGACCAAGTATGTATGGGTTCCCGATTGGCTAATAATATCCCACGGGGAAGTCATCTCCACGGAGCAACATATCCAAACCGGCAGCAACGGGTGACATACCAGCATTTATGAAGACAATCCTGTTCTGGGGTGACGAGGCATCGGCGACAATGAAAGCTCGGCTACGCTGCCTCATATGCAAGCCAGTATCTGTCTGGCCTAGAGATGCGTATCCCTGAAGCGCCACGGGGCCGTGTCAGCACATATAAATCGACAACCAATGACACCATCCACACCATCATATTTGTCTCGACCACGGGACTTCATAAAAGAGTTTTCAGTGCTCCAGCGATTTGGATATATTCAATTCATATATTCACCCTGTGATATCTCCAATGCCTATTGCGATCATCGCGAAACAAATATCAGCAATGGATCTCTATCCGACTTCAAAATATCCTCCAATCATGCTACTGACCAAGACCAAGAAGATACTGGGCGCTTGCGCCTTGTATACCTCCGACGATTCCATTCGGAATTAGTGCAGACGAAGCCAGAAACGCAGTCAAGTAGAAGAATGCTCCCATCATCGTGTTGTGCAAGAGCTCTACACAACTCCAGATGTCTAGCGGCAGAGCACTGTCACTGGGAAACGCTGGCATTCCAGCAGTAGACGACGCTCCAGTTTTAAATGATTTCCTTGCCCTTGTTCCTCGAGGTCCTGCGAAAAAAGTCTTGATGGAAGATGAGAGAAAGACGAGAGGACGCACATGGGGTCAACCATCACAAGGCTCCGTAAGTGCCCACGGTCGTCTCCTCGTCTCTCTGCCGAAGCGAGCCAATTATAGTGTAATCACAGTAGTTACCCCTCCGTCTATAAAAAGTCTCCTGTGGGTAGAGGGGGTGAATTGGGCGGAGAACAAGCAACAACTTCATCCCTCAGACAAACCAGCTTGGGCTAGAATAGTCGACGCTCAATGTGTGATAAATATCGCAGGCGATAGGAAGCGAATAACATGAGGTTGGAGTCTGCCACTTTAATAAATGAGAATGACAACGACAAAAGTGTGACCTCACACATCCCTGAGGCTCCCCACGATCAGTTTCGAGAAGGCATTTTCCCCGAGGTGCCCCTGTTGGTGTGGGAGAGGGGGGGGTATGACTAGAAGGCAAATCGTCATAATTATGGTAACAACATCAAAGAAGGGTTCGGCATAAAATCACGAGCCAAAAAGGAGTGCTTTGAGCCTTGACTACCTAGTCCATGGAAGAGAAGTATCCAACCAATAATCCTTGAAAATGGAAAGTGGAGAAGAAATAGTAATCTAAGCCATGACAATGGAAGTCGTACATACTAAATTGAGAATGGAAGAGGCTGGGTAAACTGGGCCGAGCGTCGACGAAAGACGAAAGAAGCGGACTGCCTCGTGATAGTAAACTGGCTTTCCCGCGAATCTACCGCATGACCAGAACAGTCGAATTTAGGGGCCGGAGAGGACGAGAAATCATACTTCACAAACGTGAGACTGGCAGTACGATTCATTTTTGCCAACATGGTTCGGCATGCTATCATCCTCCCAATACGGTACACGAAATCCGGCTTTGCTAATCCTTCGAATGAGAGGGATTGAAGTTGGACAAGGAAAGGGAGGAGATTGACAGCGTCAGTTGAACTGAGGTAATCGAGGAGTTCTTCGGTTGGTCTCGTAGGAACAGATAACGTGAGGGTGGTCAATGCGGCTGCTTCCCTCAACTCTTCCAGCAACTCGTTGGCTTTGATGTTATCACATTTGAGCTCTAGAGTTTCAAGTGATGGGGTTCGGGATAGGAAGTGGCCAATCGAATAATGATCCCATTGTCTCCCATTTGCGACTGAATGGACGACCAACGACTTGAGATTGGGTACCGAAATATTGCTGAAAAACCGAGCCAGTCCCTTTTGCGTATTGTCGCGTAATGGTTCCACGATCACTGTTAGGGAACGCAGCTGAGAATGGTGAATCATTGGCAACGTGGTCCAAGGTTCGCATGCTCCCATATGAAAAACGCACTCTTGTACATTGGGCACGAGATCGAGTGATAAAAGGCAGGCATCGATGGACGCGGGCGTATGTTTATGTAGGCTGAATTCGAGACGAGTGATTTGAGTTAATGGAACGTCGATCGTAGAGAAGGAGATGCTATGGTCCATTGTAATGCTTTGGAGAAGGGGTGCATCCTCAAAAAGATTAACTGTCGAATCTGGTGAGAGGGAACCTCGAGAGGTATGGACGACCAAATTTTGAAGGGAGTGCAGTTCATGGCGAATTGATTCAAGCCCTGTCCAAGGAAGGGGAGAGGCCGGTAGCAGAAGGTATAGGTCCTTCCAGCGAACACAAGACATGCAAAGCTCGTACAAAACCTCACTCTCGCTCCAGTTGAGTGGAGGATAGGTTTTAGGGTAACCAGTCGGCTTGGCTTCCATGACAGCAATGGTCAGCGGAAGGCCGCCTGACCTTTGTACCCACGCGCGGACAAGAGCTTGCTGTGATGCATTGTGTCCTCGATATGTCAACCTGATGGTGGTCCAAAGTTGCGGCGTAGACATGGCAATTTGCCGCCAAGCACTGCATACTTGTGTCAACACCATCGGTCCTTCCCTCGGGTCAAAGCTATCCTCCACTTCTGTAAACCGACGGTGTTTCGATCCCCTGGGACAGTACTTGAAGATTTCTGCCCATATTTCTGGATACACTCGCCTTGCAGGGGTCAGGAACGCTCGATGTGTATCGACAAACCCCTCAAGTGCCCGACACTCTCCCTGTAATTGCGCCAAAACATTCTTCACACGCCAAATCTCTTCCTCCAGCCTCCTGACATCTACCATGGCCACATTTATAGCACCTTGAATCCATTGGCTTTGCTCTGGAGTGGGGATCGCATTGGAACCGATTAAATGTGGGATTGGTGAAGGAGGAACAGTGGTCTTTCCGGTGAGGATGGCTTCGCAATGGCGGCAAATTGTAGTCGGGATGTCGGTGAAGTGAAATCTGTCGTGGTGTGCATTGTGAGTGGCAAGATAGGGATTCATGGGCTCAACCATTGCCTTTGCAGACTTTTCAATCAGGTGTGAAGGCGGTGAAGAAACCTGAAGTCACTCACCGTTAAATATGAGAACTAGGATGTGGTTGTGGGCAACCCGGGAGCTGAGGTTGCGAGCTTCCAGTGGCGGCTTCATATCTTTCTAAGAAACGTTGGAGGACCGAATAGCGCAAGATGCCAGGAACCGAGAGGAAGATAGGCTGTATGGCCACAGGCCCATCACGGGACTATGAAACTCCCGGATGCCCGATAGAGTTTCCCCGGTGCGTATTGGCTGTAGCTCGAGGATTGCCTCATTGATAGCTCTACTGATATAACCTCCCACGTTCAATTGACGTGGTTAATTCAAGCAGGCGTGGCTGGTAATATCTTTCCGTTACTCCTGGAAGAACATTCCACTGGGAATTGGTGTTGGTCAAGTAAGCAATCATTGAAAGGACTCGGAGGAGTGATACGTACGTGCAAATCGTGGTATTTCGTTCGTTCTTTTTCGCTTCCGCCGGTGTTTCGTTTTGGTAGTAATATTTCAATGGCTGTCTCAACTCGGTCCCAAGCTCCAAAACATTCGCCGACCGCTGCTAATCCCTCCGAAATCCATCTCGGGGGCTTCGGACTTGCTTCCACTTGACTAGGTATATCTAAGCGACCTCTAGAACACATGATGTTGCCGACTCGGTGAACTTCGAGAGTTCAAAACCGAATCAAGGTAACACTCGGGCGTCTAGATGAAGCGCCCATGCACTGGCCGGAATGTCTTCGAGCAAAAAAGGTATCTCGGGAGCTTTTGACTGTGACCCCTGGAATTACCTGCGTACTTCAAGTATGATTGGACTCCCCGCTAAAGCGCTTGAAACCGACGGATGACTCGGGAATACCGGAGCTACAGGCAGTGCGTGCGTCATTTAGGTATAGGGAACGAACTGCCCTATTCTCAAATCCAGGAATTTTTGCACCTAAGGCTAATCGCTGTGACTCTTCTGCCGGTTTGACCGATGGGCTGATCTAGAATCAAGTCCGTCATTCGAAACGATTGACGGGTCTTTGGTTTGGCGCCTAATCATCAGGCTGCTTGACGGTACGTCCACTTCGGTGGGATAATTCAAGTATCATCCGTAGGAAAATCCAGAGAATAGATTGACAAAATGAGGGTTGTCGAGAGGTCAAAGGACGCTCTGTTGCCACGTTGAGAAGCTAAAATAGATCGTCGGAGGCAGCCCCTACTCTCAGAAGCATAGCCTCGAGGGATAAGCATCCGACTAGCCATGCTAGACTGCAGTTATGCTAGCTTGGCTTTTATATTCCAGGACCTGGTCAAGTCGAATGTACGAACAAGCAACTTGGTTGGGAATGTGGTGGCGGGAGGAGAGTTAGCGCAGGGAAGAAACCTTGACAGCGTGCGCTCTATTACAGGGATTTCCTTTGTCTTGTCGGATGATCGAGGGTGAAAGCTGCTCCATTGCACCCGTGCAACTTTAGAAATTTGACCCAAAATCCTCTGCTCAGCCTACGGAGAAGGTGGGAGGACTCTGAGGAAGCGCTGGTAGGCGAACGTGGTCATAGCCATAGTGGAACTCGCTGAGGATGTCATCAAATCTTTGCCATTGAGTAAAATGTTGGAGCAGCTCTTGAATCTATGCATTGAAGTGACTTTACGCATTCATAGGGTAACCCAAGTTCGCTTCGGAGGAGTTGAGAGCAGGCTCCTAATACTAATTGTGTGGACAAGCCTCATCCTCCATTCCGAGAAGGCTCTCCCAATACTACCTCCCTTGAGCGGCAATTTACCCCGAAGCCGGAGGCTTGCTTCAAACTTTTTTTCGTGGGGCTGTTACCTACCAAAGGAGAGGGTCGAATAAAGCTATTGTTAGCTTTCGCTGAATTTTAAAGTTACTGAGACGGTTAAGTTCTCCCTGAGAGAGGCATAATGTAAGCGGAATGATCAACTCACACTCAACGCCAACGCTTTGTAAGTACAACAAGTTCACATTTGAATGTATCTATATTCGAGGCTGGTCTGATCAAAGCCCCGGGTGGCGGTGCACTGATTAACGCCCTATATTTCCAAAAGTGGACACTTTACTACCATAACCCTGAACGTCCACCAACACCTGAGCTGCGGGCCTGCGGCACCTCATCCACGAGGTAGGATTCCAATCTACCAGATTCTTGGCTAGCGATGGACAAATACGACAATATTCTTCAATCACTTTCACAAGAACCTCAATGGTCTTCGCGGAATGAATCGGTATGTTGTTCTATTGGTAGAATGTTGGCGCGGGGACAAAAGTGGTTGACGTGAGATATCAGGATCTTTTAGAACCTTTCACATACACAGCGGCGAGCCCGGGAAAGGAGATTCGCGGCAAACTAATAGAAGCATTCAATCAGTGGCTTCAGGTCCCACCGGAGGAACTCACTGTCATCGCGAAGATCGTGAACATGCTCCATACAGCTAGTCTCATGTAGGTTTATCTTCGGATGAAATTGTGATAGGCCTGAACTCAAAAACATATCAGGGTAGACGATATTGAAGACGATTCTCAACTCCGTCGAGGACAACCAGGTGTGCTTCTTGTCCAATTTTGACCTCTTGTTTGGCTAAATGGCCCTGTAGTGGCTTATAAAATCTACGGAATCCCACAAACGGTCAATAGCGCTAATTATGTATACTTTCTTGCGTTCCAAGAACTTTTTGCTTTGAGACGAAATTCTTCCAAGACTTCAGACCTCGATGCAATAGTGACATGTGGGCTCAATCCCGTCTTCAGAAGTGTTTCTCTCACCGACACGAGCCTTTATTTAGCTGAATTATTGTCGCTCCACCGTGGTCAAGGTCTTGAGATCCTTTGGCGCGATTCATTACGATGTCCAACCGAAGAAGAATATGTACAAATGGTGAACAATAGTGAGGAACTCCGCTGCAACCGCCCTATCACCCTCTGATTGTACTAGAAACTGGAGGGCTGTTAAGAATTGGCATTAAGCTGATGATGGCATGTGCTACGAAAACCCTTGACGTGTGGGTCACTTTTCTAGGTCTCCGAGATTTCAAACGCTGAAGCGAACTAGAGACTACGTCCCTCTCGTAAATCTAATTGGGGTTTATTTCCAAATCCGTGACGATCTCATGAATCTACAAAGTGTACAGGTTAGCGCCCTCCCTGAGTATCCTATGAATCCCCGTCTAACCGGTCTATAGTACACATCAAACAAGGGCTTCGCAGAAGACCTCACGGAAGGCAAATTTTCTTTTCCGGTTGTGCATGGTATCCACGCCGATACTTCTAACCATCAAATCTTGAGTAAGAGGGCAGTGGTATTTTTACCGATCGCCGCTCATACTTTCCAGACGTCTTGCAAAAGCGGCCGACTACTCCAACACTAAAAGTACACGCGATCAACTACTTGCGTGATAGTACCAAATCCTTCGAGTATACTGTAGCGGTGCTGGACAAACTGGAGATACAAACGCGCCAGGAGATCGCACGTCTTGGGGGCAATCAACAACTTGACGAGGTCATGAATCTCTTGCACGTAGAGCCCGTTAAATCTGCACCATGATCATGATGGCTATTGCTAAACTAATCGGGTCTTATTATCTAGTTTATACCAACAATCCTGTGTTCGGATATAGATTTAATGTCTGTTTGTATATCATCCTACACATGGTCAGTGATCTCCTGCCTTCCCTTCTGGTTTTCTAGCCTTGAAAACCCCGCGAGTTATGACAGTGGTAATAATAGCTTGTGCTTTGTCAATTGCATCGTCTTCCTCCACGGTCGACAGGCGTTTCCTTCCTATCGGCTAATATCAACGGTGTTTTGCCCGTAGAAGGGTATCGGCGTACCTGCAATAGCCCAGTTCCGGGTGCTTGGTATCCTCAAGGTCTCGCACTCGACTTCCCACCCGCAATGAAGGCTGAGCGTCGCAAGCCATACGCGATAGATTGAATACGAACTTGTGTGGCTACCGTCTCCGCCGAGATTCAGGCTATCGATGAATGTAAGAGGTAAATCTGTCTCGGGATGTGTGGCCGAAGATTCATCGGGTGTGGTGTGGGCAGAAACAGGGAAAAAGGGTGTCGATGAACGTTCGAATTTCGCATCGAACGTCCAGGCACAGCAAGGTATTGACAGATAGCCGGATGCCTTGTGGAGAGTAGCTAAAACTGGAACCCATGGAGTCAGTTCATCTGCATGGTTGCCAATGATGAAGACACCTGGGCGCAGAAAAGGTGGCAGTTCGTTTGATGTGGGGTCAAAGGCGTAGACCTGAAGTCGTGCTTGTGTTTCCTGTGGGTACTGTGCCCAAGATTGACGAGCTCGAACGTCAATCCCCCCACCGTCGTATCCTTCACTTGCCAGAATGTGTGTGAGTAGTCCATTTCCGCATCTAGTACCCCAGATGTCAGAAGGAGACAGAGACCTTGGAACCGCTCTTACCCAAAGTCAAAAAATCCACCGGGTGGCCGAGGCCAGGTAGTCCAGGGCCGGTCGGTGTCAGTCGTAACCGTGTCGGGAGATTGCTGATAGGCGGTTTTCCAGTAAAGCATCAAGAAAGTTGCGATTCCGATGTCCTCAAAGACATGTTTCAAGGGGTCTGTGACCTCTTGCCATGTAGAGACCAGATGTTTATGCCTTTCGCGCATGATCAGATACAGATCTTGATATTCTTCCCGTGGGACCAAGCAATCGTGTGCCACACGTTTCTTGTAGTTCGTCAATGCCCCCCAGCCGTATCGATGTAACGTTTCCAATAGAGCGAGGCAGGTTCGATACAGGCGAGAGCTGGGATCTGCTGGAGTATCTGGAAGTGGTAGAACTTCAATCCTCAGAGTGGAAGCAGGAATTGTTTCAATGTAGCGGAATGCAATGTGGTGTACAGAAGGGTGATAATAAGGCAGCTTGGAACCTTGGGATACGATGGGCGTTAGAACGAGTATGTCCGCTGGACAAGGTTCGGTTTCAGATGATCTCGAGGAATAGAATGTACAGTATTGTTCCAGTCCTTCATCGCGCCCAGGTCGTCGAGGAAGTAGCCTCCGGTGAATGTATCTCAATTTCGTGCAGTTGTACAATTCCGGTGTCTCAATAGGAATATTTTCTGTTGAATCTGTGACAATGTCGGAGCGGAGGATAAGTGTCGAGTTATACTCTGGGTGATGTACGAGCTGCGCTACTGCGGTTTCGAACTAAAGAAAAATATTACAAACGGTAATCCCGGCATAATAATCAGAGTAACAGTACTAGTTCAACTGGAAAGCCTGCTGGACAAGCAATGATAGGTTTCCACTCGTTTTCATTATTTTTCAGCGGTGATAAGCCATCGCCTTCTGAATCGCATGTCGTAGGGACGAATTTTGGTCGGGTTGATTTGACTGACATCTACAGGGATATGAGATTCAAAACTGAGCTTGATAATAGGTTTGAAATCAAGAACACACTGGAGGATCGCACTGGTTTTCGTCGTTTTGCCCGGCGAACAAATTGACCGGTGGCGGGAAAGCCAGTAGTAGTCGTGACATCATATGTTATGTAAGCTACTTCAAAGAGTCGTTCAAGTTCGATCTTTGAGGGTAACCTTCACTCGACAGCGGACACTCAACATGGGACTTCACCACAACTACGTGGCTCGGAATTTTCTTCGAAGGACTCTGCATTGTGTATGTAAGAGAAGTCTTCGAGCGAGCGTGGAATAATGGCACGAGAGAACTTCGAGTATTTTCTAAATTCATCGGAGAGTCCGCGTTTACATGCACGGTTCGCGCCACGCCTCGTACTTCTTGAAGTGGAGAGAGCTCAGGAAACAAGCCCACCATCACCAATTGTGGGCGTTCCTTAGTTCAGAGTGCACTTTAATCATCCAGAGTTCAGAGGTGTGTACTTAGCCCTCGCCCTACATCCAGTTCGTGTTTATTTACGACTCAGTGTAAATTATGATGTAGCTCCAGGAATTCAGGTTCAGGCATGCTCTGCGAATCATGGCAACAAGTATATTTGCTGCCCTGCCAGTTAACCTCGACGCGCTCCGATTGCGAAGTTTCTTTCTGGTATCCCTCATTTAAGGAAGAGCGGGTTGTACGTCACTTGTCAGCACTCGAATACCGCATGTCTCCGATGTTCTGCTACATGCAGATCCTCAAAGCGGGAAATATAAGAGCATCCACATCGCGACGGTGTTTCCATCATTTTTGGGGCCCCAGCATGAAGTCTCTGCTCACTTTAAACGATTCGGCGGCAACTGTAGTCAACACCACACCCGCTCTGGCGCAGTCGACGTACTCAAATGGTGGGGTTGGGCTCTCTAATCCTCAAATGTCTCAAAGCAGACGCAAGATGCTTGACCTCGTCAACCGCCTCCACTCTACAGGGTAAGCCTTTAGGCTCATGCGAATTCGCCAGATTGCTCATATGGTTGCACCATACGACAGTGTGCAGGTGGATATTGATTTGCCTCAGATCGCGGTCATAGGATCGCAGAGTGCTGGCAAGTCGTCTCTCATTGAGTCTATCTCTGGTATCGCACTCCCTCGTGCTGCGGGCACATGTACTCGGTGAGTGTAGAATAGTTTCTGACTGGATGATCTTGGCTGAGACATCTTTAGGTGCCCTACGGAATGTCGGCTAGCGCACTCGGATACGCAGTGGAAGTGTGTAGTATCTTTGCGCTTTACGACTGATGCAAGTGGGGCGACGCTCGGTCAACCTCGTAATGAAATATTCGGGCTTCCAATTTTCAACAGGGAGCAGGTCGAGGAGCGCATTCGCCGTGCTCAGCGCGCTATTCTTAATCCCTCCAAGCCTGCAAAACAGTTCCTTGACGATGATGACGAGGACTCAGGAGAAGCAGAGCTCAGCTTCTCCCACAACTGCGTCTCTTTACAGATTAGTGGACCTGATGTCGCCGACCTCTCATTCTGTGATCTTCCAGGTTGGCTTCGCCTTTTGCTCTCCCATGTTCAGCAGTTACAGTATGCTGACTTATGTTGTAAGGTTTGATTGCAAGTGTAGGGCGCGGTGGTAATGTGGACGATATCAAATTGGTCGAGGGTCTAGTTACGTCGTATATTAAAAAGCCTAGCTGTATTATCCTCTTGACCGTCGCCTGCGAGAGTGAGCCGCTTACTCATCATTATGTGTTTTTTCTATTGACAAGGATTCTTCGCCTTTCTAGCCGATTTCGAGAATCAAGGCGCCCACCAGATAGCAAAAGCATGGGACCCAGAGGGAAAGCGTACGATTGGTGAGTTTTATCGATATTTCGTGTCGAAGATGGAACTGAGCAATGCAATCCAGGCGTTCTGACAAAACCTGACCGTATCCCCGTTGGTGAGGAGCCGGAGTGGTTGAGATTCATCAAGAACGAGAAGGAACCACTTGCCAACAATTGGTACTGCGTCAAGCAGCCAAGTTCGAACGATCTCAAGCAAAACTGGACTTGGCAGCAGGCTCGTGAGAAAGAGAGGCATTTCTTCTCTGCGACTGCTCCTTGGTGCGAACTTGAGGGCATGTACCAAAAGTTTCTGCGCACCTCCAATCTGGTAGACCGCCTCAGTTCTGTCCTCTCTGATCTGATTGCAAAACGGTTTGTTCTTCACGCTATTTTCCGAATATCTACATGCAACTCATCCCGCCTCCCTAGGCTTCCCGAGATTCAGGATGAATTAGAGAAGTCGATCTACACTACACGCGAACTCCTCAGGAAGCTTCCACGAGCACCATCTCAGCAGCCTATGAACGAGGTTGCTACACTCCTCCATGAATTCGTTGCGGGCCTAACGCGACATATAACTGGGGTTCCTGACAAACAAGGACTCATCCAATCAATTCGACCCGCCCAGGAGCAGTTTCGTCAGGAGATTCGGTCGACAGCACCTCAGTTCCGGCCATATGAAAAGAAGTTCGCCGATTCAAGGACAATGCCTCGAGCCACTTTTCTGGACCATGAAGGCGGTGACGTGTCCGAGAACCATGAGCTAGAAGCGTCCCAGACGACCGCTCTTGGAAAGAACAAGAGGCGTCGGAATGATGTGTTTATTGATGAAGTGTTTAAACGAGCTCAATCGTACGTAGTAATGAAGTGCTCTCAATGGAAACCCTACTAAATGTCGCCTCTTTCAGCTATCGCACTCGCGAGCTACCAGGAAATTACCCTTTCGTCGTTCAACAGAGTTATATTGACGAGTGCGTGAAGGGATGGCGAAGCCCCGCTCAGATTCTCTGCAGGAGTGCACACAACACGCTCTCCGACCACCTCAAAACCTTGATTCGTAAGCACTTTGCGCACTTTGGTCAAGGAATGCTGGAGCACCGAGTTCGGTATGTATCTCTCCCTTTGATCCTATTATCGCTCTGATGTTAATGTTTACATAGAGTACTCGTACAAGACCATTTGAAGTCTTGCCTTGCCAGGACGGAGGAGAAGATCAACTGGCTTGTTGATTTAGAGGATAAGGCTTTCTCCCTCAACACTCATTACCTCACGGACTACAAGTCGAAGTTTCTCGCATACTACCGGGGAGCGCGCAACAAGGGTAACCATGCGGATATCATGAGTACAATTAGTACCTACACGCCCTTGTCCTCATCAGCCACAAACTCTAAGGGTGTACCAGTTCTCTGTGGCATTGCTAAGGTGCTGAGTGGTCTAGCTGAGCTTGGCTTGACCGGTATCAAAGCCAACGATTTGGCGAAGCTACTCAAGACAGACGACATGGAGCCGGCGTTGGAAATAATGGCTGATGTTCGTGCCTACTTCCAAGGTAAGTCCTCGAGCTCTTGAATTTTGTTTTCCACTAACGTTCACTCCAGTCGCTTACAAACGCTTTTCTGACAACATTCCTATGGCGATTGATCGGGAGCTCATTTGTGGCGTCGAACGCAATGTGCTCCCTCTTTTATGGAATGGGCTGGGGCTCAACTCACTCGATGCTCACCGTATCTGCAAGGAGTTCGCGCAAGAAAGTTCAGCGATTTCAAACCGACGAGAGGAGCTAACGAAGAAGTTACAGCGTTTGGAGGAGGCCTCTCAGCAGCTCTTGCAAGTCGGCGGTTCTTGATAACATTTCCTGTGCATGTTTGGCTAGTCGCACTTTGCTAGCTTGTGACTTTTTATATAATTTTTGAAAATATGACCTACTATGACTCTCGCGTGGTTGAAAATCTAAGTATATCGAGATATACAGTGGCCAAGGTTTTCAAGAAGTTAGCATCGGATTGTGAGTGCTCAGTACTACTGTAGGGTAGACCCGGCTCTTGTCCTTCTGATATCATATCAGTTATGAAATGACGCGTTGCTTGGTGGCACCTACGACCAGGTACCGCATCTGTGAACTGTCTAACAGCTCCCCCCTGCAGCCCAACAGATGTATCAAGGAATGGTGATTTCCTATTTCGGCTGAGGACTTGGTCGTGGGAAGATGCCATCCGCCATTTAACATATTCAAATCACGGTGTATTCAAATATAGTTCGTGTGCGTACTTTCTCGACAAGCTGTCTCGGTGATCCGCTCAGCGCTCATGCTTACGGGGTTCCGCGGCAGAAATGTACCTCGTTTCCAAACAAGAAGTCTTCGGGGACTGATCATGTGAAGAAGTACTCGAGGAGTCAGGACGCGGAGGAAATTGAACGATACCAGCGGATAGAGACCCTGAGGGTGAATGCCCAGTACGACTTCACGTCGTTGTGTCAGGTTGCGTTGCGGGAGGGTAGTGGGGGTCTCACGGAATGAGGCCACGAGTATCAACATTCTTCTATGGATTGAAACCATTGCCGAATGTTTCACTGTATTCTAGAGGTAAGTACCGCTTACCCCAACGAGCATTATGCTTAAGTCGTAAACTTTACCCTCCAGGAACTTTCATTCAGCCAATTGTCCGAGCCATGGTAACAAGCTTGTCAGTACACTTGTCAGTTTACCTCGCCTGGCTGAGAATCCGACTCTCTATTCTTATTTCTTCTCTCTAAGGAGTGGCGGATGATACGTCAACGATAGAAGACGTTCCCAATGCCCAGCCGCATGCGGAGCCTGAGGGTGAGGGCTATAAAAGCACGACAGTAAAGCTGCGCTTCCGCCACTTCTGGGTTCCCGCCTGTTTCCGCGCTGAGGCCATCGATGGCTCCGACCATGTCTTCGTCCATTCCTGTAACATCAGAACGCCCAAACGCTGGTGTTGGATTATCCAACCCGCAAATGTCGCAAAGTCGGCGTAAAATGCTCGATCTGGTTAATCGTCTGCATTCCACAGGGTAAGTAAACGAGGCTCAGCCGGATTCACATTGAGTTGACGCATAGGGCTTAGAGTTCAAATTGACATCGACTTGCCGCAGATTGCAGTCATAGGTTCTCAAAGCGCCGGAAAATCTTCTCTCATCGAGTCGATCTCCGGCATAACACTTCCTCGAGCAGCTGGCACTTGTACACGGTGAGCGCATCATGGTGACCTGATATTGGACCAAATGGAGCTCATAATAAACCCAGCTGCCCAACCGAATGCCGTCTTGCACACTCTAACGTAGCTTGGAAGTGTATCGTGTCGCTTCGCTTCACAACTGACGCTAATGGTGCAACACTTGGCCAGACTCGCAATGAAGTCTTTGGTCCTCCCATTCACAGTAAAGATGAGGTTGAAGAGCGAATCCGTCGAGCGCAACGAGCCATCCTTAATCCATCCAAACCGGCCAAGCACTTCCTTGAGAACGATGAGGACGAACCGTCGGGAGAAGCAGAGCTTAGCTTCTCACACAACTGTGTCTCACTGCAAATCAGTGGGCCCGACGTTGCTGACCTATCGTTCTGTGATCTTCCGGGTGCGCCCTACTTGTCCTACGTGTGCACAGCCGATGTTCTATTACTCACTCGTAGTCTTATTCATACAGGCCTGATTGCAAGTGTTGGGCGTGGGGGTAATACGAATGATATCAAGTTGGTTGAAAGCCTCGTTACATCTTACATCAAGAAGCCAAGCTGCATTATCTTACTCACAGTCGCCTGCGAGAGTGGGTTTTATGTGGTTTTCCTCGTTCCCGTGTTGATGACTATCTCTATCGTGCAGCCGACTTCGAAAATCAAGGTGCCCACCAGATAGCCAAGGCATGGGACCCAGAGGGCAAGCGTACCATTAGTGAGGTTTTAGTCTCTACTACTATCTTCGCTGGCCAACCTCTGAACAGTGTTTGCTAGGCGTCCCCACTAAGCCGGACCGTATTCCGCTAGGCGAAGAGGTTGGGTGGCTGAAATTCATCAAGAACGAGAAGGAGCCGCTGGAGAATAACTGGTTCTGTGTCAAACAGCCAAGCTCGAATGACCTGAAACAGAAGTGGACCTGGCAACAGGCCCGAGAGAAAGAGAAGGAATTCTTCTCTACAACTGCTCCTTGGTGTGAGCTCGAGGGCATGTATCAAAAGTATCTGCGCACCTCCAGCCTTGTAGAGCGCCTTAGCTCTGTCCTCTCCGATCTTATCGCAAAACGGTATGCCCGTCTATGCTCTTCTACTCTGGCTTCCTAACCCTCCCAATCTTTCTAGCCTTCCTGAAATACAAGACGAGCTGGAAAGGTCGATCCATATCGCGCGTGAGTCGCTCAGGAAGCTCCCACGAGAGCCGTCACAACAACCGGTGAACGAGGTTGCAACACTTCTACACGAATTTGTTGCGGACTTATCCCGACATATCGGTGGCGTTCCCGACCAGCAAGGGCTCATCCAGTCTATTAGACCAGCGCAAGAGCGTTTCCGTCGAGAGATTCGGTCAACGGCACCCCGATTTCGACCGTACGAAAAGAAGCTCGCCAATTCAAGAATAATGCCTCGAACCGCCTTTTTAGATCATGAGGACGTTGATACGTCTGAGAGTGATGGAGACGACTCGCTCCTGTCAGTGAGCTCTGGAAAGCGAAAGAGGTGCTCGGATGTTGTATTCGCTGATGAAGTATTCCAACGGGCACAGTGGTGCGTGGCAAAGATGTGTTTTCGCCTCCAACTAAATACGTATTCATTGCCCCAGCTTCCGCACCCGCGAGCTGCCCGGAAATTACCCTTTTGTTGTTCAGCAGAGTTTCATCGACGAATGTGTCAAGGAATGGCGGAGCCCCGCTCAGATTCTTTGCAAGAGCGTATACAATACGCTTTCAGATCACCTAAAAAATATGATCCATACACATTTTGCACATTTCGGTCAAGGCATGCTCGAGCATCGTATTCGGTGAGTGTTCTCTGTTGTGGTTACGTTCTCGCTCTGAACCTGGTTTTTAGCATCCTTATGCAAGATCATTTGAAGTCTTGCTTTGCCAGGGCGGAAGAGAAGACTAATTGGCTTGTCGATCTTGAGGATAAGGCATTCTCTCTTAACAATCATTATCTCAGACTACAAGTCAAAGTTCCTTGCATATTATCGTGGCGCACGCAACAAGGAAAACTACGCAGATATTATGAATACTATCAACACCTACACACCTCCACCCTCACCAACGATCACTAGCTCCAGAAACACTCCAACTCTCAACGGAGTCTCCAAGGTGTTGAGCGGGCTCGCCGAGATTGGCTTAACTGGCATCCAGTCCGATGACCTCGCCAAATTACTCAAGGCGGATCACATGGAGCCAGCATTGGCAATCATGGCTGATGTTCGTGCCTACTTCCAAGGTGAATTTTCTAGTGCTCAGATTTCGATTTCCGCTGACGTTTGCACTGTAGTCGCGTACAAACGTTTCTCTGATAACATTCCTATGGCGATTGACCAGGAGCTTGTTTGTGGTGTCCAACGCGATGTGCTCCCTCTGTTATGGAATGGACTCGGGCTCAACTCACTTGATGCTCATCGTATCTGTGGGGAATTTGCACAAGAGAGTTCAACCGTTGCCAATAGACGGGAGGAGCTGACGAAGAAGCTGCAGCGCTTGGAGGAGGCTTCTCAGCAGCTCTTGAAAGTCGGTAGTTCTTGATATGCTTTCCTGTCGCACGTCCGTTTTTATCTTTTTACTATTTACGCGTTGCTAGCTTGTTCTTTTCTGTAGAAAATATATGACCTATTGCTTTGACTCTCTATCTTCCTCGTGATGTGACATCACGCAATGTCTGATGGGTTCAACTGCCTGCGCTCTGAACCGCTCTCACGTTTCATTACATATGTACAAAAGGCGTCAATCTGTACAGCATAGGCTGCTCGGCGGCTTAGCTGTATCCCTAGGCTCACACCATGTCAATGACTTCAACTTTCAGCCAAATTTCCTCTCTTCCTTTCATCCCTGAACTTTTCGACCCTAGTTTTATTGAAGTTCTCCTTCCTGCTCCAAATGACAGAACGGTAGCTCGTCCAGGAGAGAGCAGGTAGGATCTCGCTATCTCGCTCCTGGACCGTCCAGAGTTCTTACAAAGTTGGACAGTGTTACTGTCATGGCCGACGGCGCTCTTCCCAAGAAATCAGCTGGCTCGGCTACGCTCGACGCGTTTAACATACGATCACGCAACTCGCCAAGCCGACTCGACGAAATACTGCATGATTCTTGGTTGGAGGATCCAGAACTGACGCTGAGGATAATCTGGAATATAAGAAGTATCCATGATGGCAAAGGCAAGAAGGAGCTGTTCTATCGGTATATGCAACCTTTTGCGTTTTGAGTCCAGTAACCTTATTTCGGGACTTTGATGTAGGGCGTTTGGCTGGCTATACGAACATCATCCTCGCACTGCGATATTCAACCTTCCTATGCTTATTGCTCCTGTCTGCGAGACCTCAAAAGGCAATCTAGCATCGCACGGGTACTGGAAAGATCTTCTTAACATCCTTGCGTTGGCAACCTGCGACGAACTCTCGGACTTTCATTCCCGTCCTAGCAACTTTCTTCGTTCATATACCGCTAAAAATACCAAGCAGGACGCCCAACTATCTATTGATGGGCAAGCTCGAGAACAAAAAATAGAAAAGCAACACTTCCGTCATCACCGACTTGTCGAAAAACTGGCAGTTCCCAAGTATCGTGCTCTACACATCAGCGTTGCCAGGCTGTTCGCTGAGCGTCTCCGCAAGGATGTTCAGACCTTGAGCCAACTTCAGTAGTTGGACCCGAATTCTGAGAAGGAGCAATACTTGGCTCACTGTCAAAGTATTTCCCTTGCTGGTAAATGGGCGCCCACTCCTGGAGGGTCTCATGATCAAGTCACCAACATATCAACCGCTATATGCCAGCTCCTCTTTTCACCCAACGAAAACGCAGGCCCTGGTGCCATCGGCCCTCTACCGTCCACAGCACCGCATCCTATTTCTACCGAAGCGGGTAACTGTGCTACGTATCGCAGCTACTACCAGCGCTGGATTCTCAAACCCCTTCGCGAAATTCTAGCCTGTCCCGAGCCTCTCATGTCGGCAAAGAGATGGAACGAGATCCAATATTCTCGAGTCCCCTCCATTTGTATGGCACGTAACAGGGAACACTTCACGCGTCATGATCCTGAAGGGTTCCAACTACACTTGGCTGAGGTCAAGAGCAAGAAGAAGAGAGCTTCCTGCCCGACTTTATTACCGCACGAGCTCATAGCAGAGGCGGACAAGTTCCAAAAAGCCCGGGTTGCAGCGCAGGAGGAGGAATATCACAAGGTTGCAGAGTTTAAGCAGCGATTTGCGGAGGAGCAGCTAGGCCTCGTTGACGCACGGTGGAAATCATCGATTGCGCGCCTGAAGGACAGCGGTAGCTTCGCAAACTCAATCGCCGTCTGCGGATTGTCGGATTTAACGGGATCATTACCCGAATATGACAAAAATAATGTGAATCCCGCATTCCCTAGCATCGCTCTCTCCCTTGTCTTGGCATCCTTATCCAAGCCTCCCTTCAATGCTGGGTTCATCACACTCTCGGAGAACCCTACATTTGTGCGTCTTGAAGGATTGGAAGAAGACGGTCTGATGGACCTGGTGAATGGCGTGCTCAGTGTAAAGTCAGGAGGTAATACCGACCTCCAGGCCGTCTTTCTAGGGGTTTTACTCCCGCTGGCACGGCAGCACAGCGTGGCAAAAGAGGACATGATTAAACGGGTTTTCGTGTTCTCGGATATGCAATTTGACCACGTAGCGGGGACTGTCACTGGTCCTTGGTGGTTGAATCGAACATCAGGGAGCGAGAGAGCGGAACGATGGGAGGAGAGCTATGGCTTGATTGAGAAGGCATTCCAAGAAGCTGGATACGATGTTCCAGAGATCGTGTTTTGGGATCTAGCTGGAGAGACGATGGTGCGGGAGGCGATGGAGGCTGAAACTGAGAGGAAGGGTGTGGCTATGATGACGGGGTTCTCGAATGAGATGATGAAAGCCTTTCTGGGTGAGGAAACGGAAGAAGAGGGTAGTTGGATGGAGGTTACGAAAGATGGAGATGTTTTTGAGATAGAGGAAGTAGAGGATGAGGAGTCGGCGCCGTTGGATGTGATGAAGCAGACACTGCTCAAGAAGTCCTATGACGGATTGGTGCTCATGGACTAATTGATGTTTATTTTGCTTCTAGCTTCCTCCCGCTGAGTCTTGTCTTTGTTCGTCTCTTCGATAGGTCACAACACTTCAACCGCTATTCATCGACGAATTGCGACTTGTTTATTCATTCCTAGATCATCAGTTCCTTTGTAGCACATAGAGTGGGCCTTAGACACCAGGCACCAGTTACACATGTCTTCAAGTTTTCTTCCCTTCCTCTACAAGACAGACCACATGAAATTTATTGTTATTCCTCTTTTTTGCATCCTTGCGCAGCAGTCGCCTATTGATGCCCCGTCAGGCGTTATCCCAACCTCAGGCCGCTTCAGTTAAGCAGGTCAGGAGGAAAACTGGGTGTATACAGTTATCAGCGGCATTGCAAGAGACATTGTGCTGGCGCCTATCAATCCTGATTTCATGCACTGGTTTTGTTCTCTGTTGAGAAGCAACAGTCGAATCAGGGGCAGTCAGAGTAGCGCTGTGAAGCATGATTCACTACGTTGATTCACGTAGTGATTCATCCCCATGAATCAAGTCATGAATCAGAGTTCTACTCTGATCGACCCCATGTATGAATCACCCGTTGCTATAATTTTCATTCTCCTTGCGCGAATCGGTCAAGACTGAGTTAGATAGATGGCGATGGGGCCACAGCGCAACCTACACCCTTCACGACTGAAAACAAATCGTAAATACTTTTGAATTCGGGTTCGAGTCACTTCTTGTTCTGTCGCCGATTGATCCATGTTCGTGACCTAGAGCTCCTGAATTAAGTGGTCAAGGTCAAATCATTTGCTTCATCACGATCATTGTCTCTATCGTGTAGGTGATGGCACAATCATGATTTTCAGTGGCCAGTGACTACAGCCCGAGATGCACACCCGTCAGATTGATGAGATGCGAGAAAAGGAATAATAGTCTGGTCTTTACGCACCAGAGGGTAGTTTTAGTGCGAGAGAAATAAAACTCGAAGCTGAATGTACATATTGACGCCAGAGCCCAGCAAACGCTGGATGATGGTATTATTAGACATAGGATTAATTGACCCGTCCGCCCTGTGTATCAAATGTATACTTGGACTGTAACTGACCTGGAAATGTGTATATCAAAATCATAGACATAGTCACTACGGCGGTGAGATGGATACGATCTTCTCTGACCATTTAAGAGCTGGACGTTATGAACCTGACATCATTTGAATGCATCCCCACCCAGAAGTCCTCAGTTACCAACTTGAAGTCGAAGCCTGAGCAGTAGCATTCATGATATCTTTTTCTATTTCTCTTCTTGCGGCCGCGGGAGCCCTTGCAGAGCTACTAACTCTCAATACCCCGTACGTCGTTGGCGTTCGTTTGATGATGTTTATGGTACAAACTCTTACTATTAACAACTCAAGTACCAACAATCCAGTCGTCTGTGAGCCACTTCTGATCACCTGGGCAGGAGGAAATGGTACTTCATTTTCCTACACATTCTCCATCTCCAAGAGTTCACGTACCGATGCCGATGCCTTTCAAACAGCACCTTATTCTCTGGTCCGTCACTGACAACTAGTACGAGCCTCCAAAATTGGGACTCACATTTTTGAAAAATAGTCGTAAGATACCCATATTCCGCTTGCAGCTTGCCGCATGAGCATCTTACTGGATAACAGCATTGGCGCGTTTGAGCCCAGTGGGAATGAACGTAAACTGACGCCTCTAGAAAGCTTGGGCTCCCACACTGGTACCTCTTTCACATGGACTATTGACATCCCCCCAGGTAAGCCTCCTTCCAGGCTGTTCCAGCTCCCTGCACCGTGTTTTCCTCGTATGAATTGCTTCTAGGTACCCAAGTCGGCTTAACTCTCAGAGATAACAGTGGTACTGAGGCGCAATCCGCCCCATTCACAATCCAGCCGAGTCGTAAGTACGCCTGAGAGCATCTCAGCGTGAATAAGAATTAATACTCATCCGATGATCTACGCTTAAACCCCCAGCGGACAAAACTTGCATGTGCAGTTGAACAGTTCATCTGTGTCACTATAATAGACTGTTATATAGCTTTCAATGGGGTAACACAATGTATTACTATAGCATACTGCCCAAAGGCCAAGGACCATCCATGAATTATCTCTGAAGCGTAGAAAATGCAGAACAAATACAGTTTAAAGAGCTATTTCCCACTTTCACCATCAATGTTCCAGCTCATAGATATACAAGTTGCACCAGGTCTGCCTGAAGTTGGTAGGAAACCAATACTAAGCCACTATCCCGTGTTTCTGCCAGTGGATTAGCGGAAATGTGTGCATTGAAAAAAGGCGTCTACTTTCACAAGTTATAACCATTGTTGATGTATTTGTGGTTGGTGGACATTTCAAGGATCAACCTGGTTTAAGAAGAGCGATACGAATGGTAATGACACTTCTGGTCTGCGAATAGCAACACTGGGTTTATCATTGTATGATGCGGCTACGGTCACCAGCGTGCAGGAGACATTGCGCCGGCGGCTTCCAACTGACCTCGTACACTGGTTTGTTTCCGATAAGAAGCGACAGCTGAATCAACTTATTGCTCCGCTCGCGTGCATTGATCATGTGGCATGCTTTCAGGTATATTATAGTGACAGGGTTTCGGCTAGGCTGGGAAAGCGCCGAAATCATCATTTCTAGCCATTTTCTATTTTTAGTACCGAGGGCCCCGTTCGTCTCGTACCACCGTTATCGAGCTCGCGTTTTCGTACTCTCAAATATCATCTTTCTCGCATATTATCGTGACACATGGTCCCTCTCGAACTCGTTACCTTTTTTTTTTACAACATCACTCAGCCTGGGTTTTAGAGATGATAGTAGGGCCGCAAATCGTAAGTCCATCTGAAATCTCACGAACGTGAAGGCCAGATCGTCACATCTTCGTTTCGTTGCTGATTTATCTTGTGTTCGTGACCCATCCTTTGAATAGAGCACCTGAAATAAGTAGTCTAATTAGCAAAGCACAGTCGCACAGTCGCCGAGTCTTCTCTAGGGGATCATAGCCGCCTGAACAGTCTATTTCTAAGTAGTTGCATAGAACCACAGAAAAGTGAAATATCGGGCCCTTATAATTGCCCCCGGGGCTTCGGTTCTTGCGGATTTATAACATCTCCCTATATAATGCAGTATTTTCACTCGTTCACTTGCCGAGTAGTATTAATAAGAAAAAACCTGGGGCTGTTTCATCGTAAGTCAGCTGAGCCAACGATGCTATTGCTATGTGTTGTGAATGTATACTTAGAACCCTATATGACTCGGAAACGTGGGTAACAAAATCATGAGCCATAGAAACGTGGGCTTCTGTTTCGCGAACCAGCCTATTCAGTTGTGGACGCCGGCGCAATGAGACCTTAGACATATGTAAACTTAGAACTAGAAATTTCTGATCGTTCTGATTGCTCTGAGCGCTAGGTATTCCAGCCTGGCACTATTTAAATGCACGCGTACTCAGCTACATACCAGCTCGAAGTTGAAGCTGGAATTCGTCATGAAATCTTTCGCCATTTCTCTTTTTGCAGCTGCAGGAGCTCTTGCTCAGTTAATTATCAACACCCCGTAAGTCCCTGGTGTTTGCTGTTATCTGATGACTTTTATACTTACTAGCAGTCAAGTGCCAACGCAGTAGCCTGTGAGCCACTCCTGCTCACCTGGTCAGGAGGAACTGGTACTCGATCTTTCCTACACATTCTTCACGTTCAAGAACTTATCTACCGGCTGCTTTTAAACAGCACCTTATTTCCTGGTCTGTATCCAGCTCTGAGCCTCCAAAACACCTAAAAGCTGACGTCTTTTGTTTGTTTAAAAAACAGACGTAAGCAGAAATCTGTATTCCACTTGTAACTGCCACACAGGCATCTCACTGGATATCAGCGTTCTCCCCGGTAATAATCCTAGCGCGAAGCCTCTAGAAGACTTGGGTTCACAGACTGGTCACTCTTTCACTTGGTTTGTTGACATAGCTGCAGGTATACCTCCTTCCAGTTTCCAGCACCCTTTTGTTGGCCTTATATGAATCACTTCTAGGTACCCAAGTCGGCTTAACTCTCAAAGATAGCACCGGTGCTGTGGCGCAATCCGCCTCGTTCACGATCAAACCTGGTGGTAAGTACATCTGAAAGTGCCTCAACGTGAACGAGAATTAGTGCTCATTCAATGATCTACTCTCCAAACCCTCAGACAACACATCTTGCTTGTACTGATCCGGTACATGGACTGTTGTATAGCTTCTATGGCTGCGTTTTAGTTCGCAATGGAATGGTGTGATGTGCTGCTATAGCATTCGGCCCAAAAGTCAAGATGCATTCACGAGTCGCTATGGTTATATCTGAAACGGAAAAAATACAGAAAAAACGAGGGCTCCAAAAACTATTTTCTATTTTCACGATCAATTCCAAAAATACCAGCTACGTCAAGTCCGCCTGAAATTGATGGTAAACCATTGTTAAAGCTGCTATCACACGTTTCTGGATTAGTGGAAACAGTGTGTGCATCAAACGAGACGACGTCTATTTAAAATCGCTGTTGATGTATTGAAGTATGGTTAGTGGTCATTTCCAGGATCAACCTGTCCGCAAAACCCAGCAGACTTAATAACACACTATGGTCTACAGATAGACAATAGAGGTGGTCAAACACAGCCGAAGTGTAACCTATCAGTTATCAATTCACAACCCAGAGCTTCAGATAAACGTGTAGGCTACTGAAGGCCAATGATACACTTCCGGTCTCGACAATGTACTACCGTTATCCATGACGACCCGCAAAACGATGGCATTCTTAGGGGGTGCAACAGGTCCAGCATCCGTTGACTTCTTGCGACGCTCCCGGGAAGGGGCACGGCAGAGGTCCCGACGCACAAAGGCCGAGGTTACAGTTAGGATACTGTGGACTACGGGAGTCGATGACTGCTGATTGAGTTGTCCACGCTAGCGCTAAGGCAGGCAACAGGAGCGAGCGGCAATTGAAAAACATGGTCTGGAGAGTGGTGGGGCATATGGGTAAAAATAAGGGGTATTACTGAAATCTGGAGAAGACTTACCGGTGGTACGGAAGCAAGACGAATGTGGGCCTTAAGCGGTGCCATGGTTAGCTTTAAAAGGGTTTTTACGCCGAAAATCAGGGCGCTGATTGGGTTCGGCGGTGAATTTAAGGAACACAAGACAATTTGACTTCCTCATCCTCGGGTCGGCAGAAGATTGATATCAGCACCTGACCGTGTCGGTGTATCAGCTGGCACGAGCGGCGATAAAGAGCCTTGAAAAGACTGTTTGATTATCCACACAATGACGCTTCATCTGCTGTATATGAATACAAGTACTTATTACAGGGGTATGGCATGTAAAAACCACTGCATCATCTATCCACGCCAGGGACGGGGACCAGGGACCTAAAATGGGGATGTAATGAATGGATGATCTACATCGGAACCGCCATGAGGATCACTTACGGTGTAAGAAGTTGGGATGGGATAGTAGATGTTGACAGTCAAGCCGGGATCTGTTCGCCGTCTGAGCAAAGATCGAAGGCAGCTCTGCACATTGACGCACCTGATGCAGAGGCATATCCTGGGATAGAGACCTTAGGAGGATTTCCGCTACCGCTGCCAGTAATACGGATCTGAGCACAGGAGATGTACCACTGAGGGGCACCAGCGACATGAAGGGCGACTTGTTCAATACGAATAAGGTACTATATGCAAGCAGTGTTTTAGTAACCTACAGTAGACTTCGCTACTGAAAGGAAACACGAACCTCGCCGGAGGGAGTATTGCTCGGGATCGTAGTAGTCAATTGACTTTGGTTTACGTCGGTGAACGAGAAAGGGTTGAAGGTCGCGCCCCACTCCGCAATCTTGAACCAGTTGGAACCGCTACCGTCCCAGCTAGAAACAGAGCCGGGCGCCTTTCCAAGGTAGATGGCAGCCGGACCCTGGTGATAGAGAGTGTTGTCGAGCTTGAAGCCGACAGTTGCGCCAGGCGCAACGTCAACAACGGCAGAGGCGGCACCAGGGTTAACATTGCATCGGACATCATTGGAGGTGACTGAAGTAACTGGAGAGTTGTTGACAGGCTGGCGAACAGCAGCGCTTGATGTGGTGCTGCCAGCAATCAAGGTATTCCAGATATCTGTGGAATGGAACGTCATTTTCAAAAGCTCCTGGACTGGCGGAAAACTTACAATGGGCAGAGGCGGTTTGGGCAACCGCAACGAGAGAGATGAGGTTCAAGAGCTTCATTTTGACGAATGACCTTGGATTGGATGATTCGCTTTCGGGCAAACATGGCAGGGCTTTATAGGCAGGAAGACTTCACCAAGGGTAAATGCTTTAGCGTGATCGTTGTAAGGTCGGGGATTTGTCAATTTCCGGGTGAATTGCAAACCGTGTCGCGAGCTGCGAGTCGAGTTCCAGAAATCCCGAAAGAAGTTATGTCTAAATGTCTCGTGCCCAGATTACACAGTGGAAAGTTGCCATCAGACGATCATCGATTCGTCAAGTACATAATGTGCAGACCAACAGTCTAGATAAGCAGTGCCAAGAGATGGGCCGTTTCTTTGCCATCCATCTGAACCTCGCAGACTGACAGCGACAAAGGCAGCAAGTTGTAGAAAAGAAATTCCATCGTAAAAGCTCAAGTGAGTTCTAGAGAGAAGTTTTTAGCGTCAGACGCATTTCATACCCGGCATTCTAGAGCAAAAAACGTACCGCTCTCAAGCACTTGAGCAAAGACTATTTTAATCGCCAAATCCGTAGGCTCCACAAAACCCCATTTCGCACAGAGAAGAGTCGGCGGGTTTTCACAAATAGTCTTGCCGCGGTAATCTGCTATATTTCGGCCCTATTTCAGGTTTTGGGTCCATTAGTGACCATGGACGAAGGACGGCTCAAAAGACTTACAATCCAAACCACGACGTCCACTAAATCCTGAAGTGAGCGCCAACGCTCATAGAACGGCTTGGTTCACCTTCAGGATCATGATGAGCTACAATGACCGACAGGCGCCAAGGCTTGGACTGAGTTCAAACAACAAGACACTTGAAATTCATCCAGAAAACCGAGACAGCTGTTAATCCAAAAATTCACCGAAGATCACAAATAACCATGTGGATACCTTCCACGAGTAGCTTCAAGCCAACTCACACGAGACAGATTGTGGCCGAGTAATTGTTGGCACTCATACACCAACTTCCAAGCTCTAGTTAACTTCCGAATTTCAGCCAAAATGGCGCCCTTGAGACTGATGATTGATAGGTCTGGTGGCCATTTGTGAATAGTGAAGTTGCCAAGAGATTCCCCAGCTCATGCCAAGAATTGAGGATGGCATCATTGCCCGGGGAAAATCTGGGGAATGAGCTATTTCAAGTCCCGCGGCTACTTATCAACGAATTATTGATATTATTAAGTGTGGGGAAATAGACGATTTGGCGCACCTGAAGAACTCAGAAAATATGTGGAGTATAGTGGAGTCGAGGTGGGGCGTTGAAAGGTATGTAACGTTGTTGGACTACGTTGGTGCGTTCCAGAAGTGGAAATAGGGGAGGAAGTTGTTCGGAGAAGTAATCTATTGGACGGGAATAGGTGTTCCAAGAATAGGTCATAGGCAGGCATCGCTCTTCAAAGCGGGCCTACGTACTGAATATTAGAAATCTGAGTCAACTCGTGCGAGCCACGCGATAGAGATGAAACAGGTAGTTTCACCTAAAAAAAGAGGGGGTACGGAAAGAGCATTCATCTGCCAAGAGCTTTTTCTTCCGTCTACTGTCATCGAATTACTCCGTGAGCCCAAACATGATTCTCTTGTATCTCCTCCGTCGCGACCTTCGCATTTCGGATAATGTAGTTTTCTCAGCTATCGTCAAATCGTCACGTTACGCCAAGTTGATCCCATTGTATGTGCTCCCACCGCATCAGATGCAATTATCAGACTTTCTGTCCTCATTGGAGGATGAATACCCGTACCCTGAAGCTCGATCCCGTCTTGGAAGGTTCTGGCGCACTGGACCCCGTCGGGCCAAGTTTCTGGCACAAGGGGCCTGGGACTTGAAGCAGAACCTCAAGGAGCGTTATAATAGTGACCTTATCATCCGCGTTGGACCAGCAGCCAATGTTGTGAAGGAATGGCTGCATAGTCAAGAGCTGGGAGACGAGATTGGTGGTGTATGGATGACCCGCGATTGGGCAAGTGAGGAGATGGACGAAGAGAGAGATGTCGACAGTGCTGTGAATGAGGCCAGGGATAAAGAAGGAAGAGACATTGACTGGAAAGTTTGGAATGGCGAAGAGATGCTCATCCATAAGTACGTGCAATTATACTCGGACAGCGATCCATATTTGACGCTGCGGTAGCGATGACTTGACGCATCCCGCGAAGAATACTCCTGACGTCTTTACGACGTTCCGAAAGCCTCTTGAACCCCTCAAATCCAACGTCCGCCGCCCACTTCCTCCTCCAAAATCCTTACCTCCTCTACCCAACCGTATACCTGCACAATCTTCGCCCTTCAGAATCCCGACTGACTATGAAACATTCCTGAGCTACCTGGAGGCGCCGGTTCAAGACCTTGGCCTTCCGAAGCAGATTTCTCATCCACCGAACGCACGTTCTGCCCATCCATTTGAAGGTGGTGAGATCGCTGCGCATACACGCATATGTCATCTTCTAGCATCTGGTGCTATGTCCAAATATAAGCAGACGCGCAACGGAATGGTCGGTCAAGATTTCTCGACGAAACTCGCCGGATATCTTGCAAATGGCTTTATAAGCGCGCGGCAGATCAGCGCGTACCTCGATAAGTTTGAGGATGGACAGCAGCCAGTAAATTATGAGGAAGACGGGTTAATGCGATTTGATGAGAGCCCGGGATATGGTAAGGGAGAGAATGAAGGAACGAAAGCGGTACGCTTCGAGTTATTATGGCGGGATTACATGCGACTATGCATGAGGAAATTTGGAACAAGCTTGTTCAGCGTGCATGGATTCCGTGGGTGGCAACAGGAACATGCTGACGCGCCAAAGTACAAGTCCAACTGGCTGACATTGTCGGACCCCGAAGTCAGGGATGCTTTTACGCGCTTCCAGCTCGGCGAGACGGGTTCTAGTTTGATAGACGCGTCGATGCGTGAGCTCTATTTGACCGGCTATACTTCCAATAGAGCACGACAAAACGTTGCAAGCTACCTGGCGAAATGGCTTGGGATTGATTGGAGGCTTGGCGCAGAGTGGTGTGAATGTTGTTTGGTTGATTATGATGTGGCCAGCAACTGGGGAAACTGGGCTTATGTTGCGGGCGTCGGTAACGATCCTCGTGGGCGAGGAAAGGATGCAAAGAAGGGGGGCAAGAAGGCCGGAAAACACCAAACGAGCAAGGTAATTGGAACCGACGAGGGCAGGAGATTTAATCCGGTTAAGCAAGGTTTCGACTATGATCCTAAAGGCGAGTACGTGAAAGCTTGGGTTGAGGAGCTCTCGGGTATAAACGACGTCAATGTGCTCATGCAGCCTCACAAAGCCTATGAAGCCAAACGCAAAAACAGTGCCGGTGTCCCAGCATTGCGAGAAAGAAATCTCGACTGGGTCACCAATCCACTCGTACAAATCGATTATGCTAGGCCCAGAGCGAGGAATTAGTTGAGTATGAGGTAGATGTAATAAACATACGTACAGGCATCGAGCCTTGATTTGCAAAACTGTCAATTCGAGATGTCGGTATCAAGCCGTCGAGCCGGAAGAACGCCGGATCATTTGTTTGTGTCCAGTGTCGATGCCAAACAAGCTTGAAATAAATCATCAGCCTCCATCTTGGATTCTGAACTCTAAACTTTTCCAACCCTCTGCGAGATGCACTGGAACCTATCCATATGAACATACTTTTTCGCCTCGATTATGCCACAGCCCTCTTCTCGATGTTCTGAGAACCTACTGAGAATCTACAAGAGAACTTCGTACAAGCACTTCATCCACGTGGGGGCGAATCCAAGACAGCTAGAACACGAGAAGAGTTCTCTCCGAAAATGCACAAAGGAAAATTACGACTTGGGATAATGCGCGCCCATGAGCGGCAAGAGAAGTTGCGCTGCGCTCATCGAACCTTACCGTTCCCTTCTTTTTGAGGAAACGTTGTATTTCTCGTCCTTACCCATGCCCAGCACGCGCTAGTCGGTTGGGCCTCCTAGCCTGCTATGGGCGGCACGTTACAACTCGTATCCGCTCAAAACGATCCACCATTAACCAGTTCAAACCCCACTGAAACTCTGACCGTTATGTCTCCATTGAAGCCATCTGTTTTGCAAAATACGTACAAAGGCCTATCTCTCAACAAACAGTACTATCTCCCTAATGCGGACCTTCATTTCCAAGTCGGCCCTATTTTCTTATTTTCTAAAGCAGTCGTAATGATTATTTTTTGAACAGGTGGAACAAACACTATTTCGTGTTCATTCATACTTTTTTACTCGCGAATCGCCACAGTTCCGTGAGCGAATGGCAGGGGTAGACTGTGCGAGGTCGAATACTCATGATGGCAGATCTGACCAGACAGCAATATCGGTGAAGAATACCTCTGTGGAAGATTTTTCGGATTTCCTTTGGGTTTTCTATGATCCGTATGTTACTTGAATCTACCGTGTATTCTTCCAAGACCCAACCCTCCGTAGATCGTACATGTACAACGCACCAGCAACGATTTGGAGCGTCGTTCTGACCCTCTCTTCCCCCACCCGCTGGGACTTCCCTAAAGTGCAGACTCTTGCTCTTCATCACTTGAACAAGTTATCTCTCCCCGTCGTGGACAGGATTGTCTTGTACAAGTCCTGCTCTGTCTCATTCGAGCATCTACTCCCCCTCTACGTAGAACTCTGCACTAGAGAAGAATCTCTTTCTCTCGAAGAATCAATCCGCCTAGGCTGGGACCTTGCTGTCCCGATTGTACAAATCCGCGAGCTGTTGTTGAAAGGCAAAGGCAACACGAGCAGCGACGCACTACATGATATGGATGTGGCTGTCGAAGGTGTACCGGAGAAGTGGATACAAGATAGGATCAAGTCTATGTTGAATAATACGCAGGAGATGACGTCTTTAATGGACATGCAAGATCATCGTTGTCCGCTGCATCATGAGGTTCAGTCACAGCTTGTACGGTTTTTCGAATTTCACGCTCGTAGTTGCACTCGTTGACTGCTCAAACTCTAGTTCGACCTTTGCAATGATAAAACCAAGACCGCTGCTGGAACAAGATTCCGAAGCAGCCCTCGCATTTTCGAAGGAGCCGCCGCCATCGAAGCAAAGCCAGGGCCATCCAAGTCCAAGGCTCCAGCTCAGGGTAAGCCCCACGTTTCCCTCCTCTAACGCTCGCATCTTCAAATTTGATCAACTTCAGCTATTGACCACGCGCAGAAATTTGTTCAGAAGATGGTGAAGACGGTCGAGAGCAGGAAGAGCCCTCCCGTTGTCAACGCCTGAGCTTCTGTTGGCACTCAAACCACGTTCTCGTTGAGAAGCCGGCAAGCGAAGAGCAGTGTGTATTGCCGTGTTCTTGGGAACAGCATTGGTCATGATGAAGTCAATTTATGTATGTGCTCCGCGAATTTGAGAGTTCTTCCGTCCTGTGCACTGGTCTCTAAAATATAATTTTTGAGAAATCTGCCTTATCCGTCGGAGCTCATGCACGTTGCCCTCAATAGCCATTGTGCCTTGTTCCCCTCCAAGACTCGTGCCTATGCCAACGCGGATCGAACCAGGAAGGCAAGGTACCCCGCCAAAAGCTTGATTGACAGTCTCTTTCGACACAATTTCTAATCTCAACCCGCTTTGTACTCCGCAGCCCGCCTTGCAATTTTCGTCCGAGGAGGAACAAAGTGATTACAGATCGGTCAGTGCGAGGCGCGGTGTTCAACTCTATAAGAACCGGAGGTACTCCTGGGTTCAAACAGCCTCATCTTCATCCAATTTTCTCCCTCATCCCAGTCATTGCTTCATTATGTCCCCTACAAAACCAGAGATCACCACGATTGTCCCGCACTCAGAATATTGCCATCATTCTGGCGATCTTGTTATAATTGTGAGCGCCCATTCTCACTTCTCTCTTAGACGACATGGCCTGACCCACTACATCTAGAACGATGATACCCGTTTTCAAATCCCATCCTGGCATTTCCTTGAATCTCCTATCTTCCGCAAATGGATCGAGGAGCGCTCGAAATCAGATTCGACGACTCAGTCTTCTAGGACTCGCGAGATTCTAGAGATAACTATCAGTTCTGCCAAGGATAACGTTGCACCTAATGATCTCACCAAACTCTGTTGGGTGTTTTTCAACAAGTAAGCATCGTTATTTTACCTGGGGCGGAAATTGTGTGCTCAGTATCCTGTATAATCACTTTACCAGGCGATTCTCCATCTACGAAGCCCCATTGGACGACTGGAAGACTATCCTTCGCCTCGCTAACAAGTACCAGTTTGCCGAGGTTAAGGACCTTGCATTCCGAGAAATTAGTAAGCCAGGTGCCTTCGACATAAAACTCGTCAAGCGTATTGTTCTCTACCGAGAATATGACGCGGAGCAGCGATACCTCGAGGATCTCTACGTCGACCTCCTCTCTCGTCCTGAGCCTCTTACGATTGAGGAAGGAGACGAGTTGGGAATGACTTTAGCCCTCTTGGTGTCAGGTGCTCGCGAGCGCCTACGGGCATTTTCCGATCGTCTTGCGATATCTGACAGACTCCCGGAGTCGATGAGGGCAACCGTTCATACCATGGTAGTATCCATATTCTGGGGCGGTCCTGCCCCTGATCTTTCTCGTCTTTCAAATGGCTCTACATTGGCTGCTTCTCCCAACGGAGCTCCCGCGCCTTCCAAAGGACCTGGTGGGTCCTCAACTACGACCCCCACAAGCTCGAACGGTAAGTGTTCAAATCTATCAACACTTCCCATGGTCTCAGCTCATTTATGCTCAAGGTCACTCTGGTCTTGCGGGCCAATCTAACACGACGGATAATCTCTTCAGCGGCTTCGGATTGGGTGGTAAGAAGAAGCCAAAAAAGAGCAGTGTTTTCAGTAATCTGGACGATTGAGTCTCCCCTTCGTACGATGATCTTAGGATATCGATTATTTTATTAACAACTACGTCTGTTTGCTACCTCTATTCAATTCCAATTCTGAACGCATGTTCGTCGGTAATGATAAATTTCAGCTGAATTTAACATAGGACGTGGTGGGCAGAGAGGCACAAGTGCACACTCATCAAAGATTCAATCTTATCCATGAATTCGATGTGCTAACTTCCACTTCGCCTTTCCTCCCCTTATCCCCACCTCCCCACTCAACATCTCCCTCAACACGTCCCTCAGCATTCCTATAACTCATATGACGACGTCTACCTCTTCCAGCCGGGTCATCGACCTGTTTTTCGCGGACAATAGTACTAGACGAGTTAGAACGGGAGTCAAGAGTGAAGTGGCCTTCGAATGTAGGAGGCAACAGGACATCCATCGGCGAATTTGACGTAGAGCCTCGAAAAGTCAAGATTGAGTCGACGGGTGCTTTTTGAATTTCAACGAGGTGACCATCATTCGAGGTACGCGTAGTTATGAGAAAATCTGAATCTGATTCGGAAGTTTGTGCGTCTCTCATATCGTGAAGTTCGATAAACGCTGCGAGTACACTAGAGTATATGATCAGAAAGATTGGATAGCGAAAGCAATGGAAGCTGGGGCGCACTTATTAGTGGTGGTCATAGACATCTTCGCCTGAGTCGACTTCACTTGATGGAAATCGACATTGACCTCAATGCGGCCGTTGGAAGTAGCGATAACGAAGTCGTCGGATGAATTGAAGTTGCCTTCGATTGCGCCATTTGACGTTTGAATGTTGACCCACCGTGCAGAGGAGGACTAGAAAAAGAATCAGAGCTTAGCCTACCCTTGCCAAATTGGAGGTGGAATAAATACCCAGGAAGTGACGGAACCATCAGAGCCGTGCATGCTCAGGTTGCCGATAAAAATCGGAGGTTCAAGGAAACCGAGCAATTGATCGGAGTTGACGACGTTTGTCTCAAATCGATTGATGTAGGGATGGCTTATTGGAAGCTCAACGATAACATCGTAAGAAACCTGACTGTCGAGAGGTTCTGCTTTTATCGGGTTCTAAGCTCAGACAAAATATCAGAGAACTCTGGAATCGAGTGCCAATGTACGATATTGCACTCACAAAAAGACCAACACCATACTCTCCATCCTGTCGTTTCAGAGTACAGACAATCGTGTCTGCAGTGTTGCGTCCTTGCGAGTGACCCTCGTTGATGCTAGTCCTAACGGAGAACTTGACTTTGTTGCCACCAGAGACAGTCACTCTCATCAATCCCGAGAGCTTGGCTCCAGCAGAAAAGAAGAGGAGCGTCTCGGAAGGCATGGCAATATCAATGTCAGAGTAATTGGGGCCAGGGCCATTCTTCATTGGTTCATCGCAGGTTAATAATTCTACATCAGGCGGAAGCGGATAGTTCAGACTCTGGTTTGCAAGTCCAGTGGTCCACGGCTATCCGGAGTCATTTATAAGAGCCAAACTGTGATGATAGGTATTCAACGTACATGGGGCGTTGGAGCATGCCTGTGTTGGGAGTCTGCCTGGCTCCATAGACCGCCAAAAATGCAAAATGTAATCGCCACGATAAACACCCCGAAAAAGTTGCATCGTTCCTGACCTCTGATCTCGGGAACCGTACTAGGGACTCCCGTATGGGGAGGTACATCAACCCCAGCACAATGTTCGGCGTCGTAGTGGTGGTGGTGGTGGTGCTGGTGCTGGCAGTGGTGATGATGGTGGTCCTGGTGATGGTGATGATGGTCCTGGTGATGGTGATGATGGTGGTCCATGGTTTTGTAATCTGGTGGAGGCCCAGTGCCTTGGTGGTCTTGCAAAAGGGCGTCTGTGGACATCGTTTCTTCAAGAATGAAGGATGTGGAGCGCCCTATCGAGTGTTATATATCGCGAGGTATTTCTTCTATTGATGGAAACCAGCTCAACAGATGGTCGCTGGGACTGTAAGTGCTACACAGATCGTGGTTTCTTGGCTTTCCCTTAGTGACAACACAGGTTACAGGTAACTGACTGTGTCACCGCGACCTAAAGTCGCAGATTAATCATAGTAGAAGATTATGCTATGCCGCATGCTGGACTGAAGGTTCGCGAGGGCTGTCACCAGAGGAATTTGAAGCTGGAAGGTGGGAGAGTTGGGAATTCAAGCCAAGTCAAAGTGTCGCCTCAACTTGCCACTCCTCCTCCTCTGAGTCTCCAGAAATCCTGTTAGATACAGTCTGAGAGAAACGTGCGGGTAGTCAATGATATATTGATACAATGATGCGTCGAGCGCCCGGTGGGCAGAATCATCATGACCATCGGGTTGTAAGGCAGACCTTGTCACGGTTGTCGCTTAGCTTTATTTACAGCCCCTTGATTGAATCATTGATTGTGGTACTTACAGGTCCCTGTCACGTGACACTGCAGATAACGGGTCAGGCTCACCTTGAGTCCCTTGACAGACGCCTTACCCTCTAAGCTCTCCTGCGCTGTTGTGTCTTCCGCTCTGTGAGCTGCTCATGGTCTTCCTATTAGAATTGAATTCAGAAGATTATCTTCGTAAATAATACTGAGCTCGAATTTTATTCATTACTATCTATCATATATACTCTAGTCTACATTCTATGTACCCCGTTTATTTGTCCTCCAATGCCACGTCGTGTTCGCCGTGCATCGAGTCCTTTCTACGCCCACTTCTGTATCATATAGTATCTATTTCTTGGAATATGTCACACCCGGCCCCGACACCCTTTATTGCAATGTTACTACTCGAATACTGAAAACAAAGCCTCTCTACTCTGAGCGATGTCAGAGAATGCCGCACTGGTCGTTTACTTGTCATATCAAGCACTTTGTCGAATTCGTGGTTGCAGATTTATCAAGTATACAGTGCCATTCAATCAGATTTAACGCATAGCAGGTAAAGACAGGCTTTTAGGTAAAAGATAACGCCAACTATTTCAAAGATCAAGGGTAACTCTCGCATTAGAAGTGCTAACATCAACGTTACCCCTCTTCTTCTCGTTGGAACCACCCCACTTAACATCACCGTCAACATATCCTCGAACGTTCCTATAACTCACATTACGACGTCTACCCCTTCCAGCCGGATCATCAACCTGATGCTCATGGACGATGGGGTTAAACAAGCCCGAGTGGGAATTTAACGAGAAATGGCCTTCGAACGTCGGGTGCAAACGGACATCTGCCGGACTATTTGAAGTAGAACCTCGGTGAGTCAATATCGAGTCGACGGGAGCATCACGGAATGTGACATCGAGACGGCTGTTTGAGGTATGGGTATTCACGAGGAAGTCTGGTTTGGAATCGGATACTCCTGCGTATCTCATATCGTTGAGGTTAATGTCTGCCTTGAGAGGGCTAGGGTTTATGGTCAGATAAGATGATATTCAAAGGCCGATTGTGTCGGGACACGAGACATACCCGTTACTGGTATTGATAGACATCTTCGCCTGGTCTGACATTACTTGATTGAGATCGACGGTGACGTCGACACGAGCATTGGAAGTAGCAATAACGAAGTCGTCGGAAGAGTTAAAGTGGCCTTCAATCGGGGCATTTGATGTACGAATGGTCGCCCGATCCGTAGATACAGACTAGAGAAGGATTGAGCTTCTGAAATACTGCAAAATCGGATTCGAGTGAATTACTCACTTTGACTCTGATGCCACCATTAGAGCCGTGCAAGCTCAAGTCATCAAAGTAAACCTTGCCTTGAAGGTCGTCGAGTTCGTGGTTGGCATTGACGACGTTTGTCTCGAATCGATTAATGAAGGGATGACTTTCAGGAAGTTCAATGAGGACATCATATCGGACCTGACTGTAGCGGGGCCCCGGTCTAACAGGGTTCTGAATCCAGGAAGAACATCAGAGGTCCGAGGCTCGGTAAGATTCGATACCCAACACTCACAAAGATACCAACACCAGACTCCCCGTCCTTTCGTTTCAAAGAGCAGACGATCGTATCTGCAGCATCATCTCTCCCAGGCCAACGCCTCCTATGCAGGCTAGTCGAGATAGAGAACTTGACGGAGTCAGTGCCTGTAGAGGTAACGACCTTCACTGATCCATGGAGCCATGCCCCAGCAGATAACAGGAGGAGCGTCTGAGAGGGCGAATCAATCTCAAACTCGGTGAGGCTCGGACCAGGGCCATCCTTCAACGGTTCATCGCATGCCACCAGATCAATGTCATGCGGAAGCGGATAATCCAGGCTTTGGTTTGCAGGTCCAACACTCCACTGCTGTCCGGAGTTATTCATGAGAGCCGAATAGTGAGAGTAATAATTGAACGTACATGAGGCTTTGGACCGTACCTATATCGGTGGCCTAAGTATATTAACTGCCTCATTAGACAGCCGAGAAGAACCCAAAATATGATCGCGAATATGAACGCCTTAAGGAAGCGGCATCGTGGCCTACTTCTGACCACAACTACTGTACTAGGATAGTGCGGATGAACGGTGTAGGGGCCAGTATGGTGTTCTGGATGCTTGTAGTGGTGGTGATGATGGGAATGGTGGTGGTTTGTCGTCCCGTAACTTGGTGGAGGAGTCGCGGCTCCGCCGTGGCCGTGAAAGAGAGCGTGACCGTCAGCGGACATTGCTTGAGGAATGAAGAATGTAGAGTTCCCTAATGGACGCTATATATCAACAGGTTATGTTTAAGTTTTGTTTTGTCAGGTCAGAGATAGCGATCAGTTTGACATATGGTCGGTGGGGCTGCGGACTGCAGGCGCTGCGGAGGTTAAGATGTGTTTCCTTTTCTTGGTGATATCCCGAGTTATAAGGGGTAAGTGTGGGATACAACGGTTACATCATAGACAGGGGCCTCCATAACCTGGATTTTCTTCATCAGCGAGCTACAACTGCGCAAGTTGCCCGCAGGCGTCAAAATCCGCATTAAACGAGCTCTGGTGGTTGAAAAATATACCCGAGGCAACACAATTTTTTCAAAATGCTTCAGCTTAGTCCTACTCAACGACGATTCCAGCTAAGCCTCCTGCAGTCTTTGCCTTGACTTCTCCGACAGTAAAGGAGATCCAAGCGCTGAAGCTCATAAAAGTGCTGATTTTTTCAGTTCTTGCATGGTTAATTTGATTCTTCCCCTGGAATGTAAGCGGAACTTTGTCCCTGCCGTGGGCCAAGTCCCACCAAACGAGGTAAGCCCCAGAGCATGTGCACATCTTCTGAACATCCTTAGGAGAATACGATTGGAGGACGATATCATGCATGACTCGTGGTAATCTTCTTTTCATCAAGGACCCAGTTTGACTGCGTATCAAGCTTTCAAGGCCCGCCCCTGCGAAGTATCAAGGCATGTGCTTCGAAATAAATATAAAGTCCGCCTCCCGACCTGGTACCAGCGATGGTAACCCGATAATCAATTTCGATTATTGCGCGCTCGATGGTAACCACCCATTCTCTCGTCTAATTCAAACAAAAAGTTGTGTAGGAGCCTATGCTAATGAACGCTTTGGGTAGTCCTTCTATTTCAGTCTCGAACCTTCTCATATCTAACAGCTATTTTGCACACAAGCACAGCACAGGAAAAAAGTAGTGTAGGTTTGATATATCAAGTACTTCTGAAGAAGTATTGGTGGAGATAGAGGCGGACGCATCGACACTTCTTGTTCCATCCACAGGGGCACGGGATAACCAATGTAGTACGCCCACGAGGCAGAAGAACCCAGACGTTGATGGCTGTTCTGTCAATTTCAGTGGTGGTCTTTTCCTCTTACACTCAGAGTGGCGTCCCGACGTATAAAGACTTTCGAGGCTCTAGCTGATCCCACGACCCCCCTCTCTTCTACCCCTTCTACGCCGCCGTATTGCTCTGCGATGCCCAACCTAAACATCAGAACTGGTCCCGCCCCGTCCGGTGAAGCCTTATCACGCCACGATCAGTACTATATCTCAGGCGGCGACCTTCACTTTCTGGTGCGCATAATCACTCTCTGCTCGTTCGTTGACCCTGACCGACTAATATCTTGGCAGCTTCGACGAACACACTTCCGTGTTCACTCGTATTTCTTCCGTCGGGAGTCCAAATATTGGAACGCTCGGCTAGCTGGACCTGTGTCTCCAGGTGATAACCCTAAACCACCCGGAACTCATGAATCGACCGCCTTCCTTGTAAATGAGGACCCAGAAGATTTTGCCACCTTCTTATGGGTATTCTACAATCCGTATGTCGCTATCCTTCCATAAATGATTCACTACTGACATGAGATACAGAAAATACAGCCTCTATCAGGCCCCTCTAAATAAATGGATTACGATTCTCCGATTAGCCACTCTATGGGAATGTCCGGGAGTCCGCGACCTTGCCATCTCGTTCATCGACAAAATATCCATGGAAACTGTCCAAAGGATAAAAATCTATCAAGAGTACAAAGTTCCACGCGAACATCTCCTTCCACTCTATATTGAATTAGCAACTCGTGAAAAGATGCTGGAGCGCGAAGAGTTCCGTATCCTTGACGCGGATACTTTGTTTTCGATCGTCAGGGCGCGCGAAATGCTTCGCGCTCCACTTCCAGCTGATGGTGGTAGAAACAGAGACGATTCGATAAGCCCGCTTCGGGAAGAGTTCACGGATGATGATAAGCGTAATATTGTGGCGACCGCGTTTGAGATCTCGGCTGAGCAGGTTCAAGCGTTGAAATTGAAAGGTGAGTGTCTCTGTGACTGTGTGGTGAGTTTCGAAACTTATCGTTGTGCTTTAGGGGGACGTCCTGATACTGACAAAGGTGGATCCTGATACCCGATTGAAGTGAGGTGTTGGACGGCTAGATCGGAAGCCGAGATAAAGGCCCGGGTGTTAGATGATGAGTACAAACAATGAATAGAGTTTAGGGGCAGTTTCTGGAATCGCCTAGGAACTTTCTCTTTGCTCCTCCGCAGTCCCTTCTTCTTCGATGTTACTTAGTGACTCTCTTTTTTAGGTTGCTGAATCATTCTTGTCACATATTGAATGTACTTCTGGGTTGTTGGAATGAGTCAGATAGTCGCCTCGGCTTTGCTTTGAGGGTGCTCATACTTAAAGTTCTGGTCTTGTCGGCATTGGTGATATACTATGCTATAATTTCATCATCCCACGATCGAGTTACCCAGGGCTCCCGAGATTCATTAATTCATCTCTCTTCCAGAACAACACCGAAGGTGAAAATTCCAGTGCTCTCGACGCTCATAATTCGCCTATGATCGTATTCAGTTGTCCACTTCCAAACAGCAACAGCCGGCTTGGCCATGACAGCCGTCATATAGCCTCCTTAACATGCCCAGTGACCAACACAAGGAAGGAACAAGAACTTTGAAAAAGAAAGAAGTCACACATGACTACACAACTGGATCCCAATCAACACGCCTACTGCGCCCGGATCCATGCCTCGCCTGGTTAAGGGGTTCCGAAGACCTGGGAAGAACCTCGGACAACAATAGAAATACCCGAACGGTACAAAAGTGGAAGGCGCTGACGTCGAGAACGCCACAGCACGCCTCCTCTCGCTGCCTCGGCGCAAAACCTATGGCATCCATCAACATTAGCCTTCAAGCCGCTGTTGGGCGTTTTTGTTGACCATTCAACTCGTCGGTGGATTTGTCGTGCAGGTTCACTGATTCGAGGGGGTGAAACTGGAACGGGGTTCGAATTCTCATCATGAACACGTGTAAACCAGGTGTTTACGAGACGGCGTCTATGCTGTGTAGTATGTGTGCTCTTGATGTTTCTCGGTTGGGCGAGTAATGGTATGTTCTACATCACGCTGTTACGAGTTACAAGTCTCATTAACGAACATGAGGTAGATGCGTTAGATGGTGGATATCTTAGAAAGGTCATGGACTGCTTCTTGCTCCCGCAGTGGGTCAGATAAGAAGGCTTGATCCAAGGCTCTGGTCCGGTAGCTTAAACTCCCTGTCCCTCCCCTCCTCATACCCGACTTTCTTCCTCCTTGATACGACTTCGCTTTCCCTCTATAATGGCCCCCAATAAAGACACGAACGTGCCCGCTCGTAGTCCTTCTCTTGCTCCTCACTCTGACTACTGGATTAAGGGTGCCGATCTACACTTACTGGTATGTTATGTATGGAAGCTGTACCGGTCTGTGTTTGCTGACGATACACGACAGTTGGGACATACTTTGTACCGAATCCACTCTCACTTTTTCATCCGAGAGTCGAAATTCTGGAAAAACAAGCTAGCGGGCCCGACCTCTCCTGGTGATGAGCCGCTTCTCGTTGGTACCAGCAGCACCAACGCGCTTGTTCTTGATGAGAGGCCTTTAGATTTCGACTGCTTTCTTTATGTTTTCTACAACAAGTACGTCTAACCTTCCCGTGGGAGTACCATTGCTGAATCTACCTCCTCTTGACATTGTGCAGCCGATTCGGTGATTACTCTCAACTCACGCTGAAGCAGTGGATCACTATCCTCCGCTACTCGACGAAATGGGATTTTCCCCATGTCAAGGAGCTTGCGGTGCGCTACATCGTAGACTTCGATATGGACGTCGTCGACCGCATTGTCCTCTACCAAGAGAACAATCTTCCCGAAAGTTATCTTTTCCCTCTGTATATGCAAATCGCCTCTCGGGAGGATATGCTTTCCCTGGAAGAGTCGAAGATACTGGGTTACGACACCCTCGTTCTCATCCACCATGCCCGTGAACGTCTCAGGACTCCTGTCTCCCCGACCAACCGGCTCTTGAGCCCAATCCGCACGGACCTTACACATACCAATGTCATCGACATAGTGGCATCGACATTCAACATTTCGCTTGCAAGTGCGAATATAAGCCCCAATCCAGGTAACACGGTATTCCATTTCTCTTTGATACCTGACTCTTTGACTGACATATGTTGTGTTCCGTTTTGTAGGTCCCGACCCCAGCCCCAAACAAGGCTCCGCCGGAGGTCAGGCTAATAACAACGCCAACGGCACTGGAAAATCCAATAAAAAGAAGTGAAAGGGAGCAAGAGGATGCTGACGAAGGGTTTGATTCGGACGGATGGGACTACGATGACGTGAAGTCCAATGTCGCTTCACTGGGCTCGGATTGGGATGACGCTTGGGACATTGATGATTCTGTTGTATCAGCTTCATCGGCTTTGTAACATGTTTTCTTGGTTGTATCACTACGTTTGTTGGTCTGTTGTAGGTTACGCTTGTACTCATATATTTATGACTCAAATTTTCTTCATTTTCGTTATCCGAATGAGAGGTATGGGTCTACAGTGGCGATGTTATGACCGGACTGGGCCAGAGGGTTTTGCTTTACCCTTTAGGCTGTGTTCGAGCCGGTGCTTGTCTGATACAGTCAGAAGAAGTATCAGAGGCTGCGGCGAGCAGTAACCACAGCACTTTTCATTTCACTGCTATGATGGGACTGATATACCAGATCCGCTGAGGTCTCTACCAAGTAAACCCTGGAGCACTCCACCTTTGTCACTGATCAATCGATCAAGCTGGACTGATGTAGAAGTTATTTTTGATTTTCGATCGATCGCTACTTGTTTGGTCTGGGAAGTTGAGAGTTAGGGGTAGAATGGGAGGTCCGGAAGACCGCCGCTTTGAACCCAACTTCAAACTTTCCACGAGTCTGTAAAACGCTTACTGGAATTTCTGCACACGCCCAGGGACATGGCCATCAGAGACGGGGCTGAAGCGAATTAGTCGGAGGTTGAATTTTCCATCAGAGCGGAAGTAACGGTCGATTTCGAATCTCTCGTTGTCCCGCTCATTTTAACCTCCTTGGAACAAGAGTTTCTGCTTCCAAAGACCATCGAAGATTCGAGATTCAAGACGTACAGAACCATGCAGCGCGACAATGTGTATCATCAGCAAGCTCTCAGTCTTACGTTGGTCCAGTGTAAAAAATTGTCAGGGTATCGCTGCCTCATGTCGATCGGAACAATGGGATAAAAACTCTCCGTAGGATTTGAGTAATAATTCGTCGGAAACGTGTTGGATACCCCTACACGTGTACCCCATTATTGCCTTCAACTCAAATACCGAGGACCTGCACGAAAAATTTCACCTCACCAACTCTCTTCTCTCCCACCTCCCACCTCCCCCCTCCCATCTTACGCGCAACAAGGCGCTCCTCATCCTCGATTATGGCCCACCTACACTCTGACTCTGGCTTAGGCTTCCGTTCGTTAACACGTTATGAAGAATATTATCTTCCCGGTGGTGACCTCTTTCTGCTGGTGTGTTGCCACTTGTCACTAGTTGGCGTACGTCCTGCTGATGGTGCCGAGTTTAGGTCGAACAACATATTTTCCGAGTCCACAGATATTTCTTTGAGCGCGAGAGCACGTACTTCAAGGGCAAGCTAGCTACGCCTGCTGCACCCGGTAGTACACGCCCTGGCACGAATGAGTCTAATGCTATTCTCCTGGATGATGTACGAGTACACGAATTTGCACGATTCCTCTGGGTTTTCTATAATCCGTAAGCATTAATTTTCTGTCGTTTTTTGGATAGTCTATCTTATGATACTATAGCAAATACTCCCTCTACCATACTTCTGTCGCTGACTGGACAGCGATCCTGAACCTCGCGCACCGCTGGGCGTTTCCCGAGGTCAAGTCTCTCGCCGTTCGAGAGCTCGAAAAGCAGTCGATGCCTGATATCGAACGTGTCGTTGTGTATCAAAATAATGACGTCGACCGCAACCTCCTCATCCGCTGCTATGCCGCTCTCTGTGAGCGTGACCAACCGATAACTCCCGCCGAGGGTCGTCGTATGGGAATTGATACCGCACTCACAATAGCACAGCTTCGTGAGATGGCCCGACGATCTCCCATCGACTGTCGCTCCCCCACGTCGGCAAACATCCGTGGAAATGAGCTCCAAACCCTCGTGCGGGAGTTGTTTGGTATCGCCACGCCCGTCAGAGATGATGACTCGATGCCTCATTCGCCACTAGGTGGACCGGTGAAAACCGTCCTATAACTTGCTCTCGAGTACTGTACTGATCTTGTATCTTGTTTGTTTTTCAATTTTAGCCTCCTTGCCTGTGGTCGGGATCACCAGTAACGGCACAAACGGAACCTACGCAACCAAGCCTACAGTCAATGGTACAACCTCCACCAACGAGAGCGACGGCGCAGACGGTCACACCAGCAACAACTCCGCCCCCACCCGTCCGAACGGCCACCCCGCCTTTACCAGCAGCACCAGCGCAGTCGGAACCGGAGGTGCAACCTCTGGATCCAACACCGCCCCCTCCGCCCCTCCCGGAAAAAACGGGACGGCTACAGGTCATAACAAACCCGGCACTGGCCAAGGTCAACCTGGCAACGGAAACATCTCGTCCCTCAACTCCCGGCCCGGAAACACCAACAACGGGACCAGAGAAGGAGAAGAAAAAGAAAAAGAAGGTGGGAAAGAAGGCGGTAGCGGAGAAGGTGGCAGCGGAGAAGGCGGAGACAGCAACGCCAAAGGCCGACGAAAAGGAATCAAACGCGGCAACTGAGGCAGAGGCAACACTGCAATCTCAGCAGCAGCCGCAGGAGGGACAGAAGGATGACGCGACGGTTTTGGTAGACTTGGATAAGAAGGATGATGTTACTGTTTCGCAGCAGGGAAATGGGGCTGGATCCTCTGGAGCTCCTAAGAGTGATGTATCATCTACTGGTGCTAATGACGGTGAGGGAGAGAAAGCAAAGGCAAAGGCGGGATCTACTACAGGTGGAGACGGTGTTTCGACGGACATTCCCAGTACTACTACTGACCCTACGCAGGCCAATGATGCCAAGGCCGACCCAAAAGCAAACCCAACTACCCTTTATAAGCCCTCTGACCCCCCGGCTTCTCCAACTACAAGAAAGAGTCAACTTGACAACGCTGACTTCTTGAAGTCGCCTCAGGAAAAGGAGAAGACGACATTGGGCTTTAATTTGTCAAAGCTTGGTTTTTGATAGCCATGATGGTCTAACTTTTGCAATGACTTGTTGTAACGCCACATCTGTATTCTCCTCACGTACTCGCAATGCTTTATCATGATTTCTGAAACCTAGTAATCTCACGGAGAAATGTCTGGAATTGCTCCTTTTCATTCCATGATATCCATCTCCTTGCAATGACCTCCACCTGCCCGCTTTGTCGACTACATGCGTTCGTTCATTACGGGTGTAATCTCGGAGGGCGGATCACCCGCGCCGCACTTTCGAGCCTCAGCTCCGATCTCAGTGGAATTCATAAATCTCGAATGCTGACGCAGTTACACCGGCATGGCCGTTTGGAGTCAAGTAAAATAAGGGCTGGGGAATAGGTTTAGAATAGTTACAGATGGCTACGCACCAGCCTCTACGACTCATATCCTATTTATAACGTCGGGCGTCATTTCATGCCAAGCCAAAATAGGAGCCTCAGAGGTCAGACTTCAAGATTCACCAAAAGCTACGGGCGATCTTATGAAGATGAACACACCAGAGTCAATCGTTCCTTGCTGGAACATTCATGAGAGATTCGAGCCTGTTCAGAGCCAGACATCACACGAACGAATTGTGAGGTTGTTAGGATCGTATGTTACCGTGGGGAAATGCTGATCGAACCCATCCAAAAATATACTCAGCATTCCCTTTACGACTCCCGATTCAGTCTTATATCCCATGCTTGCTCGAGTCAAATACATACCAAGGCGCGGCACGCAACTTGGCGTTCCCCGCTCAAAACAGTAGGGTAGGCCTGACACAGCGTTCCCCGAGAAGACATCGGTGAAACTAGGGACGGCCTAACTGCAAAGGGGTGAGCGAGCAGTTGATTGTTTCATGAGCGCCATGACGCTTCTCCCACAAGATTTCTCGGGTGTCCCTCCTTTTTGGATGTGGAGATGAACTGGCCGAAGGCAATGGATGACCAATATCTTTCTCATACTCTGCTCCCAGGTCTCCACTAAAGGGTATATAATCTGGAACTCCAGGAATTAATGTCTGCATTCATTCTCTGCAACCTTCTGCCAATACCTTACCGTCATGATACTTACACCTGGGATCGATTTCATCGCGCGAACTTCGTTCGATTTCATTCTCCCATGTGGGGTGGCCTATGCGACCCTCATACTCGGTGGAGGGTATCTAGGCTTGGATACACCAAAATGGGCCGCAGCAGTCTTGAGCTTTGCGTTGAGGCTGGGATACATTGTTTCGAAACCCTGGGTTGAGGAGTACCAGAACTCCAGAACCGCTCGTGCCAATGGAGCCGTTCTCGCACCTCGCGTCAAAGAGAACCATATCGAGCTCGTTCAGGACCTCGTCAGGGAACTCGACCATGGCTACCCATGTCAGTCACGAATTGTATGTCAGTCGATATCAGGCTAATCTCATTCTTTCGTTAGGCGAAACGTTTTGCAAACTTAGCGATAAATATGGAACTACTTTCCGGTTCAGTGTTGGCCTCGAGGAACGCGTGGGTCTGCCATTTTGTGATATTACGGACAAATCTCACTTCTTCCTTTTAGCACTTTACGAGCGAGCCAGACCATGTTAAAGCCATCCTCGCGACGAACTTTGAGGAGTTTGACAAAGGTTGGTGCTGTGATTCCAAGCCCATGGCGATTTATTGACGGCGGCTGGATAGGACCTGGACTCCGTTCACAATTGGAGTCACTACTAGGATCTGGAGTCTTTAATTCCGACGGTGAGCCTAGCTTCTCCAATCGCCGACTCAGACAGACATTGAAACAACGTTCATAGGGGAAATGTGGAAGTCAGTGCTGCTGTGATGCGTCATCCAAGGTTGATACTAAGAGATGGCTTCTAGGTTCCATCGTTCGATCACTCGCCCATTCTTCACGAGGGATAGGATCAGTGATTTCGACACTTTTGACAGACACTCAAAAGAAGCGCTTAGCATGGCCGATTCTCGACTTTCTGAGGGTTATCCGATTGATTTCCAAGTGTGTTTCTTGGTGCTTTCTAGATACACCATGCTGATGATCTATAGGATTTGGCCGCTCGATTCACCCTGGATTCCGCCACTGAATTCCTGTTCAAGAATGATGTCCGCTCACTCAGCGCCGGTCTTCCATACCCAGTGCACCCATCTCCGTTTACCAAAGCCAATCCTCCTTCGTTTATCAACCACCCTTCGAACATATTTGTCGAGGCATTTGTAACATCACAGGATATAACCGCAATGCGAACACAGCTCGGAGACCTCTGGCCACTATCAGAATTTTGGAAGGATACGGTCGGACCTTTGAGGAAGGTATTGGACGGCTTTGTACAGCCTTTCATCGAAAAGGGATTCCGCGAAAAGGAAACGAGGGATGGATCCGACAAGTCTTCGGAGACTTTGCTGGACTTCTTAGTCGACAAGACATCGGGTGAGCCTCTCGTGATGACTCAAGAAGGAAATTACTGACTTTTTTGTTCTTTCTCGAAGACCAAGATGTAATCAGGGATGAGGTGTGCATATCATTCGTGGCAGTTGCTGGATACAATTTCGCTGACTCATTGGATTAGCTCGTCAATCTTCTTGTTGCAGCTCGTGATACCGTGAGTGATGATAGGAAAGTCAGAGAGGTTGTAACTGACTGTGTGGCACTCATTACAAGACATCATCTCTGCTGACATTCTCGCTATACATGTTAATCGAGCACCCTGACATTGAAAAACGCCTGAGAAAGGAGATTTTGGACAAGGTCGGTTATGAGCGCACTCCCACCAGTGAGGATATTAGGGAGATGCGATATCTCAAGGCTTTCCTGAACGGTACATATGATTTTCTCAGTATACATCCGGTGAATGGCTAACCGGTTCTGTTCTCAGAGGTTTTGCGACTTTACGCCACCGTGTGAGTGTCCTCAGCAGCTTCTCCTCACACAAGCTTATCAGAGAATCCATTTCAGACCGCTCAATACCCGGTATGCCGTTTGCTGTCATTTCTGGTAAAAGGTATTTATATAAAATTCAGGACTGCCATGAAACCTGTGATTCTGCCTCCCCCGGCCGGTTCAAATACCCCGCTATACTTTCCTGCAAATTCAAGGTAACGTCTTTCTTCTTTCCCTTACCGTGCTGTGCTCATGTAGAGCTCTTAGGACAATATATTCCGTCTTCCTAATGCACAGAAGGACCGATTTGTGGGGTCCAGATGGTAAGCAATTAACAGGCGATCATTTTCACACTGACTCAATGACTATTGCTACCGCTTGCAGCGCTGGAATTTGATCCCGATCGATTCTTAGATGAACGTGTTCGCAAATATCTTGTTCCAAACCCGTTCATCTTTTGTCCCTTCAATGCTGGGCCCAGGATCTGTCTCGGACAACAGGTATGCGCCACTGCTATATTTCCTAAGTATCCTTGTTTCATAAATTCATTTTACAATAGTTTGCCTACAACGAGGCTTCGTTTTTCCTAGTACGCCTACTTCAACGGTTCTCGTCGTTTACCTTCGAAGAAAAGGCCAGGCCATTAGACGCCGCGGCACCTAAGCCAGAATGGGTAGGCATCCCAGGACCTCAGGGAAAAGACAAGATTCGCCTGAGGAATAACTTGACGATGTATGTCAAGGGTGGCTTATGGATCAGAATGAAAGAGGTGAAGGATGGGGAAAGTGCTTAACTTGATCATCACTGGCACTAATCTGGATTTGGTTACCTGCGCCTCCCACCTCAGTCATCTTATCACAGTTTCAAGGCTTGAAGCTGTATGCTAGCATATAATAATTTGTACATAATGACGATTCCACGGACTATTATATTCACGTTCACAATACTAATATTCCATGACTCGATCGCACCGGGATGACTGGACAATTTTGAATTTTGAAAGAAAAATTCAGTTACAGTCACAATTTGAACCACCGATTCGGCTGGCGGGCTCATTACTGTCAAAAGTTCCCACACGTTACCAGCTCTCCCTTACGCGTTTCACGATGTACTCAATGGCGAGAATCTCAATATCGAATGATCTCATTGGTTTGAACTCGCGCTGGCAAGTCGAGGACTTGGTTCTCAGATCCGACCTCAACGCTTGAAGAATCCATCCGCCAGTCCAATCTAATGTTTTCATCTGGGGTTTGCGGGACTTCGCGACTCGGTGTACAGTTAAACTTACCCCTTACCCTTGTCGACACGACTTCTCGAATTTCTCAATGCTCGAAATGTTCATATTCATCTTTATTTGTCCAACCCCATAACACACGCGGCCACTATCCCCCCTTCTTGACGAACCCACTGTCACAGGTTCAACACGCTCACTCCGAACTAGGCAGGGATCGGGAACAAGAAAGAACAAGAGGCATTACACCTTGCCTCGTGGATTGTAAACATACCTGCTACCCCCTCATATATACTTTGCACAGCCCCGGACAGAGGTATATGCATCCGAAGCATTTACAAAAAAGTAGAAGACGCTGGCTGATGTCGAGAGGGGTATGGCATGCCCCCTTCCAGATGCTTTTATGACAGAAATAGCCTCGATGTCGCCGCAGTACTATTGAATGCCTTTTCCGGTTGCCCTTGGTATTGTGTTGATCATTCGACTTCTCAATAGGTTTGCTTGTGGGCTCTTTGTGACTGATTCGAGTGATGAAACGCAGTGGGGTTGGCTGAGAAGTACACGCGTAAGCCAGGTGTTCATGAGGCGGCGTCTATCAGTCATTAACTGCCAGTGCTCTAAATTCGGATGCGATGGTATGTTCAGTTCTCGTCCTGCCCTTCTGAGCTAAGAGTATGCATGAGGTAGATGCGTTAGATAGTCGATGTCCCAGAAGGAAAATGGCTCGCTTCTTGCTCCATTGTTGGTCGGATGAGAAGGCTGATCCTGTGGTATGTTCCGGCACGAGTCATATTGGAAACGTCCACCTAGTGCTTGGCAAATACAACATGAAGAAGTATCAGTGACTGCGGCGACCACAGCACTTTGATGGCTTTGTCGCGATGGGACTGATATGATGAACCAACTTTAAAGCATTCACTAGTACACATTTCACGGTCAGCTAATGTGTGTTTTTAACTCTTAACCATCGTTTCGGAGCTGAGAGGGCACCAAAGTAACACCCGGAGTTCGACTACATAACGAGCTGAACCTGTAAGTCATTCCTTGAGATTTGTGCGTACGGCTGGGTATGTGCCCAGGGTAGGTGGGAGGGCTCCTGTTGAAACGGAGATTCGGCTGACTATTAGCGCGGAGCTGACTGTGAATTCGAACTTTCCCTACACGTTAACCCCAGGCCTCAAGGTTCAAAGAACCATATCTCCGGTACAGGCCATGTTATGCGGCAATCGACGGCCCTCCCCTTAATTTGGGCCTGTGTCAACAATCATCAGGGTACTACTGCCTCATGTCAATCCGATAAAACCCTCAATAGGGTTTGGGCAAAACACGATCTGCTCTGACAAAACGGATTACTAGCCCAACGCGTGTACCCCATTATGGCTTGCGACTCAAATACACGGTCGAACCTCGTCTGAAGATTTTCATTCCATCAAGCCTGTTCTTCCTCTCCCGCCCTACGAACGACAAGGCACCCCTATCTCCAACATGGCTTACGCACACAGTGAATTCACCCAAGGCTTTCGCTCTATAATACCCTACGAGAAATATTGCCTTCCTGGTGGCGATCTTTTCTTGATAGTACGCCACTCCTCAGTATAATGGCTATGAACTTTTGTGCTGATATGAATGGCGCCAGGTTGACCATCATAGTTTCCGAGTTCACCGATACTTCTTTGAGCGCGAGAGTATCTATTTCAAGAGGATGCTCACTATGCCTCCCTCACCGGGAAATAAACGTCCAGGCGCAAGTGAGTCGAGTGCTATCCTGCTGGACGATGTAAAAGTTGACGAATTTGCACGATTTCTTTGGGTTTTCTACAACCCGTGAGCGCTAATTTCTCTCCCATCCCCGGCCGGTTTATCATACAACTCACGATTTTATAGAAAATACTCACTCTATCACACATCTGTTGCTGAATGGACTACGATCCTTTCCCTTGCGCACCGTTGGTCTTTCGCTGAAGTTAAAGCTCTTGCTGTCCGAGAGCTAGAAAAGAAGTACATGCCTGACATTGATCGGGTCATTGTCTATCAAGATTATGAAGTTGACCACGACCTACTTACCCCGTATTATGCCGCCCTCTGCGAGCGCGACGAACCGATAACTCCCGCGGAGGGCCGTCGCATGGGCATTGACACTGCGCTCACAATAGCGCAGCTTCGTGAGATGGCTCGACGATCTCCTGTCGACTATCACTTCCCTACGTCAGCGACTATTCGCGGGGATAATCTCCATCCGCTTGTGCGGGAGATGTTCGGTATCGCCGCGCCCGTGGTGGAGGGCGACACTGAAGCGCCTCCTACACCATCAGGTGGACTAGTGACAACCGTCCTATAGTATCACTTCAAGATTGTGCTCATCTTGCTTTGTTTTGTTCTTTTAGCAGCGTCCTTCCCTGCAACCGGGATCAATGGCAGCGACGCCAACGTGAATGGCCTTACAGCCAATGGATCAGCTTCTACAGGCCAGATCAATAGCACAGACGCTCAAGTCGGGAATAACGCTATCCCCACGGCAACTGGTCACTCCTCCACTGTTACCAACACCATGACTGGTCCAGGCGTCGGGGCCACGGCCTCAGGACGAGAAGCTAACCCCACCACCTCCGGAACACCCAGAGCGAGAACAGGAAATAATCAACCTGCCGCAGGACAAGGACAAGCATCCAACGAAGGCACCTCGCCTCTCACCCCCCGCCAGGCAAACCTCAGTAATGCCAGCAGGGAAGGAGAAGAAAAAGGGAAGGAAGGTGGCACCGGCACCGGCTGGTTCGGCGCTGTCAAAACCCGACGGAATGGGGGTGGGCGTAGCGGCAATTGAGAAGGTGGGATAGCAGTTATAGCAATCGTAGGAGGAGAGTTCAGAAAGGTAGGTATAAGGTATAGTGATCGCCATAGCGCTGATGTAAAATTTTGGTTCCAATTTCACCTGTGCCTTCCCCCCTCGTGTTTGTATCGTAGTTTTCAATGAAGCCATTCTATGTCAGTTAGTAATAGCAAGGAGTAACTTTGAAGTCACTCTCCATGACGTTCACAATGATTGGACGGACTGGAGTTTTTGAGAGAAAGTCAGAGCTACGGTCATGGTTCGAACCACCGACTTGGCACCTGCCGTCACGGCTACAGCAAAAGTACTTAGTCAGGGTTTCACAATGACTGTCAAATGTTCTCTAAGATCCTCAACAGTCCCTACCTCCCTCATGCGATATACTCCCTCGCAATAACCTCGATATCCATCCACCTCGTCAGTCAAAAACGGAACATAGCGGAAGACAAAGCACGAGTGACGGCGCGTATCTCCATCCTTGAGTCGGTATCGAAAGAACTCCGAGAAGACAAGGACATTTCGCTGGATGAGCTAGACCGCCTACATCGACTCGCGCGGCCGCCTGCGCCAAAAGAGAATGGTGGTAGAATAAAGGAAGTTATTCGATGGAAAGAGGTCTTCCTTGGCCCCAAGAGGTCTGCTGGGCCCGAGATGAGCGACCTCGACCGCCAGGATTGGGAGAAAAGTGTGTTCTCTTCGTACCTTTGCCTTTCTAGGTTACTAATGTGATCTTGGCAGTAAAAGAGGAGCTTGAACCACAGAAATAACTGCGGCTCGTATGTTGTAGAAATTTTACTCCGAAAGTAACACCTTCACGGTGTATTCACAACCGCTCTCGACAAGGAAATGCCGATTTTATCAACCCTTCCTGGCTCCTTGTTGACCTCGCCTCCTCCTGCTTGATTCAGCCACGCCTTGTACCCTCGATATCCCCTTATTAAATGCCTTTTCCAGTCTCCGTCTATTGGGTCTCCTTTCGCTTTAATGAGCTTGCCGATCGACGGCGGAATCCAGTCACCTAGTTCGTTGTCTTTGGCACAAAGGAGTCCCTCCACGAGACATCCAGGAATATCACCCCCCAATTTACTGGTTGTTTTCATTCGGAGATCATCCATTCCAAGCGATTGACTCAATCTGAACACCGTTACCATTCATCCGTGGCAAGTTAAGAACCTTCGATGCATTTCCGTGCCTGTGACTGGCGTTTCCGTGGATGATCGCATGAAGCCAGTGACCTCATGCGTACCTTGGTTATACAGCCGGAGGGTGCTGCGGGGAGTCATTTTGATATCATTCCCAAGGTCGTCATTATTTTCAGTTCCTCGAAGCTCTGACTGGAGCTTAGAATTTGGGGACGGAGAAAGGTGTTTAAGGCACGAAATAACGTATCATCGACCTTTGGAGAAATGTCCATTGGAGTCGCTTGATACGGAGGGTGAATGTTACTGACCCGAAATAGTCGGAGGGAGGGATAATACTCTCGATCTCTACGGGCGTTGGTTTTAGCCATGGTTGAGTTGTCACCCTATTACTTGAAAGGATATCATGTGCGTGAAGCCTGGTGCTCAGATGCACTAGCACTTTCCGTATACGTCACCTCTTAGGTACAGGTGGTCAGGCAGGGAACCTTATATTTTCACATATCGAGCCTTGAGGCTTAGGCTTCGGGTCTGAAAGAGAAGGAAACAGATATTTGGTGTTCTCTTGGCTGACAATTGTGCTTTTGATCCCCAGGCTAAATAGGTGTACCTCGTTTACCTCTTTTTCCCCTTTTTCTTCATCCCCCCAGGGACCAGCGTGGAAGGCGTAACAGGACTACTACTGGAAGAACTAATGGGCTCTTTGAACTCGAATCCGGCTTTCTCGCGCATAGGGGCACCGGCGGCTCCAAGCGCCCATGCAATCTTCATCGCCAGGAACGTCCCAACACTCTCGAGTTCATCTTCCGTCAGCTCCCTTTTCCTCTGTACTATCTTGTCTATTAGGGGCGATATCCAATCATCAAGCTTATTTTCTCTTGCGCATATCAATGCGTCGATAGGATCTCCGGCAAAGAAGATGCCCTTTAGGTTTCTTGCAGCTTTCTGACGGACCTCATCCATTCCGAAAATCTTGCTCAGCTTGAGGACAGCTTGCCACTGGGTAGAGCTTAGGGTTTCAGGGTTGTTATATTCCCTAAGTGACGTTCCGAGCCTCTCAGTAATGCGACGTTTTGCCTTGACGTTTACTTACCTTGGGTATACAGCACGCAAGAGCTGTAAAAAGTCGTCCTTTTTTATCTCTCCCCCAAGCTCCACTAGATCGTCACCAGTGTCGTCTCCTTGTGGCACTGGCTCGATCTTTGCATCGGGCATGAGGAAGAGGTGTCGAGGAACACGAAACACGGCATCTTCTACCTTGAAATGGATTGTTTTGTTCATTCGTGATCGGTGGCGAGTTCGGTGAACACTTACTCTGAAAGTACGAAAAGCGAAGTAAAAGTCAGTATCTCGATGTATTTGAGTTTGAACCATGGTTGACGATGGGGATATCCAAACACCTGCTTTTGAGAGCCTCTTTTAAGTCGATCGATGGAGTGGAGGAACTGTTCTTGATGATCGAGCGCCTGATAAAGCTCGAGGATCGTTGAACTTTCCATGCCTTCTTCATTAGAATCAACCGAATGAAGTATGCTTCGTGCTTGACCGGAAGGTACTGCGCAGTATTATCCGCAGTAAGAAGTTTACCAAACAGCACAACTGGTTCTAAACATAAACTTGCCGGATACAGAAGTGGCCTTTTAGGGAACCTTGAGCTGAATCTAGAAGATTACAAAGAGACATTCGGTGCCTGTCGCCGAAGGACTACCTAAAATAAAAATATTTTTCCCTCTTTTTTCGGTGGCCGGCGCCGAATCAGTCAATCAATTCACCTGTACATGCTGTAATATCATGATGTTATACCCATTCACATGACTGTGTCAGATAGATAGATGAGAGGCTTAGCTTTCAGTCCTTCAAGAGTTGGATTACTTCCGTTAATGCGAGGTTGGCGCTAGCCGAAGACGTGGGAAGTTGATCTATGATGTGATGACTTTAGCGCCACATTCCGATGTAAGTACCACTTGCACGCCCAAATCTCACATCTCAAAACCCCCATTTTCGCATACTGAGAAATAGGGTGCAGTGCATAATTCTTCACTGTGCTTATAAAATTGAAACTCGCCTTTGGTGGCCCCACATAAACAAGCCAGTGGGCTCACATGACCACAGCGCACATACGTTGACGGTGGACGCTGTGCATGTTACGCAATATTTGCAGGAGGCTGCTATCCTGCCCTAGACGCCACGTCGAACATATTCGTGTACCACGGGCTCGATAGGCGTCCGCTTTACCCTGAAATTCGGCCGAAGTGCTAGCAAAGAATCTTGTGGTACATTTATGGTTCCTTGCACCTTTTCTCTCTCCTATGGTCGTAACCCCCACCGAACTTGATCTGCGTAAACTCTCATTCATAACCCTCTGTGACCCGGTCAACATCATGCTCGCCTTCAGTAGGGGTATACGGCTGGGTTTGGACGTCCCAAAATGGTCTATAGCATCATCGGGCTCCGCGCTGAGGGTGAAATATAGTACTTTCAAGTCCTGGGTCAACGCTCTAGGACCATCCGGGAAGCGAGGATGCACTTGAGGACTTATATTTGGACTTGAACCAGCAGCTCATCAACATCAACTGTGGGGAGAAACCTGGACACATAGAGCTGTCCTAGTGCCTTGTGCTTAGTCGGAGAACTTTATTAAGTCGATAAAGGCGCTCGTGGGGAGCTCGGTGATAGCTATCCTTGGCTGTCTGACATCACATAATGATTACTACAGTTTATGTCCAGCCGAAATGAAGAGTTCGAGGAAATTTAGAACAGGAGTTATATCATTGCTATTCGGAAAGGGTGTTTTTAACAAAGGACAAATCCAAACAGGTTTGGTGATCTTGTTGGGATATTTGATAAACAAGACGTCGGGTAAGCTTTCAATACAGAACTAGAGGCTGAAACTCCATTAACGTTCTCCACGTGTACAGAGGGCCAAAGTATTATTAGAGATAAAACCCTGTGATTTCCATGTGCGATTTCATGTGTCGCAGTTTTCATTGACCCATTGGCACAGCTTATCGATACTCTATGGCAACTCGTGATACTGTGAATTTCTCTAGCAGTTTCGCGCAAATTGGTACTGAGAAGGTGATTCTGCTGACATTTACAAAACCGGCACCGAGCTTAGCGACAAGCGAAAGACATTAGGGAACGGGACATTGTATATCTTGATGTGGCGTAATTTCATCAGTGTGTTTCACCCGGCGCAAAGCGCACCGGATGTGTCCCTCAGAGGCTCCGCAGCTTTACGCGATCGTGTGAGTGCTCGCCAGTAGTCACTCTTTCGCAGAACTCAAATTCACTTGCGAATCCACTCTAGGCCGCTGGATGTCCGATATGTCATCAATTATGACTTCCGCCAACAATATTCACCTTGCAATCCGGAACCGTTATGAAACCTATTATCTGTCCCTTTTGTCGACTCGAATACAGATAGACCTTCCCGTTGGCTCAGAGCGATCTTCAGGACCACTCCGTTTTCCTGATGCATAGGTGGACCAATTCGTGGGCCTTGCGATCAATGATACTGTCGTGATTGTCTGTGAGCGAAGCCTTTGACCCAGTCTATAGCGCCGAACTCAATCCTGAATAATTTTCTTGGGTGATCACGTCCATAAATAGCTTGTCACATTTTTCCAAGCCTTATCCTTAAACTTCAGTGCTGGTACAAGATCCGCCTCAATCAATAGGTATGACAACTCAAGGTTTACGCTGGCTCTTCTCGCTTTCCCGACACTTAACTTACATTGTTGACCTACAACGACGTGTGTTTCTTCTTGATCCGCCTATGTCAGTGTTTCCATGTCAGTGTCTGATATTGAAGAAAAAGCTGGGAAACTGAACACAGCGGTGACCAAAGTCAGGCCTTCAATGAGAGGATAATATTCGGATAAAGGTTTTTTAACAACGCGTGTTAAGGGTGTGTTGGAGGTGAAGATGAAAAAAATGAGGGAAGGGGAAAGGAGTAAGAGTTATGCTAAAGGTGTTGCCTATTTGCGAGACTCACCCCTCTCACCCTTAGATCTTTCCATAGAGAGCGATTAAGTTCTTCAGGCAACTTTGTCCATGTGCATGTTATATAAGTCATTGAAAACTCGGATGGGGCAAGTTCTAAAGCGAGCAGCCTCAAGCTTTCCATACCTTCGGCCATGACATTACTACCCTGACTAATTTCGTCGGAGGAACAACACCCCCGACCAAAAGCCCGCCCTTACTCTGCCCTTGTTATGCCCTACTAGGTGGCCAATACTTCTATATTCACGCGGAAGGTGCTTGGGATTTCGAACTTTTGCGAAGCCACTTGTGTGATCAGGATAACGAAGTAGACGCGCTAGCTATTATTTATATGTTCGATGTTCACGACATCAGTGAAAGATCATCGATTCAGCGTATCATAGAATGAGCCTATTTTTATCCCATACTCTTCCGGTGACAACTTAACCGGTTCCTCTGATAATGTCGCATGATCGCCCTCAGCTAGCCCTCTGATCATCCACGCTGTGTCAGCGCCTTCCTCGCTGCGTCGCGCCGAAGGATTGCGTTAGAACAATTTGCCACCACGACAACAAACTTCGGTCGGTGTAGCCCTGCTCAACCGTAACCAACCACGCAAAACTGCGCATACCCGGCTCGTCAGCAACCTGTCTCGAGCAACACGTCACTCGGCGAACATAACTCCGCCCATACATTTGGTGGGCCTGTGTTTTGCCCTCTAGGCGAGGTATTATTGAGAGTGCCTCGGGGACGGGGACAAAGATCTGAGAATTGAAACATATGCAATTTTCCCACGTGATAAACAGGTGAACCATATTGGTGGCAATGATGCTCTATATAAGTCTCTGGCAATAGAGGAGAGTAGGCTTATCCCACGCTAAGCAACTCCTCAGCAACATCAACCCATATTCTACCCGTCAATTCCTTCACATACCATGGGGATTTCGCCTGGAGTCCGTTTTATTGGGCACTCACTAGCCCAATTTTTGCTCCCCTGTCTCATTGCCTTTGGTTCACTCACCGTAATAACTGATCGACTTGCTGTTTCCCTTCCCAAGCCAATCCTCGTCTTACTCAGTGCCGCTCCGCGTCTCTTGTATCTTTTTGTGAAGCCATCGATTGATAATCGCCGAAATTCGAAGACCGCTAGGACGCTCGGTGCATCTCTTCCTCCCCATATCGACATCAAATCAGCAGACGTTACCAGACGAGCAGTCGAGAATTTCAAAACTGGATACCCAGGTTGGTATATAAATTTCAAGCGTCCGAGAATCAGAGATTGATTTGGGGTGTCCAGTTGAGTTTTTCAATGAATGGACCCAACAATTCGGCCAAACTTTCAGGTTTACAGTGGGCATGGAAGAACGGGTGCGTTATCATCATATATACTGTCTCATACCCTTATCATCTTCCTGCAGTACTTTACAACAGAACCTGACCATGTTAAGGTAAGCTTGGTCAGTTCTTCACCCAGGCAGAGGTGTTGACGTTCTCATTTCAGGCAATTTTGGCCACACAATTTGATGCTTTCGAGAAAGGTTGGTCACGCTGAGGCTGACACGTAGCCCCTCATTCTGACCCGCTGTAGGACCCACTGTCTTTACCCAGTTGAAGTCACTTCTTGGGGCGGGAGTATTCAATTCAGATGGTACGTATTCATGTCCACACTTGTCAAAATCAGAGTTTGAATTTGATGTGTTAGGTGAAATGTGGAAGTCAGTATTTGTGTCTCCTTGAGGTCTCGGCCTAGTCGTTGATCTTTGTTTCCTCAGATTCCATCGTTCCATCACCCGACCATTCTTCAGCAGGGAACGGATCAGTGATTTTGATATCTTTGATCGACATGCTGATGATGCACTTAAACAAGCTAAAGCTCGGCTTGCAGAAGGCTATCCCATTGATTTCCAGGTACGGGATTATTCGGTCTCCGTTGCGTTTGTATATTGATTGACGGAATAATAACGTGAAGGATTTGGTCTCGAGATTTACATTGGACTCCGCAACTGAATTCCTATTCAGAAATGACGTCCATTCCCTGGGTGCTGGCCTACCTTACCCTGACCATCCTTCGCCTTTGGCCAAGCCCAACTCGGTCGTCTTCGAGAACCACCCATCCAACGCATTTGTCAAAGCCTTTGTTGGAGGGCAGGATGTCGTTAGTTTGCGCAGTCGGCTGGGTAACTTCTGGCCCTTGAAAGAGATGTCTGGAGATGCCGTTGCCCCCCTCAGGAAGGAAGTCGATCGATTTGTGGAACCATTTGTGCAGGAAGGCATGAGGCGAAAGCAAGAAAAAGCAAATGGTGCAAAAGCTAACGGAAGCGAGACCCTTCTGGACTACCTGGTCGATCAGACCCCTGGTATGTCTCCGATAGCGTTTTCCGACGTGTATTTGCTAATGATACTTGTTTACTAGACACTGAAGTAATTAAGGATGAGGTACGTATGGATTTTCTTAGGCCTATTCATCGTCTGACACTGGTGAAGCTTGTCAACCTTCTCGTTGCCTCAAGGGATACGGTTAGTGCTCCTGGCGTTGGTGATTATTTCTCGCAATTGATCCCCTTTTGCAGACCGCTTCTCTGTTGACCTTTGCACTGTACATGCTTATTGAACATCCCGAAATTAATCGCCGTTTGAGGGAAGAGATTTTGTCAAGGGTCGGGCCGGAGAGTAGACCGTCGTATGATGACATTCGGGATATGAAGTACTTGCGGGCATTCCTAAATGGTACGTGGTTTGATCTTCCTTGAAGCCAGTCTCAGACTAACCGGTACTATGTAGAGGTTCTGAGGCTGTACCCAGCGGTGTAAGTTTTATTAAAGTTATTCAATTTCTGGCGCTTGACTCAATTGTTTTAAATTACTGTGGATATTAGTCCCGTGAACAGTCGGTGAGTCCTTCGGCTTCATTTCACGATGCCCGAGTAATTAATGTTTCCTTCAACGGTTAGGACATCTACTAAGCCTGTCATCCTCTCACCTTCTGCCGGGGCTGATTCTCCTATCTACGTTCCAACTGATCGACGGTAAGAGTCATCGAGTTTGTCCGCTTGAATACGTTTGCTTACTGATGACCGGTAGAGTGATTTACTCCGTCTTCTTAATGCACAGGCGTGCCGACCTTTGGGGTCCAGATGGTAAGTATCTTTCAATTGGTTTACCAACTCAATTGGTTGACTTTGGCCTCAGCACTCGAGTTTGATCCCGACCGCTTCCTAGATGAGCGGCTGTCGAAATTCCTCTTGAAAAACCCCTTCATCTTCACACCCTTCAACGCTGGACCTAGAATATGCCTTGGACAACAGGTATGTTATTTGTTCCCTCTCCCAGCAGGCGGGTTTCTAATCAGATAATTGCATAGTTTGCTTATAATGAAGCATCGTTCTTCCTTATCCGGTTACTCCAACAATTTTCATCATTCAGCTTGGCTTTGGATGGACAGCCACCTGATTCACTGCCCCCTAAGAACTGGGCCGGAAAGGAGGGACCTCAGGGTCGTGATAGAGTGCGTCCAGCCACTCACTTGACTATGTATGTAAAAGGTGGATTGTGGGTGAGGATGAACGAGGTGAAGGAGGCAGATATTTAATGCAGATTTTGTAGTATTTGTAACACATCTGAATTACAGCTCTTGATTTTTTCCATCCTGACAGGATTAAAGTATTTCTCAAATAAAACTCGCTAGTGGACTAGAGAGATCGACACTGGCGGGAACCTCTCCCCTATTAGTGCGTAAGTGGATGTAAAACCCACCGTAACCGTAACGGGAGCGAGAATGAACACGTTCTCGAAGGTCGAGTGCTTGTAGGAGGTGATCCTGGCTAAGTAACTGGCACTCTGCCAGTCCAAGTGGTTCTTGTCGAGTGACGAGTGTCTGCATTGCTGACGAATACCACTTTTGAACGCCCAAGTCCTGGGCCATGCGCAGTTTCGTGGAAATTGTCCCAAAGTCAGAGTCTTCTAACCTCTCGACTGCCAGCTGTTTTACTTGAGACATCTCCCATCTTGCTGCGAGTCTCAAGATAGAAGCCCAATTATCGGACGAGAGCTCGGGGTTAGCGACAGGTTCGCTGAAAGTCTGAGGTTAGATATCCGCGACGAGAGCTTCAAACAACCACTTACGGAAATAGGAAACTCAGTAGCGCCTCAAAATCGGCTTTGGTCACGCTTGAGCCGATAACGAGTGGGTCCTGGATATCGTATTTACGAAAACCAGGCTTTGAGAATAGACGTCGGAAAGCTGGAGAATGCCTCGCAAATGGACGGTTGGGTACTTTATATAGTTCGTCTTCTACCTAAACATTCAAAATGTGAGCCCCTATAGTAACTTGATAAGATCCATCATATGACGCACCTTAAAGACGACTTTTTCAAAGAAGAACTGCCCATTTTTCCGCAAACTTTCGCTTTCGGCTTGAGTGCAGTTTTCATCCAAGCTGTCGTGGCTGGGAGGGATGGGACAAACAAATTCTACAGAGCCCAGATCGAGGTTAATCTGGCCCCGCTCCGGTCTCAGCTCCCAACGAACGATCTTATCCCCACCAACGTCATAATAATCTTCTGTGTCGCGAAATATGGGATAGCATGACTCTCGGATAGCCGCAGCTTGAAGAGCGGTATCCTGATCAAGCAATTGAAACTCTCTGATCCCGAGCGGTTCACTACGTCGGATCAGCCTGTCTAAGGCGGGTTGTATCCAGTCCTGGATGTCGTATTGTTTGGCGAGCTTCCATTTATAGGCGGGATCGTCTTTGAGGTCCTCGACGAGGTGTTTGATCGCAGCGGTTCTCACTCTATTCATATCCCACATTCTTGATAACTCAAGGACAAGTAACCACTCTTCCATGGTCAGAATTGTGTCGTTGAAGCTATATGACAGTATATTTCAATGACGAGTGTCCAGAACCTGTCGTATGCCCACTCACGGATTTCTTGGGCAGAGGACTTTGAGGAGCGCACGGAAGGAATTAGCAGTGATCGTATCGGGGAGTACAATGGGCGTAGCATCCCCAGAACCTTCGCCGCCATTTCCGCCCTCGCTGCTCGTGGGTTGTGGGAGCTGAAGCATGTCCAAGAAAACAGGTGACTCCTGAGATAAGTATTCACGAGGGATGCGAAATAATGTATCTTCGGCCTATAGTACTATGTTATTAACCATCGAGCACATAAGTTCTGGACATACACGGAAGATAAGGGGTTCAACAAAGTATTCAATGTCATTATGGGGCATGATGGTTTTTCAGTCGGTGTAGAAACCTGGGCACTCTGGCAACTCGAACTCCAGCCTTTTAAAGATATACGTACACTTGACTGAGATTGTATTATCCATCGATAAGTGAGCGGCATTTGGGTCAATCAGCCGTCCGCAGCAAGAAGAGATCCCAAGTGGCTTCTAGAATCTTTCGAATCTTCTGAAACGATGGATTTATCCAAACCTGTCACTGCTGTGCATGAATGGAACGTACGCTTGAGGTGGGATGCAGGAGAGGGGTCAGGGCGGACAAGCTCAAGGGCAGGCTTACGGTTACTAGCCACGGGCTTTGCCGGCTCAAGCGCTCAAGTCTCACTTGTTCGTGACCCAACTTTGGGCGCTTACTATTATGCATCTACTTTAGTGACTGAGTCTCTCTTACACAAATCACAAATAATCTAGGACCACTACAGACTGAAACCCTGCCCCATCTCCGGAGCTGGGTCGGACACCAAAAGAGCCGTGCCACAGAACGGATCAAAATCTATGAACCGCAAGTCATCTTCCTTCTTATCCACCCAGGGAGCCAGATCCATTTTGGCTAGGTTCAAATGGGTGGTCGTCACACCAGATTTCTGGCCCAGACCCTCGACGCGTAGCATTTGATAATTGATATGTCGGAGCTTCGGTCGTCCGCCAGACTGGGGCTTAGCAACAACTCTACAGGAGAAAACGCCAAGCATATGGTCAGCCTGGAATGAAGGCATCGTGAAGACAGTTCCTCCTGCATGAAATCCCTGTACTTCTTTTGTCATGGCTTTTACAACCCAGTCCCAGTCGTCCCCCAAGTTCTCGAGAGCCACAAACTGGATTTTCGATGTCTTATCTTCGGGAAAACCGGCCTCAACACCAACAATGACGAACGAGTTGGTAGGAAAGGTTCGATGTGTTATTTGATAGGATCTCCAAAGTGGCTGGCCCTCTGGCAGGCTGCAATGAGTGACAGCTTGAAGCGGAATCGGGGCAACTTGAGCCAATTTTGCTTCTTCCTCCGCATTGGGGCGAGAAAAAATGCAAAAATGGGTACCGGAGTCGATGATCAAGAGGATATACATGTCAGACACATAGATCTCTTTGCTAGGGAACGAATTTTCCCAAACTGGAGGAATAGGAGGCACCAACTATTATATCAGCAATACCTCGATGAGTGTACTTACTCTATAACGACAAATGAGGTAACGTACTCGATATTGAGAAACGGCCTTCGTTCTTAGGTCCAGGATGTTTATATCAGTCTCGTATTCCAGGTCCGGATTATAGGAGTAGACCACGACACAGTGACCTCTGATGATCATGTAGTTGATAGGGCGCCTTTGAGGGTTTGCCGCGACATTTGAGCAAGCCGAAATATAAGGCCTCGAATCGGTACCATTGAGCTTTATCTCCGCCAATCGTCTGTGAGTCTGGGATCAGGAACTTGATGGATCTGAGTGACGATTGACTTACACATTCTCGTCCGAACTATAGGGGTCCGGCTGGCTGATCACATAGAAAGTATTCGAATCGTGATCCATATGATACAGGTGATAATCAGTAACTTGACGGTTGTCGTGAGGGCGTGTGTGCATCGGGACTTTATACTCGAACACAACGCCCCCACTCCGGGACACATTTCTTCTCGAGAGCCATTGGTAAGCACATCCAAAGGGAGCCCCTTCCATCGTGACAACAACATATTCTCTCATAACAACCAAAGGTCTTCGCCAGTAATTATCGTTTTCTGAGCGGTACGCGCGGGGAGGCGAGGCGCATACTCCATCAGTGCCAGCAAATTTCTCCTCTAGCTCTTCGGCTTGGGCCATAGTCGTCGCAAGCTCTGAAAGAGGCTTTGTGTTTGGGTCCATGGATGGTCGGAGGATGTGTTTAGTTCGGTTGAAGACAGCAATCCAGACATGTCGAGCCTTCGTCAGCTGGGCCAACCGGCGACAGACCTGTTGAGTGGTACCATTATGAGCAGCCTTGACTTGGAAGCCTAGGAATCAGGACTCGCCTGTCTACAAGAGAGAACCGACAATGCTGGGAGTAGGCTCAAGACCTCACTCAGGACATCATCCGGGAGACCTAGTAACGAGGGCATTGCAATCGCCTTCAAAGCGGTCGGGTGAGCGCGGTAGCAAAGATCAGGTTTATAACACCATTGGAACGTGGGGACGTACCAGGGTTTGGGATTCAAAGTGCCACTCTTTATTGGAATTCTGACTCGATTCCAGCCTTGTGAGTATTATATCGTAGTACTACTTTTTGAGTCATAGTTGATGTGACGACCCTCAGACTCTGATCGTTTTAAGCTTCGCCCGCTTATTGAATTGATACGCCTCGTGGTGAACTCCTAGAGAATGATTCGGAATTGTCCGAGCTTGATTTATTGAATAGGGTCGCTTGGGAGGCCTGCACATTTGAAATGGTCGACCTTGTTACATGAATGAAGTTTCAATTGACTCGTCACATTCCAGACCAAACGCTTCTCTCGTGCGCGTGCAGATGTCGGGGGCAACTGAAACAAGAGCTGGCTTCTATATTTTGTGTAAAGCTTGACTTTGGCTTTGCACGTTCAGTTAGCCTGGGCCTTTAATCAAAGCAATCACGACGTCGGTGATGGATTTGACCGTCGGACGCAAAAGCGAAGCTGTAATGCTATGACACTTACCAATGAGCTGTGAGGGACGAGGGAGCTAGAAGTCAAGATAAAAATCAGCGATCTATTAGCTATATCGCATCCGCTCATACATCATCTACTCAGATAATCTAACACAGCAATCGAACATGGTTCAAAGAGGTTTTGGCCGTACGGTCCAATGGAAACAAGTACCCTTCCGCCAAAAGGATCTATGTCAACAAAATGTGCCTCCTCTCGTGCCTCATCCATACACGGTACCAAATGCATCCTGGTCATAGTGAAGTGAACCTGGGTCGAATTCCGGTCGAACTTTGAGGGTGGCTCTATGGGGAGGTCTATGTGGATGGTATAGTAGGACCTGCCTCCCCCTCTCGGAGCTTGTGAGGGACCAGTCCAACCTATATTTTGCCCCCGGCTTAGGGACCACAACTCCCCCGCAGTACTGAAAGCGGTAGCACCCAACACATAACATGACCTCTTTCCACCATGCACCGTAGGTATCACTACTCGTCCTCGCATGGTGCCTGGGAGTTCCATGCACTCCTCCAGACTTATATGCCACTGAGCTTCTGAATACTCGACAAAGGAAAGATGAATTTTAGTTGTTTGATCTCGGGAACCAGTATTCAGCCGATAGCTGAAATTAATGAACACAAAAGAGGGAGTTTGAGATGGACACGGGAGGAGGTCGTAAATTGGCGTAGGAAGGGTGCCATCGAAGCATGCATGAAGCCGGGGTAAAGAACTTGCTGTGGTTGACGCTGCTGGTGGATGGTTTGTGCTTGGGCGAGGGAAAATGGCGAAGTCCTTCAAAGATACAAGGACGAAATACGTCTCAAAAATATAAAGCTTCCTCTCGAGCGTTCTCAGAAACTTCAATCTGGGAACAACCAACTAGGAGTTTGCCAAAGGATCAGGTCAGACAACATTTAAATGGTGACACGAAGGACGGCACGCACACAGACTTGGGAGACCTCTTTAGTACGCAGGTCTATGATATCCAGATAAACGCAATTGTTGGTTTCTTCCTGAGGGTTGAGACGGTAAAGGCAGACGTAACGGTCATCCATGGTCAAGGATTTGGCAAGAGGATATCCAGCTAGAAGAGGAACTTCATATTCTGTTCTAACACAGGATCCATCTTCCGCATCAATCTCGAAGCAGGCGAAATACCTGGATCATTTCATTGTAGTGGTTTAACGTCAAAGAGAGAATACAGACATAAACTCACAGTGAAAGTTGGCTGGTCTTGGTAGAACTCCTCCAACCTGAAAAGGCATGGTAAGCCAGGTAAACGGCGTGTGATGCGTGATCTATGCGATAAGTATATCCTAAATACTGTGGACCGATAAGATATTCAAAGCAAACACCACCAGGCTCGTTTCGCGAACTTTCGAGCAAGGAGTCTTCTTTGACAGTAGGCTCCTCAAGACGACAAGTTCGAAGGGGGATCCACTGAAGTTTGGTAGACTGTTCTCCGTTATTCTGGCAGAAAATAACATATTCTCCCATCAACGCCATCGGCTGAGGAGGAAAAGGCCAGGAAGGCGGAATGTGCGTTCGATTCCACACGGGAGCAGTCTTCAAGGCATCTTCATCGACCCATATTCTTTCCAGGCGTTCAGCGCGGATTATGATCTTCTGGAGCTCAGGTGACGTTATTTGACCGATATCTGCGATTGTTGGGCGAAGAGCGTGTTCGGTTCGATGGTAGATCGTGATCCACAAGTGTTTATCGTTCGTCAACTGGTTAAACTTATGACAAACCTGAAAAGCGTGGCCATCGGAACTCTGAGCTCCCAAACCTGAACTTTATAAAGGGCCGAGAAAGAGCTTACCCTTTTGCAACGCAGGACGATCGCAACAGGTAGTAGTGCAATTATCTCGAAGAGTAAGTCATCAGGTAAGGTTAGAAGAGAAGCCATCACATGCATCAGCGGTGTGTTACAGCTGAAAACAGTAGGAGGGGGCAACTAAATACAAGGTATACCATTAAGAGATATGACTTCAGCAGCCACGGCCGCGCAGCCCAAGACTTAAATAACATCATCCTCCGGAATATCTGATGCATATAATTTAGTCAATTGACATGAGAACTGGATGCCCATATTTATGCATGTAATAGATACCAAACAAGTAAAAGCACAGTCTCCTCTCAGAATCCCCTCACGTAACCAAGGAATGCACCGCAGCCGCCTAATCCACAGCTCGACTGGGTGAGGAAGGCGGGTACGCGATCGACAAAATACGTTCAGCAACAGGAGTAGGTATAATCGTAATCGTGATGCTTGGCTGTGGAATCAAAACGGGCAATGCCAATGCCAAATTCCTCGGCTTTGGCTCTGCATCATCAGAACCTACACCGTGTGATTCTACCTTGTGGATAGAAGAAAGCTGTGACCAACGACCAAGAGGATGCGATGGGCTCGGTGGTACGTCGGGAACTCGAATATCCTGTTTAAACAAAGAGCGTAAAAATCAGTTGAGGTCGCATAAAGGATAGGAACACGAAGGCCGTACGTTGGCTGTATTGTGATGGGCGAAATTCAACGTAACTCCTCTTATCAGCGTAGACCAGACAATAATTATGAACCACGCGACAGCAAACGACGAGAAGAACCGATACAGGGCTTTCTGTCGAATTTCGCGGTCCTCGATCATCTTAACAATGTGCGGTGGAAGGTTTGTTGTACTGTGGACGCTGCCGGCGTATGGAGCACTGAATGAGTCATGACGATAGTGTGCCTGACTTTGGTGTGGGTGAGGTGAATGAGGATGAGGCGAGATCGGTGATTGTGGATGATGGTAATGCTGTGAATGAGTAGACGATGGTCCGGTAGTGACATATGGTGGGGGTGCGTGTGATGTTGAGGAATCGTATCGTGTAGCAGTCACAGGCGATACAGGCGACTTGAGTGGGGATCGCTCGGATGACTGGGTCTGAGAAGTTTCATCGTCGTCGAGAATAATCATTATGACACTGTCCGAGTAGCTGAAGGCGAGAAGGTCGTCGTCTCGATATGTTGTACTAAGGGGCTTGAAAGTGAGAGAGAGAAAGCAAGCCGAGAGTACTCAACGGGGATGTATAATTGATCCACATGTTGTGGACCATATGATTCTCCGCGCTCTTTGGTCCTCTGTGTTCCTCAATTGGTGTTGCCCACCTGACATTTATCAGATCACGCCTGACTCGCACAGTCACCCTGAGCGCTCATGCTGTGCCCAAGGTAAGTACTTTGAAGCATTCAAAGAAGCGGCTACCCCGCAGCCGCAGTCAGGAAGCCTGGGGTTGAAGCTTTGAAAAATAGAATTGCCTTATTCAAAAGCGGGAAATGACGTGTTGATTGCGCAGATAAGCGTATGATACTGATATTGTACAATGGTGCAAGAAGGGTATGATGAATGCAAAAATAGGAATAACAGATATGAGAGTGATGAATAGGTATCAATACTGTGGAGTATGCCTCTCACGTCTTCGCATCAGAACACACTGTCAGACAGACAATAGATGAAGTATTGTGAAGCTGTTCAGCACGTTCAACCAAGTATACCGAAGGTTTAGTACCGGCTTCGACCAGATACCTGACCGTCGTGGTCGCAGTTTATGTGGGTTCGGTCATGGCCTCTGATTACACACTGTCGGGGATAGTTGATCCGCCCAACACCTGACGTAGGTTGGGATTCAGAGTAGGTGTATCGAGAGCCAAAGGGTATTATCTCGGGGTAGAAGCAACAGTGGACGGTCTTCGGTGAGATGGGTAGCGAAAGTGAAAGGAACAGGCATGATGACACACGTGCAAAAAAGGACCTTGGCAGCAACGATGATGAGAAAAATAAATGTTTTTGCGAAAGGTTGCAGAAATGATGGGCGGCAAGGGCTTGGGAAAGGGAGAATTCAGGCATGACTAGGGCTCGAAAGAAATTCGGGAAGGGTGGCGATGCTGGTCCCCCGCCCTAAACCAGGTATCGAGGCAGCGGCGGAGTTTGGGAGTGGGTCAAGGATTCAACCGAGAACGTGGACGAGGCGTAAATGTCATCGGCTGTGGTTTGTGCGTGGATAGATAGTGAGAGCTGAATGCCTGATAGGAGCGACAGAAATCGCGCGCGTTCGTCGATAGAATCAGCTCATGAACGACCCCAGCAGCAATCAAAGCGAATTAACGATCAGTAGTGATTACTACTCTTCTCGCATTGGATGGCACCGTATCTGTTAATGTCGGCGTTAGGACCGGCATTGTGGACGCAGTGCTAAGAGCAGAGCGATACCGAGTCGAATATGCCACATATGGTCTACTAGTCCCGAAACTTGGCTTGACGACGGGCTACGCACCAACGTCAGCATGAGAATAGCTTGATAAAAGCCTGAAGTACTCACAAAATCTCTCCTTCTCCCATGTCCTCCATGAGGTGGCGGAGGACCATGATGAGGCGAGCGACCCCAGCCGCGTCCAGGATGTCCGAATATCACAATCCCGATGCATTGTACAAAGAGAAGCCACAGGAAGATGATCCCAAGTGCAACGAAGAATGAAGTGAAGAATCGCGCAAAAGCACGACGCGTCGGTCTGGTTGCCGAGGATGTATGTGAGGGTAGGCTTGATCGTTCGTGGGAGTTTGAGGAATAGAAGTCGTATGGAATGGTTGTGACGCGGAGGATTGGGTGCGGATAAAGCCTTCGCTGAGAGGGTATTTGAGATTGAGGCGACGGTGGCAATAATGGTGAAGATGGGTCTGGGCTTAGCATGTCGTCAGAATTAGGGGTAGAATGGAAAAGGTGAGTATGGTGTGAGGGTATAGCGAGGTGCAAGTGCTGCTCATATGTATATGGCGGTGGCACTCCAACCGGAAATAGTCCATCCTGGATTGTGCTTGCTGCTATTTCAGGGTTAGTTAGCGTAGTGCTTTTGGAATTGGAATTATCTTCAACCGCGTCGATGATCATATGGTTGGTGAGGATGGAGTATGTAGCTGTTAAAAGAGCTGGAGGGGCCTGGGGATAGGCTAGAAGGCCGATAAGCGTTTCGGCAAAATCTGGAGAATCAGACGGGAGAGCCGGCTCGTAAGACGGAGAAACTTGAGAAGAGTTCAAATCAGAGCGTGGGAGGAAGAAGAAAGCCAGGGAACAAAGCAGCATGTGTAAAGCTACAAAGTATTGTCATGAAGACGGTTTCACAACAAGTAGAGAACCTGCACAGGGGTCATGCAGAGTGATGGTTAACAGAAGGAGATGAGTTTCTCCTTCTACGCGTTAATTTGATCCGGAAAGTTGATTGCCGGACTTGTAAGATGACTAAGCGCTGGCTGGTATGTTACATCACGTGGGTTGATGGAATTTTCGAATCTCTTTCTCCAAACAGTGACCATCTTAAAAGGTTTTTTCAGGCAATAGTTTCGATGTTGTCAGACTCAGAGGGCGAGAAGGAAAACGATGAAGTAGTCAAGCTTACCATCAACGAACACTATGCGAAAGCTTTCCAATATCGTAAAGAACGCGAGGAACTCGATAAACGTACGCTTGTTGCGCTGTTCTACTACATACACCGATCTGACTATTCCTATTTCTGCAACTAGTCAAAGCCAAGTTAGGGTCGGACGTCTCTGAATCAGATCTTGAAGAGGAGGAGACAGACTCCGAGTCTGCAGAGTCAGAAGATGAAGACGGTGAAGAGCTGACACCAGCCGTAGACGCTGCTATTCTCCGTACACTAGCAAGAATTCGACGCAAAGACCCATCCATCTATGAGTCCGGCAAAGGCGTGTATGACGGTATGGCACTTTCGTTTGCGAGTTCTTAGAGAGAGAAGTACCATTGGTGACTCTTTAGAGGAACAGAAACAACTAGCTGCGAACGCTTCGTTCACTGTCCCAGGAAAAAATAAAAAGAAGGAATCAGTGCGCTTTGTCTTTATATTCCTTATGCTTGCTACTAACTAAAACCAATAGGCAAAACCTATGACGCTACGCCAGGCGGCACTGGAAGCACAGCTTGCACCCTCCCGATCGCCTTCGCCTGAACCTCTTACCCACGTCCAAGAGCAAACCGCCCTTCGTAACGATACTATCTCTGCTTTCCATACCGCTGCTACCCACAGTGAAGATGACGAAGACGATCTACTTGTCCCGAGAGAAAAGACCAAGGACGAGCAAGAGCGAGAAGAAGAGGAATACCGTACCTTTTTGGAGCGCGAGGTTGGAGATTTAAAGGAAATTATCGGCGTCGAGAACGATGCTCCCAATTTTGACGATGAGGATGACAAGAAGTCAAAGAAGAAAAAGAAAAAGAAGAGCAATGAGCTGGGTGGCCGGAAATCAAAAGAAGAAGAGGATCAAGAATTTCTCATGAAGTAAGCCAACCCACGTATCCTGCTTTCAAAATATTTTATATCTGATCTCTCTACCTCTAGCTACATCCTCAACCGCGGTTGGATAGACAAATCCAAGGACCGCGTTCCAACCTACAAAGAAATCACAAAAAAGTCGAAAAAGCCCAAATCATCGAACCCTGAATTTGATGCTCGCGCCTCGTCAAGCAATGAGTCTGTGGACGAAGATGAGGCGAGCCACTCTGACTCTTCCTTCGAATCTCTCAACGATGCCTTTGAAACATCGTACAACTTCCGCTTTGAAGAACCCGGTAGCTCGACGATACCCTCCTTCCCTCGCTCCATACCCTCGCTCGTCCGTCGCGAGGACACGACACGTAAAGACGCTCGTGAAAGGAAGAAGAAGCGGAAAGAAGAAGAAATGGAGAAGAAAAGAGAGGAAGTGAGAAGGCTCAAGGCCTTGAAGATGAGGGAAATCAGGAGGAAGCTGGAAACGATCGGTAGGGAAGGTGGACTCATTGGTGCGGGATCCGGGGGGAAGGGGAAAGGCAAGAGTGTCAGATGGCAGGATGATGATAATGAGGACGATGGGGAGATGGATGACGCGCTCAAGGAGCTAGATCTGGATGGTGACTGGGATCCCATAAAACATGACCAACAAATGGCTGGCCTGTATGGCGGCACTGGTCATGGAGAAGGTGACTGGGAAGACGCTGGTGAAGTTGACGATAATGGGAAGCCGATTTGGAAAGACGATATCGACATTGGTGATATTCATTTGGACGATGATGAGGAAGATATCGTGCCTGTCTCAAGCAAACAAGACAAGAAGAAGAAAAAGAAGAAAAAGAAGAGCGAAGATGGAGGGAACGAGGACGCTGGTGTTGATATTGACGCTATGGATGCAGATGTCATAGCTCTCAAGAAAGAACTTGGCGAAGAGGAAGAATGGGACGGAACTGATGAAATGCGCAAGCGTAAGCTTGACGAGTACATGGAGGAAATCTACAACCTCGATTTCAACGATATGGTACACATACAAGATTTATCTCTAACAATCCCATTACTGATCTAGCACGTCCTTCCTAGGTTGGCGATCTCCCAACACGTTTCAAATACGTTCCCGTCGCATCTCAATCTTACTCCTTGACGCCTACTGAGATTCTGCTTGCAACCGACAAAGAGCTCAATGAATTCATGAGCGTTAAACGATATGCCCCCTATAAAAATGACGCCCGGAAATGGGATGCCAAACGTCAACAAAAGCTCAAAGAGCTCAAGCAGGCTCTCACAGAAAGGAGCAAGAACGGTGGCTGGCTAGTTAGTAACTCCCAACACAACGGGGTTGGCCCAGGAACAAGTACCAGCGGGCAGTCAGGAGAAGGGGTGCAGATGCAAAAGAAACGAAAGGGAAAGAAGGAACGTATGAGGGCCAGGGCAGCTGCTGAGGCCAAGGGGAATGAAGGAGCAGGGGTTAATGCTGACGCCGGTGGCGGAGATGGCGAAATACAAATTGACGATACCGAGACTAAATCAGCTGGGGCTAAAGCGGGCAGCAGGAAGAAGAACCGTAGGCAGTCGATAGATCTTGACGGAGGAAAGGAGTCAGAGAAGTTGGAAGGGACAGGGCGTAAACGGAAACTCGATGTCACGGAGGCGGAAGAACAGGAACGCCAACAGCTACAGAGCCAGCACATAGACATGGGAGAAGAGGACGAAAATAGTAAACCGAAGAAGAAAAGACGGCGCAAACATAAGGGTAAAGGTGAAGATGGTGTGGATGGGAATGTTGATGTGGAGTAGTCGCATTACCCGTTAGATTCCCGTTTTCGTTTTTGGCTATACTCACGCACGCATTGCACCTATGCAGTACTTCGTATCTTTTAACGCCGCTCTTGGACTCGTCTGTTGCTCAGTCGGACTTACGCTCTCGATGGCTAGCAGCTCGGTGTTCTATGTTCAACTTAGATGAACCAGGGCTTTTGACAACAAGCGCTCGGGTGTCATTCACTACATCCTTCTCAGCTTCTCAAGTCTCGAAATTGCACTATTTTCACGTCAGCCGTGAGCGGTGACTCTCGGCATGAATTCGGGGGTCCACAGTATTTTAATATGTTCAACCTTTCCACCTCCTCTCTTGCCATCGGCGGAACAATGTGGTGGAGGCCAGAGACAGATCCAATCACCTGGCAAAAACTAACGGAATAGTCACCCTTCAGCCATTCTTGACGTTTCTGCCAAGACAAACTCGGTCCGCCTCACTTTTTTTGTAAACAGTCTATTTCCCATTTTGCCGGCTAAATGCAGTGACTGGTTGATTATACTGAACATTTTAACATTGTTTGAAAGCTCTAGGTTGACTCGTCTAAAGCCTGTAACACTAAGCTTGAGCAAAGTTGTTGTGTATTGAACTCCGTGGTATTGAGCCATCTATCATCGTGCCACGGCCTTTTAATCCTGGACTAAACTGGCTTATACTTACCCGAAGCCGCATCGTGCCAGATTGCAAGCCACGAGGTCGTCCTTCGGTATCATATTCTGGGGCATCACTTATCATCGCTTGGTTAATGATGCATAGATGATTGTGAGCGCCTCGCCAATGTCACAATGAATGAACCAAGTATTCGACTTCGATCCTTCATTGGCGGAGGGAAGAAGCTAAGCATTTTTGTAATTACTTGGTGGTTTTGATGATTGCAATGACAGGATAAAGACAATGCTGTTTAAGGCATTGGATGAGCTATATCATTTGCGCGCAGGCAGTTCAGTAACAAGAGTTGGCTATATTCCGACCAGTCCCAAGGACAATCAGTATCGTTCTTCCTCCGCCGGCTGTCGTTCTCAGAGTCCAAGGCACACGTCGTCTCTGGCATTGGCGCTCGGCGGCCGCGTCGTGAGGGTTCCCTACTAGCATTCATAGAGTCGGCACACAGGCAACATGAAGTAGCAACAGACAAGGTCCCGTGCGGAGTCATACACCACTTACCATGCCAGAGCTCATGCCTACAAAACCCAACTTGTGTCTATAGATTACCAAAGGGCCCCGAGCCTGGGTCAGCAGATAATTATAACAGATTCCATTGACATGATGATGAATCACGGGTTCTCAACTTCTCAGAAGATATAATATTATCGCCGAGCTTTATCTAGTAGGTTTTCTCATGAACTCGAAAATTGAATGATCAGCATTGTCCCCCTCTCGACGATATAGCCGGGCTTATTAAGTGATAACCATGCCTCCTCGTTTCCAGTAAATCAGGTGCTGTATTCATTCTCTGCCATGACAATGATTATGAGTGAATTTCGGGACGGTAGTCTCTTGATACCTAAGAGCGATGAAGACTTCTCGATTATTCAAATTTCGATGAAATCTCCATGGCGAACCTTTTCTTGTCTAAACGCCCATTTTGTGGTAGTAGAGCGCCCCGCCTGGTACCATATAGGGATTAGTGCCAGTGGATTCCTCAACGAAGTGGCGTTTATTATTATTCATGGATCATCGAAGTGTGTAGTGCTTATGGCGCTAGGCAAGGGGCTAATATGGTTGTAGCGTGACATAGAAGCACGGACGTTTTTGGTCGCAAAGAATGGGACCCCGACTATCATGCAGGTGAAGGGAAACCCACATTTGACTCCAAGTCAACCATAATTTTTACATCTGGGCGATACACCAATGTGATTTTTGAGTACCCAGAACTACAAGGTAGGAGTTACCCGGGTATCAGTTGTAGGGATATCCGAAAAATGAAATGAAAAGAATGGAAGAGTTAATGACAGCTAGCATCACAACAGAACACGGGATGTTACTCCTTACAGGATAGGCCACAGTCGTTGCCGATGTTGTAGTGGAAGTAGGGGTACAAGTGGTACAAAAAACGAACAAAGAGAGGTATGCGTTCGAAACCCAAGAAGAAAAAACAATAATAATAGAGAGGAGTAATCTATGCACTAAGGAGCGTCTGGTTATTGTTAGTGGAGTCTTGAGAGCCATCAGCTTTCTTTCAGGAGAAGGAATGTCCAAGGTTGCGTGAGAATGATATCATGAAGATGCCCTCAACAGGCGGATGGGTAAGTTCGCGCAAAATGTGGCGATACGATTAACTGTCGTTGCTTTTCGTTGCTCTGCATTGAAAGGAGAAAGCCCGATACCGTCCTCGCAGTAATAATTGATCGTATGCTGAGGTTCGAACATGAGGAAGGAAGCATCGATCTCGTAGGGTAGGCAACTATACTTGATCTATGTGTTACCTTGTGAGCGCCTCGCTCTCGGTCAAGAATGTGACGTACTCACTAGTGTGATGGGCTCGATCGTCGGTTGATGATTCAGATGAAAACCAGTATCGTAAGGGGATGGCAGAGGGGATGGAAACGGTGAAGGAAGCGGCGACGGGAGTGGCGATGGAAGTGGGGTGGCCTCATCTTTCAGTGTTCTCAGCTCATCAGAGTCTGATTCGTATCCCGACTCCTCCCCCTCCGAGGACGACCCGGATGTAAGAACAAGAGGTGCTGGTCGACGTCGAGGAAAGGGTATTGTTGACTTCCGGACAATGCTGGATTCCGGAATGGCGGGGAGAGGTCTCGGTCGCGGTCTTTGAATAGTTTTGGTGACAGGGCTAGGGAGAGGTCTCGGTTGTGGAGGGGCCTGAATAGCTGTGTCCCAGCACACAGCTGCAAATGCATCGACAGGGGAAAGAAGAAGGGTGTCATCAAGTCCGTCAAGACATTCCATGTCGAAACCAACATCAAGTGTGGTTTGATCAAGAATAAGATCCCAGTAAGCTTCAGGATCGGCTGAGCTGCACTCGCTCTCCCCTCGGTGGACGTCGACCGGTACTGTCTGAGAGCATGATAAAGTTGAAACCGAGCCTTCAGTCATTGCGGACCAGCCGATGGACGGAAAAAGCTCATTGGAGGAGATAGAGGACTGCAAGCGAGTTGAGATTGTGCAATAGGGAGAAGGCTCTGGGACTTACCATAACGTCGTGGACGTGAGGAAAATACGGATAATGCAAAGGCTCAAAGCTCCTGGGACGCAAAACAAAGTCCAAGTAGCTGATACGAGATATGGGGAGTGTTGCCTTCGAGAATACTGAGGAGCTGACTTATATCCTCCGAAGAGTGTCCGTAAGAGGAAGCCGCTGCTGCCTTGTCAACCGCACTATGAGAGAGGAGAGGGTGGCGTTACGGCCATAAACGTGCAGGAAGGCCAAGCAGCTAATTTTGTCTTCATCTTATATCGAGCGAAGCTCTTCGGTGTGGCATCATGACCCTTTCGTTGGATCTGGCATTGCAGCGCTCGAGCTTAATTATCCGGGACTAAAATTGACAGCGTGGAGGAATGAATCACCGTTATGAGCCGTTACGGAAAAGCTCAAGAAAGGGTTTACATCATTCAGCTGAACCTCCTGAAGCGCGTGGACAAATCCAGTGAGTCACAAAAGTCTGTGTCTGTGTGTGTCTCCAGTTCAGGGGATTCTCCAACGGGCAACTAGGCACTCTTCGTAGTTATTTCCGGCTATGTAAACCCAATGTCCAGGAATGGTGCAAACAGGGCGAAAGCCGTTTAAGACCGAGCTTGGGTGCAAGAGCCTGAGATCCAGTTCGTCTAAGCCCGGAGGAATGAGTGGGTATTAGGAAGCCGAGACGACAAGAAGGAACGGGAACTTGGAAGGATTGTGGGTAGTGTGACTCTCACTACAGATCACATGACCATGAGTCACTAGTTGACTGTCCGGCAGTCCAACTGTTTTCCCTTGACTCTGAGCCACAACGAGTAATCAATTTGCAAGCCAGACTAAGTCTGTCAAACATAGACAAGACTCAAGGTGCAAATTCAAAGGAGGGGCGAAATTCCAGGGTCACCTCCAGACGGTATAATCTTGACGTACGGATTCCTGGTCTCCTGTCGACATGGAGGAAAGCCGTAAACCAATACTCTGGTTAAGGGTTGGACACTGTTGATCTGGGCTATGGGCCAGTTTGGGAAATTTCCCAGCGGGCGAAAACAGCCTGCCTCCGTTCCCAGTAATGGTGTTTCCTCCAGTTTTTTTACGAACTTCCGAGGCTTCGTTTAGCCCCGAAGTGTGTACACTATGTCTTAGCTTCCTTGGCCAGCAGACGATGAGATTTCTTAAGTACGTGGAACGCGGTACTCATGTGTAATCTACAACAAACTTCGGATAAACAGCTTTCGGGATCAAAAGCAATCGTCAGTGACAAGTATTGTCCATGATCCAGGACCAGCTCTTTACGTAGTATGTTGCGAGGCCTTTGCATTGTGAACTCAAACCTGAAAATTGAATGTCCTGAGAATCCCTGATGTCATTACCAGAATGATCGGACAATCCGGTCCTTACAACGGTTTCACAATGGGTTTAATAGGAATCAAAAGGCCTGTCGCCCATGAGTAAACATATTCATTGGTATGGTAGTAACTATTTCGCTCGTGTACGTTACTCGAGGGTTTGGAAGGTGCCAACGCGGCTGCATACCTTAGCCCATTGTCCATGGACGACGACAAGGTGGGGATAGCGTTGCACGAAGTTTTGAAATTAGGTGCAAAGGGCTTGAGCAAATATTACAGTAGAACAGTCTAAACTGGTTTGGACCTGATAAAGAAAATACCAATCACTTAATATACAAGAATAAAACAGAGGAAAGTAAGCAAAGCCAACTCACGACTACCTCCTCACAACAGGACCACTGTGCCATCCGGACTTTCTTTTCTCCTTCTGCGTTTTCTTCGTCCGCGTCCGCTCCTTCTCTTCTATGACTCCTTCAGCAGTCAGAATGGGACCGTCACCGCCATCAACGCCATCCCAAGCCCAGATAATACTATCCCTCGCACTCACGACATCCCCTGATTTCGCACCCTGCACCCTTGCGTCTGTTAAACTGATATACCAGTAATCCCTTTTTCTTCTCTCCGGTTTTGCGCCAGCAGGTGGAGGTGCAATATTATCATATCGAATAACCAATTCTGTTTCGTTTCGCCCGTCTTGAATTGTGAGTCGGTCTAAAAAGAGAGAAACACCAGATGGATTGGATGAGGTCGAGATGTGAATGAAGCGTCCAAGGGCTTGCTGCGCGTGTAACGTTGTGGATTTGGGTGAAGACTTGGAGAGAAGAAGGGTAGGTGTTCGGAAGAACCTGAGGCTCGTTACATATGTCTGTTTATATTTGAGCAAATATGCAGTAGACAGCGCCCAGCCGAAGCCGTAAATTCCACAGAAGGCAGCCCGTTGCCAAGTGGGTCGTTGTTCCCAATGGTAAGTTTCGTTTTTCTTTTCTTGTTGTGTTTCTGGTGATGAATCGGCGGCGGCAGCTCGATTCTTCTCGCCAATTTCTTCGAGGTCTTTAACGAGCGTCGCCCAGTGGTTCCAAGTTATTTCTATGGCTGAGCCCCTGTAAGGAATTATGAGCACACTTATTTTAATTGTCGCGTATTCGTAGCACGCACATAAGCAGACCATTCGCGATGATGATGGGCCAGGCATAGCGAACCCAAGCGGGGGGTGTTTGTGCAAAGGTGGGAGGTATAAGATGTGGATTCAACTGTCTTACGCCTGCATCGCTCTTGGGGGCGCGGAAAGGGAAGGATTGGAGGCGGAAGACGCGTCGCAAGAAGGACATAAATTCAAATAATCAAAGGAGCTTGAACCGAATCTGGAAATAAGTGATGTGCTTGGTTAGAACCTTGGTAACAAACAAGCCTAGGAGGTTCACGATGTTGTCGCCACGAAGGCTTTTCTACTTTCGGTCTCGTTCTACCATGATTTCCTACGTCGAACCGTCAGTCTCGACGTGTTTTTTGATGAATTCTTGCGAAGGTTTTCATGCCCACAAGAATAGCTTCAATACTGATGATGACCGGATGATATCATATTCAAGCGACGGATAACCAGAAGCGACCCGCTTGAGCTCGACTCTCGAGGTGATGCTCGGCATTAATTCGCGGTCATGTTCACGATATCTTAAATCATATCGATCCAAGACTGGTACTGGACGAGCTCAATGCCTCATTTCTTCCCCCCCTTGACCGACCCACATCGCGACCGCCGACTCCAGTTTTTATATCAATCGAGGACGCCTGCATTTACAACCGGCGAAGTCAGAGCGTCAACCTCACATGGAGTGATATAACCGCCGGCGTTGTGTCCGAAGACAATGACGGAAGGACTATAGGTCGTAGCATGACCGTAGCAGCCGTCATTCCATGAGTCGGTTGTGGTTTGATTGACGATACAAAACTGTTTGCAAGTTGTGGTCGGGATCACGCTCGGATGTAGAGTCGATGGATGTGCAATTGATTTTTTTCTGCCGAGATCTAAGAAATCTTGCACGACAGGTTAAAAAGGGGGAGGAACGAACTTGGCCTAGACTATTGATGAGAAAAATGCCACCAGGAGCCTTTAAGTATCTCAACTGAGTGTGCTCGAGTTATGAGCTCTCCGACACTGAATCTGGATTAAACCCGCTATCTATTGATTCCTCAACCAGCCTCCGGTGTGGATATATTTGTTGCCCATGTCTTCATTTGCCAAACGATAGTGCTTATGCAGGATGTCATGTCATGCCGTGCATCCACATGCAGTTGAACGAGCTTGACTCCATTGGTCAACCCCATGCAATTCATGAGAACAGAGATTTATCATTTGAAGCAACAAAAAATCACATTTATTAAATGGGCTGGCAAGTTCGCAATAGAACAGTGAAATCAATCACTAATGCATGAGGAGACCCCCGCCGTACAAAACTGAAAAATAGTCCAGCTTAGACGGTTTGGATGGGGCCACCCGGGTTACTAGGGGTGCAGCACTGGTAGCATGAAGGCGGCCCCGATGGGTATGCTCCGGGAGGGCAGGTGGGCGTCCCAGTAGTCATATGGCAAACAAGGTCACAGATGTCCGCCTTCTGTTCCCCAACTGGGGTGGCGAGGCCAACACCCGCAACAGCGAAAAGGGTGAAGAGAGAGGTAAGTGCCTTGAAGTTCATCCTTCAAGCTGCGAGTAAGTATTTCGCGCCACATGGGTTGGCCACAAAATGAACGACATGCTCACGAGATGGTAAGTCAACGGTTTGAAATAATAAACTACATTAAACATCAATATTGGCTAGAGCGGCTGATGAATTCAAAAGACTTACCAATGCGTCAAGAGCCTGGTGAGTTGGATCCTAAAATTTCAGTAGCTGGGTCCCCTCGTTTATATACCTTTCAGCAAGTGATCTTTGCCGGAAGTTTGCCATAATACATGCTGTAACACTAACGTCATGGCTTAATTCCATTCTGTACAGCTGGGAGCGAGAAGTAGGATATACATCTGGCCGAGCATTAGGCATCGACCTGCAGTTTCTAGGGCTCCAAGCCCTAAACTTGATCCATTCATATTTGAACATATATGTAAATGGCCGCAGTAATGAGCTAAAGGCTGTCATATCTATATCACTTTGATATTCTATGTATACATGGGCCATCGACCCCGGAATTTAGGATACACCGGCACACAGAGGGGCAACGTGTTTTTAGCGTGACTCCCTCACGCTAAGCGTGGGTGCCCGCACACAGAGGGATCACTGATGCACTGACACAACGAGTTAGCGGCCTTAGGACGCCAGGCTGGGAACGAGCCGTTCGGGGCCCAGATAGAACGGGTCTAGTCACTTCGGGTTGGCTGAGACTAGACCTCGAAGTGTCAATTGACCCACAAGTTTCTTAATTGAAGTGAATCTGATATCGGGATCTCAAAAGAGGAAACCAGACTATTTATTATGGACATTATTCAAGGTTTCGAGTTCAAGAACATATTTATTGTCGATGAATGGAGTCATATAATCATCAGGCGGCCCGGATAGGACCTCACGGGTTGGTGGGTTGACAACAGGTCCAGCATACTCCAAGCATAGTCGACTCCCAGGGCGGGGAACAATCCATTGGTTCCGGAGAACAAATCTTTAGGCAGGCCCTAGGCTGATCTTCTTCCCCAATAGGGCTGGTAGAACCAACGCCCGCAAGAGTGAGGACGGCGATCACAAAAGGTGCGATGGCGATGAACTTCATTCTTCAAGGTACTAGAGCCAGTGGAGTGAGTATTGATTGCGACGGGGATTAGCCAGAAAGTTAACGGTTCGCTCACTAGAGGTAAACGGCTTTGAAGTAGACACTATGGAGTAGAATGTCAATACTAGAATAGTTTCGATAGGCATCACAGACGCTCACCTGGGGGGTCAAGGAATACCAATGGATCCTGGAGCTTCAGCAACGACCTTCTTCCCATTTATAAGACCTACGGTCGAGACTTGGCGAGGCCTGTTACATTTTACTGCCATAATACTTGCTGCGCGACCGTCATGAGCTATTTTCATTCACATCATTTGGAGCGTTTCGGTCTGAAACTGAGTAGGAGTCTATCTGAACGCGGGGCGGCTTTGACATTTCTCCGGGGCGCTGGAGGAAAAGAGGACTTGGCGAGATCCGACCATTCGGAAAAGCAGGCGATGTTCGATCCGTTTGGCCATCTGGGGGGGGGAGTTGCTGTTGCAAGTTATTTCTTAGTAAATACTCCGAGTGCCTTTTGGCTACTTTGTTGTGTAAATACCGATTTATGCGGAGACGATGTTCTCCTTGGTGGTACTGTAGTCATCCGACCTCGCAAGGGCATAAATAGCCCGTAATAAGGATGAAACTCGTCAGAAATGTGTATGATTCACGGATATAGAACATCATTTGCGCACCAGGTGCCAGTTACGTTTTCGAAGTCTCCACTTCAATTGATATCAAGTATGCAGCGATTTTGTCAATGTCCGTAACGCGGCCATCACCTAGATAGCCGATTGAAGGTAAAAGCTCAAGTGTGCGAGAACGGTGTACGAGTATGTTGAGGGTGGTCACGGAGAAAGTCCATGAGCACGGTATGGAAGGAGTCCTGGCAGGCGTTGGAGAGTGATGATTGAGGATTGGGCGCTGAGGTAACGGCAGAGATGTTTCAACCACTCGGCGAAAATTGGCCTTGCGCCGCACTTCACATTGCCATGCACCCGGACAAGGATATTGGTACGAAAATAGAACCAATGATGTATGCTTGTTGAAAAGGGGAAAATCCCCTTTATTGATTTCGAACGTAAACAAAGAATGAAGGTCAAATATACACTTCCAACCTCCTACGGAGCTCCCGTTCCAAATTTCTGAGCGAACTTGACAAAGGTTTCGTTGTCGATCACCCCGAACACCACCCGGTCGAACGACTTCCCAAACCTCGAACCCTCGCCAAGCAAAAGTTCCGCCCATATATCTATTACCATCCCTACTTTGTTCTTGAACGCACCAGTCCCAAAACTACCCAAGACGAGGTTCTTGACACCCTGGGTCTCAAAGAGATACAAAACTCGGGCCATACGCTCTTTCATGGTCTCGTAAATTCTAGTCTCCATGTCCGCTTCGGAATATGTGATTGTCTGGCCCGATCTATCGCCTGCTGGCGTTTCTGCCGGACAACACCAGCATTGACGGCAGGTGAAGTGAGGATGTCGATCTCGAATGGGCGTACCCAAGTACCAGCGTCATTGCGGAAGACCAATACAGAGGGACTGTAGATTATCGCATGCGAATAATAGCCAGTGTTCTTGCCTTTATCCGTAATCGAATGGTGGTAATCATAGAATTGTTGGCCAATAGAGCATGTGAGGCTGGGATAAAGTGTTGATGAACGTGCTATTGACTCTTCCTGCTCTCAAACCATAAGGCATCGAATGAATGAAAAATCGACTGGGGCTGACCTGAGCTCGAGCACCAGTCTTGAATCCTCCTCCCGGGTTTCGCGCTGACGCAAAATTGAGCACTCCAACGGCATGTGCGCGCCGTCCCTGGGGTCCGCTGACCTTACCAGACGTAGTTTGAGGTTCTGAAGCGAGTTTCTCAACAAGCCAGCGTGATGTCTCCAATGTTGACTTTTCCACAGCCCAAATCTTGGTAGATCTAGCTATAGAAGGTGTATCCTGGGACTGTGATGATGTTTGTGCCCAGGAAGCTATAGCGGAGTCGGGTGCATAGTAGGTCGTGTTGACTTTGAGATTCTCTACGTTCGCTCGAAGGTCGATGGTCGTGACAGGATCATTGGGCCGAGTCTGAGGATTAGGAAGAGTGTATGACCCAGTTTCAATCGCGTCGATCGTTTCGCCTGCGATTCGGGCTAGGACATCTTTACCAAGGCCTCTTCTTTGATTTTTCTGACCTACTTGCCGGGGCTGTATCAGGGTGCATCGGATTAATTGGCTGAGTTATATAAATGACCATGTGACGTACGATTCCTCTTCCTCTGGGCGGCATTGTCGATAATAGACGCGATGCGGGAATGTTCACTTTTAATTGACACCAAATGGCAAGGCGGAAGAGTTTATTAATGTGAGGCATGACTCGTTATGTATCATATGATAGTCGGTTATGTGCTTTGATGTGCCTCAAAGCGGGACTCAGCTGTGCGCAAGAGAGCCGGGGAAATGTCATAACAATGATAAATGACTAGACAGATGATTACCGTTTGACAGTGAAGGGTTGGGACCCTGGAGAACGACCTAGAGAAACCATGCTTGAATCGGAGATTGAATTCATTGAAGTCTCCGATCGGTTGATATGTGTTGCTGCCGGTGTTGGGTATGCATCTAGCCATTGGCCACACGAACGAGCTCAATGTGGTATACTTAGTGAAAGGAACAGGTAAATAATACTAAATTCTTTTTACGAACAAGGGTGACAATCAATAGTCGTTTAAAAAAAAGTGTGAAAATTTGATCAAACAATCAGGGCGCACATGAAGGAGATAACCAGGCAGTACGGCAGAATGAAGTCATGGCGCATAACAGGCAAACGAGTATAATGCTCAGAACGGGCGGAGGTCCTATCATGCTTGTCCATTCGAATAATCTCCCACTCGCCGATAATGGGATCGATAGGATCCAATGCTTCACTTGACGACTCGGATCCCGTTTCATCGGGCATTTGCCCTTCAACCTCACCAGAAAATATACCTGCTATGCTAGCGTCATTGTCCTGCCTTTCCTCTCCAAAGTTAGATATCGCCTCATGGTCACTAAGCTGTGGAAGGGCGATTTTGGTCAGTCATATCAACTCCCTCAACCGAATGACATTACCGGCTCTACCGAGGACTCCAAATCAACTCCCGGACCAGACACCTCAGCTGCAATCTGCGACGGCTCTTTGTAGCTGAGCGAGTCGCAGGCAGAGCTGAATGTCGGGCCCGAAAATCCCGGGGGTGGTAATTCCCCGAGTTCTACTGAAAGAGTCTCCAAGTACGATATCGCGAACTCTCTGATGTCAGGGCATTGCCATTTCGTTGCCAAACGAAAAATGGCCATCCATTGAGTATCGGTCGCCTCGTAAATACTGTAACAGCTATACTCAAAACCAGTTAGGATCACCCTCGTCGCTAACGCATGAACAGGTGAGGACAACTCACGGATTATAGAATACCCACAAAAAATTCGCAAGGTCATCCGGATCTTCGTCCAGGATGAAAGGTGCCATTTCATTGGATCCAGGGAAATCGTCCTCAGAGAGTAACTTTTTCCAGTAGTATGAATCACGCTCCAAGAAGTAAGAATGAATGCAGAAACGTATTCCCCTGACCTGCAGAGGATGGCAATATGAGCAATGAATGAGTTAAAGCTGAGAGGATACGCCAACACTCAGATGTAGATCAGCGCCAGGGATAAAGTACGTCGGGTGGAGGTCATTATTGATATCGAGAGCGTCGTTGGATAGGATATCGGACATGGTACAGATGGCGTTTTTCGGTTTCGCATGGTCATATATGAACACTTTAGGATCGGACTGATGCATCTTCTAACAGAGATAAGAACTCCAATGTACCTGAACATTGAATGCCAGCCAGAATTTTGATCGCCTCGTGGCCCAACCCTTTCTTGTTCTTGAAGGCCGCGTGAAGTGGATAGTTGCAAGAAGACTAGCACAAGAAGTAAATCCCGTACCCCTTGTAAGACTGATAGCGCTGCTCTGGAGGGATAAGCCCTGGAGACTATGTCTGTAGCTCGACTTTCTCAAGAATTACGCGTTTTTTAGTAGCAAACACGTTTATCGATGTCATCTGATCCAGTTCCAATGCTCAAGTGATTGCTCTTCCCATGTATACCTGGAGACTGGTTTATTTTTGGACTGCGCAGCCTGGGTCAAAGGGTTGGTTCCGCGCCTTGCGCCTTGACCTGATCGAGAAGGTTGTGAAAAGAACAAGATACTTGGGTTCTTTCTCCACGTCCTTGCCACCCCCTTATAGGCGTGGCTAGGGCTCTACCTGCACCATAGGTTCTGAGCTGCTTCGATGTGTCGATGGTTAAGAGTCACTCTCAGCGAGAGTCCATGCAACGTGCTGAAGGGTATGAGTCTCGAGCCCAGCGGATTCTGCAACCGACAACGACGCGCACCAAACACAGGTTCAACGATGCAACAGGATGATTAGGTATTAGGTCTGTAGCCCCTGATGTGGCGCTGGAGCTGGGTAGCTGTGCGGGAGGAAGACCCGAGAGCAGAAGAATATGAGTATGATCCTTTGGAGAACCGGCGTCCAAAAATGAATAGACAAACCCGTACTTAATGACCAGGGCGCCACTTACCTTGATCCGTGTGAGAATTTCTGGAAGCTGTACATATGTTTATCAATAAGTTTTAACATGAACGCATGACATGCATCACAACTTGGGACCGCTCTCTGCTCTGAATGTTTTGAGGTACTCTCTGCGTGCTCGGTCCCGAACTCCTGAGCTGTCACTGTCTAGAATCTATCTCCTGACTAGAATTGTCTATGCCCGCCTCGAAGCCTCTCGAAGCCGATCCACCATGTCTAGACCCGACAGAGATCGGATGAGCGACACGTTCCGTTGGCGACAATTCATGGTTAACCGATGGATCTATCAATATGTCGATGGCGCTTGTGCTGTGGCTCAGCTTTCAGGGGTCCGGTGTCGCCTATTAACAAAACGCGGCAAACACTTCACGGTAGTATTTTTTGTTGACCGCTCCTGACCAGGCCCATCGAATTACGTGGAACACGTACCAAAGGAAGACCCTGATTAGTCCTCAGGTCTTAGGTCTGGAACCAAGACTAATCATATCTTCATGTTAACGCTATCTCAAGGCGGGTGCATTGGGTCGGAGGCACGTTAACGCTCTTCTTCTGGAACGGTTTGCCCCAGTTACTCCAAATTTTGGTTTGGAGTTTACTGGGCTACGAGATCCTCCTCGACTATTGTTAGTAACTTTTATTGACAGGATCAGTCCAAGGACGACGTTCGAAACTTGATTCTATCAAGTTGATGCATATAAAAAGTTAAGAGCGAGTTAAGAGCGACAGGATGCGTCCTCACTTACTTTAGAATAGGACGAGAGAAAAGGCATATCAATCATACCCCTGAGTCAATATCCACCGATAGGGAGTGGTAACGATCTAGACTCCCATTACCCATTGATTCCCTCAGATTATTTACATGGCCCACTCGATAGTTGGTACTTATGCCTGGAGCAAACTTCAGAGGTTGCAACGATTGGGCTACGTTGGAGAACGAGATGACTATAAATGGACCTATATGTTTGCCGGAGTTACATCTTGGAGCATGACGTTTCCGCAAAGGGAGCAAAGGGAAAGACCTGGATTTCTAATTATAGCTCTAGGTACTATCATCACTTCCCACCATCGCGGAAATATATATTCTAGACACCCCACCAGTTCTTGGCCGACACCGTCTACCCACCACCACCATTTCACTCATGCCAAACCTTCCGGTAGAACTGCAGACAATTATCGTTCAAAGTCTTTCCGACCCCGATGATTTCCACAGGCTTGCACAAGTCTCCCGCGACCTTAACTTCCTCGCTGTGGAAGAATTGTGCTCCATTTATGGTCTGAACACTCGTAGCGAGACGCTGACACTTGATGCTAAAACATTCCGCATTGTCCCAACTCTCGCAATCTCGCTGTCTATGTTCGGGGCTTCACTTCAGCTCCTGAGCTGCGACTTGACAAATACTCAGGAGCAACCAGAGTTGTTAAAGCAGACCCGTTCTTTGCAAAACCTCATCTCCGCCCTCTACTCGATCCAACGTACCACCCTATTTTTTGCAAACTGTGGAACCAAGGAGTGGGAGGATGCGATAGTTGCCGTCTGTAACACCTTGGCTGACAGACGCTGCTATGACCTTCACATAAAGACCCTCGCCCGAAATACAACACATCCTACTCGAACCAATAGGCTGGCCACGCTTATTCAGAAGTTGTCGCTCCCCGCTGCTGGGAAGAGAAGGAACACGAGAATTTCCAGGCCTTCCAATCATCTAGAAACGTGTCACTTGCAAACACTTCCGACATTTCTCCAGCCCCTCCTCGCTTATCGACTAAACACTTCGCAACTTAGCAATCTGACATTCCGCTACATTTATAACTTCTCAGAGTGGGATGACTTCATGTCAACACTTTATCTACCCTTCCTCGAAACTGTCGTTGTTTCTCACTGTATTATACCCGGGAAAGCGTTTTCCGGTTTCCTCAGCCGCCACCCGAGAATCACCTCCCTCGATTTCCACCATAACACCTACCTCCGCCACAATCCCCCCACTCTGCCTTCGGGGATACTCCCCCGCCTCCAGAAGCTTCGCACATGCTCGGAGTACCTTGTCCGCTACTTTCCACCCCTAGACTCCTTCCCGGCACTCACAACGGTCATATTGCCCGCTGGTGACATGGTTCGTGACTCGCATAGGGCAGTCATGGCGCTCCAAGCGCTCTTGTCCTGCATTAATGACATCACATTGTGCCTTGAATTCACATATGTACAATGTCTTGACAACTGGCTCCGCGATAACCTTATTCGCTCGCAGACTTTCGCGAGTGCGAATCAGCTTGGAGAGACGGATCCGACGAGGAATTTACGTTGTGTGAAGTCGTTGCAGCTCGATTCAAAGCTGATCGCATTTTCTTCCGACGGTGTGGTTGCACTCTTGGTGCGATGGTTGTGTATGTTTCCCGCCCTGACTCGAGTGTTCATCACTCGACCTTGCCTTCCCCTAGTTTTCACCAGGGAGCATTTCGAGGCTTTCGCCAAGTCAATCCAGAGAGGGTCGGCGTCGATAAGGAGCATTAGTGTTGAAGCAGACGATTGCAGTGTTTGGACTTGGTGTTGTTAGGGGACTATTTCATGGAACCATTTCTCATTCTCGACCTCCAGACTGAACTACGGAATGGGATTTATTGACGCTGGTTTTAATTTCTCACATTTGTACACATAAACTACTTTTGGACGTAGACGCATTTCAATAGTAATTGTCGTTCCACCTCAACCTCCATCTCTTGCTTTTGGCTTCGCCGCCATAGTAGCAGCAACACGGACGTACGCCACCCCACTACCCCCTGAAGATGTATGGGGCGCTCTAGGAGATGGTAGAATTGACTGTGATCAAGAATTGCCTGGGTCAACTTGATGAGGACTGTGGCCACGAAGAGATCCCGCTGTGGCGTAGATTCGTGTTTGTTTAAGCCAACCTGCGTCATTTATCATCCAGAATCCTACTTATCCACTACACGTAGTACACTCTTTTTCCTCAATCTCGTCATTTTGGCACCAAATCGTCCGTTCTAACTCGCTACTCTTGACTACCATGATTATCGGCATCTGTTAGATTGCTTCCGTCCCCTGGAGAGCCGCCTTTAACTTAGGAAGTTCCAGAACCTAAGCTGCTTCTTGGAGGCCAGCCCTTTACATAGGAGTAGTCCACACTATTTCAAAGTTACAGGATCTGGTCTATTACACAGAGTCGGCCGTATTGTCCCAAAGATAACCCCACTGTGAATATAGCCAATAATTTCGATTATCGGGGTCACGGTCATGGTTGTTTTAGATAGATAGTAAGCAACCCGGATGTATTCACCGGAACCTATGGGAACTATTCGGATAATAGGGATAGGATGATTGGGGATTACTTTGGGACATACAGGGTCGGAAAAGTGGCCAAATCCCGCGACATAACACACAGGCTCCCCATGGCCTCAAACAGAGACAGGTTTAATATTACTCAGTTCCTTATCCGCCGGAGACACTGTATAGTACTCAGGCTGATGGGAATACGGATCAGCTGAGCGGATCATAATATACTCATGGAAGCACTCCGAATTATCAGTGCATCGGCATATGGATGGTTATCCGTACGTCGTAGCAGACAACGAGTGGTAGCCTCTTAAACTTAGTTTTTCCCCTTCAAATGATTTTGAATGTCATAAATGCGTCAATATTCCTGTTAAGCTAGTTACAACCCCGTATGAGGAGAGTATTTAATACTCTCGATTGTCGGCGTGTACAGATGATATGGTATGCCATGAGAGTTCAGGAATAAAAATTAGTTGTAAATAATAACGGCGGTAACGGACTGGTTATTATGCTGAGAAGGTCGAGTCAAAGAAAGTGTTGCAATTCTCTCAAATAGCGGAACAGCTAACGACAGAGAAAGCGAAGGTGAATAATTGAGGTAAGCCAATAGTCGACTTGAAAATACGTTGATAGACTACTCACATAAATGGGCAGGCTCCAGATTACGCTGAACCCCCGTTGTATCCTTTATGATATCCCCCACCATCATAATGTCCGTGCTTTTTATGGTACCCGTCTGCAGCATCATCCTCTCCTTCTCCCATGCCCTCAGCAGGCCCAGATCCAGTATTTGTTGGACCGGTTGGGGCGTCCGACGAATCCACAGTACTAGAAGTTACTGGTGCATTGACGCCATCACCATTGGACGGAGTCGCTGGATCATTCGCGGTATTCGTGGTTGGAGTGTTGTTGGGGTCCGGCTTATTCGGGTCTGAGCCGGGGTTCACTGTTCCAAACGGCGAGAAGCCAAAGTCATCATTTTGTCGAGAGACATGAGAATCGGATGGTGCGGGAGCCGCAAGGGTAAAAAAGGATAAGCTGAGGAGGACGGCGAGGAGGAGCGACCTGCTGATCATCGTTCGTTGAGAAACTGTACGTCAAATAGCGGGCTGCTGAGGTGATTTCTTTCAGTCAATCACGGCTCTCTTTATAGCTCCACGAGTTGAGTGATGACACTTTGTTTCCGTACGCATGTTTTCATCGCGGATCGGGATTCAAATTGCCCTGAGTTTCAGATAATAAGCGCCGACATCAACTTGATTAAGTAGCATCGCAATGGCGGATGCGACTCTATGCCAATCCAGTGCCCCTGATTATCCAGGCGCCTCCGAGGACACAAGCGCTATATACGCATAGCCCTCAGGCAACCATGTTATGAATTCCCCTCAGCAGAACCCTTGAAACGAATAATATAATCTTGGTTGACAGAACAATCAACCTATCGAATATACTTCTTACAAGTGTTTTGATAGCTCGTGGCTTCCTGAATAGTCCCGTGTTTTTGAAGCCCACCTATCAAATGCTTCTATACGAAATGGACTTATCGCTGTAGGTTGAGCGCTGAGCATTCAACTCACCCTTGTTTCAAATAACATGATATCGAAGAAGGGACATATTTGAATATGGCCGAGATGATCGAGTCGACCTCTGTGACAAATCATGACCTAGCATGACGTTTCCTAATAATACTACAAAGTTGAAACACCTAGGCGGCCTTCTCGGCCGCTCCCTGCAAACCACGCTGATTTTTATACTGCAAAAAGGACCGCATCTGGAGGTCCAACAAAAGTTGAGTGCTATGCTTCGAGTAGCCGTGATTTTCATGATTGACCCAGCCAGCGTCCGAGGGTAAGAATTAGTTTAAAAGGTGGATCAGGACCAGGCGCTTGTGGCATTGACTAAAGTAAGGGTTTCATGCGGACGCACATCCGGATATACTTCTACCGCACCCATCCTCCGACATAGCAACAAATACGTTGAAATTATGGACGCCTGGTCGTTCTTCGAAACGATACCCAACTGGTACGCATTCTGCTACAATCGCTTCATCTCTGAACATAACCACCTTTATCCCACCTCCGACCTTCAAAGGAGATGAAAGTTTCGTGATTCCTTTTCCAACACCAATCTGTCGTATGTCTGCCCCCGAGTTTGATGTATGAATTCTTATAGTAGCAGGGGCAGTGGTGAAAAGAACGATCCACATCAAGTCATCAGTCTACAAGATCCAGCCCTGGAGTCAGGCCAATCTAAAAGAAGATTCTGGGACGTACAAGCTGCCAATTGTCAGGACGTGGGACCTCTTCGTTTGTGATGGCGTCCTTTAGGTGAGGCCGAGCCCAGACGTAAATCACATCTCTTGTTATCCGAGGGTATACACCATCCTTGAACGCACGAACGAAAAAGCTGTTGAGGCGCAGCCAGGCTTCGTGCGGATAGCCGTCCACCCAGGCTTGGGAATTGGGCTGTGCACCCTGGAGTGGCACTCAGTAGGTGGACACTGGTGAAGTTTCCGTATCAGAACTAACCCTGATGGGACCAATATAATGAGATTCACCGTAATCTGTATGGGTAGAAGGGCTTCCATCAGTTTGAGTGATCGGAGATGACGAAGCTCCATGTACCATTCCAAGAAATCACTTGAATAAAGTCAATAGAATCTCTCATTTCAATCACCTGCTCCCATCGGCGGACAAAAAGCCAGTCATCTGTTCGGTAAATCCACTGGATAGCATCAGCCCACTGGCGGCCCGGAAGCCTGAAGCCCTGTCACTTACGTTTTTATTCCAAGAATCCGGGCCATAATGCTGTGTGTTCAGACCAGAATCTCATTGTAGGGCCTAGGGACTTTAAGCATGAAGCACACTACTTACGGTGAAAAACCAAGGCGAAACTGCCGCCATAAAGCTTTGGTCGCTCCTCAAGTGACGTAGGTGATGAGAGTCAGAGTCGAGTTTTGCATTTTCAACAGCTTCGCGAGGGGACGAAGGAGTAAGGTGAACAGGCCAACTTCCATTCCACTGAGTTTGAGACTCAAATAAAGTGGTAAGAAATATAGGCCGAGGGAAGTACCCACGTTGAAAATGCCATCTATGCATTTGACACAGCCGTTTTGAGCAGGATCCATGAAGAATGCGGGTATCAAGTCGACCTAGATATCACCATGAGCGATGCAAACGAAAGATATATTATCCTTCTCACGGAAGAAATGACGCATAGCTCTTGTTTCAAGTGAGCCCATCCTTCAGCCAAACAACTCTTCCCAAAGTGACAATTCTCCCCTGAGAAAGCGGATACGACGATTCTATTCGAACTAGGGTGCCTGAACATGCGTGGGTGGTGTGCGAGCAAGGATAAATAAGATGATATATGACCAATATCATTCACTGAATGCCCTGGGATCGATCTGATACAGATATATCTTCAGGAGGAAAGAAAGATACGAAGACGAAGCCAAACGCACGTCATGTCAAAACTGAGCATAAACTTGAATTCATTGTCGTCTGAGAGACGCTCAGAGGCTCTGAAACAATCCAATACACGATCTTTTTGCCATGCTTCAACCCCGATATTGAGAGCAAAGCCATCACTATAAGCGTCAAGATCGGCGAACGATCATCGAGAACACGATCAGAGATCTTAAACAAATACACGTGGTTTGAAGCGTACATCTCATTCGCGCCCGCGAGCTTCAGATCTTCGAGCCAGTCTTCTGTAGTGTAGGGCTACGAATGTTTTGTTTATTCAACATAAACTCTCCCCGAGCTTCCGAGAAATGTTGAACACACATATGTATTTCCAACCATAAAGCTTAGGGCTTGGTTAGAGTTACGTTATCCATAAAGGAAAGGAACACCCAACTGAGCGAAGACGAACTTCTTCTGAGTTCCTGATTGATACTGGCTAGCGTTTTCTAACACTGGCATGAAGAATGGTGATTCCATCGTGTCACGAGTGCGTAAGGGGGTCGATAACGTATAAGTATTTCAGTCCCTGTCTAGTCGCACTTGTGGTATACACTCTGGGGGTTTGAGACTTGATACTTGCTAGTGTCCAGACGTCTTGTCCTACAGTTACAGAGTTGTTTTTCAGAGCCGAGCCCCAATAATAGCCTATTCAGCTTGAGTTGATACCAGATCTCAGGAACAGCTATTAAGAGGAGACAGGTCAGCCGTCAAATCAAGGAGACTGGGAGTGGACGAGACGGACTATCCATTTGGCGTCAAGCATTGTGCGATTTCTCGCGCCCCGACGTGACTGTCACAGAAACGCACCTAGACACATTTTATCATACATCTCGAACCTCCTCCTTGTCAGGCTTAAGCTCCTCGAAAATCCACGGGTCCAAAAATTCCATCGCGCCATCACACCTGCCTCCATGAATTCCGAGCACTTAACATTCATAAATACGAACAAGCCGGAAAACTTCACCCAGAAGCATATCTGTAAAGATACACAGGATCGCTATACATAAGAATAAAGATAAGCCTAATAATAACTACGACACATTTCAAGCATCTCAAGTCATCGTCGACAGTAATATCAGCTCCAACTGTAACTCCTTCTGGCCTGGACACTATCTCGGTATTAATATGCGTTGGGTACTTCGCTTGTCCAATCCTTCCCGCCCAGTTAAATTCCAACAGATGAACCGCAAACTCCTCGTTGTGCTCAAGGGCTTTGTCATCAATAAGAATATTCACGCGCCGTATGTCACCATGAATGAATCCGCCCTTGTGCAGTGTTTCAATAATGTGAGCAACCTTCGGGAACACTCTTTTATGAGACTCAACCGACAGTACTAGCTCAGGGTCAACGAGTGATCTAAGAGGCGAAAGATCCATAACGACCATAGTCCAACCACCAGGAATGGAAACAGCGGCTCGAAGTGTTGGTGCATAGTTAGAGCTTGCGAGGAGACGACGAGCCTCAGCGGAATATTGCCTCGTAAATTTCACAATGAGGGTGCCGATGCGTTCTGTCCCTGCCATAAAGAGGAGCTTCTCCGGAACACGATGTACATACTTGAAATAAAATTTCCGGCCCATTTCGTTGACGTAGCTTGTGGGATAAGGATAGGCACGACCACGGGGCTGTAGGGAGGGAACCTGTGTGTAGTGGGCTTCAAGACGCTTTACGGTGATTTTAAGAGTGGACAGACTAGCTGCGATGGATCGACGAACAATCCAGTCAGCCCAGGGAGTCGCCAAGTCATACCATGGCGTTAAAGGCTCAACACATATTCGCTTTCCCGTCCAAGTACAACCGTAGAAGGCAAGGCAAGTACCTATACCATTATCTAGTATTTCACAGGACAAACGAATACGGGGACGCACCAACATCGAGCATGAGGATAGATGGAAAACAGGTACTCTTGTGGCAATCCACCTGCGTTTTAAGAAAGCCAGCATAGCAGGCAATGGCTTTGAAGAGAGCACATCCCTGTTCATTCTCGCACTCTCGGATAAGTGGGGGTATAATATCGGCCAGCAAGTTTCCATTCGTCTTGAACTCAGTTCCAGGAATTGTCTCAGCTCTGAGGTGAATGTCTTCTTGGAAGAGCTCTTGAATTTCTGAGCGACGAGAGACTTGGTCCGTATGCCGCTTGCATGCTGCAATGGTAAGATGCAGCGGGAACCTCTGCGCCTCAGCAGAAGATCTGAGTTGGCAATCGTCCCTGGATTCTGCCATTTCTCGCTGCGAGAGAGTGATAGGAATCGCATCAAAGTCGAATGGTCGATTATTACGCACAAGATCCTTGGCATAATCATCGAACTCGGAGGGCCGGGCCAAGAAGGACGACGCAAGGTTGGTAAAATTCAGCAGACGAGTTCGTGCCTCTTCTTCCTCCAGAGAGAATAGTGGAACTGAAAGGAAGGGCAGAAATGCACAGGGCATTTGCACAGGGGATATCTCATTATGGACCATCCGCAGATCAGCTATCGTATCCCTTGAAAGAAGTCTCTCGGGACCTTGGTCGGAGAAGGCCTCTCTGGCTTGACCTTCCAATACCGCAGGGTTACTATCGTCGAACAAAGGCGTCCTGTCCTTGCATCTCCACACTGTGAGACCCATGTGCGTGCGTGCTTCCTTGACCTTCTCTCTCAATTCAGCAATGTCTTCTGCACCCGAGACAGGGAGAGACTGTCCTTGAGGCTCATTCCTGTGATCGATGGGGAGGCACCAAACCCTAGCGGCGGCCATGGTGGTTGTTGCTTTGGAGCTTGAGACTCAGGGCGCGTGATCCGCAACCTCAATTCTTTTGTGAGGAAAGACCTATCACTACACCTACAGAGAAACGGCCCCCGCTGCCCTAGACCTCCCTGTAGGTGACTACTAACAAAGCTAATTCACCCTGACGATCTCAACAATCTGAGACGGCAAAACCCCAACCAAATAACCGGTGATTCAGATTGAATGATCGGTTCTGACTATTTCACTCCACGCTAAGTACTAAGATCTGGATTGCTGCCAAATCTACTCTATGATCTATCAAACGAGTGTCGATCAGGAATATGCATAAACAGAGGCCATTCATAAAGAGTCAAAAACTCGGCAAGTCCAATGAACCTAATAGACACCTTTAAATAGCTGAGCTCCCAAAACAGGCTATATTCTCAGCACCACCAAAGGCCGAGCTCACCTCAACTGAGAAGCGCGCGCCACCAGCCACCCACTCCCAATCCCCACGATGTCAAACTCAGACCCGCCACCGTTGACATCACACCCGCTAAATAGATAATTTACCGTAAAACACTTCTCATCCTTCATCCCTCCCAGGGCAATACATCAGCTTCCGCCATGCTTATCTCTCGAATGCGGATGATACGATCCTGGATAGCCTTGTCCCGGTCGAGAATACGAATACGACTGTCCTTGCGCTGAAGTTCCCAACGACGTCGACAGGGGATAACCTTTCGAAGGAGCGCTCGTGCCTTGTCCTTGCCGGTAGCCCTGAGACGACGACATCAAAGGGGCACCAGCCGGAAACGTCGGAGGATAAGCATATTGATAGCCGGGTGCCATCGTTGGTGAAGCATTGAACTTTGTCGGCTGCCCAGGAACGACATTATGAGGCATTGTTGGACTGCTCGCCGGCATCGACTGCCTCGATCTCCAATGATTTTTCTTCCACCTAACCTCTCCACTCGCATTCTGCTGCTGTACGATTGCGTCGTTATCTCTTATCCACTGTCTCTCCTCCTTGAACCAAGCCTTAGAACTCAGGCTGTCGACGAATTCCTTCACGTTGACCATTTTAGGTAGTGCATCGGGTGGCCACTGGGCCCCATTCGGACCGTATTTTCGTTCTTCGCGCCCGCTGACTCTTGAGAAATGGATGAGTAGAACGGTTTCACTGACATAAGGTCTTTGTGACCTGCCCCGACCCGAGGCAACCAGCTACATTATATTAGCGTGAGCACGAGGAACAACATGAATATTCTGGGAACGCACTTGAACAGTCATCTTATTGCTCTCTTCAACAATTTCAATAATTTTCACCTATGGGCAAGGGCAATCAGTCGTATCGTTCAAATGGTATTTTAAGCGCCGAGGCAAGCGACTTACAGCAAAGTCGAGAAACATATCAGTAACAGAATCCAAATACTTGAAATACTGATCGTAGTTCACGACTGGTCGCTGCAGGCTCGAAGGTAAGCTTGTGTGAACGAGTTTTGGGTCGAATACTTCAGTGACTGTGTCGAAGTCCATCGCATTGACGGCAGAAGTATATCTAAATAGGGCAGCTAGGTACGGAGACTGTTCCCTAGGTGTGATATACCCCTCATTTTCTGGCTCGAAGCCACGCTGAACGCGAGTCCCGGGCTGGGAAGGATTCATTTGGGCGATGAAAAGGGTGCGGGAAAGGGCCGAAAGCTAGAACTCGAGGAGTGGCGTCGAGATAGAAGGAAGTGGAAAAGGTCCCATGGTGGAAGGTTGATGCGCTTTTAAAGAGCATCTTATTGATGGTGGGTCATTCATTGTTCACGATCTTTATCGATCGACCCATGTGGGGATGTGGGGACCAATGGCAGTACACCGAACGACGTTGCCCAAGTGAATGATGTCATTGCACGTGGTACGAGCCTCAAATAACATACACTTTCTCCTCTTCGAGTGTGTATTCTTCTAATTTTCTGAAATATTCACGAACAGCCAATCGCCCTTCGTCCGCCTAAAATCATGAGTAAGACTCTCACACCTAGATATTTCAAAAAATTCACCTCTACTTTCGTTTTTGGAGGCTTCTCGTGCTTGACCGCTTTCTTTGTAGTGCGGGTTTTACGTTGCCGTTTGCTCCGACGTGGTTTGTCTTCTTCAGGCTCCTCATCCTGCAGTACTTGCTTTTTCCGGCGCTTCGGGAGTCGATCAACGAGCTTCTGGGCGAGTGCCACAGGATCACTAGGCGTGTTGCTCTTATCTTCCCTCTGCCTCCTGACCCCCGTTTTCCTCCCTGGGAGCAGGGTTGACTCTTCTGCTTGCTTTGTTCTGGTCTTCGAACGGAGAACGCGACGAGGTGGGGTCTCCTTGGCTGTTTCGTTCCCCTCACTTTCATCCGTGGCGCTCCTGCCCTCCCCATGGTCGCCATCATAGGGCCCTGCCGTGACCTCCACAAAATCACTTGGAGGTTGAAATGGTTTTGCCCTCATCCGAGGCTCACGAGCTTTCAAAGGTGAAGGAGAGCTTGGCGCGGATTCGGTGCGTGGACTGTATAATAAATCCTCCCTCTCTTTCCCCTTACCCAAACCACTGATCGTTTGTCTCCGCTTCTTCTTGTGAGGTGTCTGTGGAGTGGCACACGGTGATACGTACTCTTCCTCTCCTCCAGAATCGTCCAGTACGGCTGTGATATCCAACTGAAGGGGAGGAGGAGAAGTAGCAGGAACGAGAACTAATTCTCCAGCTTCTCTTAGCCCAGTGCTCGGGCCCGGTTCGTGATCCCAATTGCGTTGTGCCTTGAGCTCTCTCTCAACTGCAAAGAATCCAAATGGATCTGAATTTCGCGCTGGTACCGGATCATCGGATGCCAGGGGTAGATCTTCCTGCTCCTCAGGCATAACATCATCCCAGATCTCGTTTCGCTGCAAAGCGCTTGAAGTCTGTAATTCAAAAGATGCTGGAGGAGGGGGTGAAGAGGGTGGAAGAGATGATGTGAATGGTCTCCGCGTAACTGCAGCGCGATTGATAACTGGAGACGGGGAAATAGGGCGGGCCGAGGGTATTGTGCGTTCCCGTCGCCTGCGCTTCACTCGTCGCCCGCCTCTTGGGGTATCCTCTGTATCAGAGGGCCGATTTCCATGCGATACCACTAGATCAGTGATATCCTGCAGCGGCTGTGGCTTCCTCTTTCTCCCTGTCGGTATTTCCTCTTTGGCCTTTCCTTTTCCCTTCCCTTCCCTGTCCACTACTGGCGGCACATTTTCATCCTCATTCTCGTCATGATTGTCGTCATGCTCTCGATCATATCCACGATTCTCTTTGGAGGATGAATCAGCGACACCGCTAGCGTATTCAAATGACGAGCGACTCGTCTTGGGTTGGTGCTGAGTTAAAGTGGAGCCCAGAGGTCTTATCGCGGATGCACCAGTGTCTCCTGAAGGCGAAACGGCTGCCTGCCACTGCTCGCGCGTGACGTTTCTCGTCCGAGGCATGATCTGAGCGCCCGATAGTAAAGATTCAGTTCCAATATACCAATACTGAAAGGTGTTGTTTATGTCGATAGATCAAGAAATGAACTAGATCCTGTTTGCAAAGTAGTCTAACCAAAATGTGGGGCGGACGAAAGATGTAGGTGCTTGTGGTTCAAGTTGAAGAATAGAGATAAGAGGATAGAGAATGACGACGACGGCTCCGGGTGACTGTTTGTGGGGCCGGTAGCCACTCGCAACGTGGGAACAACGCGAAGAGTCAATCAACGTGTTATGTCATGTGATGGCGAGCATATTTGATCGAACAAGAAACTGCAGTCGAAACGCTTAAGCCAGGCTGCTTAAGCGAGGGGAGCTCAGCCCCGAGTTGTACTTCGTAGGAGGAAGTGAAATAGAACAAGCGGTAAAATGGAACAGACTCGAAAGGCATCTTCTCAGGCACCGAGTCTGCGGGAAGAATAGCCATCTATCGCCGAAAACAAGGTATAATTCAGCTCGTGCTGTCTAATACATCCATGCGGCGACGATATTAAAATTCGTGTATTCAAAGTGTTAGAGGAAGATGCATTGTAGGATAAACTTGGAGACATATTTTTGCGTGACTATCCGTGAAATTGGACATGACAAAACCCAGATCATTTCATTTAGCAAGAAGCACCGAAACCGAGAACGACACCATTAAGCTTCACATTCGTCTCCTCCCACTCGGCCTCGGGTTCAGAGAGGGCAGTGATGGCACCACCAGCACCGATATACCACTCTTCATCACCATTCCTCTTGGAGTCGTGGAGGAAGACACTGCGGATGGTGACAGACCAGTCCCCACCTCCACCAGCACACCAGTAACCGAACACACCAGAGTATGGTCCACGTTCGAAACCTTCAATATTCTGAAGGAGCTCGACGGAACGTTTCTTGGGGCACCTGTCATGGAACCTGAAGATATATAAAATCAGCGTCTGATATCGACGAACGAAAATTAAGCCATACCAGGTGGCAAGCTGCGCCTCAAGACCTCCCAGCCCAAGCTGTCATCAACTTCAACGGGGGTACCCTCAGGGAGCGAACCCTCGATAACAGAGACAAGCTGCCAAACAGTCTTGTACTCCTCCACACCACAAAACTTGGAAACATCGACATGCTCGCCAACAGCATTGTGCAAATCGTGACGGATAAGATCAACAATCATCAAGTTCTCAGCAATTTCCTTTCGACTTCCAGCCAACATCTTCTCAGCGACCTCACGGGTGATGTGCGGGAGCTTGCGAACGGTACCCTTAATGGGACGGAGCTGGCATACAGCACCAGGGGAGCGGGAGTAAGAAAGGAAACGTTCGGGAGAGGAGGAAAGGAAGGTGGTGGGATGGAGACGGAGATAACCAGCGTGAGGGGCAGCATTGGCATTTCGGAGGATCTTGTAGCGGTCCCAGGTGGAGACAGCGTTCTCCTTGGAGACGGTGATGTGGGTGAGCCCGGTCAAGCAAAGCTCGTAAGAGTCACCAGAGAAGAGGTAGCTCTTGCACCGATCGATATCCTTGACATACTTGTCATGACTGGGGAATTTGACGGTAGCAGATCCCTCTGGGGCAACGGGTGCCTCAACGGGACCCTTGGGGAGAACAGCAACCTGCTTGGCAGTCTCCTGGATCCAAGCATCATCATTGGGGAGAAGGGATTGGATCCAGACTTGGTTATTGTTGACATCAACAACGATGGAGCGGTCAACCCAAACAAGGGAGAAATCGGGATGGTTGGTAGCGTTGTGACCCTCCTTCCTAGGCACATCGACACCGAGACCGCCAAAGCCAGCTTCGTAGGTGAGGTATCCAGCAAAACCGCCCCAGAAGGGAACGGTGCTGTCGCCACCCTCGACCTTGCGGGCCTCACGGTACTCGTCGAGGTAAGTCCAGATATCCTTTCCAGTGAGGTCGTGCTGCTCCTTGGAGCTGCCGGTGGTAACCTCAACGTAGTTCTCGTGCACGAAATGGGTAAAGTGGGGGCTGGAGTCGTTTAAGCAGCCAAGCATGGAGAACTGGCCGGGCTGGCGGCGCTATCGAGGAAGACAAAGCGCTTAGAATCATCGCTAGCACCGAGGAACTCGGCGATGGTGAGGATGTTGAGGTCGGGAACGTGAACGGAGGTGTAGGAGACCTTGCCGAGGGATTTGTTGACGGCGTGAGTGGAAAAGCGTTGGGAGGTGCGTGGCCAGATATGGGAATCGGCGAGTTCAATGGTAGTGGGGGACCTGAAACCAGGGCGGTTGGCCGCATTCCAGTCCTTTGCTAGTTTCCAGAAGTTCTGGAAAATCCTAAGACCTCCCTCGTCGGTCAAGACAGACTCGGGGTGGTATTGGACAGCCCAGAAGGGCTTAGAAGTGTGACGGACACCCATACAAATATGACCATTGTCTTCATCATCAGACCATGCCAGCTCTTCGATATCTCCACCTTCCTTGAGGGTGATGTAGAGGGAGTGATAGCGGACGACCTTGATGTCGGGAAGGCCAGCGAAAACCTCTTGTCCGTTGTGATGGACAACGGAAACCTGACCGTGCTTCACGGTCTGAAGGCGGTGAATTTTACCACCGTGCTCGACGCCCAAACTTTGTTGACCCAGGCAGACACCGAAGATAGGAACCATGTCCTCCTTGGCGACTTTCCAGAGGTCACAGACAACACCAATATCAGTTGGGATGTCTGGAGAACCGGGGCCAGGACCGACAACGATGGCAGAGAACTTGCTAAGGACGGGGAGGAGGTCCTTGATGGTGTGAGAATCGTTTTTTATGACATGGAGGATGGACTCTGGGATGGCCTTCTTGATCAACGCAGCAAGGCTGAAGAGCGCGTCAGAACGCGACCAAAAACTTGAAACAATGGCGACTTACTTGTATGCAAACGAGCAGTATGAGTCAACCAAGAGAACATGGGGTTTTGTGTCGGCCATTTGGGATGAAAATGAGTTGTCTAGAGAAGAGAATGGAGTCTAAGATGAGAAGGGAGGGATGGGGAATGTTGAGAGCGAAACTTGTGCATTTTATAAGACGATTGGCCACTGTATAGTCAGAAAACAAATGTCCTGTGAGCATACATACAGGAGACGAGTATAGTTGGCGACAGAGGAGAGCTCAGAGCACAGTGCGGAGGATCAACAAACAGACACCGACTACAAAATTATCATGAACAAATTTTACGTGGTGTCCTAATTCGACTTACTTTGTGTCATCCAAAAATATGACTTTTGATTGGTTCTCACAGTCGGAATTACGTTGATAAGATCCTATCTCCCGCACCTCCTGAACTCCTCGATCATTGCAGGGTTTTAACTTTGACCCTGATGATACTCAGTCAGGCTTGAAGACAACCGCACAAACGACTGCGTAAATTCCTGGTGATTATTCAGTAAAAACTGGTGTTCTGTTTCTTTCTTCTCACTGACCTCGGAAGTCACTCATTTCTAAGTTTGGAACGCCGGGTTGATGCTTATCCCTTGTCATCGCTTACCCTCAACGCCTTGGGTCAACACACTTCTTCCACAGCTGTGTGGACCAGTCATAGGTCATCGTGAATAAATTGCCCACTGACAATGATATTTCAACAGGTAGATAGAATCACGCTTTCTGAATGGCAAATTACCCCAATCGGTACTACACCGATACTCACTCTACCGTGAATGACGGTTGAGTGAGCAGTTGAGCTCCATCTCCCGTGTTTCTTCCTGCATGGGAGTACAAGCTCCAATTTCTGGACATGCTCACTTCCATCCTTACCATCTCCACCATCGATATTTGCTCCTCTATTATTGCTACCACTTTCTTCTGACCCATTAGACACGGGTTTGCCTACGGTAATACACTCAGCTGCGAAGAGTCTCTACCTGGATACATATTCTTTCTTTAGCGAAACGCCCAAAGAGGATAAGTGAAGATAACGACATAAACGATCGAGACTGCTCCATCCAGTGGTCTTTTCTTGTGTCGGAACTCGTCAAGCGATGTCTAATTTTAGGACCTTGCGCCTCGCATACCGCATCCCCATTCCCATGGCTCTATTATGGCTACACAAACAATATATGCCATCATCGGCGGACCCAAAGCTGTGACAAAGAGGCAAGAATCAGGTACCGCTTGTGTCTGGAATTCTTGTTCAACCTTTGATAAAGTAGGTTATGTTTGTGGCATCGCTTCAACTCTTATCTAAGAAACTCAAGTAGGCCAGTGGCTCGGTGAGAACGAGAGTCTCCGTGCTCCATTGACGTGAACCAATCACCCACGACTATTGAACTCGCCTTTTCAAGAAACCTCTTGTTGGAATGTGGGTCTCTACAACGGATTGCGAGCAAGATGGTTTGACATTTAGTTCCGTCTCAGCTCTCCTATCATCCCGGTATAACCCTGCTCAGCATTGTTAAATGTCAGGCTTAAGATGTTGATCACGTCAAACTTCGCGGGAGTTCCTTTCAGGTGGTGACCATGACGACATGTTTATGGACCACCGTATCGCACAGCACTGTGAACATCATATTTCAGGAGGCTGGTTAACAAAAAGTTAGACGTGAGTAGTGACCAGAGTACGGTATATGCGAGATGTTCTATTCACTCGAATATGCATCAACCCATTACATACCGAAAGGTATAAATATAACTCTACGAATTTCCGTTCAAGTGCATCCAGGTGTCTAATCATTGTTTTAGTCGGAGTGGTTGATAGTAGTATGAAGAGCCACTCATGTCTCGACAAGCGAGCTGGAGTCTTACTAGGTTTTGGGTATACCAGAATCCTGGAACTCGATCCCTTCAAAGACCCGGTCCGGGGTCGAACAAAACGAGGTTCCCGCAGATGGTGGAAGCAAGACGTAGGTTCAATGGACGTGAAATCACGGTATCGAGTAGGCGGAAGGGTCACGGGGCCTCGCTTTAGGTAGTATCGTTGCAGTGCACCCAAAGGCCCGCGTAAGGCCCAGGCGTCTTCACAGACAGTTAGATGTCCCTGGTTTCTCAGCGATTGTAATTAACTGCACTGACAGGCTAATGATTCGCGGAACCAATTTCTTTCCGCTCCAATTGATCCTTGAGACACTGCGTTTAGTCAGTTCCCCAAGGAAAATCCCTAGAGAAATACTTAAACAACTAGCTCTCGTCCCGAAACGGTCTTCTCCCCAAGCATTCGTAGTTCATAATTGAAATGAGAATGAGGCTACCAATGCAGCCTACCTGAACGAAGCAGCGGCCCGCTCAGCCGGGTTAGTAACGTCTATCATGTCCTTGGGCTTGGACCCACCAGCTCAAAATTGCATAGAAAATACAGAGACGATGTTGACAGCCCACTGACCATGAATAAAATGGACTTGTCCTCTAGGGTTGGTGGGGGACGAGGGAGTGCATGCTTTGTTAAACCTGGCCCTTATCGTGGCCCTCAGCGCGATAAGGAAGAGAGTCAGAGGGCATACCATCAGTCATTGCCCTTGATTTTTATCGTTGATGGGGGACGAGGGAGTGCATGTTTTGTTAAACCTTGCCCTTATCGTGGCCCTCAGCGCGATAGGGATGAGAGCCAGAGGGCATACCATCAGCCATTGCCCTTGATTTTTATCTCAGGGAATGAGGATGACTCATATTAGCCTTGCGACAGCAATCCTTGAGACAAAATAAGTAGGCACCTTGGGCTTCTATTTTGTTTACATACTAGTTTCAACGCCGTCGCGCAATCAAAGACTTGACCTTCGGAGCCTCCAATGCATGGCGCTTTGTGGACGGAAACCGGAAAAACCGTATCGGGACCGACTCTTAAGATTAATCATCCATTAACCGGACCGCGGTACGGACTGGTGCGGGCGATTGGAAATTCCCTGAAAATTCCTCACCCCCCCTCCGTCTCCAGGCACTATACTATCCAGGCACTATATAAGAGCCAGATTATCATGGAGGCCGGGCGAAAAAATCCAACCTCCATTTCCTGACCTTATCTCTCCTTCGTTATCATGTCTGCTTCCCAAGAACTTCAGTGGAAAGGCTACGCGTATGTTTTTCTCTCTTTTTTTTTGTTGTTGATCCGTATCCCCAACGTGATTGGCTGTTGAATCCGATCAACTTCTAACGTGATTGATTTACGTTATACTTAGTATCCACGACACTGCAAAGTGGAACGAATTCAAGGTTATTGACTTTAAGCCTAAACCTGCTGGTGACTATGATATCGATATCAAAGTCGAATTCTGTGGTGTCTGTGGGTCGGATGTGACTACCTATCATTTCTGCTGGGCCGCATCACGTATTGATATCTGATTTTTAGGTTCACACTATCACTGGCGGTTGGGGTGCACCAAACCTCGTAAGTCTCCCTCAACGCGCCAAACGCGTTTCTTAGTTCCTATTGCTCACGAATATACCAGCCCTTGATCGTTGGCCACGAAATTGTCGGAACTGTTGTTCGAGTTGGTCCTAAAGTTGAAGGATTCAAGGTTGGAGACAGGGCTGGCGTTGGGTGAGTGTCTCATTTCCGCTAGAGTTAGTATACTTACCAATAATTCCTTTCAGTGCTCAGATCTGCTCGTGCTTGAAGTGCAGTCGCTGCGATAACGACGATGAACAATAGTAAGCATGTATTCTCCATCAAACAGGGCGTCGGTTGGCTCAACGACCTTCCAGTTGCGAACAGCCTGTTCACACTTACAACTCATTCTATCCCGAGGTAGGCCTCCACATACTCTGCCATTCGCTTCTATGGTACTGATTGCTCACTCATACAGTGCGGTACACTGTCACAAGGCGGTTACGCAACCGCCGTCCGCGCCCATGAACGTTTCGTGTTCCCCATTCCGGACGCCTTAAAGCTCGAAGACGCTGCATCTATGCTCTGCGCTGGTCTCACTATGTACTCGCCTCTGGTTAGACATGGTGCTGGGTAAGAACGTCAAAAGTCATCTACGACGCTCGCGCTGATGTTACCTTAGACCAGGAAAGCGAGTTGGTATCATTGGACTCGGTGGACTTGGGTATGTAACATTGATCCCAGACGAGGTCTCCGAGAATGCTGAACACACGTATTAGCCATTTCGGTGTCATGTTCGCAAAAGCACTCGGATCCGAGGTTGTCGTGTTCTCCCATTCTGCAAGAAAACAGGTAAAGCCCTTCCCCTTTCTCTCCCCTAACCCCTACTCACCAGCCATAACCTCTAGGACGATGCTTTCAAATTAGGCGCCACAAAATTCGTCATCACCAGTGAACCTGGTTACGATGAATCCTTGAAGGGTTCACTGGACCTCATCATCGTCAGTTCTCATCTTCCCATTCGGTCTTCAGGTCTGACCTATCCCATCACACATAGAGCACCACCGACTCCGCTGCTGCTGTCCAATGGGAGACACTCATCCCCCTCCTCAAGGTCCACGGCCGTTTCATCATGGTCGGTATCCCTGATGAGGACCTTGCAGCGTTCAACGCCACCGGTACGTTTCCAAAATCACAAAGTTTGCTCATTCTCATTATTTCCTTAGTCTTCTTCGGTAACGGTGGCCTGTTCGGTGGAAGCCATATGTAAGTCATTCGTTTACTCCGGGTCCTGATTTTAGTCTAACTCCCTATAGTGGAAGCAAGAAGGAAGCGATAGAGATGCTCAAACTCGCTGCAGAGAAACAGATCAAGCCTTGGATCGAGGTCCTGCCGAGTAAGATTTAATTTCCTTGTAGTCCGCCACATTATCGTTGACCATCAATCATCATTGGCAATTTTTGCAGTGAAAGAGGCCAGCCGTGCCGTCACAAACGTCAAAGAGGGAAAGATCAAGTATCGTCACGTCCTCAAGTAAGTCCTAGACTGCTTTGTCTTCGATCTTTTTTGCTCATAACCGCTGACAGGGTGGATATTTGAGAATCCAGTGTTCTAGATTCTTTCTTTGTCCTAAATTATCCAGATCTTTTTATAAACCAAGTGGGCATATATTGTAAATCTGCATGACATGACATGATGAATGCGACCTCAAACTGTTGAATGCGTGACAAAATTTCGTCTAAGAATGCGTCGAACCGTATGACCTCTCGATCGTTCATGGGATCCACTTGTCTGCTTTCCTATCCGTGAACACTTCGAATTTAGGTATACCCCTACCATTATCACCCTCTACGAGAACCCATTTCCCCTGCAGATAAAATCAGAATCAAGCGAGATAAAGTTTCAAAGACGACTCACGACGAACTGTTGCCTCCCTATTCCAATAGTTCTTAAATTCGGGTTCTCCGGTGTGCGCATCATATCAATCGCATCTTCAAGCGTGAATGTAGTCCTCCGTCGCATGTGAGCATAGGCTCCGGGCACTCTCCGCAGTAGAGCGTCCTTTTCGAGCTCAACAGCGAGTAAGTCATCGGGTATCCAGTGGACGTGGAATATTATGGTATGGAGATTCCGTGCGCCTGATATCATGAGCCGTATAGCCGACTACTGCAGTTCAGTGAACCGGGAAAGAAATCGAGCACGAGAGAAGTAGCTTACCACACCAGGAACAGCGACTGCACACGCTATTAATTCCAGATTTTCGAAACTGCTCTTCACGCATCGGACGTCGGTCATTGTGAGTTCGACATTCCCTATATCGAACTCTTTCAAAGAACCTCCGTGCACCTCCGCGAGTTCCAACAGAAACATCCGTGGCACCATGGTTCCACTTCCAGATCCAGACCTGATTTCACCAGTCATCGTGAAAGAAGGTAGCTTGAATTTCTCCAAGCCAGGGTTAGGGGTGATATCCTTGATCCAGGACCACAGTTTTCCTGAAGTATCGATCGTGTGGGTCCGTACGGTCAATGATCTCAGGACGGGCATTTGATCTGGTGGTGGAAATTTGGCTTCGCGGAAAGAGGGTAGGTACTCGGTATCGAGTACTCTGAGATTAGGGAGACATGTAAGGATCGTAGGTATTGAGTTGGCTGGTGCGCCTTTGAGCCGCAAACTTGTGAGCAATGGGAGATGGGACAGAACTGTTATAAGGATGGTGGGAGGGACACCGGCACAGCGCTAAGGTTTAACAAACGATACCAAAGCAAAAAAAGGAGGTAAGATTTGAGACGTACATTCCGCAGGAGGACAAGGAAATACACTGACTCCTAGCTCTAGGTGAGTAAGTGTCGGACCGAGAGGTTCGCTCCAGTCTTGTAGAACCCTTGGTGGACCTTCCATACACCATAGACTGATGCTCCGAAGACCAGTTAAGGTATTGAGTTGTTCCCATACCTCGGCACCGAGATCACTATGCGTCCTGATCGTGAGCTTCTTCAGTGAGTGTTTGTGCTTTCGAATGACTTCGATTAGAGAAAGCAAGGTATCATCAGCTATCGAAGAGTCGTCACTCCATGTCAGGGATCTGAGATTGGTGCAGAGGGATAATGCGCGTAGTATATCATCCATCATTGTTGGAAATCGTGAACGAAGGCTCCGGTGTACAGAACCTAAGAAACTTTGAGTGCCGATCAGGTCATGAGGTATTAGCCAGGCTCACCAGTTTCGGTAATATGCCGTACATATTTGGCAAGATGGGGGCGTTTTAATAAAGTTGAGGAAGGATGATGCAAGGGAGACTAAGCACTCGAGATTGGTTAGTCGACGCTTGATTATAAACCAATCAGCCCTCCGCAAACGACTTGAACACAGCACAAGCCCTTTAGGCTCCCAAGGTGATGTAGGATCATTAGACAATGCGAGGAGAAAGGCTACCCTGTCCCATGACCAAGTAGGGTTCCCCTCGCAGGACCACACTGGCTTAAAAGGTAAATCCGAGCCCGCCGTGTCACCCGACGGGCTGAATCGACCCCGCATGGTATTGGCCTCAGGCTCTCGAAGGCTGGCGCTGTATAAGGTAAGAAGTCTCACCTGGGGTATCGTTCTAGTGTTGAGCTCACGATATAGCAGAGGGGTAGCAATCCTATTGAAGGTCTTGTTCACCAGCGTACAAGCATGAAAGTCCTGTCGAGAGCCGAGTCCTTCGAGGATGATGGGGAGGATGTCGAGGGGTAGGTCATCTGTGAGAAGAGGGGTCCTGTGGAAGTAGCAGGATTGTTTGTTAGAGTAGAGTCGCATGGGGCGGACAGGAGGGCACAAGGGGACTTACATCGAGCTTTTGAATGGGCAAAAGACAAGAAGCCGAGTTGAGAGTGACCCTGAGCGATCAGTCACACCGAGCTCACCGAACCCACCTGATCCGCATCGCTATATTTGGGCATATCTAATCTTTTCTCCTTCCTCCATGTTCTTCATCATTGGCCTGGGCCTCTCGGACGAGAAAGACGTCACTTTACGTGGCCTTGAGGTAATTCATTTCCAACACTATGACCCTGAATATTAACTTCTGTCCAGGCCATTAAATCATCAAGTAGGATCTACCTCGAAGCCTACACGAGCATCCTCATGGTCCAGAAGGAACGTCTGGTCCGTCTAACCCGCACACCTTCCCAAGCACACCACCCATGATTTTTTATAAAAGGAAACCTTCTACGAAAAGAACATAATCCTTGCCGATCGCGACATGGTGGAAACTCAAAGCGATGAGATCCTCCACAATGCTGACAAGGAGGATGTGTCGTTGCTAGTAGTCGGTGACCCCTTTGGGTGAGCCACAGCTATACCGGTTCGCTAAACTCGTTGATAACAATCTTATTCTTTGTCAAACGTAACATTCTATCAACTTCGAAATGCCTTACCTGATCCTTACCCGATCAACGTCCCATCCCATGTCAACCCAATTTCTACACACCACACCATCAAACCGTACCACTTATCTCACGTCGAATTAATCCGTGGCACCACGATAAATATCTCATCTTCAACTCACGCACGACTTCTCGGCTTCGAATCTCTGTTCCGCGGCTTATACACATCTCTAATTCAGTGCTACCACACACACGGACATAATCTTACGAGCACGTTCCCTGAACATTCCAGTTCGGGTTATTCACAACGCTTCTATCATGAACGCGGTTGGTGCATGTGGCTTGCAGCTATATAATTTCGGGCAGACTGTCTCTCTCGTATTTTTCACTGAGTCTTGGAAACCTGATAGTTTTTACGATCGGATCAAGGAAAATGCAGACCTCGGCATGCACACTCTTGTTCTTCTAGACATTAAGGTCAAAGAGCAAAGCGAGGAGAACCTTGCACGGTTAGTTTCATTGAAGATCCTTACAAATGGATGACTGATTCTGCCACATTGTTAGCGGACGTAAGATCTACGAACCTCCAAGATACATGTCCATCCCCCTTGCCGTTTCCCAACTCATCGAGGTGGAACAGTCTCGGCAATCAGGAACACTCTCGCCAGACTCAACACTTGCAATTGCACTTTCCCGAGTTGGAGGCGGAGACGGTCATGAGCGCATTGTCGCGGGAACTCTCACGGAACTCTCACAGCACCCAGCCGAGAAATTCGGCGAACCACTCCACAGTCTAGTCATCGTGGGGAAACGCCTTCATCATCTAGAAGTCGACTATGCTCAAGAGTTTGCCGTGAATAAGGAGAATTGGAGGAAAGTAGCGAAAGAGATATATGGTTGTGCCCTCGATGAGTGATATACACACTTGTTCATTAGAATAAACGATATGCTTTTGGAAACCTCATATACCGATTTAGCTGAGGCATCTCAATCAAGAATCCTCCTTCTAGGGCCTCTTGACTGTTCGCCGGTCAGATCTTGATTCTGGGGAGCGGCTCTATTTCAAGCCCCGTTGGACCGACAACACCGACTCAGGGGTGTTTCATCTCGTTCTGGTGGGAACCAACGTGGCCAATCAAGCGCCCGCAACTTCTCACTTTCCCTTAACCGGCTTGCAGAACACCCTATTTTTATATCCGCAGAGAATCTGAAATAGAAAGTGATCTAATGCTGATGCATGATGAATGTACATCGACAAAGAATTCTATTCCAAGCTAATCCACTACAAATGACCCGAGGTTCCGATAGAAAAAATCAGGGTGTAGCCCGTCCAGGCCACCTGAGATATCAATGAGGTCCAGCCGGTCGGACAAGTTACAGGGAAGGCGCACCTTGGGTATAGAGAACACTCGCGGACAGTATACCTGTTAGCAAGCCAAGCCAGGAATCGCTGAATAAAACCCAACATCAGCTATCACGAGATGAAACCGTGTGAGTGGCAAAGCACACACCTCAACGCCAAGTCCATATCCACCGTGCTCGGTAGTCCCATACTTGCGCTGATCGGTATACCAATAATACGGTGCCGAATCAATGCCTTCCTTCTTGTACGCCGCCAACAATTCCTCCTCATCCGAAATCCTCATAGACCCACCAACAATCTCACCAACATTCGGCATTAACAAATCACAACTCTCAGTAAATGTCAGCTTATCTCCAGCATCCTTCTTCGGCATCCTCTTCATATAAAATGCTTTCAATTCGGCAGGGAAACCGTATAAAAATACAGGTTTGCCAATGATATCTGTCATTTGACGTTCGGCGGCCTCTGCAATGTCGTCGCCGACTTTATGTTCGACCATCTTGATTTGGCCAGATTCGTCTTTGATGGGGTTGCCTTCAGCGTCTTCTTCGGGGTGTTTAATCTCGTGTTCGTTGAGCCAGTTAATGGCTTCCACGTAACTTAGGCGGGTGAAGGGGCGGGAGGGAGCTGCGAAGGCAGGGTTGAGGGATTTGATGAGGCCAGCGGAGGTGGGGTTGGCGAGGAGGATGTCGACGGTTTTGCAGATCTAGAGTGGGATAAGCAGGGTGACGAAAGGGAGTCGTGAAGAGACTTACGATCTCCTCGATGTGAGCCATGAGATCGTTAAAGTCAATGAACGCTAGTTCAGCTTCTAAGTGGGTATACTCGCTCAAATGGCGTCGTGTATGACTAAAAGCGAAGTCAGGACCCGCCATTCAACAAAGCCAGGGAATACAGACCTGTTCTCGGCACGGAAACTCTCTTGTACACAGAAAACATCACCCAAACTAGGCAAACACGTCTCAAGGTACAATTGGGAACTTTGCGTGAGGAAAGCCGGCTGGCCATAATAATCCAATTTGAACAACGTGGCACCACCCTCGACTTGAGTCTGGACAAGACATGGTGGTGTCACCTCAATCAAGTTTTCAGATATAAGTGCCTCGCGGAAGGCGGAGAGGAGGTATGACCGCAGACGGAGGACACCAGAGGCGTTTTCACCACGGAGGACGAGATGGCGAAGATCAGCTTGAATTGACGGATCGGATTTCTGTGATGATGTGGAAGAAGTGTGAGTGTGAGGTAATAATGATCGGGGGCAAAAGGGAAGAATGACGGCATTACCTCGTTCAAGCGGTTGGTGAACGCGTCGTCTGCGCCTGGAGCTGCTCCGATAACTCTCCAGTAGTCGACGATAAGCTCGTGGCCGCCAGGAGCTGTTTTTCCTTCGGGTACTTGTTGCAGTGTACCAACCAACTCGACTGTTGACTCGATTGTGAGCGTTAGAGCTTCGTAGGTCTGGGCCTGATAAGAATATTCAGCAATTGAAAATAGTTGAAGAAATTTGAAATCGACGGACCACACGGCCAGAGAGAACAGATTGTAGATAACCGGTACCGTCGCGTAGTACGATGAAAATTATTCCTTTTTGGTCTCGAAGACGGTGTACCCATCCAAAGACACGTACACGCTGACCACGAAGCTCAGCGAGTTGAGAAATCTTGGCCTGATAACATAAAACGCGTCAACAAACGCCAACCCAGGAATGCTGGCCTACTCACCCTCGATGGCTTAGGTAGCGTCTGATCTTCCTCCAGCACAATCTTCTTGCTCTCCTCTAAAAGCTTTTCTCTCTTCTCCTTATCTTCAGCCGACTTTTGAGCTTCCTTGGCAGCGAGTTCCTCTGCCTTCTTTTTCTTCTTTTCTAGCCCATCAGCAGTCTTCTTCGCTTTCTTCAGAGCAGACTGTGTCGGCTCGTCATACTTGACAGTAGAATCTTTTCTAATGAGGTACTTGACGTCGCTAGCAGGGTTGGTGAATAGGGCGTAACCAAGAGTTTGGAGGGGCTTGGTTTCAGAACCGTCGCCGGTGGTATCTGAGCCTTGGGATTCGTCGATGTATAGTGTCGACATATTGTGCTTGGAAGGGTTGCCAGCAGGATCGTAGAAGTGATGGGTAGAAATTCGCTAGATCGGGGACTGTTTATCTAGAAATGATATGACTCGATCGTTGTATCTAATCTTATCTCTCTGATGTTTATCCTTTGGCTACATGTGTGTCCATATGTTTCTATACCTTTATACAAGTCCACGGAAAGAAATCAATGGTTATAAAAAGCACACTCTGCCGGGTGGTTCCCTTCAATCTTCCCGCGTTTTTCCTTGAAATAGTGAAGGTAATATTTTGGTTTCATTTTCCCATTTTTTGTTCAAAGGTGCTTGTTGATCCATGAAGTAAAGCATCGTACCGAATCATACAGCAGGACATACAATGTTATAAGACTGGGACACAGCCTGCTTCGTTTTCTATGTTCCAAGTCATCGCCGTCGAAGACTCAATGCCGACCGGACCCAATACCCATACCAGAAATTCCATAGCCACTGCATCAATGGGGTAGTAGTAACCTGGGGTTCAATTCCCTCTTGATGCATGGATCTGGTTTGGGCTCCTTTTTTAGAGCTAATAACTTTCTTCTTTGCAGGTTGGCATGCAAAGTGGGGGACAGTACAACCGCGGCTGTCGTGAAATGGATGGTGCTTGCGGAGATCAAAATCTCGGCGAGTTGCGAACTGTAGTCGAGATGACTCTCCAATGTTTATTTGTCTTCTCTCTCCTTCCTTGTCCTGCCTTGGTTCCATGTTCATTCGCCTTGTACTAGAACCTCATGGACATTTTGGAGCGCGTTTTCTCCTTGCATCTCGTGTATGTTGCCCATGGAGACGTGGTGTAAACGCGACACTGGTAGGCACCGAATGTGGTAAACCTGCAGTCTCATGATGTTACAAAAATATCACAACGAGTCATCCTACGTCATGCGACCAATGTTCTCAGTCACAACAGTACCCAGGGTGGGGTTCCTCAGCCGGATAAAACACGGTCTCTGGTCTCGTCTGCCTCTTCTCATTAGCCCAACATGGCTCGTCTTCAGTCTTCTCAGAATGTTACTCTCCCTGCTATCCCTGAGATTTTCAACCCCAACTTCCTTGATATTTTGGTTCCCAAGCACGCTCAGGAAGACTCAACACCCAAAACCCAGGCTCCGAGCAACCCACTCATCAGTGCACTCTTGGAGCAAACAGACGACAACCGAAAATACACCCAAAACATGGCGGAAGCCTACTCATCTACGGGCTCTGCTACCCTCGATGCGTTTAATGGTCTCAACTGGTGGTCCTTTCAGCAGATCAATAAAGCTCTCGAGAGGGCCTGGGCTGAGGACCCCGCGCTAACGCTTAGAATAATCTGGAACATGAGGAGTATCCATGATGGAAAGGGCGAGAATGAACTGTTCTACCGGTAAGCAGCTCTTTCCACACCTACCCGCTTATGGATTATTGTGTCTCATTTGCTCTTTGTTGTGTAGATCTTTCGGGTGGCTTTATGACAATCATCCTCGCACGGCTCTCACAAATCTCCACTGGCTCATTACCCCTGCCTGTACGACGGCTAAAAACAAGAACGTGGCGCGTCCTCATGGTTATTGGAAGGATCTTCTCCACATTCTCGCTCTGGCTACCTGCAACCAGCTCAGCAATATTACCCAAAAATCGACTTTCCTTCATAACTATCTTCCCCGTAACAGACGTAGGAGATTTTTTGGTCGACACCATCCTTATAATAACAAAACCCAGGAGGAGATCCAAGAGCTGCAAGACCAGTCCCGTGTGCGTGCAAAGGAGAAGAGAAAAGATATCCACGAACAATTCCACGAAAGACTAATCGACAAGCTGAGCACTGATCCAAAGTACAAGGCACTGTACATCACAGTCGCCCGTCTTTTCGCCGAACAACTTCGGCGAGACATTCATTATTTGGAAGAGCTTCAAACTACCGACAGAGCGACAGATAAGCAGCGGTATTACACAGCAATCAGGAGTATCTCTCTTGCTGGAAAATGGGCTCCCACCCCTTCTGGTTCTCATGATCGCGTCACCAATATTTCCACTGCTATCTGTCAACTTCTCTTCTCCCCTAATGAAAACGTCGGTCCTATGGCCATAGGGCCTCTGCCTTCCGCTGCCCCTCATCCTATCCCTGGCGATCAGGAGAACTGTACTATCTTGCGTAGTTACTACGCTCATTGGATCCTGAAACCTCTTCGTGCGATTGTCGCTTGCCCTGAACCCCTCATGTCTTCGAACCGGTGGAAAGAGATCCGCTACAACCGAGTTCCCTCCAAATGCATGGCGATCAATAAGAAACACTTCATTCGCCATGATCTCGAAGGTTTCCAGGACTATCTCATTGATGTGCAAAAAGGGAAGAAGAAGCTCAGTGGTGCTACCATGATGCCACATGAACTCGTCGCGGAGTCGGTTATTTTATCGAAAGACTTGGAGGGTGCTAATACGAAGTATGCCAATTTTCCGAAGCTCGCGGAGTCGCAGAAGAAGATGGCGGAGCAGCAGCTTCAAGTTGTAGATGCTCAGTGGCGTTCTCTCGTCGCGCGGATGAAGGAAAGTGGAAACCTTGACAATTGCATTGCCATTTGCGACGTCTCAGGTTCTATGGGGAGCATTGATATATTCAACAAGAAGGACCTCTCACCCATCTTCCCTGCTATTGGCCTCTCTCTCATGCTGGCTTCCCTGGCCAAACCGCCTTTCAATGCTGGCTTCATCACTTTTTCCCGCGCGCCTAAATTCCACCGCTTGCCGGATATGGAGAAAAGCGGCCTTGCGGAGCTCGTTCAGAATGCCTCAAGAGCCGACTGGGGAATGAACACCAACTTCAAAGCTGTCTTCCTCGACCTTCTCCTTCCACTTGCTCTGAAGAAGCATGTGGCGAAAGAGGACATGGTCAAACGTCTCTTCGTCTTTTCTGATATGCAGTTCGACGCCGCCGATAAGCGAGCTCATCAGAGTCAGTGGGAGACCAACTATGACTTGATTGAAAAGGCGTACCATAAAGCTGGATACGATGTTCCAGAGATGGTGTTTTGGAACTTGATGGGAAAGATGACGACGTTTACGGGTCCTACTGTTGAGGTTCAGAGTGATAGGAAAGGTGTGGCGATGATCAGCGGGTTTTCGCCAGCGATGATGAAGGTGTTTATGGGCGAGGCTGAGGAAGGTCAGGAGAGTCAGGAGAGGGCTGAGATTACGAAGGAAGGTGAGGTTGTGGAGATGAAGGAGGATGAGTTTACGCCCATTAATGTGATGAAGAAGGCGTTGTTTAAGAAATCATATGATGGGTTGGTTGTTGTTGATTGAACTATATTTTTTGTTGGATTAGGCATTTTGTACATTTATCGACATACCCCCCTCTACATTAACTACATACGTAATTTTGTATTTGTACAATGGATCGATCTCATTTCTTGTTGCGTTGTTCGACCATCCAACACCCACAATCAGTGATTGAGAAGAAAAATAATAATACAATGTGTGCTACGATTCCCATGGCGATCATCTCTTGGTATAAGTTAGTAGTTAAGTTTAATAGTTAAATGATTTGTTACAGGGAGTTTATCGCTTCATCTCAACCATCTCCCAACGGAATTCTCCTCTCCTGGAACTGCTTCCTCTCGCGCCATCCAATCAAAGACAATACACCCAACAAAATCCCACAAAGTAACTCCATAAATGCATCCGCATACAAAATCGCTTTTGAGCCCTTCAGTGGGCTTGGGTTTCGCCTGGAGGTACTATCAGCACCGTTCGCCCCGCCGAAGTAGTGGATGAAATGGAGTAAAAGAGTGATAACGAAGGATATCGCGAATAAAACGGTGAGCATCAAGCTCATGATTATGCTTGATACTTTTGATGTTGGTGGGAGTAATTCCCAGTCCCACAATGGTGCTGAGCTACGAGTTGTATTTTGATTACTACCACCCCGGCGGACTCGGTAGAGGATGATGAAAAGGTTTGTGAGGATGTGTGTTATCGTCGCGCTCGCTGCTACGAGTCCGAGAAAGAATGATGTGAGGCCGAGGTTATTGAGTAGTGCAAATGAAAGATCTGTAGCTGCGCAGAGGAGGATCGAGAAGAGAAGAAATAGGATAATTGGACTCGCGACTGAGGGTACATTGATAGGTGGTTTTGGTGGTGGCGCGACTAGGAATGGCATTCCTTAGCCTACCGTGTGCCAGCGAGGAAGCGGGCAGGAGTTCGGCTGTTGAGCTTTTTATTTGAGATCATAGCTGTGTGTGAATTTTGGGTACTCAGAGACGAGAACTTCTCGAATCTACCTCCGTCGTAAGAGCTATTGAAAAACAATCGGGTTTCTCCAGGTACTCGGGCCGGATAGATCCTGGTTGTAATAATCGGTGTGAATGGTCACTCTGGGTGCAGCCTCCATTTGTGAGAGAACAGAGAGGGACGATGAATTTCTGGTTCAACCATCACGGTAGTCAAGTGGTTATCTATGGCTTTGGAGGACTTTGACGAGCCCGGACATCGCTCAGTCTACTTAGAGAGACTTGAAGCGAGACATCCAAACGCATACCGCGGTGTTGTGGAACGTAGATGCAACGATCACTCCGTTGGATCATTCTGTGCATAGCATTCGAGCAAGTTAGTGTATTATTGTATCATCTATATTTAATTCCCCGGAATTTAGGAACAGCTTACCGTGGTTGCTATGTCCTGGCTAGCATAGCATTTCTGTAGCTGGTGGTTTTTATTTTTGTCAGAAGGGCTCTGATAGCGGCTTGAGATGCGACATCACCGAGTGGACAAACTAGATGAACTTACCCTTGCCAATGAATCTGATTTCCCTCGACCTTGGACTTAGAGAGCTGGGATGCTCCTCTCCCCTATGAAACTGCAGTTTCTGGATAGCAAGAGATTTTCATATGCGTGTGTTGAATGGAAGGTGTCGAGTTTGAGAGTTCAGGGGGCCGGGCGTCACGGATAACAGCGAGAGAATACGAGAAAATTATTCGAGTGGAAATGAATACAAAGATGCAAACACGATGATGATGATGCGAGACGCAGACGAACAAGCAGCCATGCACCAAAAATAGAAAATAGTCTAGAAATGATAATTCAGGCGCTTCCTCGCCTGGCAGGAATTCTATACCCGCAGTATACTAGCTTGGGGAATGTTGTTCTTCAGGATAAGTACTGAAGTATATCGACACGGTGAGTTGGTTTTGGTAGTGATTTGATCCCTCCACCGACTGGAGCGCAACCAAGCACAGCCTAGGTGGGATTTCCGCCTAAGTGGGGTAATAGCATATGGAGAGCTAAAGGCGGCCGAGCTAACTTCCACGACTTCGTCGTCGGTGAATGGTCGGTGGTCATGTTTCACGATGAGGACGGGCTAGGGTTCCATCGGATACAAAAACAAAATATATAACTTCATAGTCCAAAGGGTCATACTATTCCTAGAGACCGGTAGATTACTTTTGCCAAGGTCAGCAAAAACACGCTCAGATTTCCCTGTACTCACCTATCCAAGTCCGAGATATCAAGCACTATCCGGGAGATCCCTCAGTTTGATTTTCCTCGATAGCTCCATATATTCTCTCCTCTCCTTTACTCCGATATACAGCAACCATATCAGAGCAAGAGCACACAACATCTCGAATGCCGCATCAAGGCAAACCACGATGGGCGACAGATTGTACAGTTCGTTGGTAACCAGGCCCCACACTGAGATGGCAAATGCTGCTAGGTACATTACGACGAGGAAGGCAGTGACGAGGATACTCCCTAGCGTCGATGGAGGAGGGAATCTAGCTGCGTCGGTCGCCCCGACTTGGCTGTGGGATGTGTCGGCTGCTGCCCGACGAGCTTGTTTTTCGCGAGTTCCGATGACACCAAGGTGAGTGGAAAGGTGAATGATGGTCATACTTGCAGCGACCAATCCAATAAAGAGCGAAGATGTACCAACGTTGCCGCAAGCAAGGCCCAAATCGATGATGGATAGGACGAGTGCTAGCCATAACGCTGTCTTGGCTTGCCGGGTAATGATAGGGATTTGATCCATGTGCAAATCCTGGAGTAGTGGGGAAGGTAATTAGGACCGGTGCAAGGTTCTCTAAGAACCGATTGAAGGCTCTCAATGGAGGTTTTATATATGCAGCTGCGGCCAGAACCACCCGTTGATGTGACGTATTGAGATTCAGATCGTGGCATGAAGTAGTATGGTGGGCGTCTGTTACCGAAAGCATGTGAACTGTAACGATGCCTGAAAAACCTAGCCGAGCAAAGTGTTTCATCAATTGGCTGTTCAAACATTCACAGATCCCCTGACAGCGGGATCATTTTGAAAGACTGGGAGTGGTGCTAAAATACAAGGACCGATTGCTCGCCCAGGTAACAGACTGATTATATTGCTCAATCACGCAACGAGCAGGTATGTGATAGAATACGCTACAGTAGAATCGTCCCGACGGTGAAAACTCATTTTACAAGGCGTAATGGGGAGCTCACAGTCTGGATACGGGGTCACCACGCTCTGCTTCGGGCGACGTCGCCCCTCTGCTGCACGCTCAATATCCTCATACAATCCGGTATATTTAGTGAAGTAGGTTGAATGGAATGTTATCTCATAGCCCACGACCACGACCTCTGCCTCCGCGTATGGGACCCCCACGACCACCACCGCGACCACCTACAAAATTCGGATCAGGATATCAATGTGGCAAAAGAAAATGATTGTGATACAATACCTCTTGTTGGCGCACCACGACCTCCTGAGAATGGGCGAAACATAATTAGAGATGATTGCAAGCAATCCTCTATCACACTGACCTCTGTTTGATCCAGGATGACCTCCACGAGCTCTGTTCGCTTCTCGGGCGCGATTTTGCTCTTCCTTTACTTGATCCAGGAGGGTATCAGGAACCCGAAGATATTTTATCTATAGCCGAATCAAGCAGTTAGTATAAAGAATGATCAGCAGAGACAGGTAAGCGGGAAGCAGTTAATATAAAGAATGATCAACAGAGACAGGCAAGCGGTATAATGTCCTCCTAGTATAAAAACCCGGTCGTCGCCCGCCATGGCCAAAAAACCCTTGAACCTATTAACTTGCGGGATTGAACTCACCGTGCTGCCTCGAATGTAACATTCCTTCAATTTCCAGAACCTATCTCCCTCAGAGTTTGTCTGGTACACTTCCCGTAGTGTGATATTCATGAAATTGTCGCAGTTGACTAGATGTCCGTTGAAGGTTTCGCCATTCTTCAACTCAACCAACTGGATATCAAAGCCTGAGATTAAAAAGTGGTAGTATGAAAGAGTAAAATCTGACCATGGGCTTGTTCTGAGCGGCATTGAGGAGAGACAGCGGTAGCTATTGAATGAAATTGAGGGCTTATTGGAGGAATATCACGAACAGGAAGGCTCACCATGATGAGTTGGATAGAAGGAGAGGAGTGTCGTGAGTGAATATGTAAGGTTCCCACGGGTACCTTCTTCGGAATCATACCAAACTAGCCTCAAGAGCGCTTCAAACGATGGAACACAATCAAGTCAGGGCACAAGACGTTCGCAGAACTAGATGTCATTGGAACCGCGAGCGATGTATCTATTATCCTGGTGGCTAATTTCCTGGGGTGTATGGGGTCCACGATTAAAGTATGGATGCTGTGGACTCACGCAACATTGCGTTGCCTTCTCGTTGTTAACTATGCTGTGAACCCTTCTTCCTTGGTTCGTGGATTTGTCCGGTACACTGGGAAGCGAATGCCCCTCGGCCGTGTAAATGTACTGCATAGTTGGTTCTGCATCCCCTAGGCTAGCAACTCGTGAAGAACGCCATAGGAACTTACTGTTGGGATAGTAGTCTGTTCGTAGAGATACCTTGAAGCTAGTTTCGGATCAGAAGGACTTGAAGATTCAATGCGCTAGTGGTGAGTCATCTATTTGCTGCCTGGTGTATTTCCCTCTATTTTGACTTTTTTTTCCAACCGGAATCGGACACAACTTGAATGGCATTTCCAGCGTCTATGGCTCCAGCTTATTGCAGAGGGAACCGGGGACGGATGCAATTCTTCCGAGAGATACATCAAGCCTTTCAGGTCCCCGGCTCACATTCATGCTCCGAGGGCACTGAAGGCCTCGAAGATGAGTCAAGATAAATAGGTACTTGGCATAAACTTTTCTTTCTTGTTGTACCGCGATGTTCTCTTCAATAATTCATGTGAGACAGTGGGCACTTGCTGGAGCACAGTGGTGCTGCGTCTTCGACAAACACATCAAGTGCAACATTCCGGGGATACTGAATCACTTACATATGCTCTATCTTTCCTGCGATCTACTTCTGTCACCCGAGTACCCTGGGACAGAACAGGAAAAATACATATACAGATACAGCCATGCCATATCACGAATGTGAATAATCTCGGTATTAGTGCGTACGGCTGTTTAGCTCTCGTGGTTCTCAAATTCTGCGCCCACGCGTTTGACTTCACCACTTGTCAGGCCTAAGATCATTATTGTTCAGGATGAACGTTTGTGATCCTAATATTGGGAGTGGCGTATAAATGCCCATCCTCACCGGCCATATCTACATTCCCTTCAAGTTCTCATACCACCACAAACCTCATTTTCCTCGATCACGGTGTTCCAGGTCTATAGGCTTATCTATCGCCCCCCAGATTAAAGCCCACAGTTATATTCTACGCGATCACTGTGTCCTTATGAAGAATACGACTAGAATCGGGATTGTGCTGGGAATCACTCTTGCTTTCTTCATAGTAGAGCTCACAGGTGCGGACTACTTGACTTGGAATGGATCCTTAGCTCATCCTTGAGTTTATATCACAGTGGGTTTCAAGACGCAGAGCCTCGCACTCATCGCCGATGCTGTATGTCTTCGGACCATCCGGACACACTAATAATACTTTAAGTTATAAAGGTTGATGTATATTCTTAGCTCCACTACTTCACTGTGAGTCTCAGTGGCGGAGGATTTTTCCGATGCCTTGGATTGATAATGTAGTTGGCTAACGATTTTCAACACTGATCGCGTAGTACGTGGTGGCATAGTGAGCAGCTCACACTCAAATTTCTCTTTGCCTACTCATGAAGTTGCTAATTTCAGCACTATCGCTTTCATCGCTGCCTACGTAGGTTGCAGATATATTCTATTAAAAAGCCCACACCCTAATTGCCCCCGTGATCGTAAGTTTCAAGACCGTGGCGAACACGTAAGTTCTTGAATACACACAGTGATTTACCTCGTGCCAACGGACATTCTCAGACGTCCAGGTTCACTTTCATCTTCAATCGTGCAGAGTTAGTTGGTAAGCACGTACCGCCACAAAGCTTTATCTCCGGGCCTATCCCCATTTTGCTCCACAGGCACATTTTTCAATGGTGCTTTCCTTCTAGCACTTGCACTCTCGATCTTTCTTCAGTCGCTCGAGCGTTTTGCTCACGTTGAGGTCATTGAAGAACCGTTCTGGGTCCTCATCACTGGCTGCGTCGGCCTGGCTTTGAATACAATCTGCGCGCTAGTGATTTATGGTATCATACTCTCCTTGGACTCTGAATGCACGGCAGTACTCATCCGTAACGCGAAAGAACATCACGATGATCAAGATGGCGAACATGGTCAACAAACTTCGATCGCCGTTCCCGAACCTGAAGTGAACTCAATCGGAGATACACTTCCGAGTAACATTGTATGTTTTATGTCCTTTTCTTCGATCTCGGCATTTTCCCATACCAATTCCTCCCACCTCTTACTTATCGAGAAGAGACGTGTGCGTAACTAACGTTTGAAAATAGCACGCGAAGCATAACCACAACCTCGACCCTCCAGTAACTGCTCCACGACATAATCTTGGACTGCTTGGAGTTCTAATCCACATACTCGGTGATGCTCTTAACAGTGCGACTATCCTCTTTCAAGCTTCACCTGTTTCACTCACAGAGCCTTTCGTTGTGATTTATTTCCATCAGACATCGGTGTTATTATTGCTGCTTTCATCATGTGGAAGAAGAACGAACCTCAAAGCTCGAGCCGCTTTTATGCCGATCCCGTTGCATCGACTTTAATTAGTCTCGTTATCTTTACAGAAGCGATTCATCTGAGCAAGTTATTTATTCTAAGCATGAAACGGGGCATACACACTAAACGTTTATTCTGAATGGCTTCCACATATAGCCTTAAAGTCGGGCCGGATTCTCCTCGAAGCAACGCCGCTACATCTCGATCTTGCGAAAGTCAAAGAGGATCTATTGTCGGTTCGTTCTTCTCACTTGTAGATTGCGATGAAGGGAGATTTCTTAAATTGTATGCTTTCTTCGTGGCTCTGGCTTTGCAGGTTCCAAGGGTTATCTCCATACATGACTTCCATGTTTGGAGTCTATCGCAGTCGTACGTCAGTCTCCTTTCTCCCCAGGTCATGCGGCTCACTGCGCTGCCTACGCGGCCTAACCCACAATCGCTGGTTGGCTGGTCTACGAATTAATGTCAAAACGTTGAAACTGAAATGCTTAGAGTCGTTCTGGCATCACTCCACGTCTGCATACCCGCTGGAACTTCATTGGAAGAGTGGGAGCAAGTTGAGCAGACACTACTCCACTGTTTTATTGCGTATGGTATTGGTCATGTCACCATCTCCCCCGAGCTACAGCGCCCGCAGGCGTGTTTGAGGCGTAACAGGGGCTTGACGCCTATCGGAGGGTGTAAACGACTTTCGTCTCAGGATGATTTTGGATGTGCCATCGGAGAGGTAAAGAAGAAACTGAATGGAATTGTTTAGAAGCGAACTTGGCAAAAATGATTCTCAAGAGTTAGGGTCTGGAAAAGAGGGAATTGGTCGCCTATATGGAGCTCATGCTTGCCTCTTCTTTTTTCTTTTTCTTTTTTCAAGTATAAACACGCCTCGTCCTACGTGCTGTTTTTCAACATTTCCTTTACCTTTGACGATATGGGAGGCGTCCATGATTTTGAGAATTTGACAACCTATAGATAATAGTCAATGTTCCTGCCCATCTCCTAGCATTGCAGCCACCACCAATCTATATTTCGTATCTCATTCAAGTGGTCAGAGTCCCTGTGTAAATCAACAGTCAGAGGTTTTTACAAAACTTTGAAACCTAGTGGAAGGGCTCACAAATTGCCTATATCCCTGATAATAACCTTTCCGGTTTAGTGTAAGCATCTATTCGTAGAGCTACAATTTATCGATGTGCATACTACACTCGATATCATCCTGCACGGCCGGACGGCGGCCCGGAAGCCGAGAGTATGTATATGATCATAAATTTGGCTCAGTTTGGCTCCCCGCAAGTTCTCTCCTGCCTTGGTCATTACTGGATCTCGTGTAGTCCTCGAACAAAAAGTCGATCTGCGGACCCAAAGCACAGGAAATATTTTTGTTGAGTGCGAAGAGGCTCGAAATGTATTCACTGGGGCAATCACGTCGGGGCTGGCTACTGAGTCTCGCTGGGAGCCTGGGACTAACACTCTAGGTTGTTCGACCCTTTTTTGCTTGTGATTCACTGAGGGATCCATCCGAGGTAGCGAGTCTACGAAGGCTACATGAAATCATAGTAACTGTGGCTCTCTCCCTTTCTAGCTAACAAGACTCTGAAGGGCCCACGGCAGCACTTCTCTTGGATATATAGCGGTGCAAAGGGCGGAGATAATCACAACTCCGACTGCATGGCGCTCAGTGGTTTCGTTCAGTGCTCTACATCTATATAGGGATCGGTAAGAAGTAGGAAATATCTCTCACTCTGTATAAAGTTGCCCTTTCCCGAGTTGTTGATTTTTTCAGGATTTTCTGGCCTCGGAACATGACATTCTGGCTCCCCCTGACTGGTATTTGACACATCCTGGATAGGGGATGCTCATGCCTGAGCTCTGGTCTCCAGGCTACATAGACTTCGGAAGATAGGCCCTGAATACACGCTTACTCTAGCTGACAGACGGTAAAGATGAATCATCACCGTTTCAACAACTCTATCGCCCTCGTTTTTCTGGCTCAACTTAACACGAAATAGCCAGTCTACGGCTTGGAATTTCTCAGCAAATACCTGTAGCCCTGGTAGATTTTCTCTCTTTGAAGTTCATTTCAAGCGTCATAATTGTGGCTACTATTCTGTCGAATAATGTTAGAATTCTTGTCCTGGTTAGCTTCTGGCCGGTGTTCACCAATCAACCTCGTACATGAGGAGCATCTTGGGGAATCTGCCTCGAGCACCACCTAATCATGCTACATTCCACACTCGCAATCACTGGTATTACAGGTGGCTGCTCAGCTTGAATGAGTGCTCGACTATTTTGTCTCCGCAATTATCTTGAAGTTTGAGGTAAGTATTATCAGATTAAATCATACTGGCAAGAGTATCAGATAAACGTATGCGAACAGGAGTATCAGATAAACCTATGGCTTATAAAGTCCATTTCTCCCAGCGCTTCTTGTTATCCTTCGTGCTTTCGTACCTCCACCATAGACCTTTTCCCCCCTCAGTCATCTGTCTATAGGCCGACCCACTCCCCTCGAGCAAGTTCGCACTTGATTTCTACACGATTAAGGTATATCCATGAAGAATACTACTAGGATTGGGATTGTCCTCGGGATCACGCTTGCATTCTTCATAGCGGAGATCACTGGTACTGTTTCTCGTGATTACATCTCATTCTTATGGGTCCAGCCTCAACTTGATATATCAGTGGGCTTCAAGACGAAGAGTCTCGCACTCATCGCTGATGCGGTATGTCTCTCCGGCCATCCCGATAAACTAATAATACTAATCAATTGTGTGGCGTGCGATGCGAAACTTCAGTTCCACTACTTCAACGTGAGTCACAGTGGCGTCAGAGATATCCGGCGTTGTCGCGGATTGAATATTAATCTGACTGACGACTTGGTATAATACTTTGCAGGATGTTGTGGCATAGTGAGCGTATTTGCATTCATTCGCCGTTCTCACCATTTATGACACCGATACCAGCACAATTGCCTTCTTCGCTGCATATGTACGCCGCACACTTATATTTCATGGGATTATTCACATTGACACGCTCGTAATGATCGCCGCCGTGGCCAAAAGTTACAAGACCATGGCAAGCCCGTAAGTTCCCGTTTGCCACAATCATTGCCTTGCGTCAATAAGTTATTTTCAGACTTCCAAGTTCACATTTGCTTTCCATCGTGCAGAGCTGGTTGGTAAGCATGTATCACCACTCGACTCTGTTCCTGAGCCTTGCTTAATATACTCTCGGTCTCCTCGCTACATAGGCGCATTTTTCAATGGTGTCTTCCTCATTGCACTTGCGCTCTCGATCTTTCTTCAATCCCTCGAACGCTTTGTTCATATAGAGATCATCGAGGAGCCATTTTTGGTTCTCATCATTGGCTGTGTCGGTTTGGCTCTGAACTCAATCAGTGCCATGGTAATTCATGGTATGTTGTCGTACATCCCTCAGAGTATGCGGCACTTCTGATCCGTTGTGCACTAGAACATCATGATCGAGACCATAAACATGGCCAGCCAGCCCATATAATTGTATCCAAGGCTGAGCTAGGCCCCACTAGGGATTCAATTTCGGATGCTATCGTAAGCCCTTTCCCTCACATCTTCCTCTCTTCTGATTTTTGGCTAATGTTCAACGGCGTAGCATGCAAAGCATAATCATACCATTGATCCCCCGGCTGTTGCTTCATACCGCAATCTCGGATTACTTGGAGTTCTGATCCACATCCTTGGTGACACAATTAACAGTACGAAGCCCACACCAACCATTCCGCTGCCTAACTTGAACTTCTCCAACAGACATCGGAGTGATTGTTGCGGCTGTCATCATGTGGAAGGCTGAACCACATGACCTGAAACGCTTTTACGTAGATCCTGCTGCATCGGTGTTAATAAGTCTCGTCATCTTTGCAGGTGCTGTTCCTCTGAGTGAGTTGCTTATTGTCCAGAGTGTACGATCCGGGATGTCTGAATGGTCTCTCCCTCACTTGCTCCGTCCCGTAGCCTACAAATCCGGCATAATCATGCTCGAAGGAACTCCGTCGAATCTTGATCTCGTGAAAGTCAGAGAGGACCTGCTAGCGGTTCGTACATTTCAATGATAGAGACTGATGGACGGTGATTCTAACGCTTGAGTTCATTGACTCTGTGGCTCTGGGTTTGAAGATTCCCCAGGTGCTCTCCTTACATGATTTCCACGTTTGGAATCTATCACAATCGTACGCTAACACATCTTTGAAACCCATACCACTTATCTCATGTGCTTTTATTTTTGCAACATTTCATTGTACTATTCTATACAGCATGATTCTGGCATCCTTGCACGTTTGCGTCGTCCCCGAAACCTCCTTGGTGGAATGGGAGCAGATTGAACAGACGCTGTTGTACTGCCTCACGGCGTATGGGATTGGTCATGTCACAATCTCCCCGGAGCGCCATGAAGCCGGGGCTGTTTCTGACAGCGGCAGGGTGCTGCATATCGGAGGATGTAAGCGGCTCTCGTTCCAGGATGATTTCGGATGTTCTGCTGTCAGCGAGATGAAGAGATTGGAGGGGAACGTTTAGTGTCCATGGCGCCAAGAAATGTCCCTAACTGTGGATTTGGGTGAGCGGGGAAGTGTGTTTACACGAGATCTGGGCAAAGTTTGAATGAACCAATGACTAGCTGAATACTCCTGACCGCGTGTGCTTTTATGCTTCCTATTTTCTTTTCTTCTTTTCCTTGTCTGAGTAGCTATGTCTTCCTCTACGCCTGCTTTTTCGACTACGACGATGTTTATCCATCTGATCCACAATAGATTCAAGGGTCTTGTATACAAATCCAGTTCCCTGATGCTCAGGAATACGAATGAGTGTCTACGAGGCAGTGACTGCATATATATTATTCGGAATTCGCATTCCTGAGCCACTCAACCGCTAACATAGGTATGGGTTAAAATTGAGTAGAATGGAAGGAAACTGCTATGAAGGACGTTAGGATATAACAAAAGTGAATCCATGTGAATGCCCGGAGGAGCCGAGGACATCTCGAGGACAAATTGGAAGAGTTCAAGATGACAGAAGCAAGATATTTTGCAAGGGGTTCGCCAATATTGACTTCATAGCGTTATACCCAGGGCCAGCCCGGAGGAATTTACACAGGAATTTAATTGTCGATATTTTGCTTGAAGCGGTGGGGTCGCAATGAGGTTCCTTAGGTGTGTACACTCACCCTTCAAAATGCGCCTAAGCAGACTGTTTGGCGGCTCAAGGCCGCAGATAGGGAGGGATTGAAAATGGTTTGTCAAGAACAGACAAGATTTCAAAAAAATTCCAGCCATTTTCGTCGGCCATGGTTTATTATATTGAGGCCGTGCCTTGAGATCCGTTTGGAGGCTAGTCCACGGCACAGATACCCGTTGTTGACCGCGCAACTTGGCACCGGAGAGGGGCAGTGGCCACGAGTCGATTCCATCCTGGTCAAGCTACCCGCAGCTGCGGGACAGGGGTACTGCGTGTGCCATTTGTAATTCATCGATGGGAGTTATATTACAAGCTCTTTACTGCAGCTGAGTAGGGGTTTGTAGGGGGAATAATTGAGTACCGATTTCACTGCCATTTAGCCAACTTTCTCGAAAGCGGACCTACAAGAACCAAACCGAACCAAATAATGATGGCCAGGCAGACTAGCTGACAACTCGAAATTTCGGGAACTTTTCTGCACCGTGATATTCGCCTGCGGCCACCATGATTTCCCGCTTCGCCAAGTCATTATTCATCATCATACTGGCAATCGTAAGCCTTCCGGACACCGAATGCAACGCTCTCTGCTGACTTGGCAACTTGGCGACCGCAGTTCATATTAGCAATGCTGGCCGTGCTACATCCACCATCTCGTGCCTACATTGATCCGTGGACGGGTCAGCTCTTCGGTGAGGGAGGCGTGGAGAAAACCTGGAATTCCGCGCATCAGTCCGCAAGTGATAGTGCGCCGACAACAATAGCTGGTGTGGATGGTGGTGTCATTATGGCGAAGCTTGGAAACGAAACGGCCAAGTGAGTCCTTTTCACCCTAGCTACGTTTTTCTTATAACAGGACCAGAGCAGCATTGGGTCAAGCCACATGGAAGCTTCTGTGCGTCGTTTTTGAGCAGGAGGAAGAATTTACGGCAAAACTGATAACCTTTCCAGACACACAGTGACACTGCGGTTTCCTGAGGTATTTCCTATCGACCTTGTCGCCTGCTCGGCATACGCTTAGCTCCGAACAACAGCACCCTACCAATGATGAACGCGAAGCACTCAAATCTTATCTCCACCTGACTTCACGATTATACCCCTGCGGAGAATGTGCAACGGAATTTCAAGAATTGCTGAAGAAATTCCCTCCCCAAGTCAGCCTCATAGCTCTTGCCCATGCTTTATAGAATGCTGACCAGCACATTTACAGACGTCCTCTCGCCAAGCAGCCTCATTATGGTATTAATATTCGTTAATACTCACCCCTTTGCACTAATACTCCATTAAAGGCTTTGCAGAGTGCACAACGAGGTCAACAAGCGTTTAAAAAAAGCCGAGTTCAACTGTGCCAACCTGTCTACTGAGTATGACTGCGGGTGTGGCGATGACCCGCTGAACTCTACATCGACCACCGATACCCCTCAAATACCCGATGATCTTGAACGCGACACGAGTAAAGACAAGGTTACTGGAGCTGGACTTATCCAGGGAGGTAGATGATGTGTTTGGTAGATGTATTGTAGGGCCGGGATGAATTTGGAGCTTCTGGACGCTCTTGGTATTTTCTTCAAAGATATTGAGTCCTAATTTATTTATATCCAGTTTGCTGTCCAGTATTGGTTGTATGGATACAGGTGTACTAATTGTATAATCACTGCCCCAGTTAGTTGAACCCAATTCTTCGAAAAACGCAGGAGTGGTTGGCCGTCAGGTCACATTATCTGATAGCGATCGCCTGACCTGATTTATGAATCAGGAATAAGGCTTCTGCCCTCTCCTCACTACGTCAACCAGTGACCAACGCACGTAATTCCGAGATCTGGAGAGAGAATGGCGACAGAAATCAATAAGGGCGACCAGGAGACATACACGATCAAAGGTAATCCAGGACATTCTATCAGAGCGACGACTGATCCAGTCCTGCACCTGACTTATAGAAGGATTGAAAGTGGTCGAGCGATTCTTTGAGGTACCACTCGACTACTCTAATCCCTCGGGAGAGAAGATTGTAGTTTTTACAAGGCAAACAATCCCGACCAGCAAGGCAAAGACAATAGAGGATCAAGAGAAGCTTCCGTTTAGTGTGTGGTCCACTACTCTTATGAGCAGGGCAGAATTGAACCAGCATGCATAGTTGTGTACTTGCAAGGCATGCTAGCTCTTTTTGGATTCGGAGTGATACATGACGTAGCATCCAGGAGGCCCAGGAGGTGAAATCGCGTTACAGAGGAACTCTGGATACTCCGCAGAGGTATGTTAATAGTGTTGCTTCTACTAGTACAGAATACAGTTTCACTAGCAATCCCGACCTCAAGCTTTACCAAGAAGGCTATCAAGTAACTGATGACCCAGCTTAGGACCATGAACTCATCTAACAGCTGATTCGAAACAGATCCTTTGGCTCGATCAAAGAGGTACAGGGCTAAGCACGCCCCTCACTCCTGATACGCTCCCTGCACACGTCAAGACAGATGAAGAGATCGCAGCGTACCTCAAGCACTTCCGGCAGGACAATATAGGTGAGTTCATGCCTCCTGGTGCATTCGTTACGGCTTCTCAGGTCTTCACTCAGTCAGGGACTGTGAAGCGATCCGACAAGTTATCCTAGGGCACAAGGAAAATCCAGAAGATAGGAAGTGGACACTACTCGGTCAGAGTTTCGGTGGCTTTTGCATTATTACCTACTTGTCGTTTTTCAGCGAGGGGGTTAAGGAGGCTTTCATGACTGGTGGTTTGGCACCTCTCGTTGATGATCCGGACGCGGTCTATGCCGCGCTTGTACGTGAGTGGTGCCTTGATCAGCAGATAATAGCGAGGCATGAAACTCCCCTCAGTCCGCGTGATCAAACGGAACGAAATCTATTATTCAAAGTATCCGAAAGATGTTAAGCGGGTGCGATTGTTCCTCTTGGTTATGTCATATCGGCTAACTGAAATCAACACAGGTTCGCGATATTGTTGCGTACCTGGAACTTAACAATGTCGTTCTACCGAACGGGGGGCGACTCACTCCAAGCAGGTGGCAGCAACTGGGGATGGATTTTGGAATGAGTGGTGAGTGCATAGTAACATCGTTTTCTTGATACCTGCAGGGTCTGATATCGCTGGCACTCGCAGGTGGTATTGATAGGGTCCATCGTAAGTGAAGAACCAGCCGGCTGAAAGATGAAACATCAACCCCGCTTACACCGTAGAGCTCGTCTTTCGAGCCTCCCGAGAACTTGAAACGATTGGAAAGATTGGATACAAGACATTGCAGTCGATCGAGCAAGCGCAATCCCTTGACGGAAACCCACTGTATGCAATTCTCCATGAGGCAATCTACTGTCAAGGGTCGGTTCTCAAACCAGTCCCAGTGGAATGGTCTTACTAACAGGTTACATCGTGGTTCAGACGGGCATCGCGATGGTCTGCTGAAAGGACGGTATCACAACATGCCCAGTTTTCGTGGGCGCATGTGAAGGGTTTGGGAGATGAAGAGCCCTTATTATTCACAGGAGAAATGGTGAATCAATGATCTATAACTGCTCGAGGTGCCCTCGGGACTGATGGCCTGGACAGATTTTCTCCAATATGTTTGATGATTATGCACACTTGCGTCCTTGGAAAAATGCGGCAGATTTACTTGCCAAAGAAATCTGGGGTCCTCTCTATAACCTTGAGAAACTGTCGCAGAATCAAGTCAAAGTCTCCGCAATGACGTGAGTGATTTTCTACGAGAGCATCTGATAAATGATGCACGAGTCTAATACTACTTGTTTAGGTATTTCGATGACATGTTCGTTGTTTTGTGTCTATAATCACCCCTTGACCAACTTTGCTCGCCGCTTCTCAGGTATGTCGACTTTGGCCTCGCTCAAGACACAGCTTCCAAGATCAAGGGCACGGAGCAATATATCACAAACCAGCTCTTCCACAACGGAATCCGAGACGACCCTAAAGATGTGGCGAAGCGCCTTTTCCAGCTTTCCAAGAGAGAATACTTTTGAAGTTGCTCAAGGCTCGAGCAAGCTCAGACAGACATGCTTCTCTCGTTTACCGATCGTCTGTTATGATAAATATCTGAAATATGATTGGAAATGGTTCCTGGCTCGAATCTATTATTGGCGCTCCTCCTATCAGTGATCATCGACGGAAATAGCTTCTCCCAAGGTCGAGGTCAAAGGTTGATGGCCCAATACACGAACCGGAGTGTATGGTGTACCTGGATCACAGTACGACTACTTAAATGATTTTCAGGACCAGAATTCAATGCCGACATCCTCGCTGACTTACAGCTAGAAGTAGGGGTTCTCGTCTCAGCGCCGAATACTTATGAGCAAGCATTGATAGATGAGGATCCTGAGAGTCTGCTACTCTAGTTGATAACTCTTCTTCCATCTGCAGCACGGCGTTAATACCTCCCTCGTTGAAATGGCCCAAAAGTCTCACAGGAATGACCTTTCGTACTCCTATTCCTGAGTCGCCAAACCGATTAGAATGCGAGAGCCAGCCTTGAAAGGCTGGTCCATCATCATAATGATACGAATTAGGAACGATGGTCACACGAAGTGTGCGCACGCCCGGGAACAAGCCAGCTCACTCCACTCTAAAAACACAGTCTGTGAACAGGGAACACGGTGATAACTACAAGTTGAGGCAGACCCATGGGTGTACCATGTGGACGCGGATGATGGTTGCTTCAACTGCCTAGAGCACAGCAAGGGGTGATCGCTTCGGGCTCAGTGGCACTTACTGCGAAATCCCATTTCGGGCGTCTGCTGATCATGGGCTTTGGATGACTTGGAAGCTCATTTGAGTAAATGATGCCGACCTTGGAGCGTCCGATGCTACCAAGGCTGAGTCACGGGCCCTCAGCAAGGACTCATGCAAGAAAGACCGAGAAAGTTGAACCAGCTTCTGCAGGCCCGTTCCCACTTGCCCGAGGAGAGAAGAAAGGGGCCTTGTTTATGCTAGCCCGGTTTACCAATGTCTCGGTGGGCCGATAATTAAGCATTGCGTTGATCCCAGTCGCACGGTAGCTTTGATATTTTGTCACCTCGACGAAAATTCGGATTTAAAATAATTATTGTTCTGAACTTTGAAGTGGTGTCAAATCGCTGGCGCTTAATATATCCTCACGAATCATCCAACCACTACTTGAATGCGCATAAGTCGATTTCATTGACCAACCAGATAACGCCTGAGCAAGTCTCGGAGATGAAATTAGTCTCCGCCTCGACTATATTTTGATTGACAGTTTCTGCTTCTAGTGCATTGCATTATGAGATATCGGAAAGCGGATACAGAGCGCAAGTAGTTTCAAAAAAGGTCAGTTGCGCTTTCCAAACGTCACCGACAATCATCTGCATGCCGTCGTGTAATGAAGTGGGTTGCACATGGCCCAGCAAGTTACCCGATTCTGTTCATCACTGCATTTCCAGATTAGATAAATTTACACTGTTCAGTAAGTACACAAAATGACCATTCGGGCATCCGCAATCGACACGGCATCAGAAGAACTCTCGACCCGGCAATTCAACGCTCAAATTCGACTAACCACTAACAGTTAAACCCAGAGCACTCGTTTCGAAAACTTCTTGGCTACTCGCAGTACCTTTCCCCTTGCTGCTGATTGGCTCCCTCACTTTTCTTCTACCCGGTGATAACGTCCTCAGAGTGTTACAAATTACCCCTTGGAGGTTGCTTATGTCCGAAGCAAGAGGAGGCGGGGAGGAAAGGGAAAGGAGGGAGAGCACTGAGACAGAGTAAAAGTCCTTAACTAAAAGGGGCCCAAAGTCGTCCGGACTGCCGTCATACCAGAGAACACAAGCACAGCTCACCTCTCAAGAATGCGCCAACTCGGAATTACATTCCTCCTTAATGTACAAACGATTCGCAAAATTGAAGCGAGGAACACTCGCGTACTCTGATTACACTGACTCAGCAGTCCTGCTGCTATGCTATGCGAAACCATATCGTATTTATCGAGTGCTCGAGTCAGTTTTTACCTATCGGCGGTTATCGAAGCCGCAAGCGTTAGCGTTCCGCAAAGAAAAGAACAACACGTTATCGAAGAGAAGCCGTCGAAGCCGTCGACAAAGGAAGCCGATCTGGCGCTTCAAGTTAAAGCTGCTCGCCACTACCAACCTCCACATATCACGGCGGCTGTGAGAGAGGAGGTCGCACTCTGTAAATGGTAGGAGTCATTGTGTGGCAGCCGCAGTACATATGCATCGTCATTTCACGTTCGGCCAACGATCAGGGCAAACAGTTCATTTCCGGGGAGTCCCTTGACATTGGCACCGACATGAAGTGGAATTCAGACTGACATTGGCAAGTAGTAAGTAACACGTACAATGTGTGGGAGAGGGGGGACGCAAACAGCCAGCATGGCAACAACCAATAGCCAAGTTCAATACTCATTCTTTCATCCTCTCGATCAAACAGTTATGACCTGTGGTACAGCGTGTGGTGTGCCTTGCCGACATGTGAAGAGCAGCAATAAATTGAAAAGAATAAAAGCACACGAATGTTAATGATGGTCGATCGAAACCGCCTGCCTGTCTGATCTCACTTTTCATGAAAGGCTGCAAGCTCGCTTAGCCAGCCGAAGTACTCCCCCCTCCCTGACAAGCGCTCAAATCACCGTTCAACATCCTTTCAAGTATTTTTTTTTGATACCGAACCACTCAAACAAACTAAAAATAAAACAAACACACACACACACTTGACAAAACCGAACCAGTTCCCCTTCCTCCCCACATTCACACCCACGTCCACACAGGTCTTTCAATCACTTCAATCACGCATCAAACAACCTTGAAGCTCATCAGTTACCGATCGGTGTCTGAGCCCATCCAGGGGGAAAAGGGGTGGGGAGTGAAAGTAGTGGGATTTCCTTCTTTTGTTCAAAGAAGTGAACTCAGTGGTGTGCCTCATAATGCAATTGATGCAATATCATGTATGTAGTTAAGTACAAAGTATAACGCACCGGTTGCGTGTGAAAATCTTGCCCTCGATACATTCATTCCAAGTACTGTGCACACCGTCGCATCGCATAGCCTTGTCTTGTCTCCCCCTTGGCCCCCCCCTTTTAATATATTACTTATCAATGGGTGGCTGTTTAATTATCCAATCCCGACACTATGAAACCTATGCACGCTATGCAGTGAATACCAGGCGTTCATCATTGGCAAAGATCGGAACATCAAATGAGTAGTAAGTATCATGATCAGAGCAAGAAAAAAACCAAACTGCGGATCCGACGACGGTATACTTTTAGGCACTCAAGCCAATTTCTTCTCATCAGAAACAATGCACTGCCTCACAAAAGTCCAGAGTTAAAGTCCCTATCCTAATCTCCTTACTCATCGAGCTTCAATCTACTGCCGGCGTCGGTGACCATTTCCGGTAGGGACTGGATTGAAACAGCTCTCTCGTCAAAACCTCACTTAACGCTGGTAATCACCCCGAGTTGATTCAACTTTGATTTCATTCAAAAAACTTGTAGTAGTGGTGTATATGCTGATTCGGCATGTATGTGTATGTGTATGTGGGGAGAAGCCTACTGAAAAAAAAAATACGTAACAAAGAACCAAAAAAAAAAAGAAGCCAACTAATATGAACACCAAAAAAATAAAAAGTCCAGAAGAGAACTCCCGTCAATGAACTTTTAAAACAAGAATCTATGTATGTAATGAAAAGAAACCAAGGCGGGGAGAATAAACAAATCAACAACAAACCACAAGCCCAACATCAACAAGAAAAAAAAATACTCGAAGATCGAACTAAGATAAAGAACCCAACCAAACACGAAAAAAGGATAGTAAGTAAGTAGTCGTTAAACGATAGTAGTTGAATAGCTAGACTGGGTGGGGTGGGGAAACCAACTCGAACAAATGCAAGCATAAAATAAAATACCGAGATCGCTCCGTCTCAAGACCTCTTCGTCCTCGTGCGTCGTCGCTCAGACGATGCGGGATGTGCTCTCAACCCCAAGTTTCATCGTTGAATCGTAGCTGCATCTGCATGCCACGCATTGAATCATGCGAATAGGGGTTGTGGTTGCGGCTGTGAATATGGGCGCCTGTACGTGCGTTGCGTTGCGTTGTGTGTGGGGGATATTGGAACAAAAAATTGCGTTGTTTTTTTAGATATGCGTGTCTGATGAAAGATCTCAATATAAAGGGGTGTGGGGTGTGTGGGGGTAGGATAGGATATGCACGAAGAAGAAAAAAAATGAGTAACACAAAAATCAAACAAAGATCCCTCCTCTCTCTCTCATCACCCCTCGAGATCAATCGGGTATACCACCTGGAGGTATAGGTAACCACGCTGTCCTATTCCAATCCGCAGCTACACGCACCAACCACCATCAGTATCTCATTCATCAAAGAGGAAAGGAGCGACTCACTATTCATATGCACCTGATTCCCCCACCAATTCAACTCAATCCCACCTTTCGGCGCTTGCAGCGTAAAGAAAATAAAAATCAACGACAACACCGTCCCTACATCAAGCACACATCAGCAAAGGCTCCCCCAAAGGTGCTCACACAATCAACACTCACCACTATCCAAAGCCGAACTCGCCACATAATTAAACTTTGACCACCACGCAAAATTCTTCTTCCTTATCCAATACTGAAACACAAATCCCACCGCAAACCACGAAGAATAATTAATCCCCGTCGCAGGTGGAATATTCGACACCCCATTCAATATCACCGGCGTCGACACCCACTTGATCCATGAATTCGGATACCGACGTTGCCAGAGCCAGAATGGTACAGGTAGGAATGCACCAACGATGATGGCGTAGAGTTGTGGGTGGTAGATGGATCCTTTTCCGAATTGGCGTGAGGGTCCGATTAGGCCCCTAGAGAGCGTTGCGTGTGAGTTGGTGTAGGGTTGGTAAGAAGAGAGGGGAAAGGACTTACCAAACAGCAGAAGCGGTAAAGAAAACCTGATTATGCGGACACGTCAACTGACTCGGCTGATCCAGCTCACATATCTTCTCCACATTCTCAAATATCCACGTCTTAACTCCCACCTGCACAAACGCCGCCAACACCGTCGCAATCATCTGCACCAAAAACGTCGCTCTTGGCGGAACCTTCACATAATGTCCCAATTTCAAATCTTGCACAAATGACGTGGCCTCGGTGAGCGTTTGGACAGAATAGGCTTTGAATACCATGTTGGCGAGAGGGTTACCCGGGAGAAGTGTCCCAGGGATAATTTGCGCGAGAATGTTGAGCGTGATGCCTTGTCCTGTCATGGCGTAGATGAATCCAGAGGGAAGAATGTAGATCACGGGTAAGATCACGGCGAGTACGAGCGCCCAAACCGGAACCTGAGTATTCCACACCTATAAAACACCCATCAACAATCACCCCCGCACCAAAGGACATCGTTACTCACCTCAACAGCGATCACCGCCAAACTGAAAAACACACAAAACGCACTAGCATACCACCAATCCGGAACCTCTGGATAATTCCTCATCAACTTGGCATGAATATCATCCGTCTCGACTCTCATCTTCTTCAACCCATTCAACAATGTCCTCCCATGATACAACAACGTATGTACAATCACACACGTGCTCAACGCGAATGCCAACAAATAGGTCATGGCGTAAGTCGCGGGGAGGTACAAAGGAGAGTAATTGTTGTAGGCTTCGATGTCAAAGGTATCGTCTGGTCGGAGGACGCGTTGAATGTCGTATCTTTGGCCGTATTTATCGTAGGGCTCGTTGGCGGAAATGGGGAAGTAGCCGAGGGCCCAAGACTAAGGGGAATGTCAGCACCCGAGGGTAAACGTTGAGAAAGATGGGACGTACGTTGGAGTAGTACAGTGCGGGTGTCAAGATCCAATAGAACACAACGAACCCGAGGAAGATGTGCACTTCTGCCCACCAAGGTACTAGAACGTCGGTGTCAGATTATCGCGTCCGAATAAAGACGCGACAAACTCACCCATGAGAGGACTCCCAATCCAACTAATCTGCGTCCAATCAAACGTCAAGAAACTCATTCCCATGCCCGAATGCACGCCAAACAACTGGTTCACAGGCACATTATCCGGTGCAGCCCAACACACAAACGAAAACACCGAAAGCGCCTCAAACAAGTATCCTAACATCCTCCATTAGGAAATACGCATCAAAAAGGCCGGGCACCACTCACCAGGTAGGAAGAAAAAGAAAAACGTGGCAATCATGACAATCATGAAAAACTTGTACCTCGACATCCCCTTCCTGCCATGTTCTGCGTCCTCTGGCCCACTATTCAAACTCATACCAATCCCATCATCCTCATCCTCGGCATGTAGCGTATTCAACAAGGTACACGCCACCAAATTCTGTGGCCACACCATACTCGCAGGCCAAACCAAAAACCGCCGACACAGCCCTGCCAATCCAAATCCTGTCAACTGGGTCGCTAAAACCAGGACCACAGCGAACCAATATCCCAAGTGAATGTCATAAAACACCTCGGACACGACAATCGCGTTGAGCGCGTAGGGTGGAGATACTGCGACGTTGGCCATGATGAACACGAGGACGTGCTCTTTAATGTTCCATGGACCTGGGTTCAAGGAAAATTCGAGCGCATGGGGAAAGGTAAGGGGACGGAGATAGCGCAGGAGGATGAGAGGGAGGGAGGGAGAGACGAGGCGTGGGGGAAGGTATGGGAGTGGAAGGCGGTAAGTGCGGATGGGGAGTGAGAAAGCGAGGAATTTGCCGATGGGGTATGAGATTAGAAGGAGTGCGAGGGGTACTACGGAGGGTGCTGGCTGTCGGAAATTGAAGAATACGTTTAGGGCACTGACGTTATGTGAGTTTAAAGTTATTAATTGATTAGATTCGAATTACCTCGAGAGCATGCAGAGCAACAAGCCGACAAACCACATTCGTAGCGTCAAGGCCGGCATATCTGGGTCATCGATATTGGACACGGAAGCGCGTACTTCAGGGAAAGGACTATCTTCCTCCTCTATCGCGTCAAAGTCGAATTCCATCCTAATAAGAGAAGGAGAACGGGTGAGTGCCGGAGTAGGTAAACGAGTATGAGGTGATGCATGAGGCAAGGAAGGATCAGGCGCGGGCGGTGGGGGATTCATGATTATGGAAAAAATAAAACGACGCAAAAAGGCGCAGGTATAAATAAGGAGGTGTCTAGACCACCATCCTAATAGACGTAAAAAGTGAAGGACCTCGAGGAGAGGACTACGCTGTCAAGCGAACGCCTGGACAAGAGCGACAGCTGTCCCGCACCAACTCCGCTTCCCTCTGCACATCCGTCTGGGAAGCACAAGAACAAACAATTACTCACTTGATAGAACCTTCTCTACTGAGATCATCGTCGTCAATGACACTGGGACCAATACTGACGGTGTCAATGCCAGTGGAGGGCTGAGTGCTGCCCCTGGTTGAACGACCATGCGAATAAGGCGCAGAATTGAGATTCCCATGTCTGACTCTACCCTGATGAGAATGATGGGGGAGACTTTCGAGATCAGCGTCGACAGAAACGGATGACATGGCCTTTTCGGGGTTGTAGGGGTAGTCTTCGAGGGGAACGCGAGCGGCTGTTGAAGGAAGAGAAACGTTGTGGACGAGTCGTGAAGGGTGAGAGTCATGTGTAGAAGGAGGATGAGGAGTGAGTCTTTTCATGCGATAGGGATCGTCAGCATTGTGGGAATCTGTTGACGGCGGACTCTGTGGGGGCTGGTGAAGTGTGGGCGAGGGTGCACCGTACGCTGCTCCTGGGTCATAACTAAATTGACCGTCGTGTGGGTGTTTTCCTGGTCCATATGGGTTGTATGTTGGTGACGGAAATGCCACATTGGCCTGTTGTTGTTCAGCGGTGGAGGGGGGAAGAAAGGCAAAGACATCATCGTCATCCTCGCTGTCTTCCTCATACCCTCCCTCAATCTGATACTGTGGGTGTTGTTGCTGCTGCTGTGTCGTATACTGTTGTCTATGCCCATAATCATAGTCGGCCAGCGAGCCAGCAGCTGTCGACGGACGAGCTGTGCCAGGCCTGTGCGAAAACTCGTCTGCTATTGGCATAGCTGGAGTGGAAGGGAAGGGAGGAAGGAGGAAGGAAAAGGAGGAGGGGAAGGGGGGGATGGAGGGGAAGATGAGGGGACGGGGAGGAGAAAGGGAGGAGATGAGGAAGTAGCTGAGAGAAACAACGGCTCATTTCCCAGGCACACAGATTTCAAGCGTGCCTGGATCGGCTTGGCTCGGTTCGTCGCTTACTTGGCTCACCTCCGCTTCCTTTGTGTGAGCGCTCTCGAGACTCTCAGTATCCAGCACCCAGCACAGAGCACAGCCGAGTTGCCAACCACCAACCACCAACCACCAACCACCATCGTTGCCCTCATCGCCGTCGTCGTCGTCCACTAGCCTCAGCGGTGCATTGCCTCTACACCCACGTCAATCAAAAAAACGCCACTCATGCCGATTGACATGCTCGATTCTCCCTTTTGGTTGCTACAAATAAAACACCTTGGGGTTTAATTCGCGTTCCTGGAACGATGCTGCTTGAAAAATTTTGTACCTTCTTCTTCTTGCGCGATATAAAAATTTAATGTACTTCCTGAGGGACCTCATTGCAGATCCCGCTGTATGTCGAAGCATGAAAAAAAAAAATTGACGCGAGGAATCGAACCTCCACGTCTGTTTAGTCTCAGATAGGCTTCGTAATTGAGAAGGGAGGATCTTCTTCGTGAACGTTTGACTGGTGTAAAAGTTAAACTCAATTTAAAGTTGTAGAATTCGAGAAATAAATCATGTCGTCTTCTCGTCAGATGGAGACCCAAGAGGCACCTGTAAACTTAAAGTCGGGTCACATCCTCCGGGTTTACCACAACGACGGTGATAAGTATGTAGCAGACTCGAATTTGTCTTATTGATAAGCGCCTACATGTTTACGACACTTTGGCCCTGTGGGCAAGACTGATCAGGAGCCTTGAATGAAAATGGTCCAGGAGGAGAAACTCGTCGGATGAAATCCTCATAGCGGCTCAATAAGGGCATTAGGCAAGCTAAAGTGCAACTGGGCCATTCCAATAGACTAATCGTGCTGTCAATGTCACAGTAATTTCAAGATTAACTCATCCAGATACCCTAAATCGAGAGTACCGCCTCGAAATACTGGACGACAAGCACAAAATAGGTCTCATATAGAACTACAACGCCATGCTTTGACAAGGCGAGATGGCCGAGTGGTCTAAGGCGCCAGACTAAGGACTAGGGTATCTAGATACCCACCTATTCCAACTGGAATCTGGTCCTCCGGGGCGTGGGTTCGAATCCCACTCTCGTCACTAGCAAAACTTTTTGGCTTGCAGAGAGTGTTCTTACCACCCAGTATCTTCTGAACGACGAGGGGCGAAAGATATATCGGGGTAAGCTCCTTTGACACGGTGATTTAACATATGCCCATAATTTTAGTCGACGTGAATAGCACCGTCGACTTATCCTCGGCAGGTTTGATCCAAATAAGGTGTAACAGAGGCGGTTCAACGTTCAATGGTCGTCCTCCCAAACGCAAAATTTTGGCGTTCCAAAATTCCGAGCCATCAACTAGAACTACATTCCTGTGGCGTCTCAAAACTCCAAGCCATCATCGTCGGCGGTAACAAAAAAAGGAACACAGTTTGAGAGCAGTTCGAGTACGGGGAATCGAACCCCGAGCTACCGCGAACACTGCTAACATGAAAGGCGGTAATGTTAGCCGTTACACCATACTCGATATTCATTTATTTAATATCCCTGCTTCCAGGCAGTACTCGCCTCCGAGTTGCTTGAGCCTTTAGCCTGGAATGTTATCTCGCTGTGTAAGTTACTGAGCGAAATCAACAATCACTTTAATCAATGAAGGAGGGTCAATTGATATACCATCATTACGTCATTAAAATACATCAAACCGCGACGTTTTGATCTCTGCACAATGCTCACCTCAACTCCATCATCACCAGACGCGCGATCCGCAGAGGTACCTCCCCACCCCCTCACCACTCCCCTTTTACTAACACATACACGCACACATAGACCATCTACACAAAAGCAACCAAAGCAGAACTCGCTAGAAACTACGACGAAGCTTTCAAACTCTACATCCAAGCCACCGAATCGTATCTCCATCTCAGTCGTACAACACACCATTCAGAGAGTTTACGTACGAAATGGAAAGCGAGTGCGGGAAAGGCACTAGAGAGAGCTGAGAAGATTAAGGCGTATGCGCAGAGGACGCAAGTAGATGCTGCTGCTGTGCGAGATGGACCTGGTTCGCCGAGTGGTCTTGGAGGTGGTGGTGGTGGTTCGGCAGGGGCAGCGATTGTTAGGCTTACGCCGATTGGGATAAATCATTTTTCTTCGCGTGCGTTGGTTTCTTTGGTTCGTTTGTGTCGCTTGCTGAGTGGAGTTTGGTTTTTAGAGGAGCAGTACTATGTTTTGAAGCGCGGTTCTCTCATTAATGGACTCAATTTCCCGTTATGGGACGATCCATCATCCTCTACAAAGTGCGCCTCCCTCTCTCTCTCTCTCTCTTGATACAGACATCTCTGTGTCTGACTTTTGACTTTAGAAATCCAGATAGCCAACCTCCACTATCAGTCGAACAACAACGCGTTTCAGCAGTCTGGCTTCGTCCCGCTCAAGCTGGATCCTCATCCGACATTTCAGGAAGCCGAAAGATTCACCCTCAAGAGATATTACAACACATTGTAACGGACTGTTCAGTTTGTGCATCCATATCGGTGTGTTTGGAGCATGCTAGGCGCTTTGGTTCCGAGGTACGTCAACCGCAGGCAATGTAAATCCCTACTTAGCATGATCGTTTGGTATAGCTGGCAAGATCAGCATTGCACACCGCTAGCGGATTGGCTGTTTCTCTGGAAGATAAGACAATTGCGCTGTCGCTGACACAAGATACGCGCGATGAGGAGAGTGGGAGGTATAATGTCAAGATGTTTGTGAATGGCGCCTGGAGACGAGTTCGTTTTCTTTTTTCTTCCTTGCGGAAGTTGTTGAGCTGAATGATGGATTTAGATAGGTTCGTCGATATTTGACACTAACTGAAACTCGTTCGCCTGATATCGTGTCTTGCAAGGGATTGACGATGCGCTGCCTTACAACTCGTCGGATGGAAGTCTCATGTGTATGACTATCTATTCGCAAGACGACAAGCCAACTGTATATTGGCCGAGTTTGATTGAGAAAAGCGTGTGTGGTTTTCTTTTCCTCTTCAAATGCCCTGGATTTAATGTTGTCTTCTAGTATATGAAACTCATGGGTGGTTACGATTTCCCTGGATCGTGAGTTGCTTCTATTATCTCAATGTGTTTTGCGATTTCTCAGCCAGCTTTGCAGTAATTCAAGTATAGATCTACAGTAAGTTATTTGTTTTTCGTGTGTCGCAACCCTTGACCAATATTGCCAGTGCAATCACTGGATGGATCCCAGATCAGATCGATACTAAAAGGTGTGCCGCTCTCCTTTTTGTCATTTGAAAGAGGCTTGACAAATGATGACAAAAGTCCAACATTCGAACGCGAAAGGACCTGGGAGCGTCTCATTTCTGGGTTTACCGAGGGTGAGCATCTTTGATATTTCACGTTTGACAAGATTCACCACCCGCCCTGCAGGTCGATGCCTCGTCACACTCGGCACTGGAAGTCGATCTGGTATGCACTGGCGGGGAACACCACTGCTTAGTGCTCATAGCTACGCTGTCATAGGTACTTTTACCCTACACCATTTATCTCCTTGCACTGACTGATTCTCTAGATATTGATGAGAATGAGGAGGATCGAGTGTTTACTGTTCTTGATTCTTGGGTTCGACCTGAAGATGAGCAGCATTCCCGTACGTTAATGAAGGTTTGAATGTTGGTTGCACACTACTGATGTCCGGGACAGGAGTCCTTCAAATTCCGTGGTCGGAGGTGTTGTATGTCTTTGACGGTATATATCTCAGTTGGGATCCGTCAGTGTGGAAACATCGGATCGACTTTCATGGGCAAGTTTAGCTAATTGTTGGGTTATCGAATCAAGAGCTCATTGTATGCTTTCAGGATGTGGAAGAGGGGCAGCAGTGAAGCAGAAGGTACCTCTTCCCATACGAGGCTAGTACCAAGCTAATGAGGCTGGGTAACAGTCGACGCAAACCACAATCTCCACGTCAATTTTGTCAACGTCAATTCCGAATCTGACGAAGAAATTTGGATCCTTTTGACACGCCACCTCCTTTCAACACACCGCACACACGACTTTATCTGTCTTCGTGCTCAAGTTGGAAATCCCGCTTTGCCTGTTTCGACAAGGATGAATCAGCTACATGAAGTATCCAACGCTGGGACTTATACGAATAGTTCACATTTTCTCGTTCGAACGCGGATACCGGCAGCGACTCGGTCTGGTGTAGTCGCTGTTGTGGCTTCTTATGAAGGAGAGAAGGAGGCAAAGGAGATTGGGTTTACTGTATCGGTGTTTTCGAGGGTGAATGTCAAAGTGGCTTGGGATGAGAGTGCTAGTCCGCCACCGTATTCAACAAGAGTAGGTTCCCGATTTTTCTAGTAGTGCCCGAATCTAAATGATTTGATATGGCTACAGGTCGAGGGGGTTTTGACGAGCAAAAACTCGGGCGGAAATTGTACGTATCCTTCGTTCATGGTCAACCCTCAATATCATCTTCGCATACACCCATCCACGAAGGCTGGAGGGACAAAAAAGTCAAAGACAAAGGTTGTGCTTAGGGCGCTAAGGGATGTGCCGGTGAATGTTGTGGTGGTTTGGTCGAAGGGCGATAGGAAAGACGAGTGCGTACGCTGTTGTGCGTTTGATGTGATAGATTTCTGATGAGAGGTTTTCTTTCCTCTGTAGACTGGTTGAACAGGAAGTTGCTGTCAGTTCGGGGGCATATACATATGGTCTTGCACAAGTTACTAAAGATCTTATGCGTACGCCCTCCCTCCTTCCAATCCACCCCTTCCCACTAATAATTTATCTTCCATACATTGGCAGCCGGCGATTACACTCTTATAGCCTCATCGTTCGAACCAACCCACACCGGTCCCTTCACGATCAAAGTTGAATGTTCAACGCCTTTTGATCTCAAGAGTATTCCACAGGAAGGAGCGGGGATGTATACGAAAATCATCAAAGGTGCCTGGGATGCCAATTCGCTATCGGCTGGTGCACCGCAGTTTCAGCGGTATGCGGAGAATCCGAGGTATGAGCTTGTGGTGCCTTCATCTGGGCAGATCAAGTATGTTCTCCTCAGCTTAATGTCAACTAGGAGAAGGCTGACTTTATTGGTGGTGGGTAGGATTCGACTCCAATTGATTGGGAAAGCAAAAGCTAGTCCTGTAACGCTGAATGTAGCGCTGTTTAATGCTCCTACATCCAATACAACCACCACCACCAGTGGCACTCCCGTGGCTACTTCAGGCACGTACAGCGAAACATTGGCTGGGGTGGTTACACCGCTTGTTACATTGGCCAAGGGGAGGTATGAGATTGTGCCGTCGACGTATATGCCTGGGGTGCAGGTGGAGTTTAGGTTGATTGTGTATTGTAGTGTTGGGAGTTTTGAGGTGAAGAAGGTTCAGTGAAGGTGGTGGCTGGTGGCGTTTGGTGTTTGTTAGTGAGCTTGTTAGTAGACTTTTACGGGATTCTAGTTGTATGTGGGAACAAGGATATCATCATTCAGTTATGGTATAGGTACACGGAACAGAGCAATGGTACACAAAGCAAAGTACGAAAGACATGGAATCACAGAGAGCCGACGTGATGCGAAAGCCAAAAGTATTATGAAATCCTCAATCCATCAACACGTCCTTTGATGACTTCTTGGCCGGACTCGCAGGTCTTCTCGGCGAAGGTGAACGAGGTGGAGAAGGGCGTGGAGAAGGTAATGGTTCTGAAGCGTTCGCACTCGCATTCGCGTTCAACGAAGACTGTCCCATTTTGGCATTATCGTCAACGACGTAGTAGGTGCTTCCATCTATGATCGAAGAGCCGGAAGGGTCCCCTCCCGCTCCAACGCCAGTACCGGGATCAACACGAGGAACAGGAGTAACGTCATCAGCTACTTCCCAAAAATTCTTCGCTTGAAAGCTAGATCCTGCACCTAATATAGCTGTCGAAGAACCACTAGAAGAACTCGCATCGACTGCAGCAGAATCAGATGAACTAGCCAAAGCGGCAGCTAACATCCGACCACGGTGTACCGCTTGCTCCCATGCGCTGCGTAATGGACCGGAATCTTTCTTGAGATTATGCTCGATGATGAGATCACGCATTTTGTGGGAGATGGATGGGGATTGGTAGAAGGAGAGTGTGTCGGATGATGGGAGGGGTGTCATTAGTGGGATTGTGGCTCGGGATTTTGTGAGTGGGGAGGGTTTGGAGGGGGAGGGTGTGATGGAGTGGAGATCTGCGTGCAGGATTATAGATGCTGAGGAGAAAGGAAAAAAGAGTGAGTGGTGAGGTAAGTAGAGTGAGGGAAGTGGGATGAATACCTTCGCGGTCGGCCATACTAGCAAGGGCTCTTGTCTGTTCCAGAATTGCTTTTTCAGTTCGGGAGTCGTATTCTGGTGAAGAGAAGAGAGGGGCTACGCGGCTAAGAGCGACACTGAAGAAGAGGAAGAGTTGGTGGAGGAAGAGAACATGTTGGAATGTGACGCGGTTGGGGAAGAGGTAGCCGAATATGAATGTTGAATGACCGGTGGGTGCGAGGATAATTGTGAGTTCGGAAATTAGGAAAGCTGAGAAGAGGAGGTAGCGCCACTGAGTGGTAAAGGTAAAACGTCGTGTCAGTTGTTGTCACGATGACAGTTGAGTAGGGGGTTTAAGCGGTGACACGTACGAAGGAAACTGGGCTTGGTTTGCCGATGGTTGACCAAAAGAGGAGAGCGGCACCACTAACGATGTGGTAGCCTGATGATTGTAAAACTCCGTGGTAGATAAAATCGCGTTGAGTAGTGCATGATTTCCAGGATAAAACACTAGGACCGAAACTGCTTTAATCATCAGCACGTGTAAAAACCTTGGAAGAAAATGACGCTGACCGGTCATATGCGAATCTGACGACTGGGTTTTTCAAAGCTTCAAATACTTCTCTGACCATCATGAACAACTGAGCACCGTCCGGTCCAACATCAGGTCGATCCGGATGATTCCTCTTCGCAAACTGCCTAAACGCGATTTTCAAACCATTTTCGTCTACGCCAGGTGCAACACCTAAGATTTCATAGAAATTGGGTGGTAATGCACGAGCAGATTGGACCATATTGTAGAGAAGATAGCCGAGAACGACAAAAGCAAAGGTGTAGGCATAGTGTTTTCTGTATGCTGGTGTACCGGGGACAGGAGGGGTGAATGTGGGGATTTTTGAAGCGAGAGTTTTGTGAGAGAAGGAGAGGAGGTGGCGCGTTGCAAAGTCGGGAATGACTGTCCAGCCTATGAGGCCGAACCATGCAGATCCAAAAGCCATAGTATAGGCGACTGAGATACCAGAGGACTCACTTAGGCTGACAGGAGGCCAAGGCACGTAAGATCACATGACCATTACGATTCATAATTTCATTGTCAAGAAAGTCGGTGGTTTTCGTTCTACATTGTACAACTCACATGTCCTTTCGAGCGCGTGCTCAGTTTTGTGTGCTCTTAAAAATTCTAGTCTCTTCGGGCGCTCTCTGGGGTATTTTCTCGACAATGAGTGTGGTTGTGGATGAAAGAATCAACTCTGTGAACTTGAACGAAAACCGGGCCGGCTCTTCTTGAAATTCACTGGTACTGGGCGCCTGTGGACTTGTTCACAGCTGTGACATTCAACAGCTCTGATCTCCTGCACTCACCATGCCTCTTGATTCTTTCATTGATTCTCTTTTTAATCGCCTCCGTGAGCCGTCCGATCGGGGTGCAGCTGAATACTTTTCAGCTGGCAATGAGAACAGTGAGTTCTCCTTCAATGAGCAACTGACAGTTGACCCAAATCCTCATAGCACGCAACAACACACACTACAGAACTTACGCTCCGTTCCAGAATGCGCACAACTTCGTCATTCAGAACGCAACAATGATAAACAGAGCAGAATATCCTTACTCTGCTGGCAGATCGTGTAAGTGCCTGACTGCTTTAGAACTGTGCCCGCAACTTGACTGACCGACACCATCTGCGGTACAGTAATGGAGCTCCTACTGCCTTACACCAACCCAGACGCTGCGATGGACTCCAGCGCTCGCGATCCACCTCCAAAATGCCATCCTGGAACACGCGTTGACATTATAGAGCAACTCGAGGAATGGCTGGAGAGCCTTTCTCGAGAGTATGACATGCTGTGGCTTTATGGGCCTGCCGGAACTGGCAAGTCCGCCATCGCACAAACATTTGCAGAACTGTGCGCTGAACGAAATCGTCTCGGAGCCACCTTCTTTTTCTCTCGCCCAAACCATCGTGATAAACCCGAATCTGTGATCCCTTCGCTTGCCTACCAACTCGCCTACTATTGTCCTGCGTACAAGTCTATCATATCCCAGACTATTGTCGACGATCCCCAACTTCTTCGAAAAGCTGTGCATGTACAATTCAAGCGACTCATCATCGAACCCTTCTCGAGGCTGCAAGCCCAGGGCCATGAGGACGTCCGTCAGCCGTTCCTCGTTGTCCTCGACGGCCTTGATGAATGTGCGGGTGTGCGAGCACAGTCCCAGTTCATCAATATGATTTCAGAACTCGTTCGGTTGAAGCGCGGCTTCCCGATCCTTTGGCTCCTCTGCAGCAGACCCGAATCCCATTTGAAGCACGTGTTTTCGCGAATTCCAGAGTGTGGTCGCTTGGAGCTTTTGTTGGACGAAGGAAGTCGGGAGGATGTAGAGCTGTTCCTCCGTGATAGTTTTGCAGCTATCAGAGACGAGAACCCTGATATCGTACCTTCGAACTGGCCTCCTGAGGATCAGGTGCGGGTGGTTTTGCGAGTTGCTTCTGGTCTCTTCGTGGTTGGATCCGTTGCGTTCAGATACGTGGATGATCCCGCCTCCGGGTTGGGAACCCCTGTGGAGCGGTTGAACACTCTAGTGGCCTACCTAGTGCATTCGGAGAGGGTTGGAGCAAAGAGTCCCCTTGCAGCTTTGGACTTGGTTTACCTCCAAATACTCTCTGATGTGCCAAGCGAGGTCTTTCCCGTGACCCGCCGAGTCTTGGTACATTTAGCATTCAGATCACTTGTTGAAAATTTCGCGGGCAGAGGCACACCAGCTCAGGCTGTTTGTAACATGCTTCAGTTTGACCAGAGCACTTTCTACAATGCTTTGCGTCACCTTCATTCTGTCCTTAAGGTTTCCTCTTCAGAAAACGCTGCCCACGAGCAACTCGAGTTTTACCATGCATCGTTTCATGACTTTTTGCTCGAGCCAAGTCGATCTGGGGTATTTACCCTGAAGAGGCAAGAGATGTTCGCTGTGGAACTCAAAACATATATGCTTTGGCATCAATCTGATCACTCAGCGCATTATCATGAGGCTCAAATACAAAGTATGTCTCATCTCTCGTGGGGTCTGGTTGATCATCATTAACGCTGACGATCCAAAAGAGCAGGGTCGAAAAGCGGTTCCCGACCATCAGCTCGGCAGCCATCCTCCTTTGACATGGGCTCTCCTCGGTGATCAAAAGCGTATCTCATCTGAGATTTCGGATTTTATTTGCATGAATATCTGGTATTCTTTCTTGCCAGAGCCGATGCCTGAAAAGAATGACGACCTCCTCAGTCAAATCGGGCGTTTTGATTTTCGGCGTTCCTCCAGTTTTGCACTTGGTTATTTGGTGGAATGGATTCTTACACATGTAGGGCTTGTTCTACTCTCTTATTCCCCGCTGAACTGAAATTCCTGAATACTTAGTACCCTTTAAGTGGCGTTGTACGCACGGAACCCACGAGTGATGTGGATTTGCGTCTGCTTGACTATCTGCAGATTTTTGATATACTGGCTGATTTCAAGCCCATTAGGCTGAGTCTTCCTGTGGGTTTAGCTACTCTTTGAGTGGATCTAGATCTGACCAGTCTCCAGATACTTCCTCTGCTGAACAAAGACTCCCCCCTAGGGCAATATTGCTTACTTGGTTGTGGTCAGAAAGCTTGTCTATTCCTGACAGCGACCCGCCCCCCACTGGGCCGCCCACGGGCACGGACAGATTTATTGAATGCTGATACTCCCCCTTCTGAGGAGTTTATGTCCGAATATCGTAGCTGGCTCGAAGGAAAGAGCGAGCGCTGAAGTCCTGGTGGGACATGCAGTATGGTTGAGGAGCTCAATCGTGTATATACTTAGTATAATCGTGACTGGACTTCAGTGGGCTTTCAAGCATTCAATTATTAACAGTGGTTATTTCTGGAGGTATGCTCAGCCTGTATCATTAATATTATAAATTTTCTAGCTACGCTGCTGAATGTACGGCATGGATTCAGCCCTCTGTAGTGTATTACATACGTAGTTTTGAAGTTCAACTGTATAGATGTCTTCGGCGTGTGCTGTTGGAGCATGATCAGGAAGTTGAAATTTTCGGGCCGTGACTCAGCGGACGACATCTAATTTGGAAACTTTTGGCATGAGTAGCTTGCCAAATGCGTTGGGCGCCTATATATGCGTGCTACCGAGGCCAAGGCACATAAGATCACATGACCATGTTATTAGCTACAGTCGTCTCTGTAATAACCCATAGCAGTTCGTGGAAGGTCCGAGCTATAGGTTATGACAGAGTATGGGTTATGAGAAAGATCGAAAAATACTATTAAAATAATCGAATAAAATATATTTAGAATACCCCAGGCTCTCCTGAAGTCAATGAGCTCGTGTATAAGTCAAATGTAACGAGTGAAAGCTACTGTCTAGTAAAATAATCATCAATACGGGTATCTTTTAGCTTTTCTACCTCATCCAAGTGAACTTGTTGGTTGAAGGTATGAAGAACTTGCTCCATCTTGCGAGCAAAAGGATCGGAGTTTGTTGCTAAGTGTCTTGTTAGCAACGAAGAGTTTGCTAAGAGTTGGGGGCTAAATTTTATCCACACCATCACCAGAGTCATCATCACCCCCATTGACCTCACTAAGCTCTCGTAGCTCCCATGATTGCATTACCGACTCATAAATTTCCTTGTCCGTTCTCTCATTCATAGTGCCATTTTCGTGTTCCGGGTTGGGGAGTGAGTCAATTGACATGCAATTATTCTCTTGTAGTACACCGTGGGCCTGGAGCTGATCAAGCAGTGTCTCGAGATCTTTGCTTGTTCTGAAGAAGAATCCTACAAGAATGAGACTGTTGCTTGAGTTTTCTGAGCCCTTTTTCAAGTATCTCAACTAAGTTATTAGGAAGCATAATGGGCGCAGAAACTGTTTTGTACAGCTAGGTCTATTCAAAATTCTGTCCTCGGTAGCCGGCGCAGTACAAGCGCCCAAATGTTGAGCTCCAAATTCACTTTTTTACCATATATGGTCACCGGCGCTATGGGTTTTTTCCGCCCCGGAGCTATGGGTTACGGGTTAGTGCAGAGTTATGGGTTTTGCCATCAAATCCCCTGCAAACCAACTTGGGAGACCCGAAAATCTATGGGTTACTACAGAGTATGGGTTATTACAGGTATGGGTTATTACAGAGATGACTGTAGCCAGGATCGATAGTTAAACACTTTTGTCCTTAGAACGATGTTCCACAGCGCTCCACACTCTCAAGTTCCTTCCTCAGATTCGAGTGTGCACTCAGTTTCGCACGCCTGTTATAAGTCTAATCTCTCCATACACTTTCTGGTGTATTTCTTCATGCAGTCGTGGGTGACGAGTCACCGCGTGACGGATATGTAGTTCAAAAATTGGCTTGACTCTCCATAAATATCACTCTGCTGGGCGCCTATGGACTTGCTCACAGCCTCGACATTCAAAAGCTCTAATCTCCTGCACTCACCATGCCTCTGGATTCTTTCATCGATTCTACTTCCCATCGCCTCCCTGAACATGCCGATCGAGGTGCAGCTGAGTACTTCTCAGCCAGCAATGGGAACTGTAAGCTCTCTTTCGATGAGTAGCTGATCAAAACTGACCCAAATCCTCATAGCACGCAGCAACATACACTACAGGACTTATGCTCCATTCCAAAATGCGCACAGCTTGGTCATTCAGAATGCAACAATGATAGACAGAGCAGAATATTCTTACCCTGCCAGTAGACTGTGTAAGTTCTTGGCTGCTTTAGAACTGGGCCTGTGACTTGACTGATCGACACCATCCACGATACAGTAATGGAACTCTTACTGCCTTACACCAACCCAGACGCTGCAATGGACTCCAGTGCTCGTGATCCACCTCCAAAATGCCGTCCAGGAACCCGTGTTCACATTATAGAGCAACTCGAGGAATGGCTGGAGAGTCTTTCTCGAGAGTACGACATGCTGTGGCTTTATGGGCCTGCCGGAACTGGCAAGTCCGCCATCGCCCAAACCTTTGCAGAACTGTGCGCCGAGCGAAATCGACTCGGAGCCACCTTCTTTTTCTCTCGCCCAAACCACCGCAATAAACCCGAATCCGTGATCCCTTCGCTTGCCTACCAACTCACCTACTACTTCCCTGCATACAGGTCTATCATCTCCCAAACTATTGCTGATGACCCTCAACTCCTTTGAAAAGCTATGCATGTACAGTTCAAGTGACTCATCATCGAACCCTTCTTGAGGCTGCAAGCTCAGGGTCATGAGGGTGTCCATCAGCCGTTCCTCATCGTCCTCGATGGCCTTGATGAATGTGCAGGTGCACGAGCACAGTGCGAGTTCATCAAGATGATTTCAGAGCTTGTTCGGTTGAAGCATGGCTTTCCGATCCTCTGGCTCCTCTGCAGTAGGCCCGAATCCTATCTGAAGCACGTATTCTCACGAATTCCGGAGTGCGGTCGCCTGGAGCTTTGTTGGATGAAGGAAGTCGGGAGGATGTAAAGCTGTTCCTCCGTGATAGTTTCGCAGCTATCAGAGACGAGAACCCTGACATTGTACCTTCAAACTGGCCCCCTGAGAGCCAGCTGAACATAATTTTGTGAGTTGCTTCAGGTCTCTTCGTGGTTGCCTCCATAGCATTCAGATATGTGGATGATCCCGCCTCCGGGTCTGAAACCCCTGTGGAACAGTTGAACACTCTAGTGGCCTATTTGGTGCACTCGGAGAGGGTTGGAGCAAAGAGTCCTCTTGCAGCTTTGGACTTGATTTACTTCCAGATACTCTCTAATGTGCCAAGTGAGGTCTTTCCCGTGACCCGCCGAGTCTTGATCCATTTAGCATTCAGATCATTTCCTGGACTTTTCTCCTGTGGGGGTCCACCAGCTCAGGCTGTTTGTAACATGCTTCAATTTGACCAGAGCACTTTCTACAATGCTTTGCGTCACCTTCATTCTGTCCTTAAGGTTCCCTCCTCAGAAAACGCTGCCTACGAGCAACTTGAGTTTTACCACGCATCGTTTCATGACTTTTTACTCAACCCAAATCGGTCCGGGGTATTTGCTCTGAAGAAACAAGAGATGTTCGTCATCGAACTTGGGACATATATGCTTTGGTACCAGTCTGATCACTCAGCGCATTTCCATGATGCTGAGAATCAAAGTATGTTTCTTGTAGTGTCTGGTTGATCTTCATTGATGTTCACGATCTCCAGAGCATGGTCGAAAAGCGAGTACCGTCAGTCATCAGCTCAGCAGTCATCCTGCTTTGACATGGGCCCTCCTCGATGATCAAAAGCACATCTCAGAGGAAATTTCAACATTTGTTCAGAATATCTGGGTTGATTGCACTCAATCTGGAAAGATTGATGACCTCTTTAATCAATTCAGGGATTTAGACTTCCGGCGCTCCTCTGGCAAATTACTTCATCTTTTGATAGGTTGGATACTCAATCATGTGAGACATATCTTATTCTCTAATTTCCTTTAAATTGAAATTCATGAATACTTAGTACCCTTTAAGTGGTGTCGTATGCACGGAACCCACAAGTGATGTTGATTCACGTCTGCTCGACTATCTCCAGATTTTTGATGAACTGGCCGATCACAAGCCCGCCAGGCTGAGTCCTGACCTCTTCATGGGTTTAGCTACTCTTTGGGTGGATCTGGATCTGACCAGTCTCCAGATACATGATCTGTGGCAACCGAACCGTCCAAGGCAATATCTCTTACTTGGTTGTGGTCAGAAAGCTTGCCTGTTTATAGCGACCCAATCCCTGACATTGGATCGCCCACGTGTACGGTTAGACATATTGAATGCCGATATCCCCCCTTCTGAGAAGTTTATGTCTATATATCGTAGCTGGGTAGAGAAAAATGCCTAGTTTTCAGATTTCTGGAGAGGTCTTGCAGTAGGGGTGAGGAGAGGCTCAATCGTGCATTTACTTAGTATACATAGTCATGACCGGACCTGGATTGGCTTTCAAGCATTCAAATATTCAATATATTTTTCTGGGGCTTGTCTAACCTGTATCATTAATATTATAGAATTTCTAGCTGCGCTGCTGGACATGCATCATGATGTGCAGCCCTCGGTAATGTATTACTTCTCTTGGATTGCATGAGCTTCAGATTCAACCACACAAATGCCTTCGGTGTGTACTGTTGAAGCATGATCAAAAAGTTGAAATTTGGGGCTGTGGCTTGACGAATTATTTTGTGGCATATCTAATTCGGAAGATCCTCCCGAAACTTTGGCCTGAATAGCTTGCCAAATGCATTGGGCACCTATGTATATGTACTACCCACGCATCCGCCTCCACAGCTTACCTTACTTTATCATTACCATCCACTATGCCCCTCGATTCTTTTATCGATTCCTCTTTCCATCATCTTCCTGAACTGTCTTTTCGAAATTCCACGGAGTACTACTCGGCAAGCAACCCAGGCGGTGAGTTACATTCGCAAAAGCTGTTGATGAAACTAGACACACTCTTGTAGAACCAAATAATGTACAGTATAGGAGCTATGCGCCTTTCCAAAACGTGCGTGAATTCGTCATCCAGAATGCAATGATGATAGAGCGAGCAGAATATTCGTATTCTGTTGGTAGATCCAGTGGGTTTCTCAATCTCTACTACCTCAAATTTGGGCCCACAGTTTGACTGATGTGCATCTTTCATTGTAGCATTGGAACTCCTGCATCCCTACACGAACCCAGATGCTGTGATGGACTCCAGCGCCCGCGATCCACCTCCGAAATGTCATCCTGGAACATGCGTTGCCATTATGGAGCAGCTGTACCAATGGCTGGAAAGCCCCTCCCGAGAATATGAGATGTGGTGGCTTTACGGGCCTGCTGGTGCTGGCAAGTCTGCCATCGCCCAAAGTTTTGCAGAGATCTGCACCAAAAGAGATCATCTTGGTGCTGCTTTCTTTTTCTCCCGCCTAAACCGTTGTGATAAGCCCAAGACTGTTATCCCTTCCCTTACCTATCAACTCATGTTTTACTGTCCTGCATATAAATCACTCGTTGCCCAAACACTTGTCAACGATCCCCAACTCCTTCAAAAAGCTATACGTGTGCAGTTCAAGTGACTCATCATTGAACCCTTTTCGAGGCTGCAAACTCAGGGTCACAGGAGCGCTCGCCAACTGTATCTTGTTCTGCTTGACAGTCTTGATGAGTGCGCAGGTGCGCAGCCACAATGGGAATTCATCAAAATGATTTCAGAGCTCGTTCGGCTGAAGCATGGCTTCCCGATCCTTTGGCTCCTCTGCAGTAGACCTGAATCCCATCTGAAGCATGTATTCTCGCGAACCCCAGAGTGTGGTTGCTTGGAGCTTTTGCTGGACGAAGGGAGCCGCGATGATGTTGAGCTATTCCTACGAGATAGTTTTGCAGCTATCAAGGATGATAACCCTGATATTGTACCTCTGAGCTGGCCTCCAGAGGATCAGCTGGGCATGATTTTACATGTCGCCTCTGGTCTCTTCGTGGTTGCCTCCGTTGCACTCAGATATGTTGATGATCCTGCCGCTGAGGTAGCGAACCCTGTTCAACAGCTGAACACTCTAGTTGCTTACCTGGAACACTTGGAGAGGGTTGGGGCGAAGAGTCCACTGGCCGCTTTGGACTTGATCTACCTCTCGATACTTCGTGACGTGCCAAGTGAGGTCCTTCCGGTGACCCGCCAAATTCTAGTCCATTTAGCATTCAGAAATCTATATGAAATCAAAACCTCTGGAGGAAGTGTTTTATCGACTCAAGCTATTTGTAACATGCTTCAGTTTGACCAAAGCACCTTTTATGGTGCTCTGCAGTGCCTTCACTCTGTTCTCGAGGTTCCTTCTTCGGAGGATGCTATTGAGAAGCGACTTGGGTTTTACCATGCCTCGTTCCATGATTTCTTACTTGACCATAGTTGATCTGGGTTATTTGCCTTGACACGAAATGAGGTGTTTGTCACCGAGATTAGAACCTACTTGCTCTGGTATCAATCCAACTATTCGGCACACCATCATGATGTCCAGATACAATGTACGTTGTTCAATGAGGTGGCATAAGTGTGTCCCAGCGCTCATTAAATACAGAACAACTCGGAACAGGTCTTGAGGACCATCAGCTTGAGACTAGCTCTGGTTTAACATGGGCCCCTCCCAGCGATCAAAAGCGAATTTCATTGGAGATTGCAAAATTCGTTCACTTGCATGTTTGGTTTGCTTTCAGGGTTACAGGGCCTGCTTCATTTGTGCAGAGTGAAGACATCCTGACACTGATCAAGGAACACAACTTTTGCTGTAGTGAAAAACACGGGATTCTCAGCTTAGCAGAATGGCTTTGCCTGCTTGTGAGGCTTACTCCTCTCTCTCTCGTTTACCTCAGAGTCTCATCCTCCTAATCATTTAGCATCCTTCAAGTGACCTCATACGAACAGAACCAACTGATGAAGTAGACTTGCGTCTGCTTGGCTATTTGCAAAACTTGAATGCGATCCCAAATTACGGGCCAGTCAGGCCAGCTCCCCTTCCCGTGGTGAGTTAGCTGATCTATAGGTAGATCTGTGTCTGATCCACCTTCAGGCATTCTGGACTTGGACCCCAACAGATGGCCAGAATATCTATACGGAATACTTTCTACTTGGATATGGCCAGAACACTTGCCTGGTCTTAAGAACAATCAAAAAGATACAGAATGGCTGGAGTTATAGTGTTAGCTCATTAAGCGCCGTCTGCCCTCTTTCCGAAGAATTTCTGGCTGAGCACCGCCACAAGCTCAAGAGTGAAGATCAGGAAAATGACTGAGAGATACGGGGAGCTTTAGAATTTGAGGGTTTGGAACTGCAGAACTATGTATGTCATCATTACAAACCGTTATTATCAATTTGGAAATGGGACTCTGGTTGCGCATTGAATTCCCTTGCAATCCTTCTTTTTTCGTGCATTCGTATTTGACGTATCAAAAGGCTCGAAAATACACTCGGATATTTACGTTTGTCACTCAGTGCTTACAGTCTTGTAACCTCAAGGTCAATGATGATTCAGTGAATTAATAGCTTTTAACACGTGATCATGACATCAAGCCATCAGTACATCAGCGATCACTGTACGCACAAGGCTATTCAAATTCAAGCCATTGTCCTGTTTCGAGTTCCAACCACAGCTTTCACTATATCATTCATGGCCGCCCCTCCGAGCAATGCACATACAATCGTAGCTATTTCTGAGATGTTGGGAAGCATGAAGATTAATCCAGACGCTCTCGAATGGCCCAATGATGTGCCTGTGGCGCGAACTGTGATAAATGCTGTCGCTGGACAGTTTATCGGTAGTAGCGACGTTGCTAACGCGTCCAATAAGGCAGCGTTACGTGCCGTTATCAAAGAAACTGTTTTGGAAGACAAAGAACTGCAAATGTACGTTACTCTCATTCTGGAATGCGCATAAAGGCTTGGCTGGTGTAGCATTCATTAACATTGTTATGGCCTTTTAGCCTCAAAGAGATTGATGGCGACCCCAGTCAACCGGCTCCGACCCTTGTGGGGTATAAATCACCTTCTGAGTTTCAGTGCATTCGCCCTTTGTCTTCTCTTTCCTCTATTCTCACATATGGTTTGTGTCAGGAGAGAAATTGATCGTATCGAGCTCGAGACAGCGTATCTTGAGGAAGAGACGGAACGTCTCCGTCTTCGCACCCAACAGATCATGTTCGCCCTCTTACTGTATTCTCGAATTGTTTGCATCGACAGCTCATAATTTATCCCACAGAAAAGGTTCCCGATCCGTGTCTCACGATATTCGGTCTCTTCAGAATATTGTTAATTCCGTGAACGGGGACCCTTCAAGCCGTCTTGACGAATTCTCAATGCAGATGGACGGAGCCCTAGCAGATGTTCTCGAAGCCGGCCATTCCCTGCTCCTATCATTAGAACCCCTGACCGGTCAGAGCTGTGGGTACAGCTTTCTACTCGTCTACTCCCCTTTCTCTGACCATGGACCAAATACTAGATGTTTCATCATTCCAACACATCAATGAAGTCTTTTCGACCTACACCCACTCCTTTATATCTCAACTCACCGCCGCAGAAGCGTCTTTGACAACGTCCCTCACCGAAAGTAGCTTCGATGCAGAAGTGCTTGATGACCTTCTCAGGCGCTATGGTCCTGATGTCAGACTGGAAGACATGCCCTCTAGCGTACGAGAATTCTACAGGCAGGAAGCCTATCTCGCACAGGTAGATACCTTATGCGATCGGATGGACGGCATTTGCGTATCCGGTTCGGATGTCATTTCAAGCGTTCTAAGCTCTGCCGGTGATTACTCTGCAACCCCAGAGGCTTCTATGGTTCCTAATGCCCATGTCGAGGTTGAAGCCGCCGTGGCAATGGATCACTGCGCCTACATCAATGCTCACGGGAGCTTCCTTGACAATGTTAGTGCCTCACCATGACTTTTCTCGTTGTTGAAGCCTTTTGCTGATTTCAAGCTCGCAGGCGGTATCAATCATGGAAGATTCAGTATTGGCGCCTCTCGACCATCTTCTTTCTAACCTTTCCCTAGAAGAGAAATTGGTACAGGACTCGCAAGTTCTTTGCGGCGTACTCAGCAAAGAAATGGAAAGTGGCATAAGAGCTGTTATTCCGTCGCCCTCATCTCCTGAGGCGTTCGCCTCCTATGCAGAGTACCAAGCTCCCGGGGACGTAGGAGCGCAGGCTTGGGAGCATGAATTGGAGGCTCATTTGCATCGATATGGTCCAGGAGAGGACATCTTATCCCAGTCTTTGAGCGCTTTGTGAGTGGCGGTTTAAGTTTCCCTCCATAACTTTACTGATACGGAATTTTTGTACAGGAATATAGAAAACAAAGCCATCCTGGATACAATCTACGCGAATTCACCTCTCAACACATCACCACCTTTTGCCTACTCTTGCCATTTTACGGATTTAATGGATGAAGCGAGAAATGCCACCACAAGATTAGCCGAAGAGACCCATAGACTAACGGAGGTTAGTTCCGTTCACGCTGAGCAGCTGTTACCACAATTCTGGTGAATGACACCTGTCGGTTTAGGAAGTCGAGCATGACGTCGAATCGAGAAGAGCTCAACAAAAGCTAACTACATTCGTTGACCGATGGGTCACGGGGTGAATGTGGCGAGAAATGACCCTAACGTGTATGAAATAATCAGCCAGTGTATATTATTGTTTTATTGTGTAACTAATTGTCTATAGTGTACTGTGTAGTGTAGTGTAGTGTAGTATAATAGAATGGCTTCAGCTTCCCGACCCTTAATAGAGACGGATGTTGTATCTTATTTGTTATCGTCTTTCCGACTCTTGTATTTTTTGAGCATGTTTGTCGCTATGAAACACAAACGCTTATGTTCTCTATTTATAGTACAATAGATATTCAACTTCTCTCCCTAAATCCCAAAACAAGACGAAAACCAAAAAATATATGTCTAAATATAGCAAAGAACAAAGTCCATTCAAACCAACTGTAACCGATTCCTTGCCATGAGTTTGACAGTTGTGAAACACCCGGCAGCCGCGAGCACGAGGACCTATTGGAACAGACTATCAGCTACATAAAAGAACACCTTCAAATGAGACATACCCCAGCAAATACAGCAGGTCGCCACCAGTGATACTCGCTGGTTAGGAGGGCTCCAGTGACGGGCGGACCTATCAATTCCCCCAATCCTACGATACAATTGAATGGAAGATATGAGAGCTTCTTTGAGCACAGAAGGCAACATTACTAACCTGACACTGCGAAGGCTATCCCGAGACGAAGACTACCAAAATTCAATCCAGAACATTCACGAAGGGGAGATGGAGGGCGCTTACCCCAATTCGGCTTCGTTGTCGGTCAAGAGGGATACGAGAGCCGCCATTGTGCCGGCATCTAGAACGATGTATCAGTCAACATCTTTCCATTAGGGTGGAAAGCATACATATCCCCGCGGAGGATCCATAAAATACACCTACAAGAACGACGCTTGCAGGTGACCCGATATCCACAAATGCGAACGTGATACATCCACACACAACCGCGGAACCTATTGCCAGGTTGATAACACTAACTTTTCGGGCGATTATTCCACAAAGAATTCGTGCTATGAAACCACAGCCATTGAGAATCACCAGCTTTGTTTTGAGTCAGCACACTATTTCAGACGGATGATGGCTACCGGACGTACTGAGTAAAATGCAAATGTCTCGTTGAGACCGTGAGTTATAGCTGCCAGCTGGAGATAAAACATCGGGAAAAAGAATCCCAGTGCGAAACAGGTAAACCTGGTGCAAAAATTCTCCTTCAGTAATGACCAAGTATGCAGCGCAGCACCACAGGTGACCGGAACTCACCCGATGATCAAAGCGATGTATGCCCAATCCCTCGAGAACCGCTTCAAGCAATCGGCCACGTTGGCATGCTTCTCTGAAGGTGGAAGTCTCGGTCGCATGAGAATGCAGGCCACGATCAGGAGGATAGTCATGAATCCTGTAACGATCCTCGTCACAAAGGCGAAACTCAGCGATGGCTTGGCCAGGAGCTGGTTAATCATGAACGGTAATAATGCCGATCCCAGGCAGACTCCGGCAGTGATGATGGACATCGCCATTGTACGCTTTTTGTCAAAATATTGGGCGACGATAGCGAAGGACGGGACGTAAGTCATCCCACCGCCTATACCCATCCCAATTCCTTGGGTCAGAAATACCTAGGCGAAAGTTAGAAATGGAATCATTACGAAAAAGGTATTACACCCACCGCATAGTACTGATTAGGCTTGACAAATGAGAGCATGAAGAAGGATAGCATCATCAGGAATGTACCACCGTACAAAAGGTGCATACTGGGGTGTCAAAACGAGCTGTCAGCGGCTGACCTTTAGTCCCGATGAATGGCATACCAATAGCCTTTATCGTACAGCCTTCCGCCAACAAGTCCGGTGGAGATGGTCAAGAAGGAGGCAACGCTCCCGATCCACCTGGATTCGGAAGCGTTAGAACCTGATCCAGGCAACTTGTATGACGTCAACGTACGAGATGGCTGAGGGCGAGTGTTCAGTCATGTAAATTCTAGTATAAAAATCTTTCATTCAAGTCAGTGGGGTGATTCTAGCTCGTAATATAGCACCATACCCTGATAGACTCCAAAGGAGCAGATGAAGCTAATGGCAGGGTTAACATCACCCAGACCACATCTCTGAAGGCAAGATACTCGCCCATAGCTACAGAATTGTGCAAGAAAGCTAAGTATGATATTAGCGTCCCTTGTCAAAATCATTCGCGGTCAAATTGACATACCCTCCAAGGACAACACCCCAGGCGCGAAGTCCACCATCAGGATAGGGGACACTGGGAACCTTCAAGCAAGTACTGTGGTCAGGAGTAATTATGCCCAGACCCTTTTCGTCAGCTTCCAGGACGCCGAGATCCTTGACTGTGACTTGGGAGTTGTTATCCTCGGGGAAAGGCATCTTAGGAGTATCACAACAGAGGCTCGTTGAACTCGAGCTCATAGCGTCCGAGATGATTGGAGTGAAGAAAATTCAAGGAGAGAGAACTGATAAAAATGAGAGCAGGTGAATCCAAGACCTGGAGGATTCTTGGGATGATCCTCGCCGTTCGAACTTTTCGATTCTTATCCACCTTGAAAATTAACTAGATTCGGCTGCAAGTGCCATAACCCGAGTCCCATGACCGTTTGCCATGATTATTATGATAGGCTGAATTGTCCGCCTTCCATCGCAATTAGAAATGATAAGCGTAAGAGATGCATTGGACGAGTACCGAGAATACAAGTTTGCACAGAAGGTATCTTGAAAAAAAATTCCATTCTGGGTGAAGAACGAGATGAAGAATCATTACGGAAGACGGTGGCGAGCCTTGTGGTCGAGTGTTCAGTAAAGCGGGATGCACAGAAAAAATTGAACTTTACGTCTCAGCTGATCAAGGCATCCCTCTTCGGTCTAGGCGCGCGTTATATTTTGAATTGATAATTTCCTGTAAACAGGCACTCCAGGATAGTTCTGTCAGAAGACGGCGGTCAGCAGGAGATAAAGAGCCCTCGGATTGGCCTCAGGTTGACGCATTCCGAGTATTTGGAATCACATACCCTTATGTATGCTAGCTAAACGCGATTTTTTTGAGTAATTTCCGCTTGACTGGACCCTGTAATTATCTCCTGGGCGCTGGGACTTCAATTCTACGCAGCCTTGAAGACGGTCGAAGGAGTGATCAGCTCCTTCGTCTCTGATGGTAGATCTAGAATCCGGTCAGAGTCACGTAAATAACCTCGATAGTGGTTGGTTGGTGGGGGTATTTGGTCAGTCATATAGCGGCACGGATCATTTACTCGACATCTCGGGCGCCGGGCCGCTAGAGTGCCCAAATTCTCGACAAGCTTGAAGCTTGAAGTTCTGCCTTCTGCGGCTTTTCTCGTATCTCTTCGTGTACCTCACCTCGGCCTGAACCGTGGTGCGGTATCGCGTTTCGAGAACCTTTCCCTTTTCCATTCAGTTTCGTACAGGAGTGCAGGGGCTGACATGTCATAGGCCAAGTCTAACCATGTGGTACATTTACGGTACTGAACCGCAAATCATCCTGCTGAGGCTTCTCGTAGTCCGGAGCCCTGACATAGCTTTCAGTTTCGAGTTTAAAATAGGCGTTATCAAAGGGCATAATAAGACCTGGGCGTAGCCTCAAGCTTGCGATGTCAATAGCTCGAAATCCTGGTCGCCGAATCCGCGGGACGACACGAATACCTGCTTGCCATTTGATAGCGTAGTTATTCTTGTCCAAATGTCAACGATGACGGTGCTAGGGCTGAGATGGACCCTCTGATTTGTCGGATGAGAAATCACAATATTCATCAAGCTTCGTGTGCGAGCTTCCATCCTCTCAGTGGACCGGGGAGAGGGAGTAGAGGTAAAACAAGTCAGAGTACGAAGCCTGTCACCAAAAAGATGGCACAGTCCTGAACCTAGTTATGACAGGGAACCAGAGTTTCCAGCCAAGACATAAGGCTGACACCAGACAGATGATGTATTCCTTCCGAAAAGAATGGACATGACTTTGCATCAAAACAACAATGGTGAGTATCCATACACAGGAGAAGGCGCTCTTTTCCTCTCTAAGAGTAACGACGTTTTGAGTGACCTAAATCATGAGACAAAGAGAAATAGGAATCGAACTCACGCAAATCTCGCTGCTTTTGTCTCCACGCCCACTTCTTATATCGCTTTGGGTTCTCAAGCCAGCCTTCAAATTCATCTGCTCTTTCAGGATCCTCAATTTTACACTTTTGGATAAACTCTTTCGCCCAGAATCGAAACTCGTCCTCGTCTCCAAGTATTGCATAGCACAGGGCTAATTCCTCGAGGAAAATATGTTGAAGGAAGTGCGCGCTCTCTTTGTTGATCAAGTCAAGCGCTAGACGGTGAGACGTGGTTACCGTGTCGTCTGCTCGGCAGAGATCCGTTGACCATTTGAGGTACGAAGGATGGGTCGAGAGCCAGTGTCGAAGTTGGTAGCGATTTTCATCGCTCTCAGATATTATTGAAGCAATAGATGCCTTTGCCTCGGTAGATATGGGCGCCGACAGTGGTGAGGGTAGACAATATGGGCATGTGCAAAGGAAGCGGTGATTCCTCTTCAATTCAGCACGCCGAGCGTCCCGAGACTGCGTGACGTCGGTATAGAAAATCGTGATTTCCTCTCCAGGCTCGATCTTTCGTAACGCGTACAGCTTGGAAGACAAATTGGAGACATCCCATTTATGAGCAGCGTTGGGTCCACAGCTATGATTGCATCGATTGATCTTCAGAAATACACCTCCAAATCGTTGTGAGGACCCAGTATCGCCGTTCCCTGATCGCCGTTTATTCTTCTTCGTACGCGGAGGAGTCAAGTCGAGTATGAGAGCATTCGTTCGTACGATGCCCTCGACCGGACTCGGACATTCTTCGACTGGTCGACAATTGGCCATTGTCAACATCTCCGACCTCTCCCTCTCTGGCAGGCTCAAACCCAAATTATCCCAAGCGGGCGAGCCGTCAGTCAAAGGGATTTCAGGAACAATGAGCACAGGGTGCTCGTTCAATATGAGCTCTCCGGCTTCAATCAAGCGTGTTGCGAACATGCCGAAGCCCTTTGTGGGGGTGCTAAGGATCTCATATGAAGGATCGGAAGAGTAGGGTATTGCCTGACTTGGAATATTGTTTGCGCTAAGTAATGTGGTTGAGAGGGAAGATGGAAGTAGTGTTGCAATTGGTATTGGCGAGCGCTCAAGAAGAGGTGAAGGCAGAAGGATGGTTGTGAGTTTATACGATGGAAGGTCAAGAGAAGCAGAGGGGTATAATTCTTCTGGTAAATTATCTCCTGCCATCCTGTTCAGTAGTGTCGGCGTTTGACTGTTTTGTGAAATGGTGAAGGGCACTCACTGGTAAACAAGGAGCCATCACATAAATTTCTGATCGGCGTTGATCCGCAATCTGATGGTTTCTCGGAACTATCATGCGAATGCGCGGTGACGACGAGTTTCCAATTCTGTTCAACCTTTTGTGAGCATCCTTTGTCTCGAAAACTTGTTGCCCTAACGATTCCGGTGTTGTATTATCAGCATCAGCACATCACTCGACCCCAAATTCTTTTCTGACGGAACTCTAAAATGCACAACAAAGCGCTGCTAAGCGACGAAGTAACTCCAGCGGACCCCTGTATCCGAGTTTGGCCAATGACTGCTATGATTCTCGATGTCCTTGTCTATTCCAAGCCGAGGACAATTGCTGTGTTCTGTGCTTATGGTCTTTACCACAGCACAACATCACATTCTTAAAAGGGGCTGATCCATCCATTTATTTCCATCTAAACCCTCAACTCCATCGCCTACTCATCTCTACTATGCCCGGCAACCTCTTTCACAGCTTACTTGGTAGGCACCCTGATACCGAAGTGCTAGAAGGCGCAGCACAGATTAATCAACATTGCCGACAAAAGTCGACTGACCTCGTTATCCGCCACCTCGACCATGTTTTCAACGACCTTCACGTGAATTTTGAAGCACTGAATCGTTCGAGTCGCAATAGTCATCAAGTACGGAATCAACGTCACTCGATTCGACGTCTCGCGGACGTATCTAACCAGTCACTGGACCCTGAGCATCGAAACCAAACGTCGCGTCTCGGATCTGCGTCCTATCCCGAGTCTTCTGGTCCTCAGGACGGGCCTGGCCAGGACGGAATGGAAATTCATGCCTCCGAGCATATGGCAGATGGACAGCGAAACGAATGGCAAGAACCGTTCGAACTCCAGGAGGCCAATGAATCCTTCCTGTCACAGGCACAACAGCTCGATCCAGAATCTTCTATGAGCCGAAGCAGGGCTGTGCAAGACTGGACAGTAAAATATGAACCAGAGAGCCCAGAAAGAGAGCCCGAACGACGCGCTCGTGGAAAATACCGGTCTGGAAAGGACCGCGAACGACAGGCTCAGACTCAACAGACTGGTATGGGACGACCAGACAAGCTCCAAGTACCCTCATATTCAAATCCACTCTCGAGGCCCCGTGTTTCTAAACCACTTCCCGAAATTCCGATTCCAAAAATCGTCCAGACTCCACCAAGTCCGACTGGAGCTATCCTAGATGCACCACTTGGTCAAGCAGAACCGGATGGTATCATCCAGGGATTCCGTCATGGAGGGCCTCAAAGATCAGAAGCGGAACCCGTACACTGCAGCGCGACAAGATTCCGAATGGAAGACTTGGTTGAATCCCAGGATATTTCGGACGGCACACTATCCATCCACTCAACATCCGTTGGTGAACACGACAGAGAGACGTCCGATGAAAATTTGCGAAGCCTGATTCGTCACATTCGCAGCCTAATCAAACTGTGCCAAGAAGAGGTTGATAAGAAGGTACTCCCAACGTTATACATGGTCATTTAGACACTGCTAAGACAATATACCTTGGTCACAGGCCCCTTATTCCCAGGAAGTGCCAAATCTGAGTTCGGCACTAGGGCTTTTGGATTTCATTATGGAGTTGCACGAGGCATCGGAGATTCCTCTAGTAGATTATCGTGAACTCAAGTCTCTCAGGAAGTAAGTCACCAAATCGACTCCTCCTCTCACCAATTATATCTTAGGGGACGAAATCATCAGTCGTTCAGGTCGTTTATGCACTAGGCTGACGAAGGAACGTACCACGTATGAGACACAGAAGTTGTTCAAGGAGGTTACACCGATCGTTATGCGATGGGCGCAGATAATGAACACGCGACGGAGGGTATGTAGATTCAATCAGGATCAACAAGCGGGAATTTAACGATATGACAGTGGGATTTCGGAACGTCCTTACCATCTTCGAGCGTTGGTAAGAAGGTGGGTACTTTTTAGAAGTTCAGTAAACAGGGCACTGATGACGGAAATAGGTATACGGAGAGTCCTTACCGCCCGTGAGCACACCAAGCCATGCAGCCGCCTCCCAACAAGGGAGTGGAGATAGTCCTCAGGACAATCTGCAGGCTTCGAGCTATATTACGGCTTTGAGTCATCTATCGACTGACCGACACGCGACACCTCCTGCATTGCCATCCTCCGGACCTGATTTTGACTGCTCCATGGAACGACGAAGGAATAGATCATCTCTGGCAAGTTCGACATCGTACCTCTCCTACGCCAACGGCATTGTTAGTGAGGGACCTAAAAGAGTTACTGTCCTTTCCCCGCTCCCGATGCGGCAAAGCGATACAGCAGAATTTGGAACGATCGGCGAGGGACAGACGCAAGGGTCTTTGAGGACATTCGAGACACTTCAAGATGATACGACTACTTCTGGTGCTACGCAATTAAACCGAATTGAAGGAGCAGAGCAGATAATTCGACGAACAGACCGGGAGCAGAAAGGAACCCGAGCTACAGCTTAGGGAATGCTGTGATAGGACTGTTGAGGATGGACTTGAAGTTCGAATACTTTTAATGGACTTTTCGACGTCAGGACGACGGACGTGCAAGACTTGACAACGAATCGAGAATCTCACGAGGGACCAGGATTACGACCTTACTTTACTTGCACGAATGTGTATAATGTTTACTTCGAGACTGTTTTAATGGCCTGCGTTCTGAGAACGGATGCCATTGGCATCGCTCATTATCGTATCAATGAAACAAATATAAAGAAATATGAATTGACTTCTGTAGCCGTGATTAATACAAGCAGGATGCGAATGTGAAAGGCTTTTGGAAGGATCATCCGTGAAAAGAGATATTAATATGATTGTCCCAAAATGACAAAACCGATCAGCGTGCCTTGATGATAGTTTGACCTTGACCATGATCCATCACAACGACAAATCCACTTTTGACCACAGAAGAGCCCACGCCGACGCTCTTGCAGCTCTTCGCAAAGAATCTCTTGACAGCTACAATCGCCTTCACTCCATTCAAGAGGACATTGGCTTTGTCAACTAAATCCATCGTCATTATCCTGCTTTCTCGCTCCTTAGTAAGGGGCCCGCACGAGCTTGTTGGCCTGCAAGACCGAGCTAACGATTCTTAACAATGTCCAGCGAATCTTCGTTGTGGTGTTTGGTATACAGATCCAGTCCTTGTTAGTCATTATACAGGTTTCTGACAGCAAAAATGTATGAACGAACAAACTCTTAGGCGAGCGAAACGCCTGCTTACTTCAAGTCCACTGATGGCCACATGGGTAATCGGGGTTTCAACTTGAGGAGAGAAAACCTTCATTTGTTACCCCTCATTTCTCAGAAATCGGGGTGAGCAGAATGAAGTTGTAAGGTTGAGGGATAACTAATCGAGCTTCACTCAGGATAGTTCTCGTTGATTCGACACGGCGGGAAAACGTATGCCGGATGCGTTATCCAAGACTGTACCAATCTGGTGTGCGGTAGTCAACTGTGCGATTCGTTTTCGGCGGCAACGACGCGAGTTGGAACCTACTTCATCGTCAGAGTGGGATAAGCAGCTGTACACGCCCCGAAGGAGTAGTTAGTGCTCAAGAACACCATCATATTACAATAAAGCTCGATGGTTGGGCAAAAGCTTTAGCTGTGAGTTGTCTACTTTCTCCTCTTACTGCGACGTACGCTGAGATGGGAGTTCTCCAGGATTCTTCATTCGAGCTTCCACTGGATCTTCTTGCACCACTTCGACCATTCTGGATCACACCTTCTATCACAACGTTCCCTGTACTCGATGCAAACACACAGTCACCTGCCTTCTTCCCTATCATTTGCATATCTGCCTCCAAGCAAGTTGAGACTGGCACGGAACGACGCTTCGGTGGATTTGCCTACGTCCAAGGATCGGGAGATGACCACAAACTCTGGGGCATGGTACGTCCGCCTTCGTAGGTGTCTCAGCCCCCAACGTCCTGTTTACACGTTCTTCTACAAGGGTTTGGCACCTCAAATCTTCTGGCAGTACCGCGCAGAGTTGATTGCATCCCCTCGTGCCAGTTTGGAAGACCTGATAAGACGAAACGTTTCTTCATCACCGACTAGCTACACTCCTTCACCCACCGATGTGAATTTTCTTCAGTCCAGATTCTCGCCAACACCGGTACACAAGACTAATAGAAGGATCAAACTCGCTTCATTCCCACCTACTGATCTCGATGACTTGCTGTCATCACTACGATCAGGGGTCCCCGAGGGTGTAAATGCAGCGTATATAATCCTCAACTTTTCCCTTTCGCCAAATAACCTCGAAGCCAGTCCTCTTGAATCTGGTGGTCTCAAAAAGTATCCTCTGCCACAAAACATGTTACACACTCTCGCATTACTCAAGGGAAAAACTAAACCCGACACTCATTTTCTACAACATATCTTACCAACTACTATTCCTTTTATCAAAAATCACTTACTCTCCAATTTGCCGAAGAATATGTATATTCTTGAAGGTCGCGAGAATGACTCTGGAACAAGATTGGACGTGAGCGTGGACTTGGGCGTCGTGATTTCCTCTCCAGGCTTGATCTTCTGTAATGCATAAAGTTTGGAAGACAAATTGGAGACATCCCATCTATGAGCAGCATTGGGTCCACAGTTATGATTGCATCAATTGATCTTCATAAATACACCTCCAAATCGTTGGGAGGACCCAATATCGCCGTTCCTGATCGACACTTGTTCTTCGTAGGTGGAGTCACCAAATCGAGTTTTAGAGCATATTCGTTCGTACGATACCCTCGACCGGATTCGGACATTCCTCGACCGGTTGACAATTGGCCATTGTTAACATCTCCGACCTCTCCCTCTCTGGAAGACTCAAACCCAAATTGTCCCAAGCGGGTGAGTCGTGAGTCAAAGGCATTTCAGGAAATGAGGACAGGGTGCTCGTTGAGTGTGAGCTCTCCAGCTTCAATCAAGCGTGTTGCGAACATGCCGAAGCCCTTTGTGGGGGTGCTAAAGATCTCATATGAAGGATCGGAAGAGTAGGGTGTTGCCTGACTTGGAATATTGTTTGCGTTAAGTAATGTGGTTGAGAGGGAAGATGGAAGTAATGTTGCGATTGGTGTTGGCGAACCCTCAGGAAGAGGTGAAGGCAGAAGGATGGTTGTGAGCTTATATGATGGAAGGCCAAGAGAGGCAGAGAGATACAATTCTTCTGGTAAATTATCTCCTGCCATCCTGTTCAGTAGTGTCGGCGTTTGACTGTTTTGCGAAATGGTGAAGGGCACTCACTGGTAAACAAGGAGCGCATCACATAAATTTCTGATCAGCATTGATCCGCGGTCTGATGGTTTCTCGGAACTATCATGCGAATGCGCGGTGACGACGAATTTCCAATTCTGTTCAACCTTTTGTGAGCATCCTTTGTCTCGAAAACTTGTTGCCCTAACGCTCCCGGTGTTGTATTTTCAGCAGCACATCACTTGACCCCAACTTCTTTTCTGACGGAACTCTAAAATGCATAACGAGGCGCTGCTAAGCGACAAAGTATCTCCGACGGACCCCTATACTATGCGAGGTCCGACGGTCACATCAGTCACCACGTTCATGCGCAGCTCATTTCAGCCTCCGACGGTTGATGAGATCAGGTCTACCGTAAATTGACGTACAGTTCCCAAATATAGATCCAAACCCCGACGCGGTTCCTCTCGGCTAGAGTGGCTGAGAGTGACATTGGCCAGCTAGGCTGTTGTTCTCCACGCTCACTCAATTTCTTTGCTTTAAAATGCACGGAATGTGTACCGAAGATGTAAAAGAAGATAATTACCCAAATTCATGGCAATCGTGCAAGCAGAAGCTGATACACCGATGTTCGCTTGACCTTCGAACCTTACATAGTATCCGAGTCTGGCCAATGGCTGTTATGATTCTCAATGTCTTTGCCTATTCTGAGCCGAGGAAAATTGCCGTATTCTGTGCTTATGGTCTTACCGCAGCACAACATCACGTCATTAAAAGGGGCTGATCCATCCATTTACTGTCATCTAAACCCGAGTCAACTCCATCACCCACTCATCTCTACTATGCCCGGCAACCTCTTTCACGGCTTACTTGGTAGGAACCGTAATCGAGAAGTCCTAGAAGGGGCAGCACAGATTAATCAATATTGTCGGCAAAAGTCGACTGACCTCATTATCCGCCACCTCGACCATGTTTTTAACGACCTTCACGTGAATTTTGAAGCACTAAATCGTCCGAGTCGCAATAGTCGTCAAGTACGGAATCAACATCACTTGATTCGACGTCTCGCGGACCCATCTAATCAGTCACCGGACCCTGAGTATCGAAACCAAACGCCAGGACTTGGATCTGCGTCCTATCCTGAGCCTTCTGGGCCTCAGGATAGGCCTCAGCATGGGCCTGGCCAGGAGCAAACGGAAATCCATGCCTCCGAGCAGATGACAGATGGTCATCCAATCGGATGGCAAGGACTGTTTGAACTCCAGGAGGCCAATGAATCCTTCCTGCCGCAGGCACAACAGCTCGATCCGGAGTCTTCTATGAGCCACTATAGACGTCCTCTGATGAGACGAAGCAGGGCTGTGCGAGACTGGACAGTAAACCATGAGCCAGACAGCCCAGAGAGAAAGCCCGAACGACGCGCTCGTGGCAAATACCGATCTGGGAAGGATCGCGAACGACCGGCTCAGACTCAACAGGCCAGTACAGGATGGGGAGACAAGCTCCAAGTACCCTCACGTTCAAACCTACCCTCGAAGCCCTGTGTTTTCAAACCACTTCCCGAACCCCCGACTCCACAAATCATACGGACCCCACCAAGCCCAGCTGGAGCTGTTGTAGGTGTGCCACTTGGTCGAGCAGAACTGGATGGTATCACCCAGGGATTCCGTCATGGAGGGCTTCAAAGATCAGAAGCGGAACCTGTACACTGCGGTGCGATAAGATTCCAAATGGAAGACTTGGTTGACCCACCAGATATCTCGGACGGCACACTATCCATCCACTCAACATCCGTTGGTGGATACGACAGAGAGGCCTCCGATGAAAACTTGCGTAACTTCATTCGTTACATTCGCAGCCTGATCAAACTATGCCAAGAAGAGGTGGATAAGAAGGTATTCCCAGCGTCCTCATCGTTATTAAGACGCTCCGCTAAGGCAATATGGCCCGGTTACAGACCCCTCATTCTCAGGAAGTGCCAAATCTGCAGTCGGCACTAGGACTTTTGGAATTCATTATGGAGTTGCATGAGGCGTCAGAGATCCCTCAGGTAGATCATAATGAACTCAAGTCTCTCAGGAAGTAAGTCAACGATTCGACTCCTTCTCTTTCCGATTATATCTTACGAGGCAAAATCATCAGCCGTTTAGGTTGTTTATGCACTAGGCTGACGAAGGAACGTACCCCATATGAGACACACAAGTTGTTCAAGGAGGTTACACCAATTGTCAGGCGATGGGCGCAGATAATGAACACGCGGCGGAGGGTATGTGGATTCAATCAGCATTGGCGAACGGGGATTCAGCGATATAATAGTGGGATTTCGGAGCGTCCTTACCGCCTTCGAGCGTCGACAAGATGGTCGGTGCTTTCGAGCAGTTCTAGCAATAGGGTACTGATGACAGAAATAGGCATACGGGGAGTCCTTACCGCCCGTGAGCACACCAAGTCATACAGTTACCTCCTGGCAGGGGAGTAGAGATAGCCCTCAGGACGATCTACAGGCTTCGAGCTATATCACGGCTTTGAGTCATCTATCGACTGACCGACACGCGACACCCCCTGCATTGCCATCTCCAGGTCCTGATACTGACCGCCACATGGAACGACGAAATAATAGCCAACAATCATCATTGACAAGCTCGATATCGTACCTCTCCTATGCCAACGGTATTGGTAGTGATGGGCATAAAAGAGTCGCTGTCCTTTCCCCGCTCCTCATGTGGCAAAGTGATTCAGCAGAATTTGGAACTGTCGACGAGGGGCAGACGCAAGGGTATTTGAGGACATTCGAGACACTTCAAGATGATACGACCACTTCTGGTGCTACGCAATTAAACCGAATTGAAGGAGTAGAGCAGATAATTCGACGAGCAGACCGGAAGCAGAAAGGAACCCGAGCCACAGCTTAGGGAATGCTGCGATAAGACTGTTGATGATGGACTTGAAGATTGAATACTTTTGATGGAATTTTCGGCGTCAGAATGACAGACGCTCACGACTTGACAGCGAATCGAGAATTTAGAACTCACAAGGGACCGTGAAAACGACCTTACTTTACCTGTACAAATGCGTATAACGTTTATTTCGAGACTATTTCAATAGTCTGCGTTCTGAGGACGGATGGCATTGTATTATCGGAATAGTGGAACGAATATAAAGAAGATATGTGTCATTTCTGCAGCCATGATATACAAGTAGGAGGCAAATATGATTGAAGCCTTTTGGAAGGAAAAGGGAATGATTGTCCCGAAGTGACAAAACCGATCAGCGTGCCTTGATGATAATTTGTTCTTGACCATGATCAGTCACAACGACAAATCCACTTTTGACCACAAACAAGCCCACGCCGACGCTCTTTCAGCTCTTCGCAAAGAGTCTCTTGACATATACAATCGCCTTCACTCCATTCAAGAGGATATTGGCTTTGTCAATCGAGTCCATCATCATTATCCTGCTTTCCCGATTCTTCGTAAGCCTGCACGAATTTGTGGGCCCGCAAGATCGAGCTAACAATTCTCAACGCACTCCAGCGAATCTCCGTTGTGGTGCTTGGTATACGGACCCAGCCTTTGTTAGTCGTTATACAGGTTTCTGACAGCAAAAATGCGTGAACGAACAAACTCTTAGGCGAGCGAAACGCCTGCTTACTTCAAGTCCACTGATGGCCACACGGGTAACTGGGGTTTCAACCTAAGGAGAGCAAATCTTCATTTGCTACCCCTCATTTCTCAGAAATCAGGGTGAGCAGAATGAAGTTGCCAGATTGACGGATAATTAATCGGGTTCACCCAGGATAGTCCTAGTCGATTCAACGCGAGCAGGGAAGCGAATGCCGGATGCGTTATCCAAGACTGTACCAATCTGGTGTGCGGTAGTTAACCGTGCGATTTCATTTCGGCGGCAACGACACGAGCTCGAACCCATTTCATCATCAAAATGGGATAGACAACTGTATACACCTCCCGGAGTAGTCAGTGCTCAAGAACATCATCAGATTGCAATAATGCTCGATGGTTGGGCAAAAGCCTTAGCTGTGAGTTGTATATTTTATCCCCTTACCGTGATACACGCTGAGATGGGAGCTCTTCAGGATTCTTCTTTCGAACTTCCACTGGATCTTCCTGCTCCACTTCGACCATTCTGGATTACACCTTCTACGACGACGTTCCCTGTACTCGATGCAAACACACAATCACCTGCCTTCTTTCCTATCATCTGCGTATCTGCCTCTAAGCAAGTTGAGACTGGTACGGAACGACGCATCGGTGGATTTGCCTACGTCCAAGGGTCGGGAGATGATCACGAACTCTGGGGTATGGTATGTCCGCCTTCATAACTGTCTTAGCCTCCGACATCATATTGACGTGTCCTTCTACAAGGGTCTGACACCTCAAATCTTCTGGAAGTATCGCGTAGAGTTGTTGGCGTCTCCTCGTGCCAGTTTAGAAGACTTGATCAGACAAATCCTTTCTTCATCATCGACTAGCTACGCTCCTTCACAGACCGATGTGAATTTTCTTCGGTCCAGATTCTCGCCAACACCGATACGCAAGACTGATGGGAGGATACAGCTCGCTTCATTCTCACCTACTGATCTCAATGCCTTGCTGTCATCACTACGATCAGATGTCTCCGAGGGTGTAAATGCGGCGTACATCATCCTCGACTTTTCCCTCTCGCCAAGTAATCTCGAAGTCAATCCTCTTGAACCCAGCGTTCTCAAAGGTTGCCCTCCCTCTCAAAACACGCTGCACATTCTCGCATCGCCCAAGGGAAAAGCTAAACCCGACACTCATTTTCTACAACATATCCTACCGACAGCTATTCCCTTTATCAAAATACACTTACTCTCCGATTCGCCGCAGAATATTTATATTCTTGAAGGTCGCGGGTACGACTCTGGAACGAGATTGGACATGAGCGTGGGCTTGGGCGTCGTCGCTATCCAGCTCTACTTCGATCAGAACGGAACCCTGATGAAGGAGGGACAGAAAGTTCAAGGTGAGGTTTCCTTTTCGTATGGACTGGTGTTAAGGTGTTGATAAAATATCTATCTAAATAGCTGACAAACAATCCATTCGTACGCGTCTGGAGTGGATCATTGAGAGTGTCCCTCGAGCAAATCCGTCTCGCGCAACGCTCAAGCGTGTTAATGAATACTTACTCACACCTTCGACGTACCTGAGCCGCCCTGGCTCTTGACACCTCTGGTTGCCACATTTATTCACGGCATTGTCATTTGTTAAGTCCTTGACAGGATCTGCAGGGTCGGACGCGAATTTCAACATGTAAATTAAGCAGGGAAACTATAAGTATGCTTGGAGATAATAACAATGATATGTTACGTGGTATATACATTGCTTCCGACTGGGTATGGTTGAAATAACATAAACATAATTAAATCCAACTTGGGAACGAATGCTCCCGACTACGACGACCCAGGGTATCCCTGAGCCTGAGGCCCAGACAAATCCTGCCATCCGGACAAGGCTGCACAAGGCAACCAAATCACCTATCGCGGAAGACCTTCCCACTCCACACAACACATGAACTTCACAGAACAAGACGTGTGCGAAACGTAACTCAGGAACAAGCAATCCATTCCACGCATTCAAATTATACGGAAAATCGATTTGGACTTGGTCCTTTCTTAAACAGAACGCCGTCCCACAAGCCACTAAACATATTACTAGCGTGTGCTCGATGACGCATGAGGACGCCGCCTTTACTGTCGGAAGGTTGTGGTGGTGTATCATCGTATATGCTGTTCAGGAACGAGTCTGAATTCGAGTTGAGCTTTCCGCGATCGAAAGGATCCTTGAACAACCGGTGTTGTGCGAACGCCAGGATGGGACTAATAAAAGAAAGAGGATGATTATGAGTCATGTGGCGCGCATAAAGAGATGGACAAAGGGGGAGATACCCACATGAGTCCAAGTGATGACCCCAAAATTATTTGCGTGGTCAGTGATGGTTGGTAACCTTTTGTTATGACGTCCTGTGGCAAACGTGTTTATGGGCCTGGCAACAAGGAGAGAAGACTGGGACTTACGACGATATGTGACGAATTTCTATCAAAGAGAAAAATTAAACCCCTGCTCATCCCGCTTTGTTTATTGAGGATGAGGTCAACCCCCAGGGCGACGAGGAATGAACCAGTAGCAGTACAAGCGAAAAGCTATCAGATCGCGTTCAGCCACCTCATTAAGCGGACTTAAGCTAGAGCTTACTAGTCCACTCCTCTGGTACTTGGCGAGTGCGATCCAGAGTCCACCAAACACACCAAGAACTGGGATCATCACCCAGCCCAGCACGTATCCGATGCCATACCCGTCGTCGCCGACAGGTATCAACAGGCCAGATCGGAACAGCATGAGACGAATGCCAATGCTCAGGCCGCCCGAAATCCCCAGCGAAACCATCCCCGCCACTTTCCCGATCTCAAAACACCCGAGTATGAAACCAACAACGAAGAATCCAACGCAAATTAGCGTTAAAGCTACATCTGGTACTCCTGGAGCGCCCATAGTATTAGCGAACGAGGCCCATGCTGGGTGGAATTACTAAGTCAGGAAACAAGGATAATCGTATAGCCAGTTGCGACTTACAGACTAAAGTGGCGGCAAGGCCGATGCCCACCCCCGTTGTCAGCCGCCATCCCCTGAAACCGGCAAAAGATAGCGGAACACCGGTGACCAAAGTGAAAACTATCCAAATTGCCGCTGGGGCGTCAAGATTCTGGCCACTACCGTTGGTAGAAGGTGCTTGAGGGACAGGTGCCCGGGTATTTGGGTTGATTGCAGTGAGCTGTCCTGTGATTGTGTTGTTATTGAGAAAATAGCGGTCTCGAAGCTGTAGGTGCGTCGCGCTTGAGGAGGATAAAGTGAAAGTGTGAGGAAGAGGAGTTGCAAGGACCGAAGAAATCATAAAGATGAAAAATAGGCATGATAGGGCGAGATGCGAGACCGAAGCTCGCATCCACATTTAGAGGTGGCGAGAGTACAAGTAAAGCTGGAAGTGGAGGGTCTCGGGACAATTAAGTCGCGAGCACCAAAAATGAAGAGTTGGAGAACGAAGGTCAGAAAGGAATGTCGAATGCCAGCTCTCGCCAGTACTAGCGCACAATCGTGGGCATGGGATATGAACAGAATTTGAAAGCCTCTTGGCCTTTAGGTAAGTATTTATGGGACCCTTGTTGTGGTGACGACGACAATTGTGGACGACGCGATCAAGAGATGCCTCTGATGGAACGCCGGGCCCGGCATCCAAGCCGATAGCAAAGTGGTCACGTGAGGATATTGACACGAAAGACTGGAAGTCTGGAACAGGTGGATTAATAGGATCGACACGGAAAATGTGAAGTCTTGACAGGTCCCAGGTTCGGGCAGATAGAGCAGGAACATGAATATCTAGCCAACGCTCTCTTCACGAACGACCTGACTCGGAGGGACCAACAGGCAACGACAACATATTCGGCGGTTTCAGGAATATCAAAGTAGCATAGTTGCTTGATACAATTTGAGTGGATAGATTTCGCTCAATGCTGTACATGGAGAACAGTGACAATCGTGGAAGTTTTGTCAGACGAGAAACTGCGTTGGGGAAACAAATCAGTTGGCTGGTCGAAATATTTAGGAAGTGAAAGGGGAAAGTGCTCAGCGCTGCATAAAGCAGACTGATAGAATGATCTCATGCCTCCAAACAGAGGCCAAAAGTGCCATAGAACACCACCGTAGCATGACCGAGTCCAACGGATCAGTGAACCAGATTGTATGCACGAAACCACACTTGTGGGCATGAGCCTTTAGCCCAAATGCTTTAGTCGCGCAAGTAGCGATGTACCGTCTGTTTAATAAGACAAAACCACGTCCGGAGACCACCCAGGACAGAGTAAGTGTACAAGAAGTGCGCTGCCTGGGCTCGGCTTGAGACAGCCTCGGCGGTAGCAGTCCGAGTAGAATATGCGACTCTGCCTTTGCTGCGAGGTCATGGGTCTTCAGACCATTGCAGCCCGGAGATTTCAAGGAGTCGGGAATGTAAGTCCAGCCTTACAATGAGCCAGCTTGAGCTCGAAATGGCCCATCGGGTATACAGACTCGTGATCGGCTCGCTGGGTTGGAAGGACAACTATGGCTGGTTCCAGGGCGCCCTCGCGTGTTAATGGAGTCGAACCTTTTACTAAAACATCCTCGCACATTACAGACAGAAATTGACTAGTGCTCACCTATATCTCTAAGTGGGGTCGTAGTTCTTGGTGAAGATACAACTTTGGCGTAGGGGTAATTATGAGACGTGGGAAAATAGGCGTGGGATAACTTACATAATCCAAAATGTGTTCTCGCGAACACGTCGACGTCGTGCAGCGTCAGAAACGGTTACAGTCTCCTTCTCTACGACAGGCAATTTTCTGGTCATATTGCAACTATGAATCTGTTTCGACTTCTAGGTACGCTTCGGACTTGATAACGCTTGTTGTACTGCTCTCATATCACTGGCGAAGGTGACTTGTCACATTTGGCTTCTATCTTCATACTGTTGCATAAAATTCAAACAACCCGCTCGTGTCGAGGTGAGCGCGAAATATCATATGGCATCATTCAGCAGTTGATTTTGGCATCCCGCAATCCAGGAATTTCATTCAAGACACAAGCACTCTATGTTCTCATCTTCGCAACGCGGTATCTGGACCTTCTGTACCGCTATGTTTCCTTTTACAACTCCATTATGAAGCTGTTCTTCATCGCGAGTACTTGCTACACCCTCTATATCATGAAATACAAATACCGGTCAGCCTCTCTTTCCAGTCCCCGCATTTCTACTGAGCTCACTCGACCTGTTACTTTCAGCCCCACGAACGACCCCTCCATTGATACCTTCAAGATCGAATACCTCGTCGGCCCCTGCTTTATTCTTTCTCTCATCTTTAACTACAAGTTCACCTTGACCGAGATTCTGTGGTCTTTCTCCATCTTCCTCGAATCCGTCGCCATTCTTCCCCAGCTCTTCATGCTTCAACGGACGGGGGAAGCAGAGACAATCACGACACATTACCTGGCAGCGCTTGGAGTTTACAGGGCGCTCTACATCCCTAATTGGATTTACCGGTGCGTATTGGACCCCACTTTATACAGCGTGCCACGTTCTAAATTTATCGTGTCCGATTTATTTTAGGTATTTCGCGGATGGCATCGTCGATCCTATTGCCGTTACTGCTGGTCTCGTCCAGACGGGGTTGTACGTCGACTTCTTCTATGTCTATTTCACAAAGTACGTCATATTCCCTCCTCAATGTCTTGCCCTTCCCATTCAACTTCTTCCATCAGAGTATTGCAAGGACAGAAGTTTGAGCTGCCCGCATGAGTGCATAGACATTTACCGGTGTATTTCTTCTAGAAGAAGGGAATATGACTTTTCGCTTGGGTTGGACCTAGAGGGTGTACTCTCAGTAGGATATTCTTTGTTGAGGAGCTGGCCGTCTCCACGCATAATTGCTTGTCTTGTCCTGTGCACCTTGGCCAAGACTTTCTCAGGACTCGCGATACCTCCGGACACTTAACGAATTTAGGACCCTGATAATGAATAATCTGCATGTTGTAAATCCCTACTTCGCGAGCCTGCACCACCTTTTAGGACACTGATGTCAGTAACTGAGCACGTCCTTTCAAAAGACTGGCCCTTCATGCACATGCTCGTGACGTTTACCGACCAACCCACCAGTCCATCAACACTTCTCTTCTACCTGCTACCCATAATTTACCCCTGGCTTGAGAAAGAATGTTTAATGGAACTGTCTAGATCGTGGTCGACGCCTTCAAACGAGGTGTTGCTTTCGACCCTCCCGCACGACGGTCGTTCATTCCCAAAATCCTTTCACACCCAAGCGTATTAAAGGTGGCATCGATGTTATCCAAATGATCCGTTTCCGATACCCTCAGTATATGATGCATTTCTCTCCAGCTTTTCTCCTCACTCTTCCTGCCTTGTCTTAGGCCATGCAAGCCACTAAACGGCGGATATGTCTTCTGCCAACTATGGCCTTGTGCTGTGGGTCGCACGACCAAGATTTCCTGAACACCCAATCACGATATCTTTCCTTGTAGGTCAGACGGTCGTACCTCTGAATGCACCACTGGTCCTGGATCTTATCGCCATTCTAGAGCTTCCAGTCGTGCCATCCCAGGTGACGTAGGCTGTAAGCCTTTTCTATGATCTTATAGGCTATAGTCAAACCAATGTCGGACACATTTTTGCAGTGGACTGTAAAGAACCTAGATTGCTGGGTTTCTGGTAGAGTCCGTCCATATTGATGAAATCCCTCACTTAGTTGTTTTCTAGTCAAAAATTCGGCTACCCGTACCTGCTGCTTGCAAAACCATTTGGTAAGCCTGATGAGGCACGGTACAGGGTGGAGCAATCGCGTTCGGGTGCTCTTGACTTGGGAAAAATCACTGCGTAAAGCATGGGTGTAATAAAAACTCGCTGCAGTGTTGAATATAGCACAAGGGCATCAGAGCGTGATTCTGATTTCAACTGAAAACTGAATGGACGCCGCTAGACATGTGAAACGCCTCGGGTGCCTATTCAATATACACTAACCAAGCAAAAGGTAAGAAATCAAACTATCAGTACACAAAATTACATAGGGGATATCATGTTAGTCCGGTTATCATCTCATCAATCTATGCTACATTCGAGAATTTCCAAGCTAAATGTAACTGGCCTGCGAGTTTGCTTCGGCAATGGTATTCAAGGGGCTATAATCCAACGGAATTTCTTCCCTACTACACTTACCTTTATGAGAGCCATTTATGGCTGAGTTATACAGCCTACTCGCCTTGTCCTTTGGGCCGTGGTATGCACCAAAGAGTTGGTGACCATCCCGAATGAACGCGAATTTCTCAATGACGCAGGGTTTGTCTCCCAGAGAACGACTAAGCACGACGATACGAAGGAAGGGCGGAAATGCCAAGGACTCGCGGAGAATTCCAGAATAAGTAGAGGATGGGGTCGGGGTATAGTTGAGTGGTCGGTCGAGAGATGATGAGGACGAAACTGGGGTAGTAACACTGGTGGCAACGGAGGCGGAATACAGAGCCTGAATCAAACGGCTAAAGTCCTCTGAGGGTTCTCCACCACTCATGGGTTCTAGGTCGTCGATCAACAAAAGCATGGGGAATAATTTCACTTCGTCTGAAGTGCTCAGTTTCGAGAGGCTATGGAGTAGAACCTGGAATTGGGCAAAGAAGTCAAGCGATTCAAAAGGTGCGTTGCTGTGTGTGGTCATATCGCTGAATGTTGTTGCGATAGATGTATCAAAGAGCGACAACTGGTAAACCAAGCTGTTCAGCATGTCACAGGATTTACGGTGATATGTAGCTTGAGTGTGTCCTCGGGAGAAAGAATAATACGCGGCGGGGAAGCCGAGAGTTTTAGACGCTTCCAAAAGCGCTGGTACCAGAGGGGATCTCGCCGTACCACTTTCAAACTTTCCGTGAAGCCAGAAAACTTGATGCTCTGCATCAACGTCAACCATCCACCGGCAAATGTGCTGGAATGCAATATTATTGAACGGAAAATCAAGCCCGCCATGGGAAATGGGGGATAGCATATCCACGCCTTTCAGCTTTGAGATGTCTGAGGGAAGCTCGTGCACTAATAAATATGATGGTGAGACTGAATAGTGAATCCAAAAATAAAACTTACAATTAGTGGCGTTTTGTGAGCGAGAGGATCGAGGGGAAGGTTTTACGATCGCGTGAAGCTCTTTCTCGAAATATTTGGTTTGAGATTCACCTAGAGAACCAGATAAGCCCACATGAAGGCGAAAATATTCTCGTGACATACTGCGACCGCGCATTTGAGGACGATGGAGGTGATGAAGTAGACGAAAGCCCTGGAACATGTAGTGAATCAAAGAAGAGAGCTCCTCTCGAGGCCGGGCTGCGCCTTTTGACGGCGCTTTATATGCCTCGATGCGCTCAGCTGTCGCACGAAGAAACGCCCAGACATCATCCTCGATCTTGAATGACATCATCCCGCGAGGATGGCCTTGCATGTACTGCAAGTCCCAAATAGGATAAGCAGATACCATGGATCCATCGGAAGTCCTCACCTTGCGTATCTGATGCATCATTTCTTTAAGGACGTGGAACGGAATTTGCCTCTGATATAGATGTATTATTGGATGCTTCAGGGGAGGGAGGGATGGAGGCTGCTCACCGAAGGATCAGATAAGGAGGGATTAAATCCCTCCCATGCTTTGAATGCATCCGATACCATGTTTGTATATAGGTCGAAAATGGGCTTGGTCATGGCTTCTCTGTCGGGTACCTCCGGGCCTCCGACTGAGGTCAGGAGTCTCATATTGAGCTCAAGTAAAATGATTTGGGATCCCTCGGCCTGAGTCAGGTCGAGAGTGATAGGTTCTGAAAGGAATTTTCTCAATCTACAATCTGAAGTAGGAGTAATGGAGTGACTAACTCGGGGTGCTAGCACTTTGATTTGCCTCAAGTCTAGAGACAGAGAACGCCTTACTCTTTCCGATAACGGTAGGTTTACTGAGGAAATTTCGGCTTTCCACAATGAAGGTGAATTCAGCGGACTTTTTAAGGTCCTCAATTCTGCAGCGGAAAGTAAGGACGGTTTTATTTGTCTAAGATAAATCTGCACCTACATGGAGGTTGTCTCGGCGATCAGTAGTTCAGCTTTGGTTGAAGTCTTCCAGGACGTTGAGGATCGCTTATTGCCACATCTAGCGACTACTCTGAATTGCTTTGGCCAGGAAGCTGGGATTCCTAAAACCTGGGTGACTAATGAGATCGAAAGGTTGAGTATTGAGTATTGAGCGCAGAGGAAATAAGATTTACTCACTGTGGAAATTTACACCAAATATCTGTCCCGGCGGCGGGCGCAGATGTAGTGAAGAGGAATGTTCTTTGGGCGTAGACGAGTTGAGGCTCGGTTCCAGGAAACTCAAGCGACGTCTTTTCTGGTCTCCGTTACCGCCACTCAATCCAGGGGGAACTGAGGACATGATGGGCAGGTGAGTAGGCTGTGCAGGGTGGGTGTTTTCACAACACCTCTCCGTTATAAATAGGGTGCATACATGCTGCATAGCGAGTTTCGAAGAATAGATATACACAGCCTTTGAGCGCTTTTCTCCAAATCAGAAGACTCGTGTCAACTTTTCCCCGATAGGCTGATATCCGATTGATAAATAAAAGGCTGTTAAGATCTTTTCTTTAACGAGCTAGGTAAGCGCTGCGAGCTGCTCATACAAGCACCATAGACTCAGGGTCTGAAGGAAACAAAAGTATGTGGACGCTGGACAAGAAGTCTAGAAGGGGGTCGATCATCCATTAAGAGGTGCTCGGGAGCTTTGACGTAGTTATTGTTACTCACAATCAGCATCCTTGTAGTGGAGGTCATGGATACTCAGGGAGCCAAGACAGTAGTACAGACAAAGGAGAATCATTGTGTGATGCTGGCATGGCGATATATGGCGGACTGCGCATAAACTCGAAAGGATAAATACGTCATACGATCAGCAGACTTTCCCAATATTGACAGACTCATTCAGCCGCAAAAGAGATGCCAATGGACATCTACAGTAAATAAAGATGTGATCCGTGCGGCGATGGAGACAAAAATTTGGGATTTTTGGCTAATTTTGAGCATTTAAGTTGTGGAGACGCTCGTGTAGTTGGAGGCCGTTGGGGAGAATCAAGATATCAAAGGGGGTCAGTTCATATGCATGACAGGTCCGGCTATTGCCGATCTGTATATTGAATATTGATCAAGCAACTGAGCGCTAGCGCTAAATGTGCGCTTGTGCACAGGCTCACACTGTTACCGTTAATTCTCAGAATTGACAGTGGATGTTCCCATGTACGGTTGAACGGGCGCCCTGGAATGTGTTTTTTTTTAAATCATGAAGACCATACACAGATCAAGTATCTTGAGGGACGAACGTAGAAAGAGTTGGTACGGGCGTGTTCATAGGAGTACCTAGTAAGGGGGAAAGAATTGCCATTGGGCAATTGACACGGAAATTGATATTATGGGCCTAAATAACCCAATAATGAGGCTTGTGTTCTACTTTCTTGAATTCGGTTCTAGAATGCTATGGCAGAACTTGATATGTCATATGTTGAAGGAACTGCAAGAAACGATAATGGATTGAGAGTAAAAGAGCGAGGAAATACAGTCCAGTATCCAACTGAGCGCTACGCCGTTGACTCAGTAATCGGCAAGGATTATTGACTCAACGACACATGTAATACTCGAATTAATGCACAGGAGCCCAGTACAATTAGTGACGATTCGAGTCGGCAAGATAAAACAGGGCAGTGAATTGGGCATTTTGCGGTTGTTCAAACAGGGCTTTGGTATTCCAACATCATTTGCTACCCAGAGACTTTTGCGCCAGAGGGCCGGCGGGTGGCGGCCCTTAAACCCTTTAGATTCGACTCCTAAAATAGGCACCCATGATATCACGTGATGCCAAACACCCGTGGCATGAGCGCATTGCAAGTGGATTTTGTTCGACACCCAACGCATTCTCTTTGTTTCTATTCGTTGTTTCTTTCCTCTTATCCCCTCTGTCGCGTGGAGCAGCACGTTAAGCATACAGGAATAATAGGACTCCACTTTTGCTACGATGTTTTCGACGGTCTCAAGCATTTTTTCGGTTTCAAGTCTCCTCGCATGGTCACTTTTATTTGGTGCTGCACAGGGGGCCAGTGATTCAGGTTCGCGGATAGCAAACCGTACAATTGACAGAGTGGGTATCTTCTTATGGCTGCATACCAATACTTCCTGAACCAGCTTGTTCGCTAATTTCATCCTCTTTAGACCGTAAACCTCAGAACACACTCAATATACGCTCCTTACATCGACCAAGATCTTCAAAACAGGCATGCAATCTTTTTGAAATTTCATGGTAGAGACTCAACTAATGACATTACATTAGGTGGTGGGATTTTGGCGCCGATTCCTACATCGTACGCTTCGAATCCTAGATCCATGGTCCTCATTTGTATTAACCATCTTTGGGTACCCATGGCAGAACACCAATAAGCACATCAGGCTTACACGGAATAGGCCATCTCAGATGGTGCGTTTCCAGAAGACCTGCTTCGTTTCCTCTACTCACAAAAAGTTAGGGATGGCTATGGTCTCGTCTCCCATTGTCGACACCAAACTTTATCATTGAGGTTGAATTCAAGGTTCGAGCCCTGTAATGCATTGTTTTGTTCAATTATCGACTATTGTCTAGATCTCAGGGGAATCAACACACCTATACGGCGATGGATTCGCATTTTGGCTCACGACTGAGCGAACACAGCCAGGTCCTGTCTTCGGCAACAAGGGTTCGTCCGCTTTTGTCCACCCATTTACTAAGCTCATTTCACCTCAGATCGCTTCAATGGTTTTGCGCTCATGGTCGACACGTATGACAAGTTCAATCAACAGTTCTAATGCAACCTTATGACATTTCGCTTCTTCCTAGCTACGCCAATGCCCGACATGCCTACTCTTTCCCCCGTATCTCCGGATTCCTATTCGACGGTAGTACCTCATATGAATTTGGTAACGACGGCGACGGGCAAACAATTGGTGCATGCTCCGTGAGTTAACTCTCTGTACATATATATACATAACGTTCAAGCTTACCCCGGCTTTCCTAGGCGAATGTCCGCCGGACAAATGTAGCAACCAAGCTGAAAATCACATACATCAAGAGTCAGCTCCTCGACGTCAAAGTGCAATACAAAGCCTGTAAGTAACAAACCCTTGCTATCTACTCCTCTGCTCATTCCACTGGCGGGAATAAGGGGACGACTGGTCGGACTGCTTCAGCTTCGAGAATATTACACTACCCATCAATCCTTTTATCGGCCTGACCGCAATGACAGGCGACGTCTCCGATGCACATGAGTACGTTCTCCCCACTTGCCTCTTCAGTTGACTTCATTTCTCATACCTCCCATCAGCATCATCTCCGTGTCAACCTCCTCCATCCTCTTCGCTCAAAACTCAAATCAAGGTGGCAAGGGTAGTAAATCCGGCAAAGGCGGAAGCTCGTTCTCCTCTTCATCCGGGAGTGAATCCGGTAGCTGGTTCGGCTTTTTCTTCAAACTTATCCTCTTTGTCGGTGTCGTTGGTGGAGGTGTATATGGATACCAGGAGTACCAGCGTAGGAAACGTTATGGTGGGTTCGGTTCTGGCAATTTTGGTGGAGGTGCTGGTGCTTTTGGCGGAGGTGCCGGTGGAGGGATGCTTGGTATGGGCGGTATGGGCAGAGGTTTCGGCGGTCCCTACGCTAATGAAAAACGATTCTGATGTTCAGTGCCCTTATTCTCTTTTCTCGATTTTGGCTCTTGATCGATTGATCTATGGGTTCGGCTCGTGTACCATACATACCTTTCTACAATATTGTTATTCTACACCCACCAACCCTTCGTTAGAGAACGAAAGCCTTGTTCATTATGAGTCTGTCCTAGAGAGGAAAAAGTGTCCCTTATGCTACAGGTAACTTCAGAAAAAAAATGAATGAACGGTGGAGTAAAAATCAACAAAAGTCCTCTTATGGTTTATGTAGAATCAAGGGCTCCATATAAGCTGGGCCCTACATTAATAACACAGGAACAGAAAACGAGAAAATTCCTATCTACTGAAAGCGAGAGAGAAAACTATGCTACTGACTATCTACTATGTAACTACTGAGTACTAATGCTACGTAAAATGATATAAGATGCAAAGAGGTCGAGTCTCCAGAGAAAGGGAGTATGAGAGCAGCTTTGTTTTTTTTACTGCTCGAGTAAGAAAAGGACTCGACCTCGTGTGGTGATAACTGTGCGGGATAAAAGCTACACTAACTACTAACTACTAAAAAAAGAGAAATCCAAAGAACCCCAAAGAAGACAATAGGTCGAACTTAGAGGAAGTGATGAAGGGGGTAATGCGTCGTGCAGGATGAAGGGGTTAAGGAAGAAATGAGAATACTACTGCTACTAAAAAAGGAGTTCCTGGTGCAACAAAACCAAAGAGTAGGGAGACAAACAGACAGGAAAGGAGAACAATAAAGGAATCAAGAGAGACAGATAACGAGTATTTGACATGATGTTATGTCACAAAGGGGCATCGAGAAAAGGGTGCAAGGAAAACCATGTTTGCTCCGTGTGTGACGTTTCATTCAGAGATACAATCCAAAGGATAGGAAACGGTAAACCAAAATGTGACAGCAGACATCCCAGGTTGGCCCAACTAAGCGGTGGTCTTTAGACACCATAGCGAGCGGCCAGACGTTCCCTAATGACGGGAGGGAAAGACGCCATCTGCGCAGCCCATCCTGCCTCATCATGCTGCTTGAATCCTTGAAGCAGCGTGCTAAACATGCTGTTAAGTTCAGGCGACGGTTGACTCCATCGAATGATTGAATTACAGAACCACAACAAGCTCTGATGATGTAGTTCCATCAGCATCGAATGTAGTGCAACGAAGCGGTGGTACTTACCTTGGCGATCCCGGCAGGATTTGTCTGTACAAGCGTGCATAAACCACGAAAAGCGGAGTCTTTCTCATCGTTATCACGAATCTCATAAAGGGCTTGGCACCAAGCTTGAGCAAACTCGGGAAGATGAGGAGCAACAAGGGTGGGGTGCATGAGGCCAATACGACCTATTGAGACCGCTGCATTTTCGTGCAAGCTTCTAGGAGCTTTAGGGTGTAAGAGAATAGGAATGAGGCGCCTGATAAGTGGATCAACCCATTGCTGGAACTCGGGTTCATCTGCGGAGTAATGTTTAGCTGCATGGCTACATGAATGAAATGGACAGGGAATGAGACTTACCACGACCATATCGCAACGCAACCTCACCAACCGACCAAGCAGCATTATTTGATGCACTGACGAATTCAAACTTGGGCTCGGGATCCAGCTGTTGGATCAACTCTTGCATGATGCCTGGCATATGCGGGCGCAGCAACACAAAACATCCCATTGCCATGTCACCAACTAATGCATACGCTGACTGCCGAACAGGGGCCTGAGGGTGCTTTAAGCAGAACGTGAGGAGGTTGAGCATGTTGGGATTGGTGCTAACAATGAATGGCTCCAATGACATGCCCAAACCCTGAGTGAGGCCAGAAAGTAAGTCTAGCGCAACGACCAGGAAGGAACCCCCAGGCTCATCAAGTTCCGGATTCTGCTGAAACTCTTGGTATTGAAGCAGTGATTGATGAATGATGTTATTGCATCGTTCAAAGACTGGGCCGGCATAGGGCAAGAAAGCTTGGCCCATGGCGATAGTCACTGATGCGAGACACTAATATGATGGCTGTGAGCGGTTTCAACAAAGAAGTAGTAGTAGAATGTCTACCTCTAGTAAGGGGATCAAGTCTTCGTCGTCATCCTTGAGCTTTGCCCATCGGTTGGTCAAAGGTGGCATCAAGATCTCAACGTAGCTAGGGTCCGCCAACGCGCGTCCAACAGCATCAGCCAAAGTACCAACAGCGTCGTATAAGATCAGCATATTCTTGTGCTGATACTTCTCGAAGGCGAAGACAAGATTTCTCAAGACTGGCTCCAAGTAAGGCGCAAGCTCAGGCCCGGCATCCTCCTCGAGAGTCGCGAAGGCACTGCACCCTGCTTCTTGAACACGCTTGTTGTTGTCGAGAACCATTCGGAGGAGCTATCAACCAGGATCAGCTTTTTGTTAGTCATTAATTACAAGCACGACCTACGCCTTCCATCGTCGGAATGAAGTAAGATCGCTTGTGCTCCTCTGATAGAGGTTGAGTGCACCAGCTGGCATATCGACCAAGAGTCCAACAAGTGATCGACCGTACGAGGGGCTATAGAGCATGTTAGAGGAGAAGCTGAAGCAGCTGATAGCAGATCAGTCACCTTGGGATCATTAAGTGTATTGATGAGGTACGGGATCAACGTCGGAAGATGAGGTTCGATGGCCTCAATGCAACCTATGATGACATCGTTAGGGACGATGCTAACCGAAGAGCGTGGAAGCCACGTTAACGTACCCTCAGCCATAGCACCCAAAGCCAAAATGCCGCTTTCCCTCTGCAGCCAGTCTTGGCTCCACAGCTTTTCCTTCAGGGGACTGAGAAGAACGTTTAGGAGATCACCGCTGAACCTGACGGCTAGGACGTCTAGGGCGGCTGCAGCACATTTACGCAGGTTCCACTCCGTAGACATCTCTTCCGCAAAGTCGTCGTCATAGTCGTCGTACTCTTCTTCATCGTCAGAGTCGATCGTCTCCTCGCCATAAGCGCCTATACGAGGTTTCTGTGGCTGAACATTGGGGTCCGCGTTTTCGCGCTCCAGGCCATGAGCCTTGGCTCCGTAATGGCGTGGCTTAATATCAGTCTCCTTGTCGGGAACTGCAGCATCCTCTGCATCCCCCTCTAACCATAAGAGGTCATCCTCTCCATAAACCATACAGTCCAAAAGCACCGGGGCGACCTTTCCCAAAAGGGGGTGCAAATAAGGTGCCAGATCGGCATCTTCAGCAAACGTAAGCCAGAACTCGCAAGCCTCCAAAGCAACATTCTCGTTCTTGTCCTTTGTAGAATAAAGCATATACTCTGCAACGTTGGCCATTTCAGGCATAAGTTTCTCCGGGCGGGCCGCGAGGAGGAGGACAAGAGCCTGGCAGACATGCCGACGCACTGAGGGATCGTCATCGGACGCTCGCTTGAAGAGGCAAGCGATGAAGTTGTCGATATGAACGAAGAGCGACTGGCAATTAATTGGGACAAAATACGAAAGGCACGCCACTGCATGCGATCGCATCTTCGCCGAGGAGTGCTCTGAAAGCATAAGGAATTTAGGAATCATATAATCGAGTGGCCGAGTGCCGCTGATTTCGACGTCCATCTTGCGTGGATAATCCTCACAAGCCTTCTCGAGCGCATTAAATGCGGCCTGCAAAAATAAATCAGTAATTACGCCAACATTGACGAACCGAGGATTGTCTCCAGCCGAACGCGTGACAAAGCGGCTGGGGCAAGATCCTTGGGCCGAGTCCATTACGTGTAGAAATGAATGCTCACCTCTTGTCTGTCCAAATCGGAGGCATCCAACGCGTTCACCAATTGCTGCAGACACTCTGGCCAGTTCCTAGGCTCGAGGACACCAAGGAAAGCTACAATATCTTGACTCGCGGCATTGCGAATCATGATCGACGGGTCATTGAACGCCTGCAGCACTGCAGACTTGACAAACTCTGCAACCTGCGGTGGAGCTTGTAGGATAAGACGAGAGTTGTTCTTTAGCAGGTATCCGGCAATTGTGCGTATGCGGTCCTCCTCCTGGGTCAAGTTGCTGAGGATATAAGCGAGGTAAGCGATGTACTCTGGAATGCGCGTGAATGAATTCAGTTTCTGTGTGGCGTAAACATTCAAAAGTCAGCATTTCAGCGAAAAGTGGCTGAACAGGATGTGGACCGACTTGAGTAATAGAACGCTGAACAGCAATGTTCATGTCGGTAGAGTCATGAATGGTGCGCAAAATTTCCTCCAGACCTTGGGGCTGGGGAGTCCATGAAGTCATTTTTCGTACGACGCGTAAAAAGACGGAACAGGGGACGAAAGGTGGTAAAAGGGAAGATGGTGGTAGAAGACAGTAATGACAGGGCAATATCCTGATATCTTTTGTGTGCGACTGTTAATCCCAATTGTCACAGTCACACAACCATCATTCGCCGAGTCTTTTTTCATGTCTTCCTCACGTAAACTTTGTTAGATTCTGCCTCCATATGCCATCGGTCCCCAGATCGATAAGCCAGCCAGATCTGGCTCACGGTGGCTGATCCTCGCCGCTCAAAAGAAAGTATCATACAGCACTCTTCCAATAGTAAAAAGCCCCATCACATAAAGTACTCTGTAAATCAAAGGAGACTGATCTTCCTAACCTCGGCAACCGGTGCAGGAATATCAAACGAAGGGTTCTCTATGAAATCGCAGTAGAATGCTGTCCAGGAAGCTGTCAAGGGGACGATATGAGCTGAGAAGCCCTCATCGAGTCAGATCATAATTCCTGAACGAAAAAGGCACTGCCATACCTCCGTCGTGCTTTATCATTCGGCAGTTCTCGCTCAATGCGACCAGAGCTTGTGTCCCTCTCGTGGGTACTATGGTATCTTTCTCGCCTAAAATATGTAGCGTTAGAGTCTTGAAAGATGGGGTAAGAATTCGCGTCGTGACGGGATCAATCAGCCTGAACCCAGAAACAGATATACAGAATTGCCTAGAGCGTGAAGGAGCTATGTTAATCACACTCAAAAATACAAAAAAGGAACGCACAAGGGTGGATGAATGGGCTTGCCATCACGCAAGAAGGATGGGTACAGTGCTGGGCGTTCGAGCTATGCTTAAGTGTGTAAACCATCGAACCTTGAGAGGCAGGGATAATGAGAACACCCACCACCGCAGCAGTGATCGCTGCGAGTGCTCCACCTTGACTACATGCCGACACGGGAAAAATCAGTAAAATCCCATAAAATAAACAGAGATCCAAGCAACAGTTGGCAGCCGCACAGCCAAATCCAGGGCGCTCGTTGCCCTAACGCCACAGGAAAGCTAAATTATTGACAAAAGACCTACCTAAACCCAAAGACCCCCTAAAACAATAAATTCACAAAAAAAGAGTTAGAAAATGAAACCCCAAAACAAAAAAGGAATAAACCACAGCACAGTCAGTGATATAGCCACACGAGGTACACATGCACGAATCAGCGAACACGCACATCAAACCTCTGCTTCTCCAAGGCCTCTCGGACCAGATCCAACGTATCCCCCGAGCCCAATGCCAACGTTCTTTCCTTATTATATTCCCACCACCCCCTTGGGTTCATCTTCTGTATAGTGTCCTTGATATTGGGATCTTCAAGATTATAATCCAGGTCCTCAGCAAAGGCCGGGTTGCGCTTCCAAGCTGCGAGGATCTCATCCACGTTGACTCCGTGTGAGCCATCAAGGAAAACTGAAAGTGAACAAACATACAGGCATTTCAGTAAATAATTCGGCTCATCACCATCAGTTCAGAAGTGAAAATGAAAGACGTCGTGATGCCGCGGGGTTGGTGGTATGCATCGACGAGGAAAGCGCTCAGCTCAAGAGAAGGCTCGAAATACATACCAAGCTCGATGCCTCTCTTCTCGCATTCTCGACAGAACGGCTCTATCTGCACGCAAACACACAGTCAGCCCACATAAATATTGAATTGAAAAAGAGCTTCTCATTGACCCTCTCCCTGAAAACCCGACCATTCTGTGTCCACCTGTATACGCCACCCGAATAAGCACAGGCAGAATACAGGGCCGCATCCACGATTTACCCATGTAACATTAATACTCTCTTCTTCGGCAGTGACTCGGACATTTTCGCCTCACTTCACCTCAAGGCTTCTGTCAAACAGCTACTGATAATCAACTTGCCAAACGATCAGCCTCTGCAATTGATCATCGGCGTCAATCTATACTCACCTGATGTTTGGCTATTCGCCGGTCTCCCCGAGCTGTAAATCAAGCAAGGAAGCAACAAGTCCAGAGTCCTCAGTTACCTCGTTCTCGAGAATACGGCGAGTCACAAACTGCCGTGGGATCTACTGAGCAGGATTTATAGGCCAGGATATAACCGGAGATTACACGTGTTAAAAATACATACGTCAGTAAGATATGTTCTTTTTTCCTTGTGGCACCTCGTTGATGTGCAACTTAGTGGCACTGAGAGGCGACAAATAGCTAGTCCCGTTCAGAATAATCATCTTGTGTGAATCTTCTGGAACGTCAACGCCTCCCCAGTCCGGAACAGGAGCCCTAGACTCAGAAATCACAAAAAGCCCATTAATGTCTCGAAAGTTTTTGAAAGAAAGGCGCGAACATACTGAGATAGCATGACCAATATGGAAGGCGCCCCAGTTCTGAAAGATCCCCCAAGCTCTAAGGTGTTCCCTTCCAAAACAAGCCAGATCGCGTCTCCCACCACTCTGTGATTATAAAGGTAAATCTAGGTCATGAGGGAGAAGATCCGGACCCGAAATCAACACCAACGTCACCCAATGTGAGCACACTGTGACGCAGGTGTCCCGCCAGAGGGCTCGGATTCCAAACGGAATCTTTCATGAGGGAACTAGCGGAATGAAATGAACATGCCCATTCTCGCTGTACTGTACATGTACAGCAACACGAGTTTTCATGTTGGGTGAAATCGCTCTTCTTTTCTGGTATGTACTCATGACCCGACACGAGCATATCTTCGGGGCGTTCATGGTTCAGACGCCTGCAAGGTGATGGCGGTTGATGTTGACACCAATAAGTCACCCTATCCCTTCATTGCATGATGTGCCCTAAACATGAACAACCCTTGGGACTGTTAATTGTTTAGATTTCATATGTAAATCATAAAGCGACCGAGACAGATCTCAGATCCATAGACGACTGCCTATGAGTACTTAGTTAAAATCCTGCTCCAGCAACGAATTGCCATAAAATGGCCACTCTAGAAAGCCTACAACCTGACTGCACGACAGTGAAGAAAACAAAACATTCCCTTGATGACAGAAAGAGAATCTTCAAATATCTACGACATGACTTTGATTTCATCACGAGAACACGCCGGAAGAATTCACGATCCATAGGAATCTATAGGCTTAAATCCGGATCACAAAAATGCTGTCTAGACTCTAGATCATGGGAGGCAGTATAATAATTCTGGGATAAGAATTCTAAAGCTTCTGTGCCAACATGTTTGCAGATGATCCCCCAGAAGCAGCGGTAGTGGGTGTAACAGTCCCGGAAGGCGGCGCGGAAGCAGAAGACATGCCGGGAGAAGGTATATCGCCAGAGGGATTTCTAAGGTATTCAACTAGAAATTTTCGCCAATTGCCTTTTGTTGGGACGAAGTGGCCTTTCGAAAGAAAAAGTATTAAGATTAGAAGTAGTTGAGAGTAAAGTTGCTTATGAGACCTACCGCCTTCGTGTTCTTCTATACGCTTATTACTCGACACGGCAATAAGCTTCCTGGATCGCTCCTCAATAACGACAATGTCATTCTTCCCAATGACGTGGAGAGTAGGCGTTGAGTAGGATGGATTAAACAGAGGCTCACAGATCGGATCCATAAGCCTGAACCCGGAGACAGCGACACAAAATTTCCTAGACAAACAGACCATCGGTCAGCCGTCAAGTTACGAGATTGAAGGGTGAAGAGAAGCGTACATAGGCGGATGAGGAGGCTTTCCGTCGATCAGAAATGGAGGATAGGTTTCTGGCTTTTCTAGGAGAGCAGCCACAATCGCTGCGAACGCCGCACCTTGACTACGAGCAATGAGTAAGTTTTGGCACACAAATTTAACCAGTAACTCACCTAAAGCCCATGACGCCCTACAAGTATCAGTTAACCTCGAGCAGCATCTCACCAGGCGGAGCTCACCTCAAACGTTCTTACTTTCAAGACATCTCTCACAGCCGCCAAGCTTTCCTCAAGGCCAACGCCTTTGTCCGTTCAGGATTCGGCTTCCACCACGCACGAGGCGTCAACAGAAGATCCTGCTCAGCCGCTTGTAAATCGGCCTCGGGGGCGTCGAAGTTCAATGCGGGATTACGGGCATGAGCGCTGATGAGATCAACGGGCTGAAGGACATGCGGCGCGTCAATGAAAACTGAGGAGGAGGCATGTGTTAATGCTAAACGCGAAATGACGTGAAGGAAGTAAGCTGACCGCACCGAGGTCGATATCTTTGGCTTCCTTCCTCAAAGCACCCAGCTGGATCGCAATACTTTTGTGTTAAACTCTCCATTGCAATCGCAGAATTGAATAAGGTCCCTCACTCGTTTGCTGAATATATTTGCATTCTGCGAATAGCTGGAACGCAAATCGGATCATCTCCTGAGGATAAGAAGAGCGTGAAATTACCCGTGTAACACGAGGACCGACCGTTTGGCAGCCATCGAGGAAATCACGGACCAGGCTTTCGAAAGGAAAGTGTGTACAGCTGAGCAGTGGGTTCAGAGCCGCAGGCTCGCCTGAAACTGTTGTGTTGTGAAGGTTTGTTATCAAGCCATAGCTAACTTAGGCGCACCGGTTCGGCAATCATTTGTCCGGGAAAACCGACTACTAAATTAACCGTTCCGTCCCAAGTCTGGTGATATACAACGGCACACCGACGGCGAAAAGGTACGTGCAAGTGAGTTAGAAGCGAAGGCAAATGCAAGGATCGCCATGGTGTGGAATAAATGGGAAACATTATACATTGTATACAATAATAGCAATAATAGCACAGAAATGGACAGATATACTATGGAAACATGTCAGATTACAATGGAAGTGCGAGGTGGATTGTCAGAAGGGCTATGTCTGATAATGAGTGAATAGATACCAATACTCGAGCTGGCCAACTTTTGCAGTATCTACGAGCAATGCTTCCGAGAGTAAGTCACTACTCAGAGTATCCGTCGTCCTCTCTAATCGTCGGTGTGATTTTCTCAATGATACCGCTGACACGCTCATAGACAGCAAAGACGATCGCCTGGCCAGGAGCAACACGAAGAACACGAGGCGTTATACCTTTGTAAAAAGATCGAACCCCCTCTTGTTTCCACATATCAGACGCAATAGCCATGACCCGCTGGAAGGCTGATTGGCCAGGGACCGCAGTAGCCTTTTGCAAACCTTATGAAATTACAAACAGGATCAGAATGTATTTCAAATTTAACAAGAATAAGCAACGTACGTGTTTTGATGGTATCGATCGGAGCATTCGAGAACGGACCCATTGCACCTGAAATGAGACCAATAATCATGTGCTGGTATGACGGAAGCTCGGAGAGTTCAGGCTGCATTCGGTGCGCGAATTTCTTGATTTCCTGGTAAGCCGTGAAGTTGGCACCCTGGTTAGTTGCTTGCCGAAGGGCGGTGAGGGAAACGCCTCGGTACAGAGTAGCAAACCCCTCCTCTCGGATGATGGTATAGACGGCATGACCAGCATTCCGGTATCTTGGTGCTTCCATTGGATCAGCGAGAGAATGTTGCTGAGCTTGCAGCCGGATCTTCACAACCTCCATAGGATTCACAACGAGAATAGCTTCTGTTGTCCCGGCTCCCAAACCAGCTAACAAGCAGTTCATGAAACCACTTTGAATAAAATGGAGTAGGAGTAACGAGGCGTACCAAGGAAGATGTTCCCGACGCTCGTCTTCCCAGTGGACTTATCGGCCAGCCAACCCTTATACGTCTCGAAACTAGCAAACCGGATGCCCATCTTCGGTACAATCCCTGAGAGGACAGCACCGAGACCTTTGTAAAGGGCGAGAGGCGTCTCGCGCCTCACGATGTTGACACCGGTTGCGATAAACCCTCGGGCTTTCGTCTGCACAACCTCGTTAGATGAGAGGACGACGATGAAGTTTCGAGATGAAGCGGACTTACCCCCGGAGTCCGCCCAGACCTTGAGAGCTGCATACGGACCTTGATGGTGTCGAGAGGCTGGCATGTGAGCTGTGGGGCAATGAGGACATATTGTCAATGAATGTATAGGAGTAGAGGAGGGCTTACGGCCTCGCATGCACCAGCAATCCCACCAGCGGTGATGTGAGTCGCAAATCCGACCGGCTTTTTGTTGCTATTCCGGGACATGGCTCAACGATGGGGACGTCGTCTTGCAAGAGTGAGGGGCCAGGGGGCGGGTCAGAAGGGAATACAAGCGAAAAAGTGGAGAGGATTATAAGACTCGGGCACATAGTGGTTCTGGGCGGATTTAACATGTGAATGGGAGCGAAACTGGACCTATATCCGTTCCCGGCTCTCCCGCTGTGGGAGTCGGACCAAGAGGAGGCAACCAATGAATTCTCCGGTAGAACTGTGGATTATGGTATATCATGCGGACCTCCGCTCTTTTTCCACTCCATTAGGCGGCTCGTCGGTCGTAGCTGTGATTTTCGTGCATCTCTAAGAGCTCTTGTGCTCGGTTAATGATCTCCTAGGCACGACGATGATGTTGAAAGGAGCTATTAACCCGGATCACCGCATATCCCCTTGAGTGTTAGTATCATGATCAAAATGAGACAGTCTCGGTACAGAAGCCATGCTCTGAAAACGTGGGATCCACAATATGAGTGGTATGTTAAAATAGGATTCTTTCTCCAAAAACCAGGCTTACTAGAGCAATTACCACCACCCTTACTGTCAGTCTGCTAGCCCATATCATCAGTCTCGATACATCCACAGAGGACGGCATGCCGCACTTTCAAAACACCTGTTCAATATCTGCCTTCAAGTCGGGCCGGCCAGGGCCCAGTATAGCGCATTATATGCTTTTGGTCCTGAAAAGTCATCCTGGCCGCTGATGCTGAGCTTAACTTTACATCCGGACCTTTTGAAGACAATAAAACGTCGAGGAGCACAAGGAATACAGCTCAAGAAGCCAAAACATGTTCTTGATTATCACTGTCCCGCCAGCTGATAATCAGCATATCTGGGGCAAGCTTATGGGTCATGTCATGCTCTTTGCCCTTATGCAGAGCCCTTCGGAAACTGGATCCTGAAAAAGATCTGTCATATGAACATCTACTTAAAAAGCTCAGCCAATGAGAGCATCTGTTAGCTGGACTCAATCGTTATACCGGGGCTGGACAGCCAATCACGGCCCCTCCTCGGGATCTGGCCGAACTAGCACCTAAAACTCGGGATGATCATCTCCAAAATCTCCTTTTATAGCTAGTAACATTTGAAATCAAGGTAAGATGGCGGCTAGAACCTGCTAGAATTAGATAAATACGGATCTTTTTTTAGCCGGGCTTCACTCACAGAGAGCAATAAAAGCCAGCCCACACCTTTTTTTTTCGCAACATGCTTACTTCAAGTCCTTTCACTACCTAGCTTGTCAACCTTGGCAAGACCTACCCTCCAAGTCATGTTTGTTCAATTTCGTAAATAAACCTGCTATGTATGCTGATGTCATTCCGTATCAAAATAGTCTGAGACTATCCACAAAGTCAAGCCCAAGGGCCAATGTCTACTTCACCAGTGATAACCACTTTTACGCAGGGAACAATGTCGGAAAAGAAGCCCCGCGCAAGGCTCGAGAAAGTTGGGTTAGCAATTCTCGAAGGTGGACCAAGTGTTTGTCCGTCTATGTCCATCATCTTACAACCTAGCTTGTAGACTATGTTCTCCATCACCCTGATGGTACGCATCCTACGACAATTGCACAAAAGACCCTCTTGGAGCAAGTACAGGTTTGTCAATGTCCCTTTCAAACCGGAAAAACGAGTTGTGTTTATGGCAGTCTTCTTTTAGAAAGCACAAGGCAACCCCAATATAAAACTTCTAACAATACAAAATTGGTTTAGACGTCGTCGTAGCAAAGCACAGGTGACTGCAGCTCAATTTGCCGGAACGCCCCCAATATCAACAAGTCGTGCGTTCTGTTTCTGCATCATTCCGAATAACTACGTAACGGTAGTCCTTTCTTCAGCGCTGTCAAATACTCCATTCTCGGAGGAAAACCTTCGCATGCTGCATACACTCGTGCAAAACACACCAAATCCTGGCCCTGATTTGCTAGACACATGGGGGACACTGTTTCATGTTTCGCAGCCAGTCCTTCAGTACACAATTGCCTGTGTGCTTCCGAGCAAGTTCCCACCAATTCAGGGCCAAGCACCTGCACCTGCATCTAATTTCTCAAATGCAATCGACAGCATTATATGTACACATTCTCAACGACTCCCAACACCTCCTGATTCATCAACGCCGGAACCTGGTATCAGAAATAAACAATCTTTCACCACGTCTCCAGAAGCCTGCAAGGATGAAATTCCCTCTCCTGTCCTTGAGCACCGTCCGCTTGGCAGCGGGGGAGTGCGACGGATAAACGAAGCATCAGCGTTGCCCCTTGTCAATCATCCAAGCCATTCGCAGGTAAGTAGGCTTCCTTTTGGCCCCTGAGTCACTGAACGGGGTTTCCTTTTACAATATATGCTCACTTACCCTTCTATTATTAGTTGTCCCCTCCTCTCACGCCAATTGTCCCAGCGGCAAAGGTTAATCTTAAAACACCAGTGACGACACAAACGACACCTACTCTTGATGCGGAAGTAGCGCCACATATGAAGCTCACAAGAACAATATGCTCAGGTGTCCTGACTGCCTGCGCAAATAATGCTACAAATGCAGATAAACCTCGACCATTACCTCGAACATCTGCCGAATCCGAAGCTCGTTTTGCTCCCTATCGAGAAAGTCTCGAAAAACTTTCTCGTTCGATTAACTTTCCACCCGAATCGACCTCGTCTTCCTTCCGCTGAATCACCATCACTTTTAAATGAACCTTCCAGTTGATCCCTACCTTCCTTTTATATAACCATTCCCAGGGCCCCACTTTCTTGATAGACTTTCTCCATACACGCTCTAGCTCTACTTGTTTCTGCAAATCCTGTTCCTACATGCACCCTTACTCAGTTTTACCAACGCATATCCTTCACTTTTCTTTTTTGTATCATCACATTCATTATACCTTGCGCACACCCGTTTAGTAGATCCAGTTGTATTACAACATTTGAGGATAGTAATATTCAGATGAATAAAGTACGGTATGGTAAATAATATTATGCATATGACAAAGTGGCAAAGTGGGGGTATAGAAACACGAGATGCTGTTCAATAAACAGGTGAAACAGCGAAAAAATCTACAACCGCCAGTCCTTGAAAAAGTCACCATACTCACGTTGGACGACAGTCAACATATAGTCAACAATCGTTCCACCTTCCTCCCCATCTTGATCGTATTCGGCTTCTTCCTCCCCCATTTCAACTTCTTCCTCCCTCATTTCGGCTGCTGGGACCACATCAGGAGTTTGTTCGCCGTCATTGGCTACCGTGCGCGACCGACTCCTCAGGCCAGGAGCGCTTTCGCTAGCCTCAGCACCAAAATCATCATTATCCGCCCCTTCCATTGCAAATTCCTCTCGAGCAGCCAACGCTGCCGCTCGCGCATCCTCTACATCTTCAAACTCCCCTAAGGCCTTCGTAAGCGCGGTTCCAGCACTATTAGTCGCATCTCCATCCCCCCCGTCAGCGAAGATCGCCCTCCAATCAAATTCTCCTTTTTGAATGACAAGGTCGTCCAAGGAGCGCTTCTGATTGGCTTTACGCAGCATGGATTCCTCAACAGTGTGTTGTGAAACAAAGCGATAGATGTGGACGTCGCGGATTTGACCAATGCGATGAGCACGATCTTCACATTGTTTATCCATTTGTGGATTAAAGTCGCTGTCATAAAAGACGACAGTATCTGCACCAGTAAGGCTAAAGTTATTGGGTCAGCTAAAAGCAACGCAATCGGGTAACAAAAACTCACTTGATCCCAACACCACCAGATCGCGAAGAAGCGATGAAACAAAAGATCCTAGGATCCGCGTTGAATCTCTCTGTGATATACTGACGGTCCTCGATCTTAGTTGCCCCATCCAACCGTAAATACAAGTAACCATGCAAGTTCAAGAAGATCTCCAGGATGTCCAGAATGCGCGTCATTTGGGTAAAAATCAAGATGCGATGGCCTCCTGCTTTCTTCTCCTGCAACAGGTTCTTCAACTGCTGAAGCTTCCCACAATCGTAGTGGAGCAACGATGGGTCGGGGAAGGCAATCTGGAGCTTGACGCTCAATGGATGGAGAATTTCGTCGAATTCCAAGGGCAGGGACTGAAGTTGGCTTTCATGTGCACCTAATGCAAGGCGGGGGAGATCCAGAGCGACAACTGAAGGAGTGACAAAGGCAAACTGTTTGACCTGATCCATCATAGCACCCGCACGTTCTGCATACGAGAGCACAGCCCTATGGGCCGGTCGCACAAGACCAGCGTAGTCGTGCCGTAAGCTGACCGCCGAGAGTGGGACAAGAGGCTTGTAGCACTGTCTGACAACCGAAATGGTCTCAGAGGAGTAAATAGGTTGTCTAGAGCACTTAAGCTCATTGAGGTAAGCTGTATGCTTCCAATATGACATCTCCTCGACTTCTCGCATATAGGCCTTATAACGCCGATATCCAGCAATGGTACGAGTATCCTTTGGCGGTGGCTCGCCCGGTTGATCGCCAAGATGGGGCATTTGTAGGGACGCTGACAACCTCCGCGTCTCCACAGCAGTAAGTAGTGGTTCATCCTGCTGGTCGATGAACCGATATCCCAATAGGTCGAGATTGACTTTCTCATCCTCCACTTCAAACCACCGCCTCCGAATCAAGAGCTCCTTGATCTCGAAATCCGCAACAGCCGATCGCTGCATGGCGAATGAGGTAACGATAGGGCGAACCTCAAAGAGGTCTGGGTGGTTGCAGACTTTGCGGAGCTGCATGAGAACATTGGCGATCTTTTGGTAAACGCCAGACTGGAGGTCATCTCTGGTTTGGGCGCGGGACATGAATTCGTCGTACAGGAACCGCTGGCGCTTGGATAGAGGACAGAGGACAAGATGCTCAAACTTGCTCGGAAGTTCCTTCTCGACATCCCGTTTCAGTCGGCGCAGGAGATAGGGTCGGAGAACAGTGTGTAGCTTGGTAACCCGCTGCATGGTCTCGTCGTCGAGAACGCTCCCTGTTTCAATAGCCTTCTCGAGAGGATCTGGCGGGCAATTTAGTAAACTCATTAGAACGAAATAGAATGAAAACTCACTAGAAAACCAGTCTCCAAACTCCTTTAGATTGGCAAAATTGGAGCCTGACATCAAGAACTGCAGCAGCGCCCAAAGCTCGGTAAGGTTATTTTGAAGTGGGGTTCCTGTCAGCAACAGGCGACGGAAGGAGCGAAACATCAACAGGATATTCCACCGCTGAGATTTAAAGTTCTTGATCATGTGTGCCTCGTCAAGAACCATGTAATACCATGGCTTTCGCTTGAATATATGCGCATCGCGGCTCGCGAGGGTGTATGAAGTGATGCAGACATTGAAATGGTATTTGTCGTTCCAGCCTTGGCGTAGCTCCTTTCTCCGTTTCGTAGTACCATGATAGCTCAGCACCTTGAATCCAGGGAGGAATTTCTTAAACTCCATCTCCCAGTTCAATAAAACACTGGTCGGTACAATCTGAAATCGGCGTCAGGGTAGGATGTTCAACTGAAAATACCACTACGCACAATAAGGTGGGGACCCCATATTCCACGATCACAGGCGAGATGAGCTAACAAAGATATAGTCTGGATAGTTTTGCTGGAAAAACATGAGGACACGAAGCACCCACAACGAAGATAGTGACCTACCCAAGACCCATCTCGTCGGCTAAAATGCCATTCAGATTGTTCGAATGCAAGCTCGCCAGCCATTCCAATCCAGAGTGCTGATACGGCCGCAGGACACCACGTAATAGCAGAGGAGGTTTCACCTTTTCTTCCAGATTCCAGTCTACTCTTGCAACAGCGAAAGGCTGCAAGTAATCAGGTAAGTGAGAGTCCGACGACTCCTCCTGTAGCTCCATTTCCTCAGTTTGATCCTCGTCTACTACCTTGTCTTCCCCCATTTCCTGTTCAACCCGGGTAGCCGCTGGCTCTGTTGGCTCGCTAGTCTGCGCTAGTCCCTCCTCATCCTTCTCCAATGGCTCTTCCTCTTCTTCCTCTTCCTCTTCTCTCGGAATCAAGTTTCCTACCTCCGCCTCCTCTTCTTCTTCCTCTGCCTCTTCTTCCTCTTCTCCTTTCTCCCCTTCGTCTTTACTTTCTAGAAGAGCAACAGCTGCGTAACCAGCGGTCTCAATGGCATCAGCATCAACCATTTCTATCCTCGACGACGCCACATAATCAGTCTGACGTTCGTCTTCCAAACCATCCATATCTTCCACATCCTCGCCAGGTGGCCGCGTCTCCGGAGTTGAAACATCATCAATCTCCTTGGACATTTCCCGCTCAGGCGACAGCACCTCCGTAGGTTGAGTCGGAGAAGAGGGTAGAATTGAAACTCGAGAATCTGTACGATCGACCTCGTCGGTTCCTGTAGTTGGTGAGGTACGAAGCTGTGGCGAGGGTTCATGGGTAGTCACATCCGCGTCGTGAACTTCGTCCGTCAGCCCTTCTCCCTCGAATATCTGAGAGGCACTCGCACTTGACTGATCAGCCAGAGGTCCAAGTAGACGTGCAGTGCTTTCCCCTATATCTTCCTCTTCTTCCTCATCCTCCTCCTCTTGGATTTCCTCCTCAACATCAGATTGCTCTTCCACGGGTTCATCTGCAAGTACTGATGGCTCCCCTTCTACATCTTCTGTTGCCCTCTCGATCTCATCAGCATCTTCATCAGCTGAGCCAGTATCAGTACCCTCTTCATCTTCATCCTCATCTTCGTCATCGCCCCATCTATCCATGTCCATACTCCCAGACCTACTCCTTGCCCTTCTCAAATCACCCTGCTGGGTCTCTAAGAGCTGTCCAGACTGGTCAAGGATCGCATCAAGATGCTCGTGCCCGCGTTTGCGTTCTTCAGCCTCGGACCTAAGCCGTTCTTGCTCCCGCACATGCTGTATAGAATAAACAGGTGTGAGCACCGAGAAAGGGAGAAAAGGAATTATTATAACCCACATAAACAGCTTTTTTCCACTCCGTAATCACCATCTTCATCGTCGCCTTCGCTAAAGCCCTCAACCTCTTCTCCTCTTGCGCCCTCGCCTTATCTTTCTTAGTTTCCTGCGCATCCCAATACACCTGGATCTTACTTGCAATCTGTCCTGCAATCTGCTGGCCAATAGGTTTCTTGGGGGCCTTGGCTCGCCTAGCGGTGACAATTTTAACAATATCATCCCAAGTATCCGTAGTAGTCCGTTTCGGTGGATCATACGGTAGAGTACCGGGGTCTGAGCCAAAGAGTACGTCTGTGCCAGGGATGAACCGTCCTTGACGACGAAACTCAGCTTCTTGTTTTCGTATTCGTGCCTCAGCGAGTGCACGTTTGGTTGTCTTTTCCTCGTTCATCTCTTCGTCTCCGAGCGTTTTGTATGAGCCAAGAAATTTAGTGAGGGAGGAGCCATGTTTGGGAGGGAGAGGGCGTTGTCGATGATGGGAATACGAGGGTGGCGGTCGTCGGACAACAAGCTTCACGCGCTTGATTTTTGAGAAGGGGGAGGGAGAAACTGGTGGGGGAGCTGGTATTGGCTGATGGGGAACTTCAGCTCCTTTTAGTTTTAAACCTTTTGCGACGAATTTCGGGGTACGCGCTGGAGGCTCAAGATTCAAGTGCTCCTATATTTGTAGGGTGAGAAACCAACCCGATGGTAAGTGAAAGTTTAAATAAACTCACCTCCACCAACGGCATCTCCACGGTTATTTTAGCCTTCTTTGGAGGTGGTTCATCCCCGGTTTCTGCTCTATGCCTGGTGCTCCTCCGGCCGAGAGTAATGGAAATACTCTCAGGTCTGGGTTCTGGCGGTGCCTTTTCCCTTTTAGAGCCTGTATGCTCCGTTGAAATTTTTGATTTCGGTGCCGTATGATCTTTTGTTCTAGTTCGTCGCACTGAAGGAGCAGATATTGATGGAGGGGCAGGGTGGCCAGTTTGATCAACATCAATAGCCGACAGGACAGCTCGTCCCCCTTGAGCCTTACCTCGAGACCGGTCCTTTTTAGGCTCGATACCGGGAGCAGGAGGAGCCGCAGGATCTTTGGTCGAGACCTTTTCTACGCCTGCATGCTTATCGTGTGTGGTTCGTTTCCCGTGATCGTGGACCTTTCCAACTGTAGCTGTTATGATGCCTTGGATTGCATCAGCACGAAGCTTGTCCTTTGAGGCGCGTGCAGTCGATTTCTGAGAGGGTATAGGAGGTTGAGAGGTGAGGTGGGATATGACGGATAGTTGTTCTGAGCGCGTTCCACGGGTGCGGCGTGAGGAGCCAGCCTGGGAGCTGACATTCTCTATAAGATCGTATTGGGACTTCCACTAGAAAATAACTGAGCTAGTGCGTATCCAAGAAGAGATGAATACGCACGTTGATGAAAGCAGTCGTGTTTTCAGACTTGACAACCTATGGGATACCATTGGTGAATAGATAATAAATTGACGTTACAACGAGCATACTTGAGGATCGTAAGCAAGCATGAGCTTGTAATTATACATCTGGTAGAGTTCTCGGACCTAAGAGCATATTAGCCACATATACCACGAAACAAAACAAGATTTCGACTTCGCACCATATCATCATGTTTATTGAAGATTCCCTGGAGCTGCGCCTGCTTTTCTGCCACCAAAGCATTCCTCTCCTCCTCCAATGTTCTATCCACAGAGTCCCCTGAGCTCACTATCGATTGCGCTGGCGCAGAACCCGATGCAACAGCCCTGTCCACTCCGACATTTGTAGTTGCCTTGCCCTTCTCACGCCCTCGCAACGACTTTGCAGGCGAACCGACCTCCCGACCTGCTCTGGAACCCGTGGAATGTCTGCCATTCATGAATGCTGAACGTTGTACTCGACACCAAGTCCGTTCGAGCGTGTTCCAGGCGTTTCAGGCCCAGATCTAGCGCACAGTATGCCAAGGGGCACAAGTGATGATTCTGAGCAAATACTCGACGGTTTTGAGCGATTCTTGAGCTACCCGGAAGCTTTCGTCGCGCAGAACGCGGTGTGGATGATATTAGGGTGGAATGAAAGGTCGAGGTATGTGTTTATGGCCAACGTTGGATTGGTCAGGCATTATTTTGGAGTCTGATACAGTTTGTTTGGTCAGACGCTATACTAAGTCACACCCACAAACTCCGCTCAGGGACCCAGATCGGGAAGTAACAGGTTGAAAGAAAATCGAATTCGCCAACTACAAGTACACATGGCTAGCATTAGATCTCGTACAAATGAAAATGGTATCAGTCCGTGGTATCGTCTCGTGAAGGTCAGTCACTTGAGCTCATGCTTGGGTATTAGAATGCAGGTTTTTCCATCGGGTTTCATGTAACGCAGCGACCTTGTACATAACCCGTTGATCGCGAGCGAGGCGTGAATCCGCTGCGCGGGGTCCAGCCCGTCATGAGGCATCATTACTGGCATATTCAAATCCTGGAAACGCTTCGCCATACGGATCAGGTCCAGGAAGGCCATACAAATCAGCTGCGTTGTCCTCGGGGTATGCTTCAAACCTGCCACTGTAGTCAATAAGTATTCCAACCTGTTATAAGGTGCATTCACTTACGCACTAGCATCACCGTCACTGGTGATGCGAGGGAGATATGGAGCGGTGATTTCTCTCTTCTCCAACTTTGGCCAGTCGACTTCTCGGAACCAAGGATGTTCAAAAACATCTCCAGCACCATGTTGCATGTTGCCGTATCTTTTTGAAGGGTCGGACTCCATAAGTTTGAGGATAATGTCAGTAGCATTGTGATGGAACGCCGCTGGCCATTTTATGTAGGCGGGACCCCGAGTTATCTTCTCGTAGAGAAGCATGTGGTTGGGCTCCGGTTGGTGATATGGTGGAAGTCCTGACAGCATCTCGTAGATCAGAACGCCGAGCGCATACCAGTCTACACTCTTGTTGTACCGCTGCTGATTCACGATCTACCGCATGCGGCAAACCAATTGTTAGCAATCTAGTCGAATGCGGACCTCTAATTGCCTCACCTCCGGCGCAAGATAATCTGGTGTACCACAAAGGGTCCAAGTAGTTGTGGCGCAAATCTTGGCGAATCCAAAGTCTGCCACTTTAATATGTCCATCCGCATTCAGCAATATATTTTCAGGTTTAAGGTCGCGATAGATGATATCATGTGAGTGTAAGTGCTTTAATGCAAGTGCCACTTCAGCCGCGTAGAATTTGGCAACGGGATCAGGAAATCTCTGCCATCAAGAATCAGCACAACAAAAGTAAATTGTGTTTGGTGCAGCCACCGAATTGAAAAGTAACCCACATTAGACCGTCGTAGTAGTGTGAACAGCTCGCCCCGGGCACGAAATCCATCACCATATAGAGATTAGTCGTATCTTGAAACGTCCCCCATAAGTTGATAATGAATACGTGTTGTATCTGCTCCAGAACGGCCATCTCGTTATTCGTATGTTCTACCTGCTTCATCTTGACTACGCGCTCTTTATTAAGCACCTTGATCGCGTAGAAACGTTGATTGTGTTTACTCCGCACTACACCAAGTTGCATGAACACCAAAACCATAACCAAGTAACGATGTAGTCACATACCAAGGTGGACGCGACCAAAACTCCCTGTACCAAGTGTCCGATGAATGAGGAAATCAGAAAGTCTGTAGTGTCCTTTGGGTCGTCGAGGTTTGGGTAGCTCTACTGCCGCAGGGGTCTCCTCCACCTGGGTCTCCACCTCCATAGGCTCCTCTTTCAGTATAGTCGTAGAGATCCTCTCAGTAGAGATATAATCCCCCTGCTCGTAGAGAGTCATAGAGGACCTAATTGAATGTGCAGATGCGGGTGGTGACGGTGGTAATCCAGAAGCAATGTTATCCGGTTCAGTGTTGACTTTGTGACTGATATGACCAACAGTAGAGAGACGACGGGCCATCCCCCAATGTCCAATATTAGTGAGAAAATGGAGAGAAAATGAAGTAGGAAAGAACGAGGTGGATGCTGAGTGAGTGAGTGAGAAGGAGAATGCGGCAATTGTTCGATTATTACCGTGATCCGATATGGCAGGTGGACAAACAAAATGATCACAAAGACCAAACAACTATTGATCGCGGGAATATTTCTCTAATTAGTACAAGGTTGCTGGGCCCAACAACAGCACAAGAACAAGGCGCAACAGGACGGGAATAAAGGTATGCTATACTTCTCACAGAGTACAACAGCACGACGAAATTTTCCAAAAAAAAACAAACAGCAATCAGGTAACCAGTCCACTGACCAGAACCTCGATCAACTTATCAATTACAGCATAACTCTGTCGTGAAGAAACGCCGATGTCATGGGGACGTTGGTGAAGAGCAGGTAAGCCAAATATCACTCGGGACCGTCATACGCTGTTCAATGTCAGGCAGATTGAGCATGCATTAATCAATAAACGCTGACAAACGGTCCATAAATGATGTGTCCAAACTACCCAGGAAACAAGTTAAAGTATTGGCGAACATCAATGGGAACGTCGGTGCCAGCAAGAACTCAGGCAGATTCCGGCAGCTGGAGGTCGGAGCGTCTGATCGCATCATGCTGTAATCTCATGTTTGGTCCTCTGCTTTGTTTAAAATTGAATGCTCACTGTGTACGTCACATGTCGCTTGCAGCAGAGCCCTTCCGTCATCACTACTTTTGCTGCGTTAATTGCACCACTAACCGACACACCCCGTCTCCGAGTAGGAGCTCATGACATTTCACTAATCTATTGCACCGCCATCACATCTATCGTTACCTAGTGCGAGTACATCAACGAAATCAATCCACCCAAACTTACAACTATCCAAAATAGAACATTCACTCATTGCGACTGACACAGCCAGTTTCAATCGCTTCTTATCTTCCGGGATTGTCTGAAAGTTGTAAAAAAAAAGAGGCTCAGTAAAGCAAAGTAAATCAAGGCAAGGAACACGTCACCAACGTCCAACGACTCCCCAAAGTCCTGGCTCTCATCTTTCGGGTGTCCAATCGTCGTTTTCTTGTTATTACAGAGTCGTACCACCATGTGAGCCAAGTCTGAAAGGACCTTGGCCCACGGCCCGGGCGACTCTGGTGTAATATGCAGTTCATCATTCCCCTCCTGCTCCTCAAGTTCTGATCGGATTCTCTGTAGTGAATTTTCCACATGTATTTGAAATGCAGCCACCTCGATCAACTCGTCCTCAGACAATCGGGGTGCAGGATCCATGAAGGCCGTGCTTCTACACAGCAGTTGGAGAAGGAGTATCCAGAGTTGGTGTGATATTCTTCCATCACTATCAATACAGAGCGTAGACTCCACGCTGGGCGGATTTTGGACGAAGGCGAGAGTAGAGGTAGCGAATAACTCGGAGAACGAGGCGAAACCTGGATCACTGAGAGGGGGCATAGGGGAGTGATTTTGCAACGATGGAAACAAGCGGGCGATCTCGGTGATCTCGAAACGCACAACATCGTTGTCATTAGGATCGAGGATGAAGCCGTATTGTACTAGCAACTCTGCATTGGAAAGTTTTTCGCCATACGTGTTGAAAACTTCTTCGTTAGGTGGGATATCAGCATTAGACACCATTTCGTAGAAGCGGTCGTGGTCCAGATTTTCGTCAGTTGATTTCAAGGCATATTCAAGATGTGTGTCATCATGTTCACATTCGCGGAGAGATCCACATTCTGGGCAAACATAGAAATCACTCTATCCCGATCTTTAGTCATGTTTGTCACGAAACATTGTGAACTCTCACTTGAATATGAACATGGTTCTCTATTACATGATTAAACCTGACGGAAGCCGATGAGTCGACCGAAACCGGGGATCACATTGTAAATGATCACTCACGCATCAGCAATAGGGGTCATAGCTAATCCGTGATAAACGTCAAGGAGAAAGGCCCTCGATGATACAAGAGAGAATGCTTGATGAAAACCAATCAAAGCGGGCTCCTCTCTCAACAGACGATGAATATCGGGCTGTTGCAAAACCGGCAATACACGTTCCCAATAGTAGTGATCGATAGCTTCCTAGGAGAAATTCAGTATCAGTGAGATCATTATTGACGAATTGATACATGCTCTCACAAGCATCGTTTGGTCCTTTCCGTTTCGCTCCCCTAGACGTTTGGAGACTTCTGTGCCCTGTAACCACAACAAGGGGTCATCAAAGTCAGAATCCGCCGCCCACGCAACACCACTCTGTTTCTCTAAAGGATAGCAAGCCCAAAATACGGGCAGATCTACTGATGGTAAAGAACGTAGATACCCAAACCACCGAGAGGATTCACCCCTAAGACTAGTGAAACACGGGCAATGAAAGATGAGATAGATAATCGAGCATAATTTTAGTACTATCAACTCACAATTCCGAATACAATGCGAAGGATAAACCAAGCTGAGCGTCCCAGCCATGCAGCTCAAAGGGTATATATTTTGAGATTGAACAAGACTTCACAGAGAGAACAGCTGATTTGGGGATACGGACCACTGCGAAACTCGCGTCATGTTTAATAATGAAACTCAAAAGCTTGATTAACCTTTTGAATAAACTTACAAGTGACGTTCGGGGGTATAGGCTCGTTCCTGGAGACGATATGAATGCCCCGAATCTGGTCATCACAAACACAAATCCGAGGATCAATATAAAGATCGTTTTCTATACACCATTTCAATAGAAACTCCGAGTCCATCCAAGGGTTTGTGGCAGGTGGCGAGCTCTGACAAGGATATGATGGATCAAGCCTCAAGAATTGAGTCTCAAGGAGGTTGTTGTGGACGAGATGAGGTGAAAAGGGACTGGGAATATCGGTCACATGTTTATCAGCGATAGCTGGGTATAGACCATGTGATTGAACTTGTGTAGTATAGCCTAGCACCACACACTCAGACCTGTGAACCCGACCACTTGAGCGCAGGAGGTCCGGACAAAGTTGAAACTACTTACGTAAAAGCTCAACCGGTAAGTAACTTATCTACTATTTTGTTTGGCTGTGGCTTGGCAACGTCGACAATTCCTAACATGTACATATCCGAATGCGGCGGACATGGTTCGCGTCCTGCAGTTTGCGTTTTACGGACTAGCAGACTCATGCGACGATTGTCTATCATTGACCTCGCTCACAGAGGTGTCGTCTATTCACTGGTAGGACTATCTGCATACGGTCTCTATATCGGTTATGTGTCACATAGGGCCCGCATGGAGCGGGCAAGAGGTACGTGCTCACAGTTCTTGTATTGGATCACTTCGCCTTACAAGCCAATAACAACAGAGGTACGGGTGTCATAAATGTATACTTCCAAGCTTCTAAATTGAGAGCATTCAATACTGTTGAAGCTTATGGCGCGTCGCGACGAGTCAGCTCAGTTGACGAAACAGGTGCGTTTGTTAATCCAACATCATTTGACTAGCCGGAAGCCGATCATCTCTGGCAATGCTTCAGGAAGAAATGCACGAGCAAGCACTCGCACAAGCTGCACAGAATGCAATCAGATCCAAAAGCTCATGAGAGTGCATTCTTCCTTCATGGACTCCGGTTCGTCAGTCCTTCGGCCGAGTTCTACCGCTTACTCTAATAGGTCAGATAGAATCACCCAAAGCTGAACGCTGAACCTTGCCTAACGAAATTTCCAATTCTTGCTGTAACACCTTCCATGGGGTCAAACCAGATCGGGATCGGTATAGATAAATAGAACCGCACAGTAAAAGCGAGGATATGGCTACATCGGCTACAATCATAGAACGAAGTAAAAATACAACGGGTCATCCTAGAAATAATAAATAACGAACAATATGAACTACATGCAGAAAGGAGGATGCCCGAGTCTAAGAAAAGAAGTAATGGTCGCAGGCATGGGGAAATTACCAGTGACCGAGTCGGACGACCTCACGGTCAAATCCAATCTCAGTCCAGTTCTCAACTCCCGAAACGGTGCCTTCCCTCGGGTCTAATCCCACAAACCCAACTCTACTGTAAACGGCGGCAGCCCCTGGGTTGTCGTGGGCGACAAACAAGCTAACCGTGGTCTTGGTCTGAAGCAGACTGAAGAGTTTCATCAATCACCGAGCCAGCGAATCAAATATGAAGTGTCACTTACGATTCGCAAACTTGTCGAACCAGTCTTTCAGCGCAACCCAATCTGCGCCAGTCGGGGCTCGTGTACACCTTCGTGATTGTCGCATTGGTCTCACTGTTCCGCGAGAAGGCTACAATTGATGCGATCTCGGTCTGGGTAGTTCCCTTGCGCGTAATATGATGTATCCATATTTGACGTTGGTGGACAAGATACTCTGCCTCTCGGAGGGCCCCTTCGCGCGTAAGAACGTACGGTTCCTGCAAAGAAAATATGAGCCCCTTGAATAGCCTATATTTAGTCGACGACATACCGAATCCCTCGCAAACCCGTAACAACATTGGGCAACCGCCCTGATATCATCATTGTTGGCGAGTCTGATCTCCGGAATGAGATCATCTGGCAGAGAGAGCAGACGAGATCTGAAGGTCTGCCTCGTGCAAAAGGAAAGCTTAGCCTCGTAATAAGGCTTGTCACTGAGGTTACGGATTCCGGTGTGGTTCGTCCAATTCCACGCGAAAGCTTGTGCCAGGGGGTCCTGTCCATATACTGCATAAACCCGGGGAAGGTCCCCATTGAGGGCACGAGCAAGGGCTTTAACCATTTCTGCCATCCTTGGCTGAACGTATCCTTGTGTCAACCGATTCGCGGGAAGAGTGGTGTATAGGAAGACGGGGTACGAGTCGATGTAGCCTTCTGTCAGGGAGAGGACGAACTCGACGATAGCCTTCCCCTCACTGTCACTGGATGAGCAGGTCACCCAAAACTGCTTGCGAGGGGGGACTTGACCGCGCGATTCCAGGATCCGCGACTTCGAAAGGGTGGGGAGAGTACAGTTGGAGCGGTACTCTCTGTATCGCAGAGCGGTAAGGATGTAGTCTGCAACACGGAGGGCACTGTCGCAGACGTGGATTTCAAAAGCATTGGCGTTCGAGGACATTGCTGTGATTTGGTCGAGCTAGGTAGTTCGGTGAGTAAATGAAGAACGTTGGAGGTTGTTGAGCATCCATGAGTTCTTCTCAAGTTTAAATACTAGTCCCAGGCGCCACTTCACTATGATAAGTAGAGCAACGGAGTTTGCCATGTTGTGAATAGATCAGATTTGTTTCATTGGAAATCAAAGATGCAGCCTCGAATGAGTTTTCCTGTGTTTGCGCGCGGGGTGCAGGACTTGGAGGTGCTCGGATATTCTGAAGACCGTCGAGTTAACCGCTTTTCGCTATTCCAAGAAACTGATCAGATCCACCACCAAGATTAAAGAATCGAAGAGTGCTGTAGATCGGGTATCTTTTGAGTAGCCAACAAGAGCAAAAAAAAAACGCTGTTGTCAGTGTCGTGTGAGTTTACAGCGGAAAAAGTCCAGTTAAATTGCCGAATCGGACAAGGCCACGGATGACAAGAAGGCCATACAGAATGAAGGCCACGTAAAACTATGTCAAATGGCATGGAGATGCAAGGGAAACTGAGAGTTAAGCTTAAGCAGCTAAGCGCCTGGGTCGACCCGATTATTTTGATGTCAGTGGCACGTGCAGTCCCGCGCCAGTTTGTCCACCCCCTTGATTCAAGTTGCGTTTGCAACTGCAGCGTCAGGACCGGCCGAACTCTAAACGAGCACGAACTCTTTTCCGATAATTGAATGTCCATTCTTGGTCAATTATCATGGACTATTAGCCTTCCATTGAAGTTTGGTGTCTCAGTTCGATGATTTAGTGCTATACTCTCGTAAAAGTTATTTTTGTGGAGGACACGAAAGGCTCCCACAACATTGCAGCCCGTGGTGGCTCGGTGGTTGTAGTCCCCTCATACTCCAGATCTCCTGGTTGATTAGATGTCACAAGAGTTAACGATCCTTTCACCCGATTCACTTGTCCTTATCTGCCTTTCATATCATGAAGTGAGATCCAGTTCCGCGACGCTCGCAATCGATTTCTGGCTCAAAGATTCTGTGAGTGCAACGGAATAGAAGGCGTAGAACGGAATTGATTGAATGGGCTCAACCAACCAGGCCGTACCAATTCTCTCTCCAAATCCTATTGCAGGATTCTCTACTAGTGCCTATGAGTGCTTTGAAGGATCCTACTTCATTGTCAGACCACAGGTGAGACCCTATCCCTTCCATGTGTCGTGTATAAAATTTTGATTCGTCGGAGAATATTCTCTGGTGGTCGTGATTAACGATTCTAGAGATGTCACGGCCCTCAAACTTTTGTCTCATCCGTCTTGATGACTTCCTACGTGCGCACATCACTACCTTCTTGTGGGGCCATCGACAAAGTTGGAAGTTCTCCATTCCTCCCGCTAACACATCATCGATGATGATCATCGGTCCTTAAGACTCCGGTTTATTCTGACGTCCTGGCCATACGATTCTGAGCCTTTGCCGTGCGTAGAGCATGAAAATCTTCCGAGTGACCGTTGATAGCGGAAGATCACAAATCATCTAGGCTTATCCACCGCGCCCATAGGCTGTGGCTATCCCCACTCGACACAAAGATGGGAAAGGCGCTTAACATTGGCGCCCACATCAATCAACGGCGTCCCCCCGCTCTCCGCTCTTCGCTTGGGAGAGAGTATTCTAGTGCCCCGAAAGTATTACTGAATGAGGCTCAGTATGACTGAATGAGACTCAATCTCCACTTGAATCCACCCCATCCGACAAAACTGGTCCTCCAAGTGTTTCAGCCTGTCACAGCATCCACTATAGTGACACGAAGTATGTTTGCTGTATAAGTCGGTAGTAATCAAGGCGACCTTTCCGATGATCTGGTATATGTGAATGCTCATATAGTTTTGCATAAAAAATACGATTTACAGAAGGCAACGTCCATCAACTGCTCGCAGCCCGTAACTCGCATACCCCGGTGACCAAGACGGCATATACTATCTGATCAGCTACTCGCTCACTACGTTCGTTGTTTATTCCTCTCATTAATTATGTGTGAATTTCATACAGTTTGAACGTGAAAAGACCATGGAAACTGAACTTATTTGGTGCATTCTCTTTTAACGTTGCAGCGGATCAATGACGGTTGACAGTCAATCATTGATCTCGGGCGCTAACCTCGCTGAATATTTTAATTAATTTCGAGGGCACTGGCTGACGGAAGAGATTATCCTCCATGTATGACAGATCTATGCAAATCGACAACCTCTGCTCTTCGGAGCCACCGCCCTACGCCACACAATTGATTATAGCTATGCGGCCTGTGCCAAAAGTTGGGCGCCCCAGACAAGGGGCACCGCAGGCACCCGACTGTCAGTCCTGAGTCGGTAGACACGTATCTTTGTGACCTTTGACTGATCATCTAGTAAACCTGACAGAGAAAGAAAGTCAAATAAACACCTTGCCTGACCCCGCTCCAAGCTGGAATAATTGAGAGCGACTGCGGTCCAAGCCTTGCGAAAACATTCAGTTATCTTGGGGCCTCAGACGGAATGCGGTCAAAGCAGGAGTCTCTCGGGCAGAGCGTTGCATTATTGTATTTTTGTCCCCTAAAGTAGACAACCCCTTCCATTTGTTGGAACTTTTGAGTAGTATGTAATATCTGGGAGAAAGTCTGTATTAAGGTATTCATTGAACTTGTTCCTGTTTCGTTCCAAGCTTTGTTTTCCCCTTGATTCTTTGAGAGGAGCCTGAGCAGGATTTGGACGCCTCACAGTGCGCCCATCTAAAATGAGCTCGTCATTCTCGCTGTCGTACCCTTCTATTGGCTTTAATGTTGTCTTGGCGGGACCGGGTGCTAGGCCCCCGTTGAAAGTCCGCCCACCGGAATTGTCCCAAGAAGGCAAATCCCATAGCACCTGGCACGAAAATGCGACGGAGAGGTTCTAAAAACGGCACTTACGGGAACCTGTCTAACTGAAGCTGCTATACGGCGGCGCCTTTTACGATACGAAGCGAGTAAGATGTCTTCGGATCTCTTGAGTACACTCTTCTATGAGGCCACCGTGTCCTGACAGCCTTGAGCATCACAGTCGCAACCGGTGAAATCCAAACCCGTTAATCTTGTGTACATTTAGGATGTTTGATTTCGTGTGCATCTCACCTCATACTAGAAGGTATATTTCAATTTTAACAAAGTGATAACCTCTGCTCATCGTCACAGTTGCAAAATCCACATGCATTATCCCGTCAATGCACCAAGTACCTGATAACATCAAAGCAGACCAATCAAATCGCCGAAGGCACTCTAATTGAAAATCACTTGAAGTTACTGATTCAGGCAGTTTGGCCACTCTAGCTTTGATCGCTTCGATCAAAGCTAACGCATGATCTTCTGAAACCTTAATAGTTTCTTACAGAAACTCAATATCACAAATCGAGCGGAGATATATCGTTATCAGGGGAACTGAACTTCCTAAAGGAATCACCCCAGTCTACATCACGGACAAAAGAACCTGTTAAAACCACGAACGCCGGAGAGGGGCCGCCAATCAACGCCGCCGTCGCATTTCGGCCATCTTCACACTGATACGTCACTATGTGACTCGAAAAGGGGCAGATTATATCGAAATGCCCATAAACTGTTGATACGTATTGAACCCGCCCCTCGTCTCGGAATGTAATGATCCACATTGGGTGAAACTATCACGAGGGGTTCACAAATAGACTGCTTGCCCGCGATCACTCACAGTGCGACGTTTACTGCTCAGATTCTCGTGCTGATGTTCTGAACATGGTTCGAGGACGTAAATGAAGAGACTTCCATTTGATACTTTCTGGTTTGGGTTGGTGATGAAGCAACATCTGCGACCTGATCGACGATGCTAACTTTGAGCAGCGTGGGCTCAACTCAGGATGTTTTATTCGACCGCAGGCACCGGGAATTTCAAGAATCAGGCTGGATAAAATACGTTTTGGCATATATCAATGAATAAAACTGCACAGATGTTTGTTTGCAATATGGCCCTTTTTTACAACAATTTCTAGGCCAAGAAGCGCTAGTAAGATTATATTTAGTGGGGAATGCTTTGTACTTCATCTCGCGAGTCGTCCATGCCGTCGATACTCACATGGACACATCCATAAAGTTCGTCGGAGGGCGATATCACCGCTCTTTAAGAACGGACTTATGAGGCGTGTTCTAACCATATCCAGTTACAAAGTCTGAGACATAATGGTTATTTTTGACGGCCAAAAAATCACTGTTACATTACTACAATGAAAAATAAGTCCAGCGAGAACGGTGTTCAATCCAATCAGCTACCCTGATCCGAATCGGAGTGGTACCTTGCCTTCCTACGCATACCAACGGCGGTGTTTAACAACTCTCACATGCCCGGGAGACAACATTGGTAGCTTTTCTAGAGTAGGTGCGTTAGGATCTCGAGAACTTGACTTCCCAAGTAGCTCACTTCTAAATTTATGAAATCCACTGAGTATGGCTGCCCTGTGGATATGAGGTACGCACCGGTTTACCGGGGCTCTTTCTTATGGTGGTGACCAACATCATTCGACTAATGCATGAGCATTTAGACTTCACTTTGATATTCCCTTCACAGATAATATGATATGAAAAGCTCACTTGCCTCTTATGGGCAGAGTATGCACCATATGGCTGGGCGTCGGTTTGTTGTGGCGGTGGAAGTTTTATGAACTCCAGTACAGGAACCGAGAACAGATAATCCGATGGTATATGAACATTAGATGGCTCCAGTTGCCGAGTTACGCCAGAAGATGGGGAAGAGTAACACAATGGTTAGAACATTCCTGCGTGGTTTCGGTGCGTTGGAGAGAATGCTTCTGTAGAATGATAACGAGATGCCTCAGGGTCTCAGACGATAGAGCTGGCCGCGGACTGGGGTGGAAGACTTACAAATTCTTTTTCGACTTCAGGCTTTCGGAATGGAAAGCCCTCAATGTGCTAACTGGACGCTGAACTGAAGGTTTCCAAAACCTTTTTCAGCTTCCTGGTGGAAGTCCGAAGTCCTTTCTTTGCTGTTGAAATAGGCACATCGACTAACATGGGATAGCAAAAAGTAGATGAACAAGGTTTGTTCCCTTGACGTCAACTTCCGCTTGAGTGTTGGGCTAGTCGAGAAACTAAAAACGGAATCATTCAGGCGAGCTGCGAACCCTGCTCTTGAAAAAGTCGAGATCTGGACGGACCTATTTTGAATCGGTTCCTCGGGCTTGCTTAATAAACCCTTCTGCTTCTTAGTTTCTTTGGACTTATTTCTGCAGGAATCTACTCGCCATCGACCGTACGAACAATCCCTTCTAATTCCGTCAAGTCAACGCTATCGAACGATCGCCAACGTCGCTCATAACCTCGAGTCTTGCGGTCTCCGAAGATCCCCATAGTCCCTCAACCAACAGCATGAGGATGCAATGAGTATTGAATTCTTCTCAGAGCAACCACACAGGAGAGAATCCCCGAGTGCGAAGTCTGCCGCCCACAAGAAGCTATTTAGACGCTGTTCCACATTCCCATCAACAAGTAATGGAACATTCACGCGCGAATCCATTCGGTCCCCAAAGTCCTCCATGAGTCAAGTCGAACATCAAAGTGCTATACCTCTTCTCGTAACCGAATCTCGGTGGCGAGTTTTCCTGATGTCTCTAGCATTAATCTATCCCCAAGTTACAATATCCTTGCCTAACGGGCTATTTCAAGGTGGATTCGACACGCCCTTTTACTGCATGTTATTCTAGTAGCACCGCCGATCGTTCAACGTTCACTGGTATGCAGTATTGGCCCTTCTACCCATGACTCGGTGACAGGTTCTTAATGGTCCAGTAAGTCGTGTCGAAGCCCATGAAGTCAAAGCTGGTAGATCGAGGCCGAGATGGGTGTACAATCCAGACGTTCAACACATGGTGTACCCATAAAGAAGTCAGAAAAGAACTGCCATCAAAGGCCTCATGCCTTGAACTGGCAACACAGCTGGTAGTCGTCCGTCAGATTTTCCCGAGCTGGCGGTGCATTGAGATTGAACTTGACAGGCGACACTTATGAGCGTCAAAATCGAGGCTGCATGAAATTTGAAACGCCACATTCGCAACGTGTTTTTTCCAAGGCAGAACACGAGTCAATCAGAAAAGCGCCTGTAACTGATTTCATTCTCCGCTTCAAATAATTGATATCCGATTTCGCTGTGCTTTGTTTTCCTCCTTTTCTGTGATGCTGTCAGCCTTCCGCTACCCTTCAAGAGATAGGCTCCCTTGGCCAGCTGAGAAAAAAAGAGAATTCGTTTTACTGGTTGAAAATTTGACGCTACCGCCACGGAGACATGCTATTTCAAATGGGATAATTTTCCTCGACTGTTACCAAATATCTTATATCATTGCTCTGAGGCAGCCCAAGGAGTACTGTACAGTTTTGATCACGGGAGACTATGATACATACGCAGCAAGCATCAAGGCGTCGGCATTATTTAAATGATCGGCCCGTCAACTAAGTTGTTAGACTTACAGGCAGCTATCCAACCTCCTCACGCTCCCACTCCACTTTCTTTGCTTATTCGTAGAGCAACTCTTTCTGACAGTCAGCGACACCCCATCCAACCCAAATATGCCCGACTACTAGCAGAATTCAACCCACTGATTCTTCCAGGACATCTCTGAATAACACCAACAGAAGAGGCGTCTGCACACACGCACACACACTCGGCCTTGGAACAGACCCGCCAGAATGTACAGGTAACAACTACTACAAGCATCGCGGCAGTCATACCAAGTAAGGACCAAAGCCCACTACAAAGCTAGCGAGACCAACTGCATAGATCTTGCTCAGACGCATTGAGTTTGATACAATAATCAATCACCACTAGGGGCCAGTTGAGTCATCTTAGGGGTCATTCTCTCACATTGCCGAAGGAAGTCTATGACCAAGAGGTATAGATATGTATATGTATGCATACGACCAACTATAATACAGATAAACGAAGGGAAGAAAGACAGCAACGACAAAACGGGGTAGATAAATGTAAGGCAGCACCAGCCAGCGCATACTACTAGTAAAAGAATTACGGCTGTACAATACCAGTCCATAACCCAACACCAAGCTCTTCATCTACCACAAAGGCACGTACACTCACCCATCATGCAGTCGCATTGTTGAAGATGAGCAAGTTCACGGTGTCCTCCGGCAAATCTGTGAGCGTACCCTTGGTCGCAAGGGCTATCATCGCTTTCTTCAGCTGAGCAGGTGTAAGAGTTGCAGGCCTATCAGGAATAGGTGCAAACATCTCAACAAACTCGGGCGCAGGCAAAAACGCGCTGATCCAGCGAGGAAGAGCACCGTGCATGATCGCATAGATACCGCTCAGGGGAGTCTGAGTGGTAACCTCTGAAGTCAATGAGACGAGCTCATCGTCCTTGTCAAAGATCGGGTCGAACTGGGGCGATGGGTAGATGGAAAGCAAGTACGCGAGGAGACCGGCGGTATGGGGAGATGCCATGGATGTACCGGAGAGAGTGGCGGTTGCGGTATCGCTTCCCTTGTAGGTGGAGAGAATATTCAAGCCAGGGCCGAATACATCAACACAGGGGCCGAAGTTGGAGAAGTAGGCCCGCTCATCGCCGAGGGTGGAAGCACCGACGGTGACAGCACGCTCAGATGCAGCGGGAGAGTACTTGCAAGCATCGCGGTTGTCATTACCAGCGGCAACAGCAAAGTGGAGCCCGGTGGCAACAGCGCGGTCAACAGCCTGGTCGAGAGCAGGAGATTTACCACCACCGAGACTCATGTTGGCAACAGAACCCTTGTGCTTGGTCTTGCCGGTCTGAGCCAATTCCTTGGCAGCGGCCTTTGCCTTTGCTAATGACTGTTGAGCGGCCCAAACAACTCCACCAACGACATCCGACATGGTACCGCTGCCGTTAGAACCGAGAACCTTGACAGCAATAACGTTCGCCTTCTTGGCAACACCGTACTTGCGAGAAGCAATAGTGCCTGCACAGTGACTGCCGTGGCCATTTCCGTCAACGTCCTCATCATTCAAAGGGATCGTCTTGCCCCAGCTTGCACGACCCTCAAATTCGACATGCTTGACATTGATACCAGTGTCGATGACGTAGACGTCAACACCCTCACCGCCCTCACTGTCGTACTCGTACTTGGTAAAGGTTGAAAAAGTGAGCTTAGGACGGTGGCTTATACGAGCCAAGCCCTATAGAAATGGACACGTCAGACAAAGCTGTAACTGGGACAACTAGAAAGCTGACTCACCCAAGGAGCGCCCCTCTCTGTGGCATGCTCAAGTGTGTGCACAATCTGGTCCTTCTCAATGTATGAGACCTCGGGCGATGCGCGGATCCTGTCAATGACGTTGGGGGCAAAGTGACCCGCATAGCCATTAAGTTGACCCTCATAGACGTGTCGAAGGCCAGAAAAGTCATCAACAAGTGGGTCCTCTGAATGAAGATCCTGAAGGAAATTCATATGATTCTGCACAAGATGCAGAGGAACATCATCCTTGAAGACGATGATGTAGGAGTTGTTGAGGGTGCCATGGGGATGGTGCTCTTCGACAAGGGGAGCGAGTGCAAGGTTTGAACGAGTGGGAAGGTCGTGCTGAGGAGTAGAAAGGGGAGTAGCAACGGCGGCAGAGATGAAGAGGAGGGAAATGGCTAAGCGAGTCATGGTGGTAAGAGGCCAACCAGACGATGGGCGGTTCAACTCGGCGGAACCCCTCTGATAACGCGTCCGGCTTATTGACCTTTATTTGGCTACTGCGTGCCGCCCTCCGGCCCCGCTTGGTGAGCTCCGGCCCCCGCATTCTCCGCACTCCCCTATTTTCTCTGCTGGCTTTGGTGATCGTGCCCCTTAGCCAGCGCGATAAGGCATAGATAACAGCCTCGTGCGCGCGTTATCTGGCAGTACAGACGCTGCACAGAAGACGTCGAATGCCTTGCTGCAGGACTCGTTGGACTCTGATATTACCCCACTCCGTACCGGTCACGTAATTACCTAAAATATCCATCTTGACCGCGGTCGTATGTTCGGTTAACACAGCAACCCTAGAACGGGTGTATCGGTACCATGAACACAATCACCATAGTGGCGACAAGACTATTCTCGCTAAGTACAGCACGAACTCAGTAGAGAGCGTCAGAATGTATGAATCTGCCTTTACAAAAGTCAAAAAGAACTTGGTTCCGCCTGTGACTAGAAATCAGCGGTCGCAGCATAAATGATGGCATTACCTCACACCTTCATTCTGGCTGCATTCCGTTCTCGTTCCGAAACGTCGGACTTGGCAGCTGACTGGCTTTGACTTTTCGTACCTTTGAACCTCACGCACCAGGGCTTACGCTGAAGAGGTGGTAGCCAATGCAGAATATCAACTCCAAGCACCACTCGAATAAAAACCATCTCACAAGCTAAAAATCCCAAACGCCCATCTCGGGCTCGAATTCGAGCGAAGCGCCCAATTCATAACGGCAGAGGAGCTAAGAATTCATAGCACCGACGCGCGTATGTACATAACGGCACCCCAACCCGCGGGCTGAACCAAATGCACAACTCTCAGTAATGCCCAGTTAGTTGGACCCTCATCTAATGTCCCCTTCGGGGTGACATACGAAAAAATTGGAACGATACAGAGAAGATTAGCATGGCCCCTGCACAAGGATGACACGTTTTTCCGGAGTGGTAGACCTACGGGTCTCAATAAACTATATAATGCTCTTTCTCCTTATATTATTCTTTTTGACAGTCACTGTAACCAATAAACCAGAAATAAACCACATTTCATTCCCATCTTTAAACTGTCACGACACATTCAATTCCCTACAAGCTAATATCAAGCCCCAACAAATTATACAATGCCACCAAAGCATCAATACTCCCACAACTCGTATCCACGGTCCCACTAGTCACAAACATCGCACCATTCGGCACTTGCTTACTCCCAAGCAACACAACATCACTCCCTCCATTATTCACAAGCGGCCAACCAAACGGCGCATTCCTCAACCCATTCGCCGGATCTCGAGCAAATGCGACCCAAGCACTTTGCATAAACTGTGAAAGTGCTATTTCATCTGTGGTGGGACCTGCAGGTGCCATACTAGCGTTGTAGGTACCAAAGACAATGGGGATATCAGAGGCGTGGTAGGCTCTTAAATCAGAGCGTTGGGAAATGTCGGGGAAGACGCCTACGAAGCAAGGGTTATAGATGAGCTGAACTAGAAACGAGCTTTCACTTACCTTGATATTGATATCTCCAAGTAGGTACATTTGCCTTTGCACGGTCCGTCGCAGCAGTACTCGCGGGACAAGTAAACGCAAGCTTAGTCACAATATCCGCAACTTGCTCCGTAAGTCCGGGAACAGCCACCCCAACAGTAAGTAGCTCCTCTTCCACGACAAAAATATCACCCTCTTGAGCTGTACTACCCCCTAGCATGGGTACACGAAGGAAATTGCCTGCTGCGGCGCGTTGACGTGTGTTTGAGAAGATCACAATGTCTAGAGCGTCATGTCAGATACGGGCTGTAACGTGATTTTGTGAGGCCGACTTGCCATCCACAATAGGTGCGAATGTAGCTTCGGCGTCGATGGTCGCTTGTTCGAGCGTATGCGCGTCGACACCTTTCATGCAGGTTAATTGATCTGCTGTAGCAGCTGTACAAGGAAACCATGATGAGCAACTGATCTATAAATAAGAACGATAAATGCACGAACAAGATCCACACCCGACTGCATTAGCAATTTGATTCCAAGTAGCCGTATCAGGGTCGTCAACTCCAATTCTAAAAAGCGGGACCGAAGTGACGAGGTCCAATCTACATTCAGGAAAAGGGTGATCAGCGAAAGAACCAACACCCGTCGATTAAACTCACGTTCCAGACTGCGTAATAATCCCTAAAGGAGTGTCAACAGCCGAAACATCATTAATCAAACATAATTAAACAAACCTTTAACAATTGTATCACTCGGATGCGAATACGCATATGCATCAACCGCAACACTTCCCGCGCTCTGTCCAAATATCGTGATTCTCCCGGGATCCCCACCAAACGCAGCAATATTATCATGGACCCAACGAATAGCAGCTTCAATATCCAACAATCCAAAATTCTGCGTTTGAGAGGTAGATGCAAGCTGCGGTGCGTTGGGTTGACCAAATATGTTGGTTCGGTAATTGATGGTTACAATCGTGATGTCATCATGGTCGCGAACAAAGTTCGTCCCGTCGTATGCTGCGAAGTTTGACTTTTTTTGAAAGAAGAATGGAGGGAATTACTGATGAACATCAACGAGCTCCATGACGGTAGTCGCTACTTACAGTTCCAAATTGAAACGACCCTCCATAAATCCAAAGCAGCACAGCAGTTCCCTGCTTCCTCCCTACACTCGGTGCCCACACGTTCAAATTCAAACAGTTATCCGACTCTGGCACAGGCGCATCACCAGCTCCAGAAAGTATCAAAAACTCCCTATTCGTATCCGCCAATTTCTGTGTGCAAGAGTCTCCAAACTGTGTTGCACTAAACGCAGAACTTCTGTTCGGAGGTGTACTAGGAGCCTCCCAACGGCCTGCTGTTGCATATGGAATACCGAGGAACCGGCGGACGGTGGGAAGTGTTCGAGAACCAGTGACGGGACCTTGTTGAGTTTGGACCGTTAAGCCATTGGAGGTTTGAGCATTTGCGGGAATGAATGGGAGGAAGGAGATTGTAGCGATGAGGAAAGTGATGAGTGGGAGGCGGGTCATTCCTGAGAGTCCTTTGTTCTTCTGAAACGCCGTGGGGATGGGGGAAGTATGTGAATGTTGAATTCGAGGTCCTTTTGAATGATCTCCTTCGAGTGATCACAGAACCCGAAGGAACTGCGTAATGTCGAGGAGAAGGCGATGAATTAACACCATCACAAGAACTGATTAATTATGTGCATCTCGACGTCTCACTTGATGCTGCGTGCACGAATCAGCGTAATTTCATCAAGAATCAGTCGAGAGGATTGGTTACCTCAAGTCCATGACTTCATTACAACTTCGGCACCGCCTCTTCGAGAACAAAGAACAAGAATTCGAGAGACATGTCGAGGGAATGAAAGTCCCAGTAAAATGTGCATCAGCTTGTGAGAAGCAGAAAGTCACATTGGTAGTGGAGCTTCTTTTGTCAAGAAAGTAGGCCTTTGAGTGGTTTCATTGATCACGAGTCTCGGGATCCGAAACGTCGATTGCGTGATGGAGATGACCAGCAAGGGAAGACATGGGCGTAACTGGCAGTTCATGATGTCGGAAGTACATCATTTAATGTCGACAGAAGGTCATAAACAATATTTGTCAACAGTGGTGGTTTTGATCTTTCGCTGAGATGTCTAGCAAGTAGTTGCCGAGGGAAACGAGGAGACAATCAACAAAAGCAAGGCATCCCTGATAGACCTGTAGCACCACAAGTCGTAAAAGCCTGTTCAGGGAAAATGAGCACGAAAGAGCATGATTGTAAATAGGCGCACAAGTGCAAGGGTGCTGATCAACAGAGGCGCGTGGGAAGGGCAGCTCAGGGGCAATTGCCACGCGCATGGATTTCATTAAAGCAAAGTTTGACTTGGTTCCTGCCTTTACAATCGACAGGCGTCGTCGTCATATTTTCATATTCTCTACTTATCCGCCATCTCTTGCTCTCCTTGGTCACCTCGTCTCAATTCTCAGGAACCTATAGGATTTGGTTCAGAACCCAAAATACCTCGTCGGGCTGCCAAATACCAATCATGATCATCCCCCCTCGTCAATCACTATAGTACAAGGCTACGATCATAATCACGTCCTTCGGGGAGCAAAGCTGCGGTCTTAACTAAGTACACGCAGCTCGTCTGAGGTGTGGCCTATTTGAAAACTGATCCGCAAACGGACATTATTATCTTATAGTCTAAAAATACCCTTTGTTCAGATAACTTCAATCAAGACTTTAGACGTCGGCCACCGTGTACGCAAAGGTGTCCTTTCTAAAACCCATCTCTTACTGAAACGAGGGCTCTTGACCTTCGGTTATCAAATCGCACCTCCTCTTTGGTCGGATCTCTTTGCTGCGACTCTACGTGTCCTCTCAAGAGCATCCAAGCAGAAGTCTTTGTATCAATCGTTTTCAGGGTGCCCCACTGACTATGTCCTCGGGTAAACTGGCTCGTTACATGGGTATTTTGACTTCATCTTCTCGGACGTCGACCCACCGGATTTTTGCGTACGGAATTATAGATGAGATTCAGATCCATGGGCATGTTCCGCTCGAAATATTTGTTTCAACTAGATTCGACCAGAGGCACAGATCCTACCTCATCGCTACAATGTATCCTCTCTTCTCCACCGTTACTCGAGCGTCTGGATAGCCCATATCTGTAATGATGAAGATTTACGTGCATCCGATACAGGCCCTTATACTGGGCACCAATTACAAGAAGCATAGGACGCTGGTTCTGTGTTTTCAACAGTCATTGATTTGCTTCGGAAATATGTGGGTTATGTCTCCTATCTGTTAGTCAACTCGACCCTTACGCTTGAAACTGCTATAGCCACAGCCTCAAGAAATATGGAGTGTTTTCTTTTGAGTAAGCCATGATCTATCAAAACCTTGCTTAAACAGTAGAGCAGTTCGTTTCAGTATCATTTACTAGCGCTCAGGTCACAGCTCCCTGGCTTGAAAAGTAGATTCATCTTTGCCGGCAGCCGACAGCTTCTACAAGGGCCTGTAATGCCACTCTACTGTTCAAGTTTTGCGGCTTTTGTCAAACAACCGAACCGCTTAGACATTCTCATACCCGTAGCCCATCATTTCCGGTAATCAAAAAAATCATACTTCTGGGTAAGGCGTTCTAAAATTATACTTTATCATCCTTTGCTAACAGCATCAATTTCACTATCAGCACATATCGGAACATCTGATAAGACTAGCGTCGGTAAAAAGGAAAGACGCTGTAAGGTGAACTCCTAAGCGGTGTTCCCTTGTCAACGGGAACCGCTGATCCAGTATGTTTCACAGCTCCAATCTAAATCTGTGCACTTCAAGTGCAAAGTTGCTCATAAACTTCCCCTTGCTTCTAAAGCATATTCATTCCCAGCCCTTGGGGTCCCGGAATCGTCATTCCATTCCTGTCAATGCAATCACCTTAGAACAATCACAAGCTTGAAGTTTTTTCAAACTCAACCATGACTCTCGTATCCAAGCCCACGGCCTTTACCTGTCACCGCTATCGATGCTGTGACTTTCGACGCCCTCTGCCATGAGGCGACTCTAGGTGATTTCCCAGCCGCTTTATTTACGAAAGTGATGATGAGATATTGCTCTTAGACTGTGCCTGCTATGTCTATCACCTCCACTGCGTCGACTTTCCATTCTTTTTTAGCCCTCGGCGTCGGGCAAGATTTCGGGGTATCCGCAAAATTTGAATTTTCTCCATCCAGGTACTAGAGAGATCTGTTCGTACCATCGACAAGGCCGTTTCAAGCTGAAGATCTATCGAAATGCCCGTTAGATTTCAAGCCCTATCACTGCGAGATCTAGTCTGGCTCTACATGGCCCACAACGCCTTCGTAGCCCCGTGCGGCCCATTCGAGCTCTTCTGTGTATTGATCCTGGGGATCTTGTGCTTGATTAGAGTGCTGTGCTCCGGCCTCCCAACCGGAAATTTCTGCTTTACCGAAGGGACCGGGTTTCTCAGTGTTCTCGAGAGTTGACTCGGGACCTCTTGTTGACGTCTCGTGTGCATCATGTCTTGCTATATTCCCATAGGATCGTATCTAGACTATTCCAAAAGATCTACTATTCTATTAAACAATTGATTGAATCCGATATCCATTTTCAAAAATCCATTTCATGGCTTATCCTTCCTGAGACTTCTTATGTACGCATTAACAATCATTTCCTCAATCCTGGTAGGAGAAATGTCATATTTACTGTCCCCTCAAATTCAGTATCAAATTCAAACACTTACCTCCCCTTAACAAGAAATGTCACCCCTTGATTAAAAAAACCCTTCAGAATCTGCATTTCAAGTCCTTGGTATAACCCTGGTGTTCCAGGTTTCGAAACTTGTCCACTTGCTGAAGCTTTTTTCTTTTCCCGACCAGACCGTGATGGAGAATATCTGCCTTCATAAGCGTCCATAAGCGCCTCCGTTAGCGATACTACCGATGAGTTCTGTAATCGCGTCTTCGCTAGAATGATAGGGTATAAAATTGCGAGAGCTGTTGGTTTAAATATCAGGGTCTGGTATCTCTGACTACGAGCACGTCTTAGTCGACATACCAATGGAATTCGAGATCGCCGCGCCTACGAATGCCTCCCGTGGAGAGGGGTTGACTGGAGTATTTGGAAGGGATATATTTTGTCTGTGACGTCTTGGGAGTGTCTGCCATAATGTAAGAACCCTTCTGAACATTTGATAAATTGCCAAGGTGATAGACGGATTCAAGGAAAGGATTGCCGTCGTCTTGAAACCTAACAACACATTCAGCGAGATGAACGCCCTACGGTTCACGGCTCACCTCTCCAGAATCCAGCGAGACCATGCTCTTTATACATGGATTTCACTACGTTAACAATACCGGTGGAATGCAGTGCCTTTGGTTGCCCTTCATCTTCATCTTCTCTCTCAGTTTGAAGTCGCAATGTGACGATATTTAAGGGAGTAGAAATAGCACGAGATGCTACACCAGCTAGAAAGCCTAAGAGAACTTCTTCGGCCATCCCAGGCTTGTGCGGACTTTGTGGTTTGGAAGAATGTCTTCCCATGAGAGAACCAAGAGAGAGATATCTGTGCGTTGAGAGACCTCTAAGCCATGTATAGAAGTAGAAATAAAGGAAACTAAGGCAACATTGGTTTCGTCAGCGGGGGTTGGTATCTGCCGTGAGGTGGGACGAGTCTCACTTGGATAATGCTTTTGCAACAGTGTCTGTCACGAGTCCATCGTACAATGCCGAGACTCCGTTCTTCTGGATAGTATAGTGCAGGATACGTATCCCATCGTGCAGGCCACCTTTTCTCCGTTTGTCATTCGGGTCCTTCAGCTGTAATCGGGTAGAGACTAGGTCAAGTGGATAAGTAAGTGCACCTGCAGATGCACTTCCTATGGACCCAGAAAATGCCTGGACTATCGGCGGTAGCGTGCTCGTCATGAGTCAGTGATTTGCGTCTGAATATCTTGGAACTCTGAAGAGTTGAGTGTTCGGATGGTGGTTTTCCAATGATCGCTACCAATGACGTCACCACGACATCAGTCATTAAATTCGAAGACTGCACCCATTGGATATCGCCATAAAGCGAACCCATTGCCGTATCACACACCGAAGATTGCCATAAGAAACCTGTCAGTATATATAGAGTATCCAATGGCTATTTGAGGTCAGTAGAATTCCGTCATGATGTTTGGATGGGCCAGTCCAGGTGGGCGGGTATTCCCGTCCACCCTATTAAGATTAATATTATCATGTAGCTGTACATCAGCTTTGTTCGTTACGGGCTAAACGATAATAAGGGAGGGAGGGAGGGTAACCGAGAAATAAGATAGTCTTCAACACGGCAGTGATGAAGATGAGTGAAGAGATGGAAGATAATCCTGGTGGTTTTGTTACGTAGTTGATACGAGACACAAAACTCCTTTCTTCCAATTATGAGAGACCGCGGGTCTCCTTGTCGGTATCTACATACCGAGGCCTCTTGTTTGTAGTCATTGACCTGGCGTAAACAATTCTTTAAGCTCGGCAAAGTTTCCATCACCGCGGCTCGGCGACTTACATCGTACAACCTAAGTTAGATTCCTGTCTTAGAATTAAAAGGCTCATCGAACTCTCGCATTTAGACATTGGTTATACAGGTATACACATATCAAGGTACCCGGTGAGACAATAATTAAGCAGACCCTGCAACGTTCTGTAACCTGCCGTCCACAACGGGCTGTATCACAGGGATAGTCTTCTCCGCGTCCTTTTCTGCGGCATTGACGTCGAGCAAGTTGGCATCCTCGCCTGATCGTCGAGTGCGTTCTCGCTCATAGGGGTCCAACAACCCCATATCCTCTTCGTCACCTAAAAGATGGGCTGCAATGATAAGGGGCGCAGAGATTGACCATAGGACAGCTGGGATCAAGTCATCGACGATATCGAGGACTAAATCCGCAGTGTCAAACACAAGGTCTGTGGTATCAGAGAGAATGTCGAAGAGTGAACCAGAGCGGGGTTTCGTTGGGCGCGACTGCTTTCGCATTCCATCAATGACCTCACGGGCCCTGGGGCTGCGATCCTCGGGTTTCTCTTGGAGTTGTTTGTTCAGGAATTGCGCACCTAAAAGAACACGTTAATGTAATGCAACCTAAGGCTAGCTAGGCTCACCCAGAAGGAATTTCCTGACTAGTGCGCTCTTGGGCTGACCATTCTCAGGAGTAATGATGAATTTCTTGTTAGCCAGCGTCTCGTACCCGTCACCTCCTGTGGCTATGTATTCTCCGACCATCAATAGGTATTTACGAGTGCTGGTGCGTAAAACTTCCTCCTTGTCAACCAAGCTGGGCTTGCCGTCTTTCCCTAGCTTTGTAGACTCTTCAAGCAACCATACTCTAAGGACACGCTGGCCGACTGGCTTGCTACCGTCCCAGGATACACGAAAGCCAGACATAATTGGGAAGCGCCTTAAAGCATACTGTGAGTTCGCTGGCAACACGTTTATTGGCAAAACACTTACCCGTTAGATTTAGGCCAGAAAGAAAGAGCATTCTCCAATGCACTGAAGAAATCAGATGCATTAATTTCGATGACCACCACGGGATCGGGGTATGGTAAGAGCGACATAAGGTCACCGAGGGTGGCTTGGTGGCCTGGTAGATTTGAGTATGATATTATCATCCATTCTCAATTGGATACATACCGGGCTTAAACCCCCCTCGCATATCACCCGAGCTCATCAGTACACCATCTACTGTTGAGTAACCAATTTTGCCGAGTGCATCATCGTAGGAATGCCTCAAGCAATCTGCAACCCAATTCCCAATGGCGGACTGGATTGGCACCTTAGCATAAGATCATCCTTGTAGTAAATGTAGCGGACTCACTTCCTGGGTACGAGCAATGCGAGTATCGATTTCCACATTGGTAATGAAGACCTTGTCCTTCTTGGCCGCAGCCATCGTCGCAAGCTCACGATCATATATCTCCTTCATCACGGTGTTGACTGGAGTATCCCCCCTGGTAACAATCCGCCTGCCTAGAAAATATGGAGCATGTACACGGTTTCGTGGATTACTGTGAAGCTTACCTTCAATCTCCTGAATAACTTTCTTCCTGATACTACCTGCGGGCGTATCTCTTAGGGTGAGAACCACCTCGGTGAACTCTTTGAAATCGGTTCCGCTCTTGACTACTAAGACATCGCCTCGGTCGTCTGATGCACTCGCATTGGTTATAACGGGCGCTTGAGTGCAAACAACTGACGTTCGGGTTGCTAGAGTACGTTGAGGGTCACCGTTGCAAAGTAAAGAAGTTACAAGTGACGTACTAGCAATGGGTGACTGCAATGACGATGTCGCACTTATATTCTCCAGCAGGATCACGGAGTTTGGCCGACAACTTCTTCCCAACTTCTATCATATCGAGCCATTTGAAGTTTTTTGGCCATCCGGTTATCGGCTTGATCCATTCCCTGGAAAATATCAGGAGGCGACGATTAGAAGAAAAAAAACAGAGAAATCTTACTCTTCGACAAGTCCAACGAAGCCAATCTTTATCCCTTTCCTTTCTAGAACGTAAACCTCTTTCATCGGCATGGGGACCGTTCCAGTATTGGTATCAACGATATTGCTGAAGAGCCAAGGCTGATAGGCCATTCAATCTTGGCGTCAACTAGAATAGGAACGAAGCGTACGAAAGTAGTTCGTTCGATCAATTTGTTGAGTTGAGGAACGCCTTTGATACCGGAATACTTGGGTTTGAATCGTGCCCACAAAATGCTAATTAGAGTCACATACCCATATCGAATTCGTGATTGCCTGATTCACGGTGTTAGGGCACCATTATCCAAGACACGATACAACGTAGCAGGCCTACCAGGACAAGCGACGTCAACTCCTAGCGCATTTATAATGGGAGGCTAGATAACAAGGATCAGTTTTCAGGCCAAAACGAGATGATATGAGTTCACCATATGCCCTCCTCGAGTCTGGGAGCTCTCGATGGAGGGAGAAAATAAGTCGCCCGAGAAAACAATCAACCCTTCCTTGTGCCCATCAGCTCTATCGCCCCATTTCGAGGCAACATCACTCAGTAAGGTTGCAAACTTTGTGACGTCGATGGTCTCTTTTTTCCCATCGACACGAATATCCTGGTCCGAGACCTGATATACGTCGTTGAAATGAGCAATATTGAGGGTTGTAGTCATGGCGCGATGACTTGGGGCAAAAGGGTGTGGAATCTATTACGGTGAATCTCCTGGTTAAAGAAGGCCAGGATAAGCGCCACCATTTATCGCTTCATCGGTTACATTCAGCCTGTTAATCTAGTCAATCAGCTTCTCTGCACATGATACAGGCCAGCAAACATACTTAGTCCGATTTGAGAAAGCTGCATGCCATGATAAGTAGGTCCCTTAATTTAGGCTGGGAAATATTCGTTGGCTATTTTGGATGCAGCTGGCCGGGGGAAGGAAGAGCGTTGCTTCGCGAAGCGATTACCACAACATCTGTAGCGGGACACATCACTACAGGATTATCAGTAGCGTTATTTATATCGAAGTGTCCGCCCCGCCGCCTCAGAGGAGGTTGGAGGCTCAGTATAAATCATGATGCGGACGTAGTGTCCTCTTGACTAGGTAGCGAAACCATAAGATAAGAGTGGGTGGTCACAAGACCACCTCCGTGTTCTTGTTTTTGACAGGCAATCAGCGTTAATCGGGTGTATCATTGGAGAGTGGTGTGATAGTGGCTGAATACGTGAGAATAGTGGCAGCATCAGATCGTGTGTACTGAAAACTCTTCGCAAGTCTCGAGCACGGCGGAACGTCGTTTAAGAAGCGCGTCGTAGTAGAAAGACAACGGTTTCAAAACTGACCCGCTCAATATAACCTGCCGAGTTTGTGTGTTCGTTCAAGCTACATGACGCTGAGGTGCAGGGGTCCATACTACGCAGTATTAGGGGAACGGCCGGGGGAAAGGTTGTGTCAGAGCCATAGGGGAAAGGGCATAGTCGACCGGGACAAGTTGCTTCTGTTGACCCTGGTGGCTGAGAGCTTTACCCCACGTGAGCCCAACTTAAACTCATGAGTTGTGTTTGATTTCGGACGGTGACTTAGACGCTGAACTGTAAGATTGAGTTCTGAGTAGTGTATTACAGCCCATACTTCATATGATTACAATATGAACGACTTTCTCCATTATCACCTATCACGGATTGACGCTGATGGGAATACACCCAGTAGCAAGGACGCCGTTCTTTGGATATTGAGTTAGTCACTAATGTTCTGCACCAGCCAAAGTCAATCGGAGACATCTCACATGGTAATTCCCGCTGCAGCACACTGGCTGGGTCGTGCTGAAGAAATTCCAGTCAATAATTCGAGTTCTCCTTGCATTAGCACTTGACATGTTGTCCGCTTACCATGAATTTCCACCAGCTCCAGCGACATCAATCGAATTGCAAGAGACTACGGTTTGATCAGTTCAAAAGTTGTGGATGCTGTTGAAGAAATATTCACCCCCAATGAGAGTTCCGGCCTCGCCCAGGATAGCACCTATGTCTAGTGGAAGTCCAAGAAACTTGAATACCCCAAGGATCTCAGCAGCCTGCTGTGCATCAACCTGAATAGAGTCGGAAGGCTCAGAAACCAGTGCCAGGATAAAAAACAACGGCCCACGCTTTGAGTACTGCTGCAGCATTGAGTGGATCCAGTTTGACAACTTGAATCGCGAAGTAGAACGTCAGCAGCAGAAGCTGCGGCAGCGAAGAACGCCAAGGTAAAGACAGAAGTAGCACGCATTTCTGAACGAATGCCGACCCGATTCCAGCGTAAGGGCCTTTTATCTAGAGGGCTATTTAATTACTGAACCGAAAGCCGGATTCTCGAAATTTCCCTGGAGATTCTGGGGGATTACAAGTAAATTCTGATGAACCTTCCACAAGCGAAGTTCACGAATGAAGCTTCAGAAGGCCGGACAATCCCCGTTCCCTTGTTCCTGTGGGGCCCTCCATTTCATGAGACACGATGGGCATTGACAGTGGCTTCTTGCACCGATTGACCCCGAATCGAACTCGTTCATGTCGAGTGTTACACCAGTCAACACATTATAATATAGGCATTATTTTTATCCCCCCATGAATATCCACTATCGCATGCTTTGAAGTTACCAGAAAAAGGGAAAGAACAAGGCACAAATTAAAGAGTTCGGCCATCAGCGTAAGGTAAGTCTTTAGCTCTAAACTAAAAACAACCACGAGTCGGTATCTGTGCTTATTTTCGGCAGGCCGCGTATCCGCGAATGGATCTGCCTCCCTGTGATGTTTCAATCTCTTCAAAGCTAGCGAATGTCTCTCATCTCTGACAACAACGTACTTGGATCGCTTGCGGCTGAGCGACCAGTCAAATAATGACAATCGGCAAATGGAAACGCTGGGTCGAGCGAAACAATGACAGATTAACCGTTCAATACCCCAAGGCCGATGTCAACAGTCATAGTAGCCTGGAGATCACCATCAACATTCTGGATCCCTTTCAAAAATACAACAATTGATCGAGTATTTTTGTACTGGTGCGAGCTCTTGGGTCCCGCTATCGGACACACACGGTATTGGCGATGATTTTGAGACCTGGTGGGACTGGTCAACGCTCGCACAGGGGCTGGAGGGCACCTTGATGGAATCATTCAGTCACGATAGGACAAACGGAGAAAGATAGAAGACTACCCCTTGAATGGTTCTAGCGCACCTGTTCCTTGTATTTATGAATGTGGCGGTGAGGGTATGAATTCAATGGAGCTGGGTAGGCTTCAGAAAACTACACCGTCGAGGTGTTTGTGTGGCCCGCATTAAAGGTTGTTGGTCACCAGTCTGACGACACAATCGAGAGAAGTAATACCTATGCTTGACTAGCCTCGCCACTAGCCGTTTTTTGAAGGGATTGCAGACGCGTTAGGAAGGTGCACAGATCAGGAGTGAAGAGGTGAAAACCTATAAAGAGAGGGAAAACAGCACGAACAGAAATCAGCTTCATTCCCTCCTTTGAAAGCACTCTTAAGCCACCCACATAATCAACATGCGTTTCGCTGCTGCTCTTACTCTCGCTCTCCCCGCCATTGTTGCTGCCACCGCAATCCCCCGCCAAAGCGGAAACTGCAACACTGGTGCCTTGCAGTGCTGCAACCAAGTCCAGCAGGTGAGCTCTCGTGTACATTTACTCGAATCGGCCCATGAATATACTGACTCGTGAACGTCAATTCAGGCGGATTCTCAAACTGCCAACCTTTTGTCAGGACTCCTTGGTATCGCTCTTGGATCTCTCCAGTTGCCTATCGGCCGTAAGTATCGACTCACCTATGAAACAGCCACGGAACTTACGCCTGCATCTAGTCAGCTGCTCTCCCCTCGATATCCTCGGTGTTGGAGGCAACTCTTGCTCTGCCCAACCTGCCTGCTGCTCTGGCAATACATTTGTAAGCTTATTTTATTATTTCATCTCAGCATCTGCTCATACCTCTTCAAACAGGGTGGCCTGATCAGCTTGGGCTGCAATCCCATCAACCTTAACCTCTAGGCGATGGTGGACTAAGGTCTCTCCTCAGATAGTTATGCGGCACTTCTAACAGACTTTTGTCATGGACTAGAATGTCGTCCTGTAGTTCTGATTGGTATCCTTAAATTGATCTCGGAGAAAAGCTCAGAAAACCAATATATATGTTGTGAAGCTTGGTTAACATACTTTCGACGCAAAGCGATGATACCTTCGGAGGGGATAATCGGGTCCTGTTAATATTGTAAGATTATTGACCTCTCGCCGTTTCTTGAGACTGCTCTATGCATATCGAATATATTCTCGAAGTTGAGTACTCGACAATTGACTTCGCTCACAGCTGGGAGTAAAATACCAACGTCATCAGGCAGTTCTTTGTGGAGCTTCCACGTCCTGGCTCTTGCTTCCGCCTTCGTGAGCTATTTTCCCAGTACCAAAGGATTTTTCGAGCGACAGATGGGCTTGAACCTTGTTTGATGGTCTATGATGGAATATGACGTCGAAGGCAGGAATGTTTGTTTGATAATCTTTGACTCAGAGTTTTCAGTGGAGTCGTTCCGAGTTCGATTGGTTCATATCGCGATCCTGACAAGCCCATGGTATTCCAGCTGTAACCGTAGGCACTTGCTCAATTTCTGCTCTTGAGCCTTCATACCGCCTAGTCTCTACTTCTCCTCGGGTACTTCACAGGATTCAAGTACCAGTGCTTCTGTGGATGCCCGAATAAGGTGGTGATATCTGTTTGTAGAAATGACAAACGTGAGGTAATCTCGTGTCAGCTCCTTCTGCGACACGGGTTCAACAGGTCGTATGTAGGGACTTGTGTGGCAATCAAGCGGTTCAGTTGAACATCTCACAGGGTATCAGTCCAGTGCTGGTTCTAGCAGTACGTCATATTCATGAGAACCTTTGTTGTCCGCCAAACCACTAGATCACGCACCAGACATCAACCACGCGCCTCAGATGAGCATTCATCTGCTACTTATTTTTGGACTTTTGAGCAGCGAGACGGGTGTCAAAGCCGATCCTGTAAGGGGAAAAATGGAAGGATTGGGATTCTGGCTACGCGTTGAGACCCACACATCGGTTCTGAGTTGACTTTAACCCCGGATGAGTGCTATGGTCAAGTATACCCGAGCAACAGTAAACTGATGGGACATTACAATCCGAGCTGCGGGGTAGTGTTGACGTTTTCCAAAGAAAGATATGTAGGTATCCTGATTGTAGAGTTCAAGCACGCGACAGATCGGGAGCATGAAATCTCCGACCTCTTATGATCATAGTTCGAAGTCGTCTTCAGAGTTGAACAAGTGAGGCGCAGAACCGAAGCTACGGCTTCGCGTACCTCACTTTTGAAAAGCGCCAGTGAGGCATTTGACACAAATTCTGAAACGTTCTCTGATGTGACAAATGTCGCCAGAACAGGTTGAGAGATCATATGCCTAGAGACATATCAGTGTCGAAGGAAACTACCCTTGCCATAGATCCCTCACCGATACTCGAATGCAATCAAACCTTCCAATCTTCTTTTGCAGTATTAATATCGGATAGTATGATAGATCAGCACCAGAAGGATGATCTTGCCTCGGCTACAAACGAATGGGAGGGGTATGGCATCAGAAAACAGCCTGCGTTTCGCTCTATCGTAAAAATATCGTACACTGGGTCGTCTCGGCCGCTTTGAGCCCTCCAATATCTCCCGAGTAGAAGTATAATCCTTCACATTTATTGGCATCGGATATCTCGCCATCGACATGGTCCTCACCATGAGTTCGTGGATTATGAAAATGTTGCTGGTCACTTCATTGACAACAACGCTGTCGATCAAATGTCCGAGCCCGAGGGAAGGGTTATGTAAATTTCAGTAAGCTTTCATATGAGATACGGAGGCGGTAATGAGCTGGAAATTAGGCACCACAAAACCGATGCCTCAGGGCATAGCAATCCGTTCGTGTACTCCAGTTTCCGGTTGACATCTTCCCAGAGTATGCTGTGCGGTGAAGGGCGAGGGACCTCGTATCATTAAGAGGTGTTGAATGTAGTCGCTCCATAATCGGGCATACATAGACTAGGCCATAATGTCGGGATTCGTTGGCGATATCGGTCATAGCGCAAATCAAGATCTGATGGTCATCTTTACAAGATGTCCAGTGAGAGTGTGTCAGAAAGACAAATTTAGAGTCTGCGAGGTAATTATAACATACCAACTCCTTGACATACCAGGTACTCTCCTAGAATTTTTGAATTTAACGGTACTTTGCAGGCTTGAGAAGACCGCTTCATCGAGGGGTTTGCGAGGATCAACGAGCGCCACAAATCCGATAGAACGCGTGTGGGGAGAAGTTGTGGGATAGCCCGACCACTCGCCGTTTCACGAGGATCCGGAGACAGTTTTGAGTGAGTGCATAGAGCAGAGCAACAGCGAAGGCAAGAATCTATAAAGAGGAGAAGGGCCAATGAGTAAGAACCAGACACAAATCCTCATTTGAAAGTCTTCTCAACTTACTCACCATCGACATGCGTTTCTCTGCTGCCCTTGTTCTTGCCCTTCCCGCTATTGCTGCTGCAACTGCCATTCCCCGCGACGACGGTAACTGCAACACTGGATCCATCTCCTGCTGCAACCAGGTCCAACAGGTGAGGTCGCCGCGTGCAACGCATTTCTTTCCCTCGTTCCCTGATGCTAAAATGGCGGCTTCAACCTAGGCCAATTCCACTGCTGTTAATTCGTTGGCAGGTCTTCTTGGTATCGCTGTCCCTGACATTACAGGACTTATTGGCCGTAAGTGCTGATCCACTTGAAGAGCAATCGGTCCGACTTACAGTGTGTGTAGTTGGCTGCTCCCCTCTCAACATCCTCGGCCTTGGAGGCAACTCTTGCTCTGCCCAGCCTGTCTGCTGCAGTGGCAACTCTTTCGTAAGTATTTTTGAGATTTTGCTCAGACAAAAGCTCATACATTCATAGGGCGGCCTCATCGGCTTGGGCTGCAACCCCATTAACCTCAACCTTTAAGCAATCGTAGAAGATGCCCTCTCCTATGGTTCCATTGGGTTAGGTCGTATACCCGATGGAGACATTACTTGTCATGGAGGAGGATTGGGGCTTGCTATCTTAACCGTGCCTGTTGTTTACTTTAGAAGATGCTCGGAGCAATGATATATATTGTGTGTGTTGTGTTTTCACGTACTTTAAGTGATTAGGAACAGCAGCTTCGCTTGATGGTGGGTAGTCCGCTTCGCTTGCCCAAACAATTAGTTTCATAATGATGCCAGCGCCCTCCAAAAGCTGAGGCCTCAAATCTTGTTGAAAACATTCCCCGGTTCGAAAGAAGAGATGAGGCGCCAGGCGCCAAGCTGAAGCTAGCTGAAAGACGCGTCGCGTGAGCGCCGAGCAAGTTATATTTAGGTTCCACGTGAGCAAACAAATAAAGACATAGTGATGGTTCCGTCAGTCCACGTCGTTTAAAGTTATCCTCCCATTCTCGTTGCCCAAGGCTTCGGCTCTAAGCTCATACTCCATGACAATATGATATCTCCATCGCATCCAATGAAACTTCAGTCTCATGTTTTCCTCACAGCCAGAATCTTCTCCTGCATGCACATGAATCTAATAGTGATCGACACGCCTCGACGTTCGACACCGGTTCGCACATTACTCTCAGAATACTTTGCGCCCAGCACTCCTGGTATGACCATAGGCGTATGGATTCGACGCAAGGTCATCTGGCGACATTCAAGTGTTTCGACACCAGGTTTACCTCTGGTGCGGAGCCCCCGCGGCTCGTAATGGATTGAAACCTTCATCAGACCAGCTGGAAGTCTCGCCCGACACTCATCCAATTTAGTAACTCCAGTATTCGCCTTCAGAGTCATTGACCTATTCGAACGTTATGACCATCTCTGATGAAATATAATATTAGGCCTTTCGAACGGTGTCTGGAAACAAGAGCGATGGGATCAAATCTCACGCACTTGAAATGTGCCGATCGATACAAATCTTGATTGTGGGTTTCTAGTGTGGCAACTTCTTCGTCTTAGTCCTCTATCCTAGGGAGCTGCGCTGGACTTCGAAAATTCCCCCGCGCAGATCGAAAAGGTTTTTGTGTTGGTTGGTACGGACTTCACAGACGACGTGGTAAAGAACTACAACCATCAATGATATGAAGGAGGTGAAAGATCGGATTTTTTTGCGGCAGAAGACTTTGAAGTGTGTGCAGTACGTTGATATATTCGTCGGGCGTTCGAATAAACTCACATGTCAGTGACTGGCTAAGATCTTGGCAGTCTAGAGTAAAATTCAATTCTACTTCGTGAATGACTATTTTCGGTTTATGATCAACTCAATAACATCGAACTTCACTATCCCGCCCACCGTAATCAGAAGGTCAAGAGATTTCCAGTCGTATTTTCGGTGACCAATCCGTTGTTCAGTCCGCCCCCGATAGATTCCAATATTCCAATCCTGCTCTGGTCGTAACATGTTACTTGCAACAACCGCCAGTGGGCCACAGCGGTTGAAAGATCATCAGAATTCAGTGGAAGACAGTTTACTAGTAACCAACCGTTTTCCGCGACTACAGGGTGCGCAAGCTATTCAGACAGTGGCGAATCAGCCGCTCAATGCCCTACGGCCGATGTCATGGGGTCATTCCCAGCGATCCGCTCACATCGAGTCCCCGAACTTATATTTCCAGAGTATTCCCCACTCTATGGCCAGATATTAAGCGCTGTCGTAATTTTGTGGTTTTCGGAGGCAGTGGCTATGTATTTCGACGTATGTGGAACAGAAAGTTCTTCAATGAAAGCTGGAAACGTTGACTGAGGCACGGAGTACTTCATTGGATAGATGACATACACTCTACGGGGCTTTTCTGTCAGTATGTCGAGACAGAGTAACTCAAGAGAAGTAGCACTCCCCCAGTTCACCGAATGATTGACATTTCAGGCACGTCTGTTGACGAGCTCAATCTAATTTAACGGAGTTTCGCAACCTCATCGACGTCGACTTCATCGAGGCGTTTGCGAGGATCAACGAACGCCACAAATCCGACGAAACGCTCGGGAAGCGAAAATGGTTTCCAACTCTTGGCTCTTCATGGTCCTGTCATGAAATTTTATGGACACCTCAAACGGGTGTAAAGTGCAGTTGAATCAGAGGCTCAAAAATCTATAAAGGCAGGAAATACCGACGAGAAAAAACCAGAAACAAATTCTCATTTGATTTTCTTCTCTCAAACCATCCTCCTTACCAACATGCGTTTCGCTGCTGCTCTTACCCTTGCTCTCCCTGCTATTGCTGCTGCAACCGCGATCCCCCGTGACGGTGGTAGCTGCAACACTGGTCCCATTCAGTGCTGCAACCAAGTCCAGGCGGTAAGCACTTCCCCGTAGTGATTGCCGTAGGTCGTTTCGTGGAACTGACCCAATAACCTCAACCCAGGCATCCTCTCAGAATGTAAACCTCTTGCAAGGGCTCCTCGGTATTGTTCTCGGACCTATTGAGGGACTCATCGGCCGTAAGTAGTGATCTATTCAAGAAACGAGTACCGAGGCTTATGATACCCCTAGTCAACTGCTCCCCGCTCAACGTCCTCGGTGTTGGAGGCAACTCTTGCTCTGCTCAGCCCGTTTGCTGCACTAACAACCAATTCGTAAGAGTTTTTACTCTGAAAACCTGATCATTGTAACTCATCTCTCTTCACAGAATGGTCTTATCAACTTGGGCTGCTCTCCCATTAACATTAACCTCTAAAGAGGTCTGAGGAGTTCCATTCTATCGGACGATCGAGCTAGGTAGCACGCCTTAAGCCGTTGTTCTTTACATGTTTATACTTTGAATGCACCTATTCGTAATATTTCGTAGGAAAACCCCAGAAAATCAATAATATATGTGTTATGATAATTTTGACTTACTTTTATCTGTCATATCAAGAAATGGTCAATACACCCATGCAGCATTGAATTTTGGGCCTGAAATTAGTGGTCTCTGCCATCCATACCCAAGCTAGATTGCCACCACGAGTAACGTCTCACAGTAACCGCTTAAGCTTCAGCGATAACAATAAAATAAAAGATTGTATCCGAAGCGTGGCATACGATTAAATTCCTGTAATTGCTCTCCAATGCGCTATTTGCGAAGCCACTTGTTTTTACGTCCCTCGGTGTCACTGAGGTTACCACAATACTCCGTGATGAATTTACAATTTATTGATTCGTCCCGTTAATCCGAGTTGGCCTTGTTACATTTGGCCATTTAGAGCAACAATACGAGAAAATTTCCACCACCTATAGATATGATTTTCTGGAAAGCTCATATCAAGACGCGAATCTCGGGTTGCAGTGGGATCCATCCATTTCAGCTAGAGCTAAAGGGCATGTCGAAACTGATCGACTACAGCTGTCATTGTCATGGGCCTTTTTCCTTCTTCATACCCTACCACTGGATACCATCGCCCGCTCCATTAAAAGACTCGGTGGGTAATTGTAATTGGCGGTCCACCACACGGGGTTCTCCAGATTATGAGACAGGTACCCCGACTGGTGCTGTGGAAAAGGAGAAAATATTCATCCAATGCGTTGGGGAGTTCACGAGTCGGCTATGACGCGAGATCAGTCATTCCGACATGTCAAATAGAGAACAAAGTGAAGTGAGCTGAATCAATGGAATAGCTCATATGCTCGATACCTTCTCAAGGCGCATTATCGCCTGTGAAGCACGGAGTCGCACAGGACTAAGGTTTCGCGTACCTCATTATTGAATTCAGCAAAGTATCTGGCATGAATCCTTGACTTAACTGATCACTTCTCAAGGGTGCATGTCAGCTCTTGAGCACGCCCGTATTATCAACGCTAATAGACCCTTACCGCATACGATGGCAAATGCCCGAGGTCGGTTGGGACTCGCCTCCTCGAAGATATGAAAGGGGTTGGCGTGATGTGGGCCTTGAAGTTGGGCAGTACCAAGAATGAATTACTTTGACACGAGTCGTTCACCGGGGGCGCAATTAACATCCATTAGACCTTCCTTGCTTGTACAGCTTACAATGAGAGAATGGCCGTCCCTGGCAGTTTCGTGACAATAACCGAGTCGTTATCGGGTGAATGAATGCGTTTGTTCCAGAAGGTGATAATCGAAAAACCAGCTAGATTGAATTTAGCCATTATGAATGGTCATGGACACAGGAAACCATCAAAACCTCGACATTCGAAGCGCGGGCGCGTCACGATCATATCTTTGTTCATAGAATTCTTATGCCTCGCACCTTTTTGCAAACTTGGCGAGTGATCTTTCCCGTACTTCTGCAGGAGTTTGTCGACAATAGCGTCCGAACTTGTCTCGTTCTAAGTCCACCACCTCGTTCCGTTGGTGACTACGGGATATGATACGCAAGACAGTGGCGAGTCGGCCGGTCATTATGACAAGGCCGATGACATAGGGACATTGCAAGCCATCCATGCACCTCTTGGCGGCAGTCAATTTCCGCTAAACCCATCTACAGCATGAGATCGTACACCCTACGGTGATCATGAGCTTCTCTATCGGGGTTTTTTGATCCGTAGTGGAGCATACATGAATTAGAGCGTTATGTCGACACCGATTGGCGATATTGATCGAAGTGTAAATCACTGGCTAATGGGGTACCTTCACTATTGAGAAAGCGTCAAATAGACGAAATCAAATTCTGCAATGTAATTATAGCTCACCGCTTCTTTGACACCCCAGGCACTCTGCTGAAGGTTTTAATTCAACGGAACTTTGCGGACTTGGGAAATTCGCTTCGTCAAGGCGTTTACAAGGACAACCAAGCGCCACAAATCCGATGAAACTCCCGTAGAATGAAGATTCGCTCAAACAATCTGATCACTCGTCGTGTCATAGAATGTCATGAAATTTGGCGAGCAGCCTGAGTGGACGCATACGACAGAGCAGCATAGACAAAAAACCTATAAAAGAGGGAAAGATGAACGAGGAAGGACCAGACACAAATTCTCATTTCAGTCTTCTCAAACTACTCACCTCATCTTATCAACATGCGTTTCGCTGCTGCTTTGACTATTGCTCTTCCCGCCTTCGTTGCTGCAACTGCCATTCCCCGTGACGGCGGAAGCTGCAACACTGGCCCTATCTCTTGCTGCAACAGCGTACAGCAGGTGAGCTCACCCGTGCAGCGGGTTCTATTCCATCGGTTTCTATTACTAATCTGGCGGCTTCGACATAGTCTGGTTCCACTCAAGTTAACCAGTTGGCAGGACTCCTCGGCATTGTCCTTCCTACCATCCAAGGACTTGTTGGTCGTAAGTGACGACTCACCGAAGGATTAAATATCGGGGCTTACAACATGCATAGTCAACTGCTCTCCGCTCAACGTCATTGGCCTTGGGGGGAACTCCTGTTCTTCTCAGCCAGTCTGCTGCTCTAACAACAGCTTCGTGAGAAATTACGCAATTTCACTTTGACAAAGGCTCACATGTCTTTCCACAGGGTGGCCTCATCAGCTTGGGTTGCAACCCCATTAACCTCAACCTTTAATAGGTGGTCATCGAATTAGACCTCTTCTATGCTATGCTAAAGCAGAGAGAGCATGTCTTCGCCGAATATCTGTTTGTTATATTTGAGAAAATATTAGAAAATAAATACATACGTTGTGATAAGTAGCTGTTCAATGCATTGTTGTTTACATTGAGTTGAGGGATAGTCAGTCTCGGCAGTAGTGGGTGAAATCTCATGGACTCGATGATCTGTTAAAACATATTGACTTCAAAATTTCTACCTCAAGAGTCAAACGTTCATTTCTGATGGTGGTCAATGCACTGCCGGGGCATGACCTGAAGTCAACCTGCTCAGAGATTTCTGAGTTAGTGACTCAGCCATCTTGTTGCTTCGTCACTCGCCAGTATAAAGCTATACAGACTCCTGCGTAATATCCTTTTGCCATTTGGGGTCGATTTTGGATTTGCGTGTTATATGTTTGGACATGTTTAAGCACTTGAGCAGCGGGCACTCAAAGTTCCGATTGATGCGAGTCCGGATCTTGAGATTCACATGAAGCCATGACGCTTCAGATCCACTTTCCTCCTCCTTCTCCCCCTTGGTGATTCCTTCAAAATGTCAGTTGCTCACGGAATTCGGACTCTTGGTGTTCTCGGTGCTGGCCAAATGGGAACCGGTATTGCTCTCGTGTCGGCACTCCGTGCCAAGGTCCCCGTGCTGGTTCACGACAAGTCTCCTGAACAAGTCAAGAAGGGGCTTGCCTTGGTTGACAAACTCCTCGCAAAGGACGTGTCGAAGGGAAGGATCACCACAGAGGATGCGAAGGATACGAAAGACCGCATTTCTGTTGTTGATGACTTGAAGAGTATGCGCGATGTTGACATGGTTGTTGAGGTCAGTTTATACACTATAGTCAACTCACTACTTCATGACTTAACTAGATCTAGGCGGTCTCTGAGTCTCTACCTCTCAAGCGAAAGATTTTCGCGTCGTTTTCAGCTGAGCTGAACCCTCAAGCTATTCTCGCGTCCAATACTAGCTCGATCAGTATTACCAAGATCGCTGCGTCTGCCATCCCATCTGGTGTGAGTGCTGCCAGTGAGGAAGGTCAAAGAATTGCCAGTCGCGTCGTCGGTGCGTGGTGTTATTGAACCATAGTTTCTTTGTCCCTCATCCGCCTCAAGGTTTACACTTCTTCAATCCTGTTCCTGTCATGGTACGTTCGTGGCAATAGCAGGGAATATAACACTCTAATAGATCCGTAGAAACTGGTGGAACTTATCTCTGCTCTTCAAACGTCCGAGGAGACTCTTAATCGTTCCCGAGCATTTGCCATTGCATGTGGTAAAGGTGTGTAATTCTCGTTAGCAAGTATGATCTACATTTAACTTGAAGCATATCAGAGGTTACCACTTCAAAAGACGTCCCTGGGTTTGTGTCAAATGCTTTGTTGATGCCATTTATTAACGAGGTACGTCCAATCATGATTCTATGTCGTTCTGTATTAATTCTCATATCTCTTGAAGGCAATAATGCACCTCGAGAAAGTATGTCTTATGATGATCTCCTGTATCGTATATTTACATTCTGTACCCAGGGAATCGCCACTCGCGAAGACATCGACACTACTCTGAAGCTCGGCATGAACCATCCAATGGGTCCACTTCAGCTCGGTATGTACTATGTCTTTTCCAAGTCGCACTTGGCTCATCTGGCCTACGCATTTCTTATCGTAGCCGATTTGTGAGCCCTCTATCCCGTCTCCCTAGACTGAATAGCTATTGATTCTTCTTTATTCCATCTTACAGTATTGGTCTGGACACTTGCCTTGCCATTCAGAAAACTTTGTATGAGGGAACAGGTGATTCCAAATACCGACCAAGCGTTCTTCTAGAACGCATGGTTGATGCCCAGTGGTATGGCAAGAAGAACGGGAAGGGCTTCTATGATTATCAGAACTAGAACCGATCGCTGAGATACTCTAGGTGTATCTCGACCGGCACAACAGGAGTGCACCGCGGTTCACGAGGCGTTCCGTTGAAACATCCCTCGATGGAAGGTTACTACGAATCAATTGTGATAGATGATAATAGATCGTACTAGTATAAAGAATTAATATACCTTTTAGTCAATGACATTCCCAATCTTGCGATCGTGAAGCCTTGTATTTCGTTGGCTTAGCTGCCAGTGCTTGTGTCGTCTTTTCTGATAAGTATTCGATGGTGTAGTCTTAAGGTGTGATCGTGGGTAGAATGCTTCCTGGCGCATCCATGCATGCACACGCTAGGCATCTTATTAGTTGGACACCATAGCTTTCTGGATAACGGGTGCTATATGTCTTTTTCCTCTGCACCCGAACCTCTCTCCATTCTACCATGTTTTCCTTGGGTCTGGACGCGAGCCCATGAGAACTCTAACAATACCACATATTCCCAGGTTCCCTTTTCTTCGAGGAGTTCTGACTGATCAAATCAGTTGACGCCATCGTCGAAATACCACTTGGATGCTGATCAAGTCTTCTAATTTTCTCGGTCTCCTTGATCAATCCCATAAACACTCTCTAACTACGAGCTATTCATCTATGGATTGCCTAGAGTCCGTTGACGCTCACAGGGTAAAAGCCGCACACCCTCCCTCAGTTCAGGGGTTTTCAGAGTTCGCTTCGTTAAAAAGAACGCTACGTATCCTAACCCCTGAATATAGTAGCCCAAGAGGAAGGAGAGGCACGGGCATGTAGTAGAAGATGGTCAACTGTAGCCGTTCGGTCTTATGATTCCAATCTTCGTGCGTCGAAAACCCACAGCTCACGGCCACCTGGTTCTAATTTGTGCATAGGATTTCTAGGCCCTCGAACTGGCACAAATCACACTTGGCCTTTAGCTATAAAGGCCCCACCATAACGCGATGGTTCTTCAACAAATCCTCTCATGCGTTTACTCTCATATTTCTCGACAACCATCTGGGTGGCCTACGCAGCCGCACGGCTCGTAGTCCACACTCAACAAGGCGACGTTCTCGGGACGCTTGCTGGTCCGACCGTCCGGCAGTTCCTTGGTATCCCTTATGCTACCGCGGATCGTTGGACTGCCCCGAAACCTCCGCCAAGACGAGTTAATCCATTTTTGGCGAACAAGTTTGGCGATTCGTGTATTCAGAATAATGATCCAGCGAGATTCGGAGCCTTGAATATCACTGGATATATTGTTCCCAATGTGACAGAGTCTGAGGATTGTTTCACTGTCAATATATGGGCCCCGAGTCTTTCCAGAAAGCAGAAGACTGCCGTTATGGTTTGGATTTATGGTGGTGGATTTGATTTTGGCACTGTAGGCCCAAGTTCTCTAGCTCTCTCACTCACGATAATCATGAGTGACTCATGTTCTTCTTAGAGCAACATGCCGATATACGATGGTCAATTCATTGTTCGAGACAATGACGACGTAACTGTTGTCACTTTCAACTATAGACTCAACATCTTTGGTCAGCCGAATGCACCTCAGCTTGCGAATTCAACAACTGGTTCCCAAAACTTTGGGCTCTTGGACATCGACGCCGCTGTCAATTGGGTGCATGACAATATTGCCAACTTCGGTGGAGACCCGGATCGTATCATTCTCTTCGGGGAGAGTGCAGGTAGTATAGCGGCTGACGCGTATACTTTTGCTCACCCTAACTGTACTATTGTGAAAGGTAATGTTGGTTGGACTTCAAATGTGTTAGCAAATCACTCATCTTTAATAATGAAAAGGTGTTATTGAGCAATCAGGCAGGTAAGTGCAGTGCGTCGACTTGTGCATTCATCGACTTAATTAAGCCACATAGTACCTCTGGGGGAGGCCCCCTTGTAGATCTGCTTTTTAGTACCAACCCAGGTGTATGGAATAATATCTCCAATGCCGTTGGCTGTGGTACAAGTAGGCATCATTCTCCTCTTTCCCTATCTTCTTAGCTCATCCGATGATACAACAGCTGCAGATGATGCTCAACTTGAATGCATGAAAAAGGTTTCTGGTCAAGCATTAGAAGATGCTGTGGTGAGCACCGGCGCTTTCTTCGGGCTTGTTCAGGACAGTATGTGCTCTTCTCTCCGTTTACGTATAGTCTCGGCTCATATATCCCAGATATCACCATCTTCCGCGACGCAGCAGCAAGAGCTGCAGCTGGGAACTTCCTCAAGGTTCCTCTTCTTGTCGGTACCACACAACACGAAGGAGATTTATTTGTCGTCGGCGCAGCGCTTCTCTCGCCTCCAGGATTTGCACCTCCCCTCGTGACGGAATTAGCTTCAGACTTACAGACGGAGGTGAGTACCTCGTCACCGTTCCAATCGGAGACATACCATTCATCGCTTCCAGCTCTTGTTCACTTGTCCGGCAAGCAATACCGCTCTCGATCGCTTGAACGCGGGCGTCTCGACTTGGAGATACCAATATCAAGGTAGCGTTCCTCGGTTCAAATATTAAACGACTCCTTACTGTAATTCTCTCAGCTGTCTTCCGCGACATTTCCACCCGCCCGGATCTACGAGCCTGGCACGCATCTGAGCTATCTATTGTTTTCGGCACCTACAATCAAAGCAAGGAAATTCCGAAGACTCAAGATGAAGTAGCGCTCTCGAGGTATATGCAGAGTGCTTGGGTTGCGTTTGCTCGGGATCCTCAACATGGTTTATCCAACTTTGGTTGGCCAAAGTATGATCCGGCGACCCAGAGTCTTGTCCAACTAGGCAACTTTTTCAATCGGAGTAGTGCGACGTTTGGGAGTGTGAAGGAGATTGATTTTACTTGTGATAGGGTTCAGACATTGGCAAGTATTGCTGCGCAGGTGAATAGTCTCCTTACACCTTAAGGACAAGAACTGGTTGGCGGGATGGTTATGTAGTGGAGGAAATATGAAAATAGGGTATGGATGGTCGAAATGCAGAGTATATATCATACATATGTTCATGTAGTCTCTGTTAAGGAATCTTGATTCGAAATTCATTTGAAAGGGATGCTCGCCTACTCGAATGATCAGGAATTGTGTGCCTTTGGTATACAGTATTCTAATACATCCCCCAAAGACTTCGTTTTGATAAGGTATGCGCAGTTCATGATCTCAAACCACCACCATCCCCCAGCGCTTAATGTGCCAGTTAGACTGTAGAGCGCGGTCTTGCGAACCGTCGAAGGGTGGCCAATCCTTGAGGGACACGAGACGAGATACGAGAGAGAGAGAGAGATGGAACCAGGTAGAGAGTAGAGAAAAGCTGTTTAAATATATGTAACGAAAGTCACACCGTTAAACGTTAAGGAATAAATGATAATGTTCACTTAAATAGCACGCGCAAGCTAAACAAATACAACTATACTCTCGATTGTTAGAGAGGCGAAGACTGCCTCGTTCCATCGAATACAGAGGGTTTAAATACTCTACGAAACGATTATACGAAAAAGGAATGATAAACAAGAACATACAGAGGAATGTTATGGAACAACGGAGAGAGAACCGACGAGGAGGACAAGTGCCGAAAGGCCGGGATCGCCTGTGCTCCCTACAATGATAGACCGTACTAGTGCAAAGAATTAATATGCCTTTCAGTCAATGACATTCCCAACCCTGCGATCGTGAAGCTTTGTATTTCATTAGCTTAACTGCCCGTTCGTGTCGCGTTTTCCAACTAGCGCTCGGTGGTGACTAGTTGGGGTCTCAAGGCGTGATCGTGGGCAGAATGCTTCTCTTGACACATTCATGTATGTCTGCACACGCTGGACGACATCTTATTAGTTGGGCAACATAGTTTTTTTGGCTAACGGGTGCTATAAGTCCTCTTCCTCGGCATCCGAACCTCTTTCCCCTCCGCCATGTTTTCCCTGAGTCTGGGCGCGAACTCATGGGAGCTCTAAAAATACTACACATTCCCAGGCTTCCCTTCTCGAGGAGTCCCGACTGACCAAAATCAGTTGATGCCATTGTCGAAATACCGCTCGGATGCTGATCCAGTCTTCTATCTTCTTGGCCATTAAGCCCCTAAGCACTCCAAATATGCGCTATCCATCTTATGGGTTACCCACCTCTCCCAGGTTGCAGATTGTACGTTCTCCCTCGATTTATGATTTTTAAGAGAATAATAAAGTTCGTTTCGTTGAAAGGGTGCTAGATAGTTCGACGTTTGGATATAGCGGTCCAAGAGGGAGGAGAAGTGTGAGCACGTAGTAGAAGATGGTCAACTGCAACCGCTCGGTCTTATGATTCTAGCCCTCGTGCGTCAAAACCCACAGCTCACGGTCACCTGGTCGTGCTAATTTGCGTGCAGGATTTCCAGCGCCCTCGAATTGGCACGAATATCACCTGGCACCCAGATATAAAAGACTCCACCATGACGCGATGGTTCTTCAGCAAATCCTCTCATGGGTTTATTCTCATTCTTCTCGACAACCATTTGGGTGGCCTGCGCAGCTGCACAGCTCTTGGTTCACACTCAGCAGGGCGACGTTCTTGGGACACTTGCTGGCCCGAATGTCAGGCAGTTCCTCGGTGTCCCTTATGCGACTGCGGATCGTTGGTCTGCCCCGAAACCCCCGCCAAGACGAGTTGCTCCATTGTTAGCGAACAAGTTTGGCGATTCGTGTATTCAGAATAATGGCCCAGCGAATATCGAATTCTTGAAGCTCACTGGGAGTGTTGTTCCGAATGCAACAGAGTCGGAGAACTGTTTTACTGTCAATATCTGGGCTCCGAGTCTTTTCAGAAAGCAGAAGACGGCTGTGATGGTTTGGATTTACGGCGGTGGATTTGATTTTGGTACCGTAAGTTCAAGTTCCCTAGCTCTCCCATTCACGATAATCATCACTGACCTATATTCTTCGCAGAGCAATATACCGACATATGATGGCCAATTCATTGTTCGAGACAACGACGACGTAACTGTTGTCATTTTCAACTACAGACTCAACATCTTTGGCCAGCCGAATGCACCTCAACTTGCGAATTCGACAACCAACTCCCAAAACTTTGGGCTCTTGGACATTGACGCTGCTGTCAATTGGGTGCACGATAATATTGCCAGCTTTGGTGGAGACCCGGATCGTATCATTCTCTTCGGGCAGAGCGCGGGTGGTGCAGCGACTGATGCGTATACCTTTGCTCACCCGAACTCTACTATCGTGAAAGGTAGCGTTGATTAGACTTCAAATACGTTAGTAAATCACTCATCTCCAATCAAAAGGTGTTATTGAGCACTCGGGCAGGTAAGTGCAGAGCGTTGAACAGTGTATTCGTCAACTTACTTGACCACGACAGTATCTCTGGAGGAGGTGCGATTGTAGGGGCGCTTCCTAGTATCAACCCAGGTGCGTGGAACAACGTCTCCAATGCCGTTGGCTGTGGCACAAGTAAGAATCGCTCTCCTCCTTTCATATATTCCCAGCTCATTCGATGATACAATAGCCGCGGATGACACTCAACTTGAATGCATGAAAAAGGTCCCCGGTCGGACATTAGAGGATGCCGTGGTGAGCACCGGCGCTGCCTTTGGCCTTGTTCAAGACAGTATGTACTCTTCTTCTCTTCGTCCGCGTATAATCTCGGCTCATGTATCCCAGATATCACAATATTCCGTGACACAGCAGCAAGAGCCGCAGCTGGAAACTTCCTCAGGGTTCCTCTTCTTGTTGGTAGCACACAACACGAAGGAGATATCTTTGTCGTCGGCACAGAGCTTCTTTCGCCTCTAGGATTTGCACCTCCATTCGTGACGGAACTGGCTGCAGACTTACAAACGGAGGTGAGCACCTCGTCACCATTCCAACTGGAGAGCATGCCATTTATCGCTTCTAGCTCGGTTTCACTTGTCCGGCAAGTAATACCGCTCTCAATCGCTTAAACGCGGGCGTCTCGACTTGGAGGTACCAATATCAAGGTCAAGTCCCTTGATTCAATCATTAAACGATTTCTCACCGTAACTCTCTCAGCTGTCTTCCGCGACATCTCCACCCGCCCGGATCTACGAGCCTGGCACGCATCTGAGCTCCCTATTGTTTTCGGCACCTACAATCAGAGCAAGGCAATCCCGAAGACTCAAGACGAAATAGCGCTCTCGAGGTATATGCAGAGCGCTTGGGTCGCGTTTGCTCGGGATCCTCAACAGGGTTTATCTAACTTTGGTTGGCCAAAGTACGATCCGGCGACTCAGAGTCTTGTCCAGCTAGGCAACTTTTTCAATCGGAGTAGTGCGACGTTTGGAAGTGCGAAGGAGATTGATTTTGCTTGTGATAAGGTTCAGACTTTGGCGATTATTGCTGCGCAGGTGACTAGTCTCCTTACGCCTTAAAGATAAGAACTTGTTACTGGGATGATTCTGTAATGGAGCGAATATGAAAATAGGGGATGGATGATCGAAATGTACTGAAGTAGATGTACATATATATTCATGCAGTTCTGTTAAGAGATGGTCTTGGTTCGGAATTTACTTGAAAGGAACATTCACCTGCTCAAAGGATCGAGTTATTCTAATACATCCCTCAAAGACCTGATGTTGGTGCTTGCTGAGCCATTGTCATGTTGAACTCGAGTTAATTCATGTTTAACTGACAAGAGCAGCCTAGTCCGGACCTCTCCTCACCTCCCGGCCCGGATCGGCCATCATCATGCATCATACAACAACCCAACGTCTTCATTGTACACTTCTTTACGTTCGGCATTTCTACCAGCAACCGCGGACGGCATCCATTGATTATGATCTTCAGCTCACATTCTCATGCCTTAAACAATACATGTCGCCAGAATCACCTTGATTGCAGTTCTGCCGAGAGGCAGTACAAGGATCTTCACCAGCGAAACACAACCCAATCCTCAATACATCATTTACCACCAGAACTCCTTTCCCTCATTCTGCAGTACGCCTGTCCTCCAGTCGATCTCAGCCAACGCTATGGAATCCATCGGAAGCCAGGAAGTAAACTCGATAAGCACTTCCAGTTCACTCTGGGTGCTGTATCTGCTCACTGGCGGCAAATTACGTTCTCTACGCCGCAACTTTGGACGTCCGTGGACATCGTAGTTCGCCCAAACAACCTCGAACGTTCCTATGACACTTTGCAACTGTTCTTAGCGAGTTCAGGAGAGCTACCTGTATCCATTGGCCTCAAATTCTTCGAAGATCAACAGATTAAGAAGACAGTTAATTTCCCGACAATTCTTGAACACTCCCATCGAATTCGAGAGCTCCACCTAACAAACCCTCCACCGAGTTGGGTTCGCAGCCTGACTTCCTCATATACGACTATGTTTTGCCTCTCAATTGAGAATCCACCCGGTGACGATGATCTATTCTTCGACGTTCCTTGTTCCCATCTATCCATAGAATTCACAACTAGTCGGATATTGCCTCGTTGGGCTACGATTACACATCTGTGCCTCACCGAATTGCAAGAGGACGTCTGCCTTGAGTTACTCAAGGAATGCATTAACTTGGTTGAATTCAGAAACCGGGCACCGACTAATTTCGACCTGGGCCCGCGCATTCCTGTGCCCACCTCCCCTTTTATCCTCCCAGATCTCAAGATATTCGAATGGCCGGTGTACAGTCAATCATATGTAGATACAGCGATGCTCAAAAACGTCCACATGCCAGCTCTCGAAACCCTTGTTTGGATGGAGGAGGATCGTCGGTCACTCGATGAATCCGATTCTAGGATCACATTCTTCGACCATCTTCCCTCTACACTGTCCGTTCTACACCTCGATAATCGCAGAAGCCACTTTACCTTTACCTCTTCTATTTCCTATCTGATCCGCAGAGTGCTCAATGTCGAGCATCTCTTTTTACAATTTGTTCACGGATCAGGCTTGGCTTCTCTCATCTGTGATCTTGCCATCGACGATGAAGCCATTGATGAGCGGCCAGCTCTTCCTAGGCTCAAAACGATTGTTCTTCGTGTCAAAGCAGAAGTTCTGTCCTATTTTCGGGACGTCTTTGATGCTTTGCTCGGGATGATAGAATCCAGACTTCATCGTCGGTCCCGCCCCTTGCCTCAGCAGCAGCTGAAGCGGTTGGAGATTGTGGTCTATTCCGGTCAAGTGGAATGGCCCGCTGAGTTTAAAGAAGAGATGAAGGAGTTTGTCAAACAAGGGTTAGAGCTGGAAATCATGGAGGAGACGATGTCAGTTGACTGGTTATGATATAGAGTTGAAGTGCAGCTTGAAGGTGAGCAGACACGTATTTACATGAGAGCCGAGAGTGAGCTTGATTTCATTCGTGCATGGTCACGACTAAATTTTTTCCACTTACCTTACTCGTTGACATCTTTAATTGTATAATTCAAGCTATGAGCTCATCTGAGCCGCTTTTGTGTTTTTTGTAGGTCGCAGGATATGATAACTACCCTCCGATAGCGCGAACCTTCCTTGTTCGTCTTAGAGCTTATAGGCTCAAATCACCATCTGTAAACGAGATTATAAGAGCAAGAAAACCAACGATACAATTCTTCTACTTGGTGATGTACTGCACGAAGTGGTCGTCAAACCCTACAGCATCCTCGCCCTTTCATAATTAATGATGCCTATCTGACGTGCAGCGCGGAGCTTGAAGCTTCTAATGTCGGAGTTACAATTGCTCGCTGTTCATCGAGTTGTGATGGTATTCCGAGTCCAGTGGTTTCCGAGCGACTCTTTGGATTGCGTTTCATGCTTCATTTGTTCCTCTTCCGCCGATTCTTGATCTCATTTTATGGAGTGGACAGAATCAGCAATCCTATACGACCATCAACAGAAGCACCGACATCAAATATATGTAAATCACGGTGACAATAGAGTGATTTCAAAACCATGTGGACAACAAACGAAATTGAAACCTCCTGTCAGAGTACGACATGGTCACTTTATGCCATTCTCTCCCAATCATCCCATCATACCACATTTTGGTCCCTCGTTGGTGTATGTTAATTGAGGCATTTCAACAACTGTTCGCTTAGGAAGCTGATACGGTTGCCTCTTGCTTTTCAAAGCCCAGACGTCTTCCTGCATCATCCTCTATCAGGTACCGGGCTTACTATTTAATGGACCCATATGTGAATGGTAGACTTCTGGATCTGTTGCTCAGCTGCCTGATGCCTGATGTTCGATGTCAGTTCTAACCTTCGCTTACCCTTGGCATCACTACTATAAAGATCCACTCCTCTCAGGCTTAACTCTTCATTGCTCTCTCCATCACTCTTCTCTTTTTCGCCGCTTTTCTTTTCTTGTGAAGCTCTCCTTCCACTCGTTTCTCCTTCCGGGCACCAAATCAAATGCCTGCAAGGATAGGTTATCCCTTATTTTGGCTCTCGTTTGCTGTGATCACAGGACGTGCCGCAATTGGACCCAGTGCCACCCTAACGGTCGCAAATGCTAATATTTCTCCTGACGGATTTACACGGGCGTACGTGATCCATCGGTATTTCTTTGTCAACTTGGATGCTCATGCAGGCTTCGAATAGTGCCTCCGTTGTGAATGGAGCGCATCCAGGACCAGTCATAACGGCGAAAACGGTAACTTTCCTATCCAATGTTATTCTACTCCCTCGGAACTGAAAGATTAACTCAGGGTGAAACATTCAAATTAAATGTGGTCAATCAATTGGCGGATCCACAACAAGAAAGAGGAACAAGCATCGTGGGTCCTAATATAATATTCCTCCAGGACTCTTATCTTATTTTGTATCTAGCACTGGCATGGCTTATTCCAGCATGGTACAAACTTCATGGATGGAACCGTCGGCGTCACTCAATGTCCTATCGCCCCTGGAAAGTCCTTTGAATACTCGTTCAAGGCGGATCGGCCCGGAACTTTTTGGTACCACTCTCATTTTGGTCGGTATCTAGCTGTAGTTCTCTCCATGTAAACTGACTTTGAACGGTCTACAGGCCTGCAGTATTGTGATGGCCTGAGGGGGCCTATCGTCATCTACGACCCAGACGACCCCTTGAAAAGACTTTATGATGGTGAGTCAACTCTATGTTTCTGACCAGCAAGTTGCTGACAGTCATCATTGAGTCGATGACGGTAAGTATGATGTTTATAATGACTGAGGGTTGCTTTGTGCTTATACAGCTCGGTAGATTCCACTGTTATCACATTATCTGAATGGTATAGCCACTCTTCGTCTAACTATCGGCGTAACTTATATTTAACCTGCTTCCCCGACAGGTATCATACTCTTGCGGCGTCAATTCCAGGCATTCCAGCAGCAGATAGTACTTTGATTAATGGTAGAGGGCGGTATCCCGGAGGGCCGGCTTCCGATTTGTCTGTTGTGAATGTGCAGAAAGGGAAGCGATATCGTTTGCGGCTTATATCTATTTCGTGCGATCCGTTCTTCACCTTTTCCATTGACGGTCACGACCTTCAAGTTATTGAGGTCGAGGGCGCCGAAGTGAAACCCATTACTGTTAACAGCATCAAGATTCTCGCCGGTTAGTCGCTCTACTTACGTCTCTTGTTCAAACCCCAGACTCACATGCCTCGCCTACCGTTCTCAGGCCAACGTTATTCCATGGTCCTTAACGCAAGTCAGAGCGTTGGAAACTACTGGATCCGTTCATTACCTAGCTCCGGGAATGGGATTCTCCCCACGAGTTTTGATGGCGGAATCAACTCTGCTATTCTGAGGTACAAAGGTGCACCTCAAACAGAACCAACCTCCACCCAGCAATCTTCCATAAAAGCCCTCGCGGAAACCGATCTTCATCCCTTATCCAACCCTTTTGCGCCTGGGAAACCAGCACCTGACGGAGCCGACCTTACTGTCAATCTGACTTTCGGCTTTGATCCAGCTGTGGTCAAGTATAACGTCAATGGGGCGGTGTTTGAACCTCCTACTGTCCCCGTTCTGTTACAGATTCTCAGTGGTGCAAGGAATGCACAAGACCTCCTTCCGTCCGGTGGAGTGATAACCGTGCCAAAGGATAAGGTGATCCAGATCAATGTTCCCAGTGGTCTGATCGGAGGTCCTCATCCATTCCACATGCATGGGGTGAGTCGGGCGTCTTGCTTCTCCTGTCAATGGACATGGCCTCATGCTTATGCGACGACCTCAGCACGACTTCAGCGTTGTGAAGGTTGCTGACGCTGGTCATTTTAACTTTTTAGACCCAGTTCGGCGTGATGTGACTAATATGGGTGAAACTGAGGGCGACTTCATTTCGATTCGTTTCAAGACTGATAACCCCGGTCCATGGATCTTCCATTGGTGAGTTGTGGAAAGTTCTGGATTGATTACACAAATTTTACTGACCTATCTCGTCTAGCCATGTAGATTTCCACCTTGCTGCGTATGTATTATTGTGATTCCAGAAAGGACTAGGAGCTTATCTCATTTCGGCAGTGGCCTCGCGATAGTGTTTGCTGAAGCACCCGACGAGATACCAGCTGCTGATCCCGTTCCTTGTGAGCCTCCTTTTTATCTGTGTCAGGGAAATTTGATACTAACGAAGAGCTATATCAGCCACGTGGAAGGACTTATGTCCTACCTGGGATGCTCTCCCTGACGACGTTAAGCACCCACAAATCAGCTGATGGGTAGTTCAATTGATCGAATATCAACTCCTTTCCTAATCCTTAATATATTGGCGTTATTCCTAAGACACGCACATCCACCAACCTAGGACTGATGCCATTATCGGTGAAATATTATGGGGTTTCGGCCACATTGTTAGTTGGCTGGAGTCACGGATCGCCTTCAGTAGGATTTCTGGAAACTGAAGAGTATGATCTGATTTGGTGTTCGGTAGCCCCTATTTGGCCCACTACGCCACATCCAGGCGGGCGCTAATCACGCTCAGCCGGCAACTTTCTACTTTGAGGGTGACAACCGTGACAGTACCTGACGTTTGCTTTTTCCCATCCCTTTGGTCAGCTGAGCGACTCCCTCCACAGCTATCAGTCTACACCACACAGAAGTGCATTGTACAACATCCCTGGTAGGCTGCATTACGAACCTACGGTTGCTGTCTGGTAGCGGGTAAACCGCTGCTTTTCCCCAATCGATCGACCAGAACCAGAACTCCGGCACGCTTCTACCACGTTCACGAGACATCACAGCTTCATATATAACTTGCTGTTGAATCATTACGCACAAGCCCGCGGCTGCCTTACTCCCCCAACCATTCAGACAGCAGAGCAGTATGTCCTTCTTGAACTTGATAAGTGGAGGCAGGAGAACTCCTGCGCCACCACAGTCCACTTCAGCCACCGCTAGGGTAGAGGCGGCTCGTGCCCACCTATCTCAACCATCACGACAAGCCTCCATAGACTCTTTAGCGCCTGCTGCGCGCAGCAGGAATCGTCCCTCGAGAGCACAGACGGACTCAGCTTCATTCTCGACCCAATCTTCGCGATCGTCTGCGGTTCCTAGCACTAAGAAACCATTTGTGGGTGGGCAAGGCGCAGGTCCATCCTTGCCGCCTAGTGTCAGCTTGTCCCCAGCAGCATCAGAGCTTTCACTCGTCGACACCTTGGGCGACGATACGGCTTTGCAAGAGGCTCAATCGCACTCGGGGACATCTATCGTTTTCCCGAAGGCGCCTACGTCGCTGGAACAAGAGTGGATGGAGGTCGAGAATGATTCCAGCGACGAAGACGACTTCCTAAGCGATGATGGTCACCGTGCCAAAGATAGTTCAAAGTAAGATTTAGCTGACTGTTCACAGATTACGATGATCTAACATTATGTTGGTTTTAAAGGCCCTCTAAGGCACTCAACGAGTCTGTTGTAATGGTGGAGGATGAACATGTTAAAGCCCGTCGACTTGCTGAGGAGCTTGCGACTACGCAGGAGACGCTATCAGAGATCAGGACCCAGCAATCCACACTCCAACGACACCTGGAGAGTTTGGAGAAGGAGAACCAAGCGAAAGCCTCTCAGTTGAAGTTGATGAAAGAGACAAACGACTCTGACAAGATCAAAGTGGCCCGAGAGCACGCAGCTGCACTGGACATGAAGCGACGCGAACTTCACGATTTTCAACGATCACTCGAGACCTTACAACGCGAGTTGAAGGCATACGAAGAAAAGATCGAGATGCTTGTTCAGGAGAACGAGGTCCTCCGTAAGGAGGTCGCTAGTCTGGAAAAGCAAAGTAGGCGCGAAGAGGAGGGGGTCGAGGCCATGAAGAGAGAGGTCGAAGCTGCAAACACAGCTTTGCGAACATTCAAAGAAAGGAGCAAGGCCCTTGTTGCGACGGAGAGGGAAGAAAATGCAAAACTGAAGGCAAGAGCTGGTGAGCTCCAGCGCCAGCTCGAGGCATTGGGGGAATGCATCAAAGAGTCCAACGACGAGCTTCATCGTCTCCGTGGAGCTTTCGAGTCCAGCGAAGATGCTCTCCGCGTCGCTCAAGCAGCTGCTAGCGAGAAGGACAGGGCGTTATGCGAAGCCCAGCGTCAGATTGACGCCCTCGAGAAGCAAAAGGAAGCTCTCCATGAGAAGGTGGTTGAGATGGAGACCGAGATCATTGAAGCCAGAAATGCGGCTCAGAGGCTCTTGGCCAAGGCGACTGAGGACCACCAACAAAAAATCTCACAAGGCAACGACCGCATAGAATCACTCGAAGACGAGCTCAATACCTATTCTACTACCATCCAACAGCTCCGAACCTCGCTCAGAGCCTCGCGTGCAGAGGCAGAAGGCACCACCAAGGTCTCTGAGAATCGCGCCGCTGAGATTGAGCGCCTTCAGCAGCAAATTTCCTTCCTCGAGGACGAGTTACACTCCAAAGAACAGGACCTCATCGATGCCAATGCTGGTCGCACATCTCAATCCCATCTGGAAGATAAGATCCGCAATTTGAACATGACAGTAGAGCGACTCAAGTCCGATCATGCTGTCGAGAATCATCATCTTGATGTTCAGCTCAGCAAAGAACGAGCTCGCATTTCTCAGCTCGAAAAAGAAGTTTCCGCTTCTCATGATCGTCATAAAGAGCTGCGCAGTCGTTTGGAGATGAGCGAACAGTCTCGCCGGATGTTGAGAGATCAGCTTACCAGGCGCAATGAGGAAACCGGCAAGGACCGTCGTGACAGTGGCGGAATCAACCTATCCTCTAGCATTATTCAAGATCCAGCTCAATCACCCAACGACCAGGTGTATAATCTCCTTCGCAACCTCAACTACGAGATCTTCCAGACGGCAGCTCTCCTCGCGGACTCCCTCTGCAACATTCCCCGTCCTTCCTCCAGCAACTCCAACCCAAGCGAGCTGATCGACCAAGAAACCACATCCCTACTCGGACCTTTCCTCCTTGCCCTCGTTCAATCACAGACCACTGTCCCATTAGACTCCTATGACCCCTACCCACTACAAACAGCCATCCAAGCCACCCTCGTATGCTGTAGCACCCGCGTCATGACCGCATGGTACCCAGGACACTGGGATCACAGCGACTTCCTCGCTTCCACCTACATCCGCATTCGTGAGGCAGAGGGTATCGCTGCGTCTGATTCATGGAAAGCTATGACGCGTGCAAGGTTGAGGCCCACTACCACGACTGTTGCTCGTGTCGTTGACTTTTTGGAGGAATGTTTGGATACTATTTTCCGATATGCTGGATGGCCTGCCGTGAACACGGCGGCGACGTCATCGTCGTCTTCTGGGCCCACGGTACCAAGACTGTTGAGTCTCTTCTCCGAGATCACCGCGAGAAGCTTTCTGCACTTGCTCGTCACACTCTTCGTCTCAACGTTCTCCTGGACAGCGTCAACCCCCAACTTGAGCCTGCATTTGTCGAACCTGGATCCATCTTCGATCCATACGTGATGGATCGTGACGATGGTGTTAGTGAAAGCCACAGCTCGGAGGATGACGATGAAGTTGTGTCCACTAGCGAAATCGGATTACGTAAGGTCGGTATTGAAGGGATAGGGGGTAGCAGTAGCAGCAGCAGCACCCACAGGCGAAGAATTGTCTTGAGGCCAAAAGTCATCCTGAAGTCATCTTTTGAAGCTTGAGTACTTGAGTATGGATCTCTCTCAAACGCTACCATTTTTTCTTTGCACTTGTAGTTGTATCGTCGACTGCATGTTTCACTTGTAGTATGCCCTAACTTTTTCTTGTTGTATTATGTATGTCATGTAAACAGTCCTCATTGGAATAGCCATTTATGCAATACACTGAAACAATGAACACGTCACCAATTACGACAAATCAAATCCAGCATTAGAAGTAATAGCTTGTAGTAGCTTCGTCCTTAATGTCTTCTCTGAAGTGTACCTCGGCAACTGGTCAATCAGCCGTCAGCCCAATAAGTTCATGAGGTAGTGTGACGAAAGAATATGTACCTTCAGCAGGTTAACACAAGTACTGGCGGTTGGCAGACGTAGCTGGTCGGGGCCAGCATCACGGATAGAAAAGTTCGGAACCAGCTCTTTGAATCCCAGTAACGGCGGCCGACTACAGCTTGATACGAATCGAAGTAAGAGGCGTTTCTGATCCTCCGAGAAGGAGTTGACGACCTGGGTGGGATAAAAACACTCAGGTTTGGACCAAACCAGGGGTAGTGGACTCGAGGAACAAACCTTCCAAAACAAGAGAATGGTGGGATGCCCAGGATCATATAACCCTCCATAATTCGTATTGTTCTTCAAATCCTGGATATCGATAGACGTATTTACTCCTCCGAGAAGAATCTGCACCTCTTGCTGATTAAACATTCTACATGACGCCACATTTAGCAATGTCCAACGAGTGAAAACGACGGGCAAGGAAGCACGTACCTGAGCCACTTGGATCAATCATCTCTGATAGGCCCTCAAAGAACGCATTACTCTGTAGCTTGATCTGCTTGCTCAACCGATAATGCGAGATCAAGTAGATATACGTCAGGCGATTCTCCTTTGTCACTGGTGTTTCGCTTCCGTTGGGTATGAGATCAATAGACTTGGTCACACCGAACTCTGCATAACAACGATCATAAATGGGTCTGAGGGATGGGTAATGGAAGAAAGTAAACGCACCATCTACAGCAACAGTGAAGTTTAGCGAGAGGTCCTCTGGGTTCCCGGTGTAGTGTTTGAGGAAGATCAAGCCATTGTACAACTCGGGATCGAGAGAAACGAGGTCATCCAAGAAGCTTTGCTTTCCCAGCCACTGTAGTACCATTAGTCAACCTCAATGCCCGCAGAGTGCGCAAGGATAAGCGTTACCAACGCACCTTTGAAAGGAAGAACCCAGCAAATGCGACATCTACCAAGATACCCTCATACATGGCTTTGCCCAACATTCTGCCAATGAAGCGATACCAGTTCAAACTATGTGCTAAAATTTTCAAATCATATTGTCAGAAGGCAAGTTAGATTGAGGATTAAACCCGAGCATACGCACGTTCAGTGGCATAAGTGTGTGGATTAGGATAAAGTTCATTCTTCTTAGTCGCCAACCAAAGCCCACGATCCGTATCAAAGACCTCTTTAGACAGCGACGTCAAGAACTCCTTGAACACTCCTCCACCATCGATACCCGCTCTGACAAATACACAGTCAATTGCACGTCACGGCCAGGCTCAAGTTCAAACGAAACTCACTCTTCCTGCCCAAACTGATCAATAAACGTAATCTCAATCGGCTGCTTCAAATCCGCCTCCGCAAGTCTATCAAACCCATCCTGGGCAACCATCTCCCTCCTCACTTGCACTCTTGTCTTATTCCCAAACCCCATCATCGCCCTTGACGGCACTGATGACCTCGTCGATGCAGACTCCAGGTTTGCTCCATGGGCAACCATATCGTTGTACACGAATTCGCGGAAAATGCGAACACGCGTTTCAAATGGGATGGCAAAAGGGATGTTGTTGAGGATTCCGAGACGGGGTGACATTTGTGCCAATTGGAATTTGGTGAGTTGGCGGGTGCGGACGCCGCTTTCGGAGAGCATTTGACGATCGTCGAGGCTTGTGGGTTGCGGTTAGGTGGATAAGAAGATGCGAGGAGGGGGTTGTGCTTACATTGCAGCTTCGACAAACGATTGAAGATCGATTTCTGACTCGACCAACCAGTGATCGCGGGGGACGAAAGGTTTCCTTGAACTGAAGGCAAATAAACGTCAAGCTACACCCTACAACCACTACCAGTGAGGACTCACTCTCTGGCGTGTATCGCAACTAAACAGCGGGTTACTTTATCCCTAACAGTCTCCCATGGACACTTCAGGTCCTGTGTAACCAGTTGCTGTCCGGGCGTTGTGTACTCTTCTCTCCAGTATAGTGTAACTGCGATGTTGAGCAGCTGTTTGCTAAACCGCCGCAAATCGTCCAACATGAGGGGGTTTCGAGTGGCCCCAGTTTCACTGAAGAACTCGTCGTCGCCCATTGTCAATAGAGCCTGAGAATAGAGATCAGTAAGCAGCACCAGCGGTGGCCAGTACGCCTGTGTTGACGGGTCTACAGCATTGAAAGATGAGTAAACTGGATTCGTGAATGAGAGAGCAGGACGGACCGCTCAAGTTCGTATTCGACTGCCCAATCTGACTCCTAAGGACGTATTGTCGGTACAAAATCCGGATGATTCCTCCACTCGCCAGGCCAGCGATAGTGTTGAGAATAGCATCCTTCTTCGATGGCCATACAAGGACGAGGGTTAAAAGGAATGTAACAAAGTTGAGAAGGACACTATCACTTTTGTTCGCGATAGCGAAGAGAGATGCGATATGACTGGCGCTTGGAATGGACCCGAGACGCTTGACAGTACGATTATCGAGCTTCGGGAGGGGAGAAGGCTCCTCGAATGAGCTGACGGCAACGACAGTAATACCGTGCCCGTCATCCGAATCCGACTCAGGGTCACCCTGACCAATCGAAGATTGTATCGACCGTTTCTTCGCGGCTGCCTCAGGGTCGAGGGCATTAGCTGGGAGACTATTCATGAGTGCAGAAAGGAGTTTGAGGTATGTGCCGACAGTTTGTGAGGGTAGTCGAGGGATATGGGGAGAGGCGAACATGTATAGATTGGCGATTAGGTGTATGCGAGCTTCGATGGAGAGGGATTGCACGAGGTCGGGTATGGACTTGCGTAACACCGATAGATGTGTCCAAGGTAGGTGAGATGCGAGGAAGGAGATAGACGGTATGGGTAGGCGGTTGGGCAGCAGAGGTATCGTAAGGATCTGCTGAAATATTGATACAAGCACGGACGTGAATGGTGGGGCGCTGGGTTGGGTGTCACCCAGTGGCACAGATGTAAGTTGAACAATAAGCGGTAGTGAAGGCATATTCTTGGAGTTGATTGGCTGCAAAGAGTCAGCGAAATTCAGGTAGATATGGGATGAGCGACGTACGACGGATGTGACAGCCTGTGCAAGCAGAGAGTAGAAATTACGTCGGAGGAGATAGTCAAGAATAGAATGTGTGACCTGAGTACCTTCAGTCCTAGGCTGTAGAAGAGCGTTCAGAACGTTCAGATGGGCAACAGCGTATTGCGACCTTCGATACCGTCAGTATGATATCAAATAATAAGCCAACATTTCCGTCACATACATCGGATAATGGGCCACAGAAGTCAAGATGAAGAAGGCAGCCTGTCGTAGCAATATGAACCAGCTCTCAGAGTCTTTTCCGTTCAACGGCTTAAAGAGAACATCTTTCTGAAATTAGGGGGATTGACAACAGATCTCCGGAGAGACTTACCTTCATTCATCGCACATGACCAAGACCCGAGCACCTCCTCATCGTGTCCCATGAGCACAAGACATCTCAACCCCGTCAAACTCGTCGGATCTGCCTCAAACATCTGTCTCAGCTCTCTGCGCGTCCTCCGCGCCTCGCTGATTCCTCGCCACCACGCTTGAAGTTTAATAGCGTTTTCTTGTCGGCGTCTGATTTCACGCCTCTCCTCACGCTCTTTGCGTGCGTCTCGTAGGACATCTCGACCTAAGGCTGTAGATGCACCGCCGAGGTTTATTCTGCGTCGAGTCTCGTCGCCGAATATAGGGATCATGGTAGTAGAAGGTAAAGAGAGCAAGTTGCTCAGCACACGGCGACTACATACGCAAGCCAATTTATTGTCACGTGCGATGGCTATATTTAGTTACCTCCGTCTGTCCCTGAACTGACCCTGAAAGCATCCACCACCGATTTCGGTTCGCGATACTCGGCAATTGGAATGAAAGGGTACTTGAATCTAGTGGCAATCGTCGGAGAGATATGAATAGCATATAAATCGGTACGCACCCAAATGCCTCAGGCCCACCGACCTTGAGCCCGACTTCAGTCTTCCAAAGTGGATGGCCTGCAAGCGCGATGACTTTTCCAACCTTACTCAGCTAAGTACACGAGACGAAAAGGGAGTTCTCTTACCTGTTACTCTCAGACCATAAGCGTCTAAACATATTTTAGTACTCTCCTGTGAATGAGTCAAGTGAGAGCTTACATTCAGGCGTCCCAAGATGCGACCCAGTCTGCGAATCCAGGACAGTAATCAGGTCTGGTACACTCGCCACGACCTATTCACAATCAATGAGTCCTCTCAAGCAAGCCCAAAACAGTTGAACAGACCGTCTGTGTCCCATCTTCCTTCTCCAAATACGCAGCCAGATCCTCATTCTGGAACGGAATTCGAAGTGTTGTGCCAGGTTCAGACTGCCCCATCGTCGACGTTCGTTCCTCTGACATGTCCTCCTTTTCATCATCTAGAAGTGGAGCAACTCGTACATATCCCCAAGTAAACCCTGCTCTAACTTCCTGTTACTCATTCTCGTCAGAATCACTACCAGGGTCATAATAAATATCCTTACCCGCGAAACCTCTACAATCTTCCCAATAAACAAACACTTCCCATTCTGACACTCCAAAATCTTTTCCGCTACGCGTGAAATCATGCTAACCAACACCCAAAACCATCACCCAACTTCCCTACACCCGAAATAAATAAACATCACTCACTTCTTCTGCCGACAAATACAAATCGCACGACCAATCCACCACGCCAAACTCAAACACCTCGTAATCCCATAATCCCTCGCCTCCGACACAGCAAGCGGAGCAGGGCACAGAGCTGCAGACGACCCCATTTCTGTAGTTATGACACGCATAATTGTTTCAACCATAGCGTCGTTTTTAACTCTGGGTAAGATCTGCATGGATTATTATGATGAAAGCTAAGGGCGATAGAGTATTGTCGGTACGCACCACGACGTTGCCGTTTCCGTCCGCTAATGCGCATGGGACAAGAGCATTTGGCCGGTTGTAAACAGCTGAAGAAACCTGTAAGTCTCAATGCGCTTCTGCTAGCCAATCAGACATACAAACAGTAAGCTGGTTTATCCTTGGATAAGCTGCCAAACCTCATCAGTCCCATTCAACTCAAAGTATCAAAGAACTCAACACACACCTCGACCCATAGTATCCCCATCAAACGCAGGTAGTCCAAGATAACTAATATTTACTACCGTCACTCCGGCGTTTCAATCATCACAGCATTCAACACCCACCTCGACAAAGCCAAAGCTTGCAGCCCATTCGACCCTCCAATCTCATCACTAAATGTCGCCACAAACTCAATATTTCCACAATACTTTGCGAGCTCTTTCGCCCCTTCGAGCAGATGCCTTGGATCTCGAAGTCGTTCGACGCCGACTGATGGTGAGCCCATAAATGCTGAATAGTGTACAGGTTTCCGTTAGGTGTGTTGCATGACCATTATGAGAAAACAAGAGACGAGTTTACCTCCACGAGCAAGAAATCCATCGGGAGGAAGGGATTTGTGATCGACCACCCGGATAGTTCCACCTCGACGTAGTGCCTCTAAACAGATGAGGTAAGTCGAGTATGGTGATCCTCCACCGCCCTAATTGCCCATGAGCAACTTAAAAATTCGACAGTTGTACCGGACTCACTGTTCCGAGAACACCACAACCTTCCATAACGAATACTACATATATGATAGTCAGCTCTGAGAGACACTTGTCGAGAACAGACTCACATAAATCCGTCTCCGACAGGATCCATTCATCACCCACTACCTTCGGCCTATAATCCTCATAATCCACCTCATCCACACTATCTCCCTGTTCCGTTTTCTGTCCAAGGTCGACGACAGAACCTGCATACGCATCATCTCCAGTATCACCCTCGCCCTCATTCTCATCTTCAGCATCAACGTTAACCTTCTCCACCCCTAACTCCCCAACAGCTTTCACAACCACTCTCATCGCTCCATTCGCAACATACGCAAGAGGTACAACATCCACTCTCACCACCCTCACCGTCTCCTCTCTCGCACCTCTCTCCACCGCTTTCTTCACCGCCTCATGCTTAACACCATCCACCAACCTTGTTATTTCTTCCGGAGACGGATTCGGCGTGGGTGGGATGATTATTGTATCAACGTCTCCAGAGATACTGGCAATTGCCGCCCCGATGGCATTCGCTACGTCGTGATATGGTGGTGTGCTGTCAATGGTGAATTAAATATAAGAGTAAGAGGGGACGAGAAGAAAAAGTGGTAGAGGAGACGCACATGATTCGACTGACTCCGCGGAGAGTAATTGGGCAGATAATAGAACCACCGCCGACGAGTAGAACGTCTATATCCTCTGGTGAGGTTTTCATTTTGTCAATTGCAATCTTCTCCAGAAATTAGATTCTCACAGACCAAATCTTAGAGAAATGGCTTACACTTAGTAGCTTATGGATCGCCTTCTGTCCACCCTGAACCACATCCTCTGAGAGATTCTTAACTTCGTCTGCACTTCCTATATCGGATAAGTGCCTGGCGCGAACGAGTACATCCGTCGTTGTTGTCGTAGATCCCCCAAATACTAGAGCTTCTTGTTCCAGCTAGTAGTGTACGTTCAGGATAGTTCGTATATGTAGCGTGCATAATGGTACTTACACGGTTACCAACAGAATCGGGTCCAACAGTTACTGCTCCTCCCTCGTGAACATGAACTCGCGAACCGCCCCCCAAGCCGATAGAATGGACGTCGGGCATGGAGAAACTATAGTACCTCTGCTCCAGTGGCGGTATAGGCTGGCATGACAAAACCTACTTACTTTGTCCTCACACCTGCGACTAGATATAACACGAGACAATCAGTATGGTCATAACACCAAGGCACTCGAATACTCACTTTGCACAAAAGCCCCGGCGAGCCTCGGATACCCACTCGGAAGTACAACGCCCACATCTGTCGTGGTCCCACCAATATCAACCACGATAACACTCTTCTCCTTCTCCTTCAAATCACTCTTCCCTTCCCTCTCCCCTCGTCCTAAACTTAGACCTAAACCAGCCAAATACCCAGCACCCCTCATTGAATTTGTAGCTCCAGAACTAAACGTTCTGATTGGTAACTTTGCAGCTTCACTTGCACTAGTCAGTGTACCATCGTTCTGGGTTAGGTATAGCGGGCATGTGAGTCCAAGCTTCTTCATCGCGGACCGGAAACTGGATATTGTGCGACGTGCGAAGGGAAGAATGGAGGCATTGAGGATGGACGCGTTCTCGCGTTCTAGGAGGCCGATTTGTGCGACTGACATGGGATAGAGTCAGCGTCGGCTCGATGGAGTGTGTTGGACTCACATACCATCGCGAGAGCAAACGATATTGATGCCTTTTCCGAGTTCACGCAGAAGGACATCTCGTGCTCGGTATTCTTGTAGCCCGGTAGTGTCCAGTGGTGAGTCTATGTATTGCGAACAATTGGTAATAGTCGAAGGATTGAAACTAGTCGACACGCACAGATGCCAACAATCACGATATTCTTGAGACCTTTCTCCCTTATTATTTGAGCTTCGCGTAAGAGCTCCTCTTCATCGAGTTCATTTACAAGTTCTCCGTTGCTTCAAGGAAGAATCAGTCCGGAACTCATCAGATAAGAATATAGATAGCGGTACATTTGAAAACCGCCTTTCAAGATCGCAATGTGTCCACAGATTATTCGCTTCAGATGCTCGGGAAAATCGGTAAACTGTATATATCGTGAGTAACCTAGTCGGGGTAACCTGCGCAAAGTCTCACTGGAGGACATTCCGTCGTATATGGCGCAGCCAACCGAATAACAGCAACCTTTGCGAGCTTAGTAGCATCAGATTGTACGACTGCATTGATAAAATGCTTTCTATAACATCAGACACAGAAATTCAGCTCATCAATGGGCCAAAGCACGTACCGTTGTCCCGATTGTCAAACTTAAAATCCCATCCGTCTTTTGTTCCAAACCAGCTTTCTCCAACACCTTTTGCACGGCTATCTCAATACCAGTGGTAACATCAGGGGTGGTTGTATGCTTGAAAGACGCGACCACTCCTCGTGTCCCGATATCATTTGAATCCGTGATGTCAATGAGGACACTGTCTGTGTTCGTTCCTAGAAATCAGATATAAGCAAAGCGTCAGGTTAACTCGTAATAAAAACCATCGAGCTCAGGTCTCTGGCATTGAGAACTCTGAATTGACGCGCTAACCTCCAACATCAACACCAAGCCGATAGTGCCTCGTGCACTCCATTTTTCCTGAGAATTTTAGGAGTTTCTATCTCGCAAACGCGTGGCGATGGCGGACTGTCTTTATCAGTCGACAGCAGAATGCCATTTGAAGCACCTGATGGATCCGTGGGGGCTATTTTGGGACGCTGAAATTAGCCTTGCGGAGAGAAACATCAGATATTGAGGCAAAAAGATCAAATTTCTAGAGGTCATGAACGAAAAGGTAGAACAATGATATAGAGCGAGGATGGCACCAGGTCTCGAGCTTCAAGCTTCAAGCCCCAAGTTTCAGACTCAAGGTCGAGTCTACATGTAAGGAAATGCACCGGAAAGTGCCTTGATGTCCTTGAGGTCCAGCTGGGCGCCGATCCCGGAATCAGTCTCACGCTTCGGTGCCACAACTAATCATCACCATGGCGCCTCTGACGAAACTGAAGATGCAAATGCCAGCAAAAGAATCGAGAACAAAAAGACTGGGCATTGCTCGACTCACAAAGCTTGTTATACCCCATGTGCTCCCATGCACTCCTCTTAAGTCGAGCCTGAAGTCCTTAAATTCAAGCCCTGCCCGTGAACCCTTACGGAAGCGAGTCATCTTTCCTGGTCACTACTTCCAGAAAGGCGGTCCAACATGTCAAAAGCGTATCATCATCATATGCCCCGTTCACTACCATGTCCTTCAGCACTCCCTGCAGTTATCCCGGCTTTGGAGAAACCATCTGGACTTTGCAGAAACATGTAGTCTTGATGATATACCAGAAGCTCAGCCACTCTACCCGACTCGACCGAAACTGAGTGGTGCTGACGCCTTTAAGGCTTGAACCAATAACGCGCATTTGTGGGCATAGCGTTGGTCATGGTGAGTTCAACCCATTCAATCCATCATGGCGTGAAACACGAATCCTCGAGGCCAGAGCGCCAATCTTATCAAATCCTATGGTGCCAAATTACCCCTCATTCTCAAGTCCATTGTTATATAATTGTAATAAATCCACAAGTACAGCTATGAGTTCATTATGAGTTGACCTGAGGATCCCGAAATTTCTCAGTGATGAACAAAATAGATAATGGAAAATCTTACTGGTACATTGGGAAGATGAATAGGAGCTTGTTTATTTATCGAAGTAATGAAGAGCTCGGATATGACGGGAGACCCTGAGTCTCCTTCCCCTTTATCCCCCTGACCGTTCTTAATCCTAAAGAAAACATGAGCCATGCGAATCATGGGGAAGCCCAAGCATGCCGTACTTAGCACTGAAAAAACAATGCTGCAAGTTTTGAGCGGGCCCAACTCTTATCCTGAATCTCAAGGAACGAGTGACGATGAAATACCCGGAAACAATGCCATCCTGCATAATAACAGCCATGAGATAATGCAAAGGATAAGTGTTGGTTCATTACCTGGTCCATTCCGCTCGTTCTTCCCACTGAAGACATAACCTCTTTCCATTCCACGTCTGCCTTGACGACGGCGGCCGACGACGCGCGTAGACCTTCAGTGAACTTGGCCAAGTCAATCGGCTCGTGGTTGTGAATTATATGGGCGTTCTTCTCGAACATGCTATCCAGCTGTGTGGATAAGCTATCCTCTGTCGCGCCTGCAGAGATTTGATACAACGGCGTGAAACGCTCCTTGAACCAATCCACGAGATTGTCGGACATGATGCCTTTCCTTGTGAGTTCCTGGGTAAATTTATTACTGATGTAGTAGTTAGGGTTCACAAGAAATTGACGATATAGCCAAATAGCGAACGCGCAAAGGAGAAGGTCTTGAGATACTCGACGCAGTATTGTGAACATGTCTGCTCAAGCTGTAGTAGGTGAGAAGGTATGACATCATCCACAATGATCCCCGATTATATTTGCCGGTTTATTTGCCGGTCAGCCAGGGGCACTCGTGCAGCGCCCTAATGGGATTGGCAGCAATCCCGGAGGCGAAATCCGCATATGCACTTCGCGACTAAGGAAAAAATAAGCTAAATTGTCCGCTCTGACAAAAGTTCATGTCGGATAGTGTGGTTAAACTCCAATGTGGAGACCCGGGCACATGTGTCTTCCGAATATCCACCCTCTTCTGCCGCCAACTGTCTTAGATGTAGAATAACCCTCATAGTTACAATACAAATCATAACACGCGGAAGCCTGCAGCCAATAATGAGAACGATGAATTACTTCAGAGTGTAGAGAATCATATTAGAGAGCTCACGCGGGTGGTATATCTTTAAGTGGATCAGGGAGGGTGAACCATAGAATGATCGAGATAATATGAGTGACTAGGAGGAAATGAGCGCGAAGATATTTCGACACCGAGTTGAACTGCTTACTGAGTTGTATTCCAAAGTACGCGAGAGCATCTCGATATATCTTCCGCACTAAGGGTGCTTCAGCCCCTCGAAACCTTCTTCTCCGAGCCCAGAGGATCATAATCATGAGGCCTGAAGAGAGTTAGCTTCCGTAAGGATAAATCACCGGATGCAGCCCACCAATATCAAGAACTGCAGAAAAAACCGCAGCAAGAAGTGTAAAAACAAGGGTAGCTGCCGTAGATTGGGCATAGGTGCAGCCCGGAAGAAGAGAACTTGTGAGGCCGCGCGCTGCCAGGGGCATATATGAAGGGGCTATACAAATAATGGGCATATTCATGCTTACTTTGTGCGGTGATAAGAATTGAAAGGACAAGGGCGAAAACTAGCGTCAGCTAAGAAGTCCAGATCAATCCAAGGTAAGCATGTTTGAGGGAACGGCATGAAGAAGGTCCTCACCACACAGATTAGGAAGAGAAAGATGAAAGCTGCGCGACTAGGTCCCCATAACCCGTATGCTCGCACACAGAAGAAAACTATATTTGTATAAATTTAACTTCGGGTGGTGTAGAGAATATTATTGGAGACAAAGCTACCTTGGGCGCTGCCCATTCCCAAACCAGTAACATCTGTCGCTCAAGGTCAGCTGAGGGATCTTATGAGCCCCGAATAAACAAGCACCCGCATACATGTTTCAACATTGAAAAGCCCTGTGCACACCTGGAGACCATGAGTAAGAAAGGTTTCTCCAAATAAAACCAGCAACCAACCTGCACCGATGGCGATGAGAGTTTGACGACTTTGCGTATCAAGGCTGAGCATACCTTTAGAAACAAGAACTCGAAATATTACTTACTGACGATTTTCACCACAAGATCTACGAAGGGTGTGTAGCGAACAATGTAGAACAAAACCTTGGTAAGGTGCCACTTCGAGCGCCATATGTATCGGACCTGTTCACGACTCGATATGTGCTCAATTGTGCAATGAAAAGAAATATTTCACCTCACGATCAAACGTTTGAAAGTACTCACACAAGAAAAGTGTAAGTTCTGCGGCTAACGTTTGTCTGATTAGCCGAGTAGATACACCACGACGGGGCTTCTCACCTTTGAGATACTGAGAATATTTACCAGCCAAGGGATTAATGTTTCGGTCAGTTGAAGTTCATTGCACGGTACTAGGCAGGAGAAAGCGTACATAGGCAATCTGAAGCTGGGAGAATACTGTGAGAGGGTCCATACGGGGCAAAATAGGGTGGACCAGTAGACCTGACGCGCCCGTTATAAGGCAACCTTAATCTTCATCTTTAGTAGTTAGTTGCTCCAACATGATCATGCTGGAGCGACTAATTACTACATTTGAAATGAATCTAATTTTACAGCTTGGAGATACAAGAGTGCTTGATATTGATGAAACTCAAGTTAGCTAGTCCAGACAAAACAATGTCTCCACCATTGGCATTTTGGGCAGTGTAGGGGTCCTCGAAAGCCTGCATCTACCGCGAACAGCACGAGCCTTCATTCAACCCACTGAGTTCGTATTGCCTGTAAAAGCAAGTCTGCCGCTATGATAAGACGGCCATCCATTCTTATTGAGCTGACACACGGCACAGGGCAGCGCACTCAGAAAGGAGCCATCACCATCTATGTTAACGAGTCCGAGTCACTGTTACTGCACCATCTCACTTTTTATTATTATCTCCTGCTGCCCTCTCCCGAAGAAGCTCAGCTTCTTCATAAGCATCACGTTGATGATTGGACAATCAGCTTGGCAAGTAATATTGGTTTCCTTAGATCATTGGAAGAAACAGGGACCGTACTATGATTATCAAATATATATATCCCACACA